>OV281311.1:6909811-7574811 GCA_923062465.1 Acleris sparsana | reverse complement strand
CCCTCGACGGTTGCCTCCCTGACTCGCCGCTCTCCTTCACTCCTGGCGAACCCTCGGACCCCTGTTCTCTGGTGGATATAGCGTTAAGCGACGACAGAGTTCCAGCCTACGTCAGAGGTCTCCAATAAATGTTTCACTTATGTTTTAACAAATCAGCATTTGGCAAATACCATTTCAAAAACTTTCATTTCGCAAAGAGATACTTCCCGCTGCATTATTAAACAATTTTGTGGTCAAAAGTCTAACCTATAGTAATTTATTTATGAAACCTATGTAAAATGTAATGGTTTAAGAGCCCCCTCACCGACTAACAATAACTTTGCGGGTGGTATTTAGGACCTTGTGCAGGGTCCGTCCGGATCGCTACCACCGTCTTATCCATTAACCTACCGCCAAACCGCAGTGTTCGCATTGTTGTTCCGGTTTGGGGATAAGACAGCCGGTGTTATGACTAGCGTAGAGGCATTCCATCTTAGTCCTCAGGGTTGGCAACGCATTTGCAGTCTTAGGCTTGCAGTCTTGTGAATGCGAATGTCTATGGGTCACAGTTTCCACTTACCATCAGGTGGCCTGTGTGCTCGTATGCCTTCTCTAAAAAAACAAGTACAGCAATTGTATTCAAAAAGTATTATTTGGTGAAGTGGAACTGATCATGAAGACTACAGGTGGCCACCGGAACCTCCTCGATGGTACCTATTTCAAGAGCCAATATTACAAACACGATGGTTTAAATATATAATACACAGGCTTTACCGCAGCGGTGGTTGCGGCGAGCTTGAAATATCCTATCTTATTCATTCAAAAATGGGACTACATAACAGCTTAATAAGATCATTATTTTTCTTTCTTTTCTTTACCAGCAAGTTAGTCCAAATGAAGTCGAATTTTGGTTAAAAATATTGTTGGACGTCGACTTCAGTTCACCTATATTTGAAGGTCATCCATTGTAATTTTTTTTCAGTACCATCTCCCTGTTACACGGACAGCGGTGGCGGTCTCACGTATCTCATGAACTCCACCAACGTGCCTTACCTTCAAGCCGTCGCTACGGCTGATCCCGGTGTACCCAAATGCGATATCTTCATCATGGACAGCTTCACAGAGCTAAGAACGGTGCAGGAGTTCCTCCAAGCCGTCGTTCCTGGTCTAGAGGAAGAATGTGACGTCGCCTATCCAGTTAAAAGCGTAGGAGTCGAAACTGAGGCTACAGGAGGAGAAACTAATGTTCAAAGAGCTGGAGACACAAATGAAAACCAACCCAGTCTAATAAATAATGAGAGACATAAACCCACTGAGTTTAATAATGATTATTTAAATACAGAATCAAATAGAAATATACCAAGTCCTGATGACGCTGGTCCAGCTAGTGCAAATTCAAACAGGGTGAAACCGAGTCATCGACAGAATCCCTTGGGAGTGAATCACAATTTTAATAACATACGAATTGCCAATTTTGATCACATACCGTTTACTAATGCATCTGTAGATCGGAGCAAATTTAATTCTAAACCAGTATTCGTGTGGAGAAAAAGAAATCAGACCATGGAGAAAGCTGTAAATGATTCTTATCCGGTAGTGGGCTCCATGACTGTCCCGATGCTGGGGAGTTCGAGCTGGCCGTCGTTTCAGTGGCACGTGGGAGTATACAGCAAGGCCTGGACCCCATACTTGCAAATTTGTGGAGGCTCATTGGTTAAAAGGGATGTAGTGCTGTCAGGTTTGTATTCCTTAACAAGTTGACATTTAAATTTCCAGTATCAAAGAAGAGTCTACTCTTCTTTGATCTGTTTAGCGCTGGATTTCATGATTGCTATTGCTGTTTTTTGTGCCAACACGAATTTGTGATTATCTGTGCTTCTCCCTGCCTTCGACCGCGATCGTTCCATCACATCGACTATGTAAGAAAGATTGTAGTACCATTCAGCTTCTTAATAGCTTTTGGCTAGCTATTGCTGTCATCCTCGCACTCACAACTGACAGTATATATTTTCACTCGTGTTTCTCTCTCTATTAGGGACTGGTTGTACTGTACGTAGAGTCCATTAAAATTCCCTCCAACCTAGCACCCACCAGCGTAAACCAACGCAAACACCACAAATATAATCCCAAAGAAACCTTAATAAGGAATTGGTTTCAGCGGCGCACTGTTTCTGGAGCGATGAGTTTGGGCCGCAGGCGCCCGCGCAGTTCGCGACCGCGGCCGGAAAGCGGCACCGGCCGTGGACCGACCCCAGGGACGCGGGCGCCCAGTACTCACACGTAAGCCCTTTTTAAAATCCTCGTGCAAAAAAAACGGTCAAAAGCGAGTCAGACTCGTCCACTGAGGGTTCCGTACCGCTGCACAGTAAGCATTAGATAATATATTTAAAATTTATTTCGAGTTTTTACGATCCAACAAAAATGAAAATGCGTTGAAAAATTACGTTTCTTGTATAGGATCCCCTTTATACCACTTTCTTTAATAAAAATAAGTTAGTAAACCCCTCATCATCATCATCATGTCAGCCGAAAGACGTCCACTGCTGGACATAGGCCTCCCCCAAGGCTTTCCACACAGTCCGGTCTTGTGCTTTTCGCATCCACCGCGATCCCGCGATCCTGACGAGATCGTCACTCCATCTTGTTGGAGGCCTCCAGAGCCTTCTGACCCCATCGCCCATCAGTCCTGCGAGCAATGTGCCCCGCCCACTGCCACTTCAGTTTAGCTATTCTTAGGGCTATGTCGGTAACCTTAGTTCTACTGCGTATACCATCATTTCTGACTCTATCACGCAGAGAAACCCCGAGTATAGCCCTCTCCATAGCCCTCTGAGCGAACACAAATTCTGAAAAAAAAACATTTTGCTATTTATTACGATTCAAAAGACACAACTGTTTAAACTTAGGACGGATGGACAGAGTAGGCGTATTAACAAAATTCCATTGCAACTTACCGGTTTATTCCGCTTGACCAGTTTTTTTTAAATTTTCAGGTCCGTGAGCTGATCTTCCCCGACCGTTTCGTCGGCATCAAGACGAATCTACAGGACGACATCGCAGTGGTGCGACTGACGACACCATTCGAGTACAACGCTGGTGTCCAGCCGATATGCGTGGACTTCAGTTTGGAGACTGAAAGACACCAGTTGAGGAAAGGGAGGTCCGGAATAGTAAGTGTTCGAGATCTCTGATATACACAAGGATCTACAACACCGGGGCTCAAAGGGTATTAACTCCAAAGAGTCATAATACGGTATTTGACTATAATCAAATCAGCTTCTTTTTATGAAACATCAATATCGCTTCGTTACTATGGAATTTATAGGGATTACTTTCTTGTGACCTCACAATCAAACAACATCCTTATCGTTGGATTTTATCAATTTTAAAATGTTAAAATAGCAAATATAAAGATTGATATTTTTCTGGTATTTTCGTAATGTGTGTCTGTTGTTAGTGATAAAACAATTTATTTTCACTGTTGTCAAATACCCTATACCGAATTGTACAAGCTCCAGCTGTAGTTTCGAAAAATGAAAATTTTATAAATTTAATACATTACCTATTTCCGAGTATTTGTTCTTCTGCCCAAAATAATTATGCTGACGCTCCGTATAGGTATTTTAACGCGTAACGCCAACACCAGTGCTCAAAATACGCGGTATTAGCCGAAAGGCGAGTTTCATAATAAGATCACACGAGTGTTTTAATGCCTAATTATGCGTACAGTCACATACAAAACTTTATCTACACGCATATCATAAGTTTACAGTACAATATGGCCTACATTTTCAAGTTGTACATCGCTTTATTTTCTGTTCTTCGGAACTATTCGAAAGCGAAACAAATGACTGTGGGGCGCAGCGGCGGCGGGCCGGCCACAACCAAATATGATTCCTTTGTTTTAAGAAGATGTTCGAAATTTGAACGTGATTAAAGTTTTGGCTACCTATACTGTAATTTAAACATTACGATGCAACCACAGATACAGGTTAGGTCATTTGCTTATCGTTTCTGAACATAAGTATTATAGGGAAGTTATGCCTTGCATGTAGATAATAGTACATTGTGCATCAAGGGTAGTATGAAGGGAATTACTAACGAGAGTGTTAGAAGCCCGACGCCGAAGGCGGAGGGCTTTTAATGACTCGAGTTAGTAATCCCCTTACTGCCTGTGATACACACAATGGTTTTCATCACATTTGCGAGGAAAAAAAACAAAGAGAAAACACTTTAACTCTGCAAAATATAAAGAAATAACTTTTGACGAACGGGGACGTAAATGGAAACGATATTTTTTTTGTGACCTCTACCACAGATAATAACTGCGTTTAGTTTCGACCTGGATTCGAGCCAGATTTAGCTAATTTGATAAAAATGTATAATTACTAAAATTAATGATAAATGTTGATATAAACTTGAAATAGGTATAAAAATAATGAAGTTTAATGAAGCGTATAGGTTTTGTGTAATGTAAGTTAGTCTATAGCTAATTTTTAAAGATGAAATTAGAAACCGATTTAATTTTTGGCTGAAAATTAAACCTCCTTAGTCAGAAATGATGTACGAAAGAGTTGCAAATTTTAAAAAGAAAGTCATTACTCCCTAGGGATGACAAACTCGCCATAATTCCCGCGGGAACAATTTAGGCCATTGTCCTTCTATATACAGGCATGGAATAACACCATTTACGAGCAAGTGTGATGAAAAAAATATAACGCATGCGGCGAGAAATGCCTGTCGGTGCAATTAACATTCTGCGTAATAGAAGTCGTGTTACGTGTGTTTATGGTACGAAGCGCATTTAGAGTACCAGTGTGCTTCAACGCCTTTGACCGATAGTGCAGATTTCACACGTGACAAAAGGAAAAAAGCACAAATTTCTGCAAAAACTTAACTCGGCGCACGAATGTTTTCCCCATATTTGTTGGTAATAAAGATTGCCGTATAGATGAAAATATCCACTTCAAATTATTATGGACTGACGGGCACTGAAATGGTCCTGTTTTGTTTGAAATTACATACATGTACTTTTATCTTGAGAGGCTCATTATCGGACATGATATAGCAGTAGACGATTTTCAATGAGCACATGTATACATTTAAATCGACATCTTATTTATCGATATCAAATCTCTAGAACGTGCTCTGAGTTAGTTGTTGTTTTTTTTCTTGATATCTTTGGTTGATTTATGGACTATAATTAATAAACAAGAAAATAAGAAAGAAGCAAACTGGAGGCGGCTTCTGTTGTCTGGAACCCTCACGAAGTTACCTATGTCTTGCTTTTGGAGAAAGTACAGAAGGCGTTCTTGCGGTTTTTATATAAAAAAACTTACGGATACTACCCTTTTTTGTACCCTACGAAATTTTGGCTTGGCGCCTTAAGTTTTAACTCTCTGGAGGTGAGGCGACACTATGGACTGCTGACTTTTGCTAGCGATGTATTGCGAGGAGACTCCGACTGTTTGGAACTGGTGATGCAGGTGGTGCGTCTTTTCGTCCCCTCGATGACAAAAATTGACTTCCGTCCACATTGCCGCCACCTGCTGGCGGCGCCTGCGACGCGCACTTTAGCTCGCGCCAGGTCGCCTCTGGTTCACGCTTTGCATTTGTGCGTGTTCAACAAACAGATACAGAGTCTGCCCCAGATTTTGATGTATTTGCCAGTGGATGGAAGGTTGTGAGTATTGAATGTTTGAAGTTATGCGAGAAGATGGATGCCCGTGTTTCATCGGTGTAAATAATATTTTCCTACTATCTAATTATAATGTCATGTCATATATTATGTTTATTGTATTATTATTACCGTCTTGTTAACTTATATTTAGTATGTAATTCACAGTGCTGTAGTGTTTTACTGTTATGCTGTGTAATTATTTTGAAGTAAATAAATAAATAAATAAATAAAATAGCTTGCAGGCTGGGGCCTTACGGAAAACGATGACAGATGGTCCCAACAGCTGAACTACATAGAGCTGCCGTATATGGAGGTTAAGGAGTGTATCAAACACAGCGAGCCTGCGTTCCTTAAATACATCACCAGCGACAAGATCTGCGCCGGAGACAAGGAAACAAGTGAGATATTTCGCCTAAACATAACATAAGTTTTCGTTATCGTTATGTCGCTACCAACCTTCAAAATTAGCTTTGGTTTTTTTTTTTTTTATGGCTTAGAGAAGGCAAACAAGCACACAGGCCACCTGATGGTAAGTTGAAACTGTGACCCATAGACATTCGCATTCACAAGACTGCAAGCCTAAGGACTAAGATGGAATGCCACTATGCTAGTCATTACACCGGCTGTCTTATCCCCAAACCGGAACACAAGAATGCGAACACTGCTGTTTGGCGGTAGGTTAATGGATAAGATGGTGGTAGCGATCCGGACGGACCCTGCACCAGGTCCTACCACCCGCAAGCAATTTATTAAATAAACAACAAAGTATGTTAAATAGAAACCTTCACTCGCAGAATATTCTGCTGCATGATTTGAGCTGTTGTTTTGTTAATAGAATATGGATATATCATGTCACGTCTAATAATATTATATATGTACAGTCACGGATTTTAATTGTTATGCCATTGTGAAGTTATTTTTTGCAGTACTATGGCATCTACGAGCATTCACGAGATTACACGATTAATCACGAATACATGACACCGCGGGAACTACATAATATTAAAGATGATTTCACCAATTTGTTGTTATCACCAATAGTAGACGTTGTTTAAACGTTGTCGTAGCAACCCTATTAAACGACAAAAATGATTGTGTTCAGTAGAA
Organism: Acleris sparsana; assembly: GCA_923062465.1. Taxonomy (NCBI): domain Eukaryota; kingdom Metazoa; phylum Arthropoda; class Insecta; order Lepidoptera; family Tortricidae; genus Acleris; species Acleris sparsana. The sequence continues at coordinate 7,568,045 of OV281311.1, read as the reverse complement.
TAGCTGATTGGGCGTTGTAATCACCAATAGACTAATAGTAGACGTTGTTTAAACATTGTCGTAGCAACCCTATTAAACGACAAAAATGATTGTGTTCAGTAGAATAGCTGATTGGGCGTTGTAATCACCAATAGACCAATAGTAGCTGTTGTTTAAATGTATAACCATAGCAACTAGACATGCAATTTGACTTTGGGTGAAGTCACTCTGTGGTCTGATTGGTAGTCATGGGGTTAGCCAATCGTTAATGTTGCATGTCATTTTGTTCTTCTATCATACGAAGACGTGCGAATTTCCTTATCTCGATATACGAGTAAAACCGACTGAACCTGATTTGTATTACACGGCTAAAATACGAACAGTGGCAAGTAGCATATCAATTAACGTTCGTGACTTTACGTTATTTATTAACTATAGGTAGGTAAGTACAGCGTAGCGTAAAGTTTCCCTTGCAACTCGCTGAACTGTAACCGAGAGCTATTTATTTCGGACATGTCCATACACGTTAGTAACAATGAAACTTAAACCTATGTTAGAATCATTGCATAGTTAAACATTAAACGACCTCTCTTTTTTATACATCTTATTGGTTGAAAATTTTCAATTTACATGACGTCTACCACTTTAAACATGAGTATGTCGAACCCCATGAAATTTTATGATTATGGGGTTTAAGGCCCTTAACTTACCGCCAAACAGGAGTGTTTTCATTATTGCGTTCCGGTTTGGGGATAAGACAGCCTGTGTAATGACTAGCATAGAGGCATTCCATCTTAGTCCTCAGGGTTGGCAACGCATTTGCAGTCTAGTGAATGCGAATGTCTACGGGTCACACTTTCCACTAACCATCAGGTGGTCTGTGTGCTCGTATGCATTCCCTATGGCTTAAAAAAATATATGTTTATTTTAATATATTACAGGAAGATACATATGCAGATCTGACGCCGGTGGCGGCTTAGTCTTCATTGATACCCATCCCACAATCAGAGGAATCAGTTCACAAGTATTCGCCGGCCTCTGCGAAGCGATCACCCTCTCCCCCCAAACTTTAATCTCTTCCCACGCAATATTCCTAAGAGATAATGTCTTAGACATTGAAAGAGAATGCCTAGATTTCTATGGGCCAAGCAACGTTGGTAGGAATATTGGTGGCTATGGAGGTCTAAGCAATGCTAATCTTCATTTGACTTGTAATTGTAACTGCGATACTAGCTGGCATCGACCTTGATAATAAATAACTCAAAAATATCCTTTTTAAGTTTTATTTAGTAAAGGTTGCGCGGCCAAGAGCACCGGCAAATAATTTAAATTGAAAGCTTGGCTCAAAATAAAATCTACACTGTTAATGAATTTATGACTTCGTGACAAAATTATAGCTCATGTTGTTACGTTGTTATGTTGTTGTTGTGTTTGTGTTGTTTGTTGTTGTTGTGTGTTGTGTTGTGAAGTGTGTTGTGTTGTTGTTGTTGTTGTTGTTGCTCGTGTTGTTCGTGTTGTTGTTGTTGTGTCATATTTAATGTGGAATGCAATAAATGTATTGAGTATTGAGTATTGAGTATTAAACTATTAATTGATATTGACTAATATAATTTCAAATAAACATGAAATAATGTATGAGTTGCTTGAAATTTAAATTATTTATTCGTGTATGAGGTATTCGTGTGTAATGAATGAAGATAATGTGATTCTGACATTTACGTTACTCCTTTTCGGTCCAAAAGACACTTCCCCCCATTTCTCTTAAGCGTACATCGTCCAGATACAGACAAAATAGTTTTCTTGACCGTGCTAGTCGAAGAATAAATAATTTGACGAGAGAATTTGATATAGATATATTTAACTGTGTTTCAATGAGCGATCTTCAAATTGCGAACTAATAAGCGAGCTTAGTGGGTCGGGCATGTTTTGAATGTTCACAGTTCTTTAAGTTAGTTTAGGTCTTAAATACATATGTGTGCATTGCTTTATTGTTTTAAAGTTTATTTGGTTGTGACACCGACATAGCTCAGAGAGTTAGCATGCTGAAGTGGCAATGGGCAGGCCACATAGCTCGGAGAACTGATAACCGTTGGGGAAGAAAAGTTGTCGAGTGGCGGCCCCGCACCGGTGGACGGAGTGTTGGACGGCCTCCCACCCGGTGGTCTGACGACCTGGTTAGGATCGCGGGGAGCCGCTGGATGCGAGCGGCTCAAGACCGTGACTTGTGGCGCTCTTCGGGGGAGGCCTTTGTCCAGCAGTGGACGCCCCCGGGCTGATGATGATGATGATGACACTGTTGTGCGTGTCACTAAGGGATATGTTTCTTAAATTGTATCTATTTGTGAGTTCCTGTAATTGGTTCTGTACCTCTATTTAAGTTACTATCAGAATTGTTAGCTGTTGGTTCTCCTAAAATAAATAAATAAATAAATAAAGCTAGCCTTCCGAGATGGGTTGCAGACCGCAACCGCAGGCGTCACTGCGGCTGGCGGTACTACTCACTAGTGAAGGCTGCAGGCCGCCGTGTTGCCACCCTTTGAATCAATTACATAGAGATTCATAGAAACCTGCAGTGGTGTCTCTTGTAGTATGCTGTGTTTTTTTTTATAGCATAGAGAAGGTAAACGAGCACACAGGCACCTGATGGTAAGTGGAAGCTGTGACCCATAGACATTCGCTTTCACAAGACTGCAAGTGCGTCGCCAACCCTGAGGACTAAGATGGAATGCCTCTATGCTAGTCATTACACCGGCTGTCTTATCCCCAAACCGGAACACAACAATGCAAACACTGCTGTTTGGCGGTAGGTCAATGGATAAAATGGTGGTATCGATCCGGACGGACCCTGCACAAGGTCCTACCACCCGCGAAGTTTGCTGTTGCAGTTTGCGGTCTGCAGCCCATCTCATAAGGCTAGCTTCACTGCTCGACAAGTTACACAGTTTCACCGTACGCTATACTTGGTTAAACATGTAAAAGTAGCTTAAAAGTAATTAAAATTATTTTCACCGCAAATATTGTTATCAACAACACGGAACAATAAGGTTTCAGTAGAACTAGTTTTTTACAAAATGAAAATTTTGCGATACGATACGTTTGCTTAATAATTGTGGGCGAATCATTATGTCACGGCTAATATGAGTCGCTGCTGGAAATTGCGCCGAAACCGAAGAACCCCACTCGACGGACCCCAGCATAAACTACGGCACGCGCACTACAGCTGCAGCTGGAACACCGTCAGACACTCCAACCTTGTGACAGACACTCCACTCCACCACGGCGTCAACCGTTGCAAAGTGGTGAAGGCGTGACACGTAGAGTGAGAGACTCTTCGTGCTGCACCAATGTGATCCTTCCTTATCCACACTGGCACGATTTAATGATTTCAATGATACCACAAGACCCCACGGAGGAGATTCTGTTCAGGCATTATACAGTTTTAGAGGAATAAAAAAACCACAAACATACTCATTTACGTTGACTGCGCGCTGGCCTAGTTGGTAGTGAAGCCTACGAAGCCAGCGATCCTGGGTTCAATGTACGGGCAGATATTTGTGTGATGAGCACGAATATTTGTTACTGAGTCATGGATGTTTTCTATGTAGGTATTTAATTATATATTTCTCTATACCCTGTCTATTTAACAGAGTTAACAAAGCGTTGTCTCTGTTGCACTTTTGTATGAAAATGAAAGGGACAAGAAACTGCCAGTGGGCGTCAACAAACGCACGTCGATGGCGGGCTCGGCTTACATGCCGCCTGTTGTTAAAATATTCGTAATATTTCTCGTTATTTTTGTTTGTAGTTAGAGGCACCTCAAATAATTAACTTACTGATAACATGACATTTAATATTAGGTTTAATAGGAAACAGTCCAAAAAACAAGCCGAGTCACAGGTTAAACGGGAAACAGTCCAATAAACGAGCCAGGTAAAAAATTGTAACCAAAGATACGTCCCCTTACTTCTAGAACCGCTTAACTGCATGAAGTATAGTTTTGAGAAAAACGCATTTAAAGGTGTGAGTGCTTAAATTTCTAGTTTAACCCAATTCTAAGTAAATTATATTTGTGATTTCATTACGAGAGGTTGTTAGTAATCAAAACTGTACGTAACAAATTAGTATATTCTAAACACAAATGGGTTAAATTGAGGGTTTTGTAAAAAAGGTGGTGCAGATAAGCGGTTTTTGCTGTAGAGTCAATTTAAATTTATCTTTTAAACTAATAGGCTTAGGCAGTATTAACTCAAAGTAAAACTTTCTTACTTATATAAACTACATTTTGTAGTAGAAAAATATTAAAAATTGTGATTAATTATGCAGTTATCTTAGTTTATATTATAGTCACGCGTCAGTTAGTTGGTTTTGGCTGTAGAGAATATGATATTTTAGGATTAAGTGCACTTAAAATGCAAAATATTACTAGTATGTTTTGTCATGTAGCTAACTTTACCAACTGCCACGCCCCTACAAGATATAGCGTTATGTTTGGTCACGTTTGCACTACTCAAGACTTTAACCTACTAGCTTACAAAGTTTCGTCGAATTATGTTTACTAATAGGCGTTAATTAAATAATAAGCAATTTTAACACAAACATTAGTATTGACTCGAGAATATTGTAGTAAAAAAAAAATTAACAAGACATTGGTTTCAAAAATAGTTTATTAGGGTAAACCAGTCGTGACACTCCTCTGGTATAATGCTTTTATCACTTGTACTTGAACCACTGATAATAAAATCGCTATTCAAAGACGAATCCAAACTCTATGGACCTACTATAAGCTGTTGAGGAGTTCTTATGGCCACCTTCCCTCTCGATCATCATACCAGCTCGATGGTACTGTGGGGGTGGTGGGGTAAAGGGCACCCCACCATCATCATCATCGGAATCAAATTAGCATGCAAAATTTCAAGTCTATCAGACAACGAAAAGTAAGTTAAAAATATTTCAAGATTTATTTAAATAGTTTTTGACTGAGTCAATCAAGGCCGTAGATATTGCGACAACGATGACCTTGCGTAGGTACTGTGACTGTGATAAAAGGGGTTGTGAAAAAAAGAACCTTCGTGATTATCTTAAAGCATTCTTAGTAGCGTAGCAAGTTTTTCCAAACAATCGGCGCTGTTTCATTTTATCGCATAAACAGAGTTTGTATAGTTTAAATCAATTGCGACACTTAGTATGCAACAAGTTTAATTCTACAATGTTTCTAACTACAAACAATTATAAACTTATTATTATAGGTACATCCCTCGTCCCTCTGGAAACAAGAATGTCACCTATCAGGCTCTAAAATCTACCCACACAAAGGAAATCACAATTACTGATTGGATGTTTCCAATAGATCTTATTGATTATCGTATACTTATACTTGAATCTTATACAATGTAATGTAGTGTGTTACGTACGCTAGCCTATGGGCGACTTACAGATTGTTTTTCAAAACGATCGGTGGCCTTCTATTACATCTCATTAATTAATTACATATTCGATAAAAAAAACCAAAAACCCACCTTCAAAAATGCAAAAACTTCTTATAAAATGGTAGGTAGGTCTGTCCAACTGTATTCGGATATCGGTTTAAAATATTGTGGGACCCCGACTTCAGTTGGACTGACCTACCTACAATTTTATAAGAAGTTATTTTATACATTTTTGAAGGCAGGTTTTTTGTTTTTTAAACATTTATTTTATACTTTTATTATACTTTTTAGTGATACTATTTATGCTGTTATGTAGTCCCACTTTTCGATTAATGAGAAACTATAGAATATTTCAAGCACGCCGCGGGAATGTCAGTCGTACTTAAACCTGAATGTGCTAAAAAGATGATAGTGTGTACATACATTCACGGTCATAAAACTCTATAAACTTTTTCGCCTTATGTCATTGAAATATAGAGAGAATGTGTAAATATGTTTATGACTGTGCCTGTACACCTATATTCCAGTTTACATTTATTAAATTAACTACCATACCTAAAAATTATTTCTAAGTTTTTTCAGTTTGTTTTGAAACAGCAGTCGTGTTTTTTTTTTTTTTTACTATTTTTTTTATTTTATACCTTTTAGTGACAGAAAATACCTAAGAACTTAACGCATTCACTGCCATAGGGCGTGGCCTAACATAGCCAGAAGTCATTTGAGTCATATAATTGTTATAATATTATCCACACTTCTCAGTTGAAAAATATCGTAAGCGCCGCTAGCGCAGTCACGTCTTATATAGCTGCCAGTAAAAAACATCATTAGCGCGATGTAGAGCATTTCGTGTTTCCTCTCCAACGGTAGGTACAATTAAACATATGAGTATCACATATTTTTATGATTGTCTTTCAAAGTGCTTTCTTTTGATACCACACTCAATAGGTTCGGATGCCATTTTTTTTCTGTGCGTTGTAGTATAAGATAATAATAATAATTATTATTGTAAAAGACTTTTTAAAATAATTTAAAAAATCTTTTTCTACCAAAATAAGCTTTAAACACATAAGTTTTATATATATATTTGTAATCGTCTTTTAAATCTCTTTATTTTGAGACCCCACTTGATAGGTTTGTAATTTTTTTTTTCTTTCTGCTCCGCAATGTGGAGTATATAGTCGGCCATTTTGTTTTCATTCTAACGTCACATAGCCTATGTTACTCGGGATGACGTAAGGATTCTAACGATACCTCAAACATCTAATTCCGTCAAGGGGTTTAGAAGTTACAGTGGAATAAAGAAACTCACATACATACAAACATGAACCCTGAAAACATTACACTCTTTTTTTGGGGCAGTCGTGTAAAAAGGTGAGATGCGACTAAGCGGGGAGGGCCTCACTAGAGAGAGAGCAGAGCGTGAAGCGCTTACGCGCACGTTAAACGGTTTTGGCTGAATCAGATTTTACCGCCGAAAGCAAAATCGAAGCAAGCAAAACCAATTATAATATATTTTAGTGTTTTTTGCTGATTAATATTCTTACCTGATGAGAAATTTTGAAGTGGCAAAACATTTTATCAATTGGTTTGAATGTTTTTGTAGATGGCAATATAAAGGTTTATATCTTTATGGTTAGCATCAAAAAACTACTACACATTGTTTAGTATGTTTTTGCAGTAGTTAAATTGTATTTTTATTAAATCATGAAACCTGCTAAAACCGCTTATAAGAGGATAAAATGTTTTTCTTGTTAGCAATTTAAAATATTGATTATTATCAGACATTTAGTAGTTTCTGGTTGTTTAAAAATTTAAAAATATCGTTTTTAACAGCCATTTAGTAGCTTTTGTTTATTAATAATTTAAAAAATCGCCTATAAACTACTTTATGCTAAAGGGTAACTCGAGAACGGAGCATCGTATTAAAAAACGGGTTTTACCAAAATGTAGATCTTGGAAAGTACTTTCTAACGGTATTCTTAACTTGATTTTGCCTAAAAGGGACTTTAAGCGGTTTTAGAAGTGAGGGGACGAGCACTTGAAAGCGTCCGCACCGTACGAGCGACGGAGCGACAGATGTTGACTAAACTTTGACAGGCATGTAAACCTACCTTGTGCCTGTGCATCGTCCTTATCGCTGACCAATTACGTGCATTCTCTGTTTTCTAGTATTAACTCTGTTAAATAGACAAGGTATAAATAAGTATGTATATCGTGGTCTAGTACCCATAGTACAAGCCTAAAGCTAAGTTTTGATTTTTTTAATGATGAAAATGGCCCGCGCTAGGAAGTTAAAATGTGCGTATAATTAAACTGAACTATAACCGTAACTCAAGATCCGACAGTTATTAAAGTAAAATCCATAAGTATAATGATTTTTTCAACACACTTGCTCAAAACGACCTTTTTATTCCACCGATTTTTGGCTCATAAACCTAGATATTAAACACGCGTGCTTTTTCAGTATATTACGCACAAGTGCCTTTAGTTTATTAACCCATTTACATTTGTAGCCTAGTACCAAGTTGTAAGTACGAAGAAGAAGCGATATAATTTAGTCGGGTTATACCTTTTTTTTCTTAGCAACAAACAGTTTTTATGCGGCAAATAATTAACAACATTACACAAACCGTAATGCCAAATAAAACTGTTCAGTACCGTTTTGAAAATTGTAATTTTACCAACTGTTTTAATAATTAATTAAAATTTGACTAAATGAAGAGTTATGTTTTTTTTTCGCAACTGTGTTGAAAAACGTCGTATGTAACACGTGTGCCTGTGACCATAATATACGCGGCTTTCTTGTGGCGCACTCGCTTTTGCTCGTGCTTAGATTTAAATGCAACTTAGATAAACTAGAGTCATTACAAATAAGATTCTTGAAGCTTCTTGTTACTAAAAAAACTAAAAACAGCTGTAAAAATGACCCTAAAAAATTATTCAAAATTTGTAAAATCTTACCAGCAGGAATCAAACAAAATTATCTCTTAGCAGTCAATAGCCATGGCAGTCTGGAGCACACGCGTCTGGTCAATCATTGTCATAATACGAGAGCAATATCGGCTGGTAAATTTGCAGTTCCTAGAGTGTCCAACTACTATGGAGACAGGACACTTAAAAAACGTCTACCTTATCTCCTGAACAGATTACCAGCTGATATTGTTCTGGAAACCAACAAACGTAGATTTAAAGCTAAGTTACATAGGCATCTCCTGGATTCATTGTGAATACGATGCTCATCTAAATATAGAATATATATATATATAAATATATAAAAATATTAGTATAAGTATATCTAATTATGTACCGCTTTTGTGTAATCTGTTGTCATCAAGCTGGACCGAAGATTCCGCAGTCAAACTGTGTAAACAGTTTTGTGGAACAATGTATAATATCTAAAATTTGTGTTTGTTATAATAAATAAATAAATAAATAAATAATAAATAATAGCGCCTTGTATACAATGGTCAACTTAGCACACTTGTATCATAATGTACTATTATATTTAAATAAAAAACAGCACATTTTTACACGCGTTTATTACTATACTGACAAAAAGTGCAAAGACTAGGAAATACGTACAAATCTTAAAGTAATTAACGTAAAGTATACACATACATGTTTCAAAGTTGATTCCAAACGCAATTTATTGATAGGGGACTTAACTTTTTGTTATCGCTTATAAATCAACCTAACCTACGTTTGACAATTAAATTATGCATTTAACCTAAAATAGTTTTCGGAAAAAAGAAAATTCGGACAAATGAATATTCCTAAAAAAAAAATTCGGAATTTTAAGGCGTTCGGTGTTTCAATAAAATCTACTTAAGTCAATAGACATTGTATGAACACAACACACACCGTTTCAGGCCGCGGTAATGTGAAGCACGAGTTAACGCTGACTATCGTCAGGCTAACGACTCTGATATGGGCGATAGATGGCGCCAGTGTTGCACACCTTTAGCTGGTTGACCAATAAGGGAGTAGTTAAGCTAACTAATCGTTAAAAACCGTAACTAATGGTTAAATCTCAAGGTGACAAGGTTGAATGTCAAATTTTCGATTTCTTTCTCGAATTTTAACAATTAGTTGAGCTAACTACAGGTTAAACTCGCCCTTAGCCGTAGCAGTTTATTTTGAATACACATAAAAAAAACCGGCCAACGGCGAGTCAAACTAACACACCAAGGGTTCCCGTACCATTTTTGCAATCCTTTCATTTTTAATAATTTACTTTAATTATTCGTTTTTATTTTGGCAATATAAAATACACATTGTAAAATGAAATTTCTACCTATAACATTTCATGATCATGAAACAGCCTGCTGACAGACAAACAAACGGATGGATAGTGGAGGCTCACTAATACACTATTTTACTTAAGTTTTATGTTTTCGGCTTCTGGCAGTCGAATTTCTGGTTAATCGCGAGCTGCGTGAAAATCAGTTTTAAAATTATCAAGTTTCTGACTCTGACTAGAAATGTCGCGGAGAATTTTATAGAATTGGGATTGTTCATATTTTTACAATTGCTCTAATTCGAAAACCATTTAATTTTCGAGAAATACTAGGGTTTTAAAGCCGTTCTGCATATTTAAGTTTTTTAAATATTTTCATCACACTTGCTCGTAAATGGTGTTATTCCATGCCTGTATACAGAAGGACAATGGCCCAAATTGTTCCCGCGGGAATTATGGCGAGTTTGTCATCCCTAGGGAGTAATGACTTTCTTTTTAAAATTTGCAACTCTTTCGTACATCATTTCTGACTAAGGAGGTTTAATTTTCAGCCAAAAATTAAATCGGTTTCTAATTTCATCTTTAAAAATTAGCTATAGACAAACTTACATTACACAAAACCTATACGCTTCATTAAACTTCATTATTTTTATACCTATTTCAAGTTTATATCAACATTTATCATTAATTTTAGTAATTATACATTTTTATCAAATTGGCTAAATCTGGCTCGAATCCAGGTCGAAACTAAACGCAGTTATTATCTGTGGCAGAGGTCACAAAAAAATATCGTTTCCATTTACGTTCCCGTTCGTCAAAAGTTATTTCTTTATATTTTGCAGAGTTAAAGTGTTTTCTCTTTGTTTTTTTTCCTCGCAAATGTGATGAAAACCATTGTGTGTATCACAGGCAGTAAGGGGATTACTAACTCGAGTCATTAAAAGCCCTCCGCATTCGGCGTCGGGCTTCTGACACTCTCGTTAGTAATTCCCTTCATACTACCCTTGATGCACAATGTACTATAATTATCTATTTCGGATATTACGACAACAGTACATTTAACCTTTGTTTGACTTTTGTTTTCGGCTTGAAGCCCTCCTAGGTGAATCTTGCGGGTTAGGCGAAAACCGCTTGAAATAGTATGTTTTAATACACTATTACAATCATTTTTTATGATTAGATACAATTTAATTGTTGTAATTTATTAGAAAATGCCAAACAAAATTTAAAATAATAATGTCGTCCATATAATGTCTGCTAAATAAATGAAGATATTAAACATAACTACTGTGTCAAATACAAAATTAATGCAATTGGTCTCTTAAAACTACATTTTTTTTTCTTTTTTTTATGGCATAGGGAAGGCTGGCGAGCACACAGGCCACCTGATGGTAAGTGGAAACTGTGACTCATAGACATTCGCATTCACAAGACTGCAAGCCTAAGAGTGCAAATGCGCTGCCAACTCTGAGGACTAAGATGGAATGCCTCTATGCTAGTCATCACCGGCTGTCTTATCCCCAAACCGGAACACAACAATGCGAACACTGCTGTTTGGCGGTAGGTTAATGGATAAGACGGTGGTAGCGATCCGGACGGACCCCGCACAAGGTCCTACCACCCGCAAAACATATTCTCTCGATTCAGAATGTAAAAACCGTGAATTATTTTATTTGGTCTATTCCAATTGTTGTTGGGTCCAGTCCTCACGGCGGTTGGAGCCTCCATAGCAGGTCTTGCAGCCACCTGGAAGTCCTGGAACTGACAAATAAATAACAAATAAAGGGAACAATCTGACATAAATTGACCTACTCTAAAAGTCGTATGTAAAGTAGATATGATAAGATAAGCTATAGATGGGGTATACATACATAGTTTAGTCGCCTGTATCTAAAGAACGAATCAAGTCTACTTAGTCGTGATAGTTTTCCTTTATTTAGTGCTTTTTTTAGTTATTAGTGCTTCCATTTAAGATGTTTTCAAGATTATTAATATTTTAGTTTATGCTGTAGGCGAAGGGGACCTAATGGGGAGTTAAATACAAGTGTATCCTAAAGGTAACCAACACACGATGTTGTAAAGTAAGAATAACTATTTTACCCTTGGTTTACACGTACGGGTTTTTTTTCTTATTTCATCATGTATTTTAGTGTGCGGTATAAATATGTATATGTGACTCAAAATTAAATTTGTGGTTGTCGTGACAAATAGACAGACAGACATGGTGAAATTATTAGGGTTCCTAGTTTGAGATCGGTGCCCCACAAATGTAATATTGACAAAGGTTAAAAGTAGGTACAGCACTTACTAGAAATAGCCACGTCAGCACCTCCAGGAACCTGCAGATTAATATCCATGCCCCCAAAATTTAAACGGAGATTGACCATAGGCCACGAAGCTGACGGACTTAAGCCTTTTCCTGACCCTGCTGTGTCTGGGGGGGGCAGATACGAGTACGTGGGCCCAGGCTTGGTCTTCTGGGAGACTGTGCTCGGCACACAAGGACCACTGTCTGGCCTTCTTTCGTCTATCCGTGAATATGAGCTCTCACAGTCGCACGGAGCTGGAACTCTTGGAATCGAGAAAACCGGCTCTACCAGACGTTTTTCTGGAGGTGGATAGTCGTATAACGTCCTCTTTGGAGGTAGGTAGCCGGGGGCTTGGTAGGGTGTCGTGGGTGTTGTTCGAGTTGTGTGTGTTGTTTCTGTTGTAACCATTGGTGTCGATGTTGGAGTCGGGGTGGTATCTTCCAGAAATCGTTCAAGGTTAGGAGTGCTAGATGGAGTGGTAGATACAGTAGTAGTGGATGGAGTAGTTAACTTAGTAGTAGTGGATGGAGTAGTAGACATCGTTGTAGTTGATGGAGTAGTAGATACAGTAGTAGTGGATTGAGTAGTAGACATCGTTGTAGTGGATGGAGTAGTTGACATAGTAGTAGAAGATGGAGTAGTTAACTCAGTAGTAGTAGATGGAGTAGTAGATACAGTAGTAGTGGATGGAGTTGTAGATACAGTAGTAGTAGATGAAGTAGTAGACATCGTTGTAGTGGATGGAGTAGTAGATACAGTAGTAGTAGATGGAGTTGTTAACTCAGTAGTAATAGACGGAGTAGTAGATACAGTAGTGGTGGATGGAGTTGTAGATACAGTAGTAGTGGATGGAGTAGTAGATACAGTAGTAGTAGATGGAGTTGTTAACTCAGTAGTAGTAGATGGAGTAGTAGATACAGTAGTGGTGGATGGAGTTGTAGATACAGTAGTAGTGGATGGAGTTGTAGACATCGTTGTAGTGGATGGAGTAGTAGATACAGTAGTAGTAGATGGAGTTGTAGACATCGTTGTAGTGGATGGAGTAGTAGATACAGTAGTAGTGAATGGAGTTGTAGACATCGTGGTGGATAGCGTAGTTAAAGGCGGTGGTGTGGTTACATAGTCCTCTGGAAGAGGAAAAGTCATGGCCATAGCTGCTGGCGCTGGCGGTGCATATGTAGGTGACGAAGTCACAGGCATTATTTCAGAACTTTCCTCAAACTCTTCAGTTTCTTTTGGTACGGGCATAGCCATCGCTGGATCTACAAAAGAAGGTACTTCAAAAACGTTTGGTGGCAGATAATCCGGCGCTTTATAAAAGTACCCTTTTGAACCAGTATTGGAAACGTGCTCACTGGGTGGAGTTACACTTTGAAATGGGCTCGGGCTTAGACTGGAACTAGATCCAAATGAGTTGTGACTGTAACTCGCTCCAAATGAAGTGTACGCTGACTTTTGGTTGTGTCTGGATTCGTGAAAATGTCTGTCAGTATTTTGAGGACGATGATTATCAAAATGACTGTGAGTCTCACTGGTCCCGAATCCATTTTGACTGTGATAATTTGACTCAAGACCCGATTTTACTGAATCCGAACCAAAGCCTGTCTTGACTGGACGTTTAACTTCAAAATTCTGACTGTTATAATAATGACCAAACTGTTGACCTGCTGCAGTCAATTTCGGTGGTTGAAGATTACGATAAAAACTCTTTTCAAAGGAGTTTTCTTCTTTCTGCTCGCTTGCTTGTGCATTTTCATGGAAGCTTGATGTTCTATATGCGTTTTGAACTTGAGGGCGGCGATAGAAATCCGTTTTATATGTGTTTCGATTTTCTCGATTAAGTGTATAACTTGTAGCTGTTTTATTTTCCAAATGCAGACTGTAACTCATTCTAGTTAAGCTTCTATTTTGACTCTGACTACCACTCACTTGAAAGGAATTCTGACTGTTATTCTGACTGGGATTGTTACGACGTGGTCTATAAAAACCTTTCTTTCTCCAGTCATCTTGACTAGCATTTTCGTAGCAGGCGACGTAAGTTCCTGAAACAAATTTTGTGGTATACAGGGTGTCCAGTAAATAATGGATAACCTTCTACCCATCCATGGGGCACCTCAGGCTGTTCCCTAAAAAGGACTTACAGGTTTGGTAAAAGTTGCATGGTTTTCGAGATAATCGAACTTTTCTATTTTCTTAATAATTAGCACCTTGCTTCACTGTAATGACTGCCAAGGTCACAAATAAAGAGATTTTGTCGTTCTGTTTGCTGTTAAATATTCTTTAATAGTGATGCTAACGGATGTGTCTTAGAGCATTATGGTAGCGACACTAATTTCTTGTTAAACATATCTTAATTTATAACTTCACATTTTGCTTTAAAGTTTGCAACAACTTTGACTGCTTGTGGTGAAAAAAAATTGTATGAAGACCAGAGTGGCCAATATGTTGAAAAATAGTGTATCTAATATTGATTCTAAACTGGTATAACACATGGTGTTTACGTCTTTACCGATAAAGTTATTGCTGTTAGTATTCACTAAGAGCGAATTTTACCAAAACACCAAGTTATCGATAAGTAACTCTTTACTTGATTGGGTTACTCATATCATAAAAAACGCTTCTCTTATGAAAACCAACGTCTAATTACTGCAAAATAATGAATCACAGAATACTTGAAACCTACATCAACAATAATATTTGTAAATAAAAACCGAATCTGTTTTTCGATTACATTGACGACGTTATCTAAATTCGGTTTTTTATGATATGACTAACCCAATCAAGTAAAGAGTTACTTATCGATAACTTGGTGTTTTGGTAAAATTCGCTCTTAGTGAATACTAACAGCAATAACTTTATCTGTAAAGACGTAAACACCATGTGTTATACCAGTTTAGAATCAATATTAGATACACTATTTTTCAACATATTGGCCACTCTGGTCTTCATACAATTTTTTTTCACCACAAGCAGTCAAAGTTGTTGCAAACTTTAAAGCAAAATGTGAAGTTATAAATTAAGATATGTTTAACAAGAAATTAGTGTCGCTACCATAATGCTCTAAGACACATCCGTTAGCATCACTATTAAAGAATATTTAACAGCAAACAGAACGACAATATCTCTTTATTTGTGACCTTGGCAGTCATTACAGTGAAGCAAGGTGCTAATTATTAAGAAAATAGAAAAGTTCGATTATCTCGAAAACCATGCAACTTTTACCAAACCTGTAAGTCCTTTTTAGGGAACAGCCTGAGGTGCCCCATGGATGGGTAGAAGGTTATCCATTATTTACTGGACACCCTGTATAATAATCATGAAACAATTCATAGCACAACCAGAGTCAGAATCACGAACTGATTGATAATGTAGTGACCAACTTAGATGGAAGAAATAAGACTTTAGCAATTTTCCTTGACCTCGCCAAAGCCTTTGACACGGTCTCTGTACCCATCCTTATATCTAAGCTAGAAAAACTGGGTATACGAGGTTTTCAATTGCAACTTTTTGAGAGTTACCTATCAGGTCGCACACAGTGTGTTAAAATAGGAAATGATATTAGTGACGAAGTTGCTGTGACGCATGGTGTCCCACAGGGCAGTATCCTCGGTCCCACGCTCTTCCTAGTTTACATCAATGATCTGTGCCAACTAAATTTAACTAATGGTAAGATCATTACGTATGCTGATGATACTGCCCTGATATTTCATGGTAGGACATGGAACGATGCCTTTCAGTATGCACAGTGTGGGCTGAATGTAGTGACGAAATGGTTGTCGAATAACGTTCTCACCCTTAATGTTCTTAAAACTAAATACGTCACATTCTCATCCAAAACCGACAATCGCACGGACTTTTCGGCCTTATCCATCTTAGCCCACTCATGTCTAAACCCCGAACTACATAACTGCCACTGTCTAGCGCTAGAAAAAACGTCTCATATGAAATATTTAGGAATCGTACTCGACCACAATCTTAACTTTAAGCGCCATATTGACCTACTTACAGCCAGAACGCGCAAACTTATATTTGTTTTCAAAAATCTACGTCACATTGCCGACACGAATATAATAAAAATGGTTTACTTCGCCTTGGTGCAATCTATTCTCTCATACTGCATCTCCTCCTGGGGAGGGGCGCATAAAACCCACCTACTTAAATTAGAACGAGCCCAGCGAGGAATACTTAAAGTAAGCATGTTCCTCCCATTTCTCCACCCCACTTCAGATCTCTATAGAAAAAGCAAAGTCCTAACAGTTCGTCAACTTTTTATCTCGCACATCATTCAAAAAAAACACTCAATGTTAAATTATGATTCATTGACGGATAAGCGCCGTAACAATCTGATCTGTCGACCTAAAAAATTTAACTTACGGTTTGCACACAGATTTTTCTGCTTCCTTGGTAGTTTCTTGTATAATAAAGCTAACAGTGAACTATCAATTTATTCGCAAACAAAGGCATCCTCCAAGAAGTGTATCACGAAATGGCTCCTCAGTCTCGATTATAACAACACCGAAAAACTAATCATTCCAATTTCATAACAATAGTCATAATCAAAAATAACTACCAAATATATGCACATCACACACACACAAACACACATACACACACACACACACGCGCACACACACACACACACACACACACACACACACAGGCACTCATACTCACACATACACCAACACAAACACACACAAACACAAACACTTTTTATTTAAGTTCCGTAATTAACTATTTTTCAAAACTTGTTGTTTAATTGTATTCCACCCGACTAGTTTTAAGGTTTATCGCATTGTATTCACCCACCAAAACTTGTCGCTTTAGACATCTGAGGGTTGGAGACCTGGTGACCTGATATACAGGTTCCCCCTAGTTCAGGCATCAGTCTCTGCCGCACAAGTTCTGTACCTATTCTTAAGTCAATTAATTCTTTGTTATGCATAAACTGTATACTTGGTGGTGGAGAAAAAATAAATACTTTTTACTTTTTTACTTTTACTTTAGAGTAGACGGCCGTTTTGCTACAGATAGACAAATCTACCTTTAGTATAGGGTAATATAGACGCCACAAGAAAATATGTCTCCATTGCGCTGATTTTCCGTCTATCTCTCTCCCAAGATTTTTGGCATGTTTTCCTGCTGAACTACGCATGTTATTTGATATTATATTTAATTTAATATTTATAGCTTTATATAATCTTAGACTGAGTTGTAGCAATATTAAATATGTTTAAAAAAATAATGACTGCTTAGTTTCTTGCGGCGTTTCTTCTCAGCAGGGGTCTCCTCTTTGGAAGCGCTGGTAAATTCTTGACGTGTAAAAGTACCCGTGCGGCCTACTTACTGAATAAATGAATTTTATCTTTTTAATTCCATTTCTAAACAAATTAGTGCGAGTCCAACCCACACTTGTCCATTTTGAAGAGATAACTTCTTATCTTACGTTATGGCGCCAGCATGGATGTAGGAAAGCATTGCGGGAGTATAATAACAGCTATACAATAAGTACTCTTAACACCTGTTACAAAGAGACGTCTATATATGACCTCTTTCAACAGTGTACCACTTTTTAGGTTAGTTAGTGTGTGTCACTCTGCTTTAGTGTGCGTAAGTTTGCAGTCAGTTAAACAATTTTAATATTAAATAGTTCAACTTAGATTAGTTTACGTTATCACCTCTGTCGGGCGTCCCGACCACACGCTTTTTTGTTTTTTTTGTTTTCAGGGTTTGTACTCAGGGACCGGAACCGCTTACCCTTTAAAGGGTTTTCGTTAGGGTATATACATAATTGACTGGTTTTTACAAACCCTAACGATGCGATAAGCATATCTTCGACTTACCCCAATGAAATCCTATCCCATACGATACAATTAATTCGACCAAGCGCTTACCAATTCCTT
Source organism: Acleris sparsana (assembly GCA_923062465.1). NCBI lineage: Eukaryota > Metazoa > Arthropoda > Insecta > Lepidoptera > Tortricidae > Acleris > Acleris sparsana. The sequence goes on along the minus strand of OV281311.1, from coordinate 7,550,191 downwards.
AAAACCCTCGTTAGGCTTTCCCTATGAAGTGTTTATTGAATGGCTTCAAGCTATTATAATCTCTACGCGCAGTCCATACAAAATATTTTTGCATAGGCTTGAAACCAACCAATCACACGAATCTGCGAAACAAAGTCATCGGAGAGTGAGAATGGATAGGGTCACACTTACTTAATGTGAGTGCTTGAATCCGAAACCCTTACGAAACTGGTAACCTCAGTGGTTGTAGTTAACTAGTTCGAAGCAGTTTCCATATCATTAGGGTAAGCCTATCGATGGGGACAGCATATGATGTAGAACCCGATTGATAGAATTAATCAAATAAAGGGGTTATCCGGTCCCTGTTTGTACTACACTCATGCCAAATTTGACGCTTGTATGTTTTACTGTTTTTATGATAAGTACAACAAGAATAAAAAATAAACTTATACGGGGACGCCTTAATAAAACACTTTATTAATCGTAGCTACAATACGACGGTAAGTGCGTAAGTGCTTCAGGGGTTTAAAAACTTATAATTTTATTGATAAATCTACCTGAGACATGAATTGTTTTTTCTTTCATTGAGTTTTAGCATTCCTCTTGTAACCATTGTCTACGTTTGCCATAAAACATGTTTCCAGTTAAATTTGTTATAGTCTTAGGTACAGCATTATAAATTTTACTTAACATGATATTTAATTAAATTGTAAAAATAACTGAAAATAACTAATATTAAATAAGATCTAAATCTATATATATACTAAAACATTAAACTAAGAATGGCCCCTGCGGCATTGTACCAAAGATGCTGGCAGCATTGTACCAAAGATGCTGGCAGCATTTCCTCGTTGAATGGCTAAACTTATTCGTTGAGCGAGGAAACTGCCAGCTCTTCGGTCTCCAGTGACGTCAATGAGTTTCTTTGACAATTCCTTAAAAAGGCTAATAGCACTAGGACCCCATGGACCAAAGGTCTCGACACCGAATGGAATAAAATTATATTCTTATTATACACTTTAGTTTTAGTGATCACAATATGCTGTTATGTAAGTAGTCCCACTTAACAATCAATAAGAAACGTCAGGACATTTCAAGTAACCAACGCTGCGGGAAAGTCAGTCATTTATTTAAATAATTTAAATTGGGCTTCGTCGTAGTTGCTCAATCGAGATATCTTATCGCGACCCTTAAAACAGGTAAAGTGGGGGTTCCGGGGGCCATTTGTGGTCTTCACCACCAGTTCCCCTTCACCAAATAATACTTTTTCAATGGAGATGCTACTTTTGAAATACTAAATCGCTATACGAGTATGTATGCCTAAAATGTTTCAGGAGCTGTCTCAATTCCCCACGCATTCCCTCATCAGATTCTAAAACCAATTTGGTGACAATAGGACCGCCGCGAAAGTAATTTTTGTTTAAATAAAAACATTTTTTAATGCGGTCCACAATCGACGAAGAATCGGTGAACATACAAAAGAAACGTGATATCCTAAAAGATCTCCGACCCAACCCTTCCATTGTCGGGCAAAAGAAAGGAAGCCCGTAGTCTGTAAGCATGCATGCGTCAGGATTTCCACTCCGCGACTCACATAGCTATAAGTCTCCCCCCCATCCCAACCCCCATTCCTATCCCCCCTAACCCCGCGGATAAGTAAACGGAGGAACGACTTTCTCCTCCGGCCTTTCAGCACTGGCTGGGGTAGTATCCGCGGGAGTCTAAATTCTAGTTGGTAATAGGGGCATTGGTGTTTTTAGCCGGTGCGAGCCCGGCAGTACCTGGGCCCTCCATTCCCAGGTCTCCGGAAGGGATTTTCACCTCTGCCCCTTTTTCTTAAAAGCAAACAAAAGCAAGGACTTTTGTCTTTGGCCCCTCAGGCGATTACAAAAAAAAAAAAAAAAACGTGAAGCCGAACATTCTCCTCCTTTTTTGTAGTCGGTTCAAAGAATATGGATTGGTTACCATTATTATAATCTGTAATATAAATGTTAATTCAAATTATTTATCTGTCTGGGGGTCACGGTCAAATGGTATATTTGATCTTTGATGATTTTTCCTGGTTTTTTCAAAAAGGTTATATGCATGTATAATTGGGGCATTAAAAGACCGGATTTGGTGACAGCTGAACCATATGGACTGGTTTTTAGGGTTCCGCAGTCAAACTAGGAACCTTATACTAATATAAAACTTACTAGCTGTTGCCTTCGACTCCGTCTGCACAGAAAAATAAAAACATAACCTATTGTTACTCAGGGTTATTAATTACGAGTACAAACATACAAAAATACCAATCTTTCCTCTTTGTAATATTAATGTAGATAATAGTGTATATTGTGAAATATCGAAATACATGGTACCTGCCAAACACGTAAAGCAAAGGTATTTTTTATAGACTTACCTTGGAAAAAGTCTTATTCCTAGTTTAGTCGAATGCGGCCTTAGTTGTTGTTTTTCACGATAGTTTTTTTTTACAATATTTAACGGCATCAGAACCCTACACAGCGTGGTCCGACATTCTCTTGTCCGTTTTTTATAAATAGTTTATGGTCAATGAGCTTCTTTTTGAAGTCAGACTCGGCCTTTGACATTTATGCTTGAATTTATGATAACTAATTATTACTAGTTTTTTTAATATAAAAAAGATGGCATATCAATTCAAAATCAGTCATAGTTCCTAGTATTATGCAATTTAGTTTATTTGATAAATAATAAACATTGTGTTCGAAACAAATCTTACAAGCTACCTAGTACATTTTAAAAACAACAAGTTAGGTTATGCTAATTCTAAAAGAATTCAAATCGGGATGTAAGAACACGACGTCCTCTTGACCGGTTTTTTGTTTAAACGGTTAACAAATACATTCCAATTTCAAATGAGTATTTGTAACATTTTCCGTGCCAAAATTTCGATGAGTCATCTCAAATCTCCGTAGCTATAAAATATTCAATTGGTTTTAAAAAACCTTATATTTACCTCTGACTCACTGGTTATGGAATGTCCAAAACTACAAAACTAATAACTTATAATTTGGCGTGTAACCTCCAGCCTAAATTAGACACGGGCTTGGAGGTTCAGACGGCAAATATAGAAGAGAAACGAAATTAAGTGATGTACAGGGCCAGTCACCGCCAAGCAGCAGAGTTCGCATTGTTGCGTTCCGTTGCGGGAATAGAGGTAACCCCTTTTATTTTTTCTCTATGGGAAATTCATTTTCGCATACCTCCCCGGTCTAGGGGGACCTGGTTATGTGGGACTCACCAACCAAGAGCGGCCTGAATACCGACTAAAAACTACGGGAGGTGCCACGCGACCACGAACAAGTGCATTCGGCAGTGTCACCTCAACGCCGATGACTCCGGGAGGGTTACTAAGGTCTAGTAACCACACTATTTTTGACAAATTCCATATGCCTCTATGCTAGTAATTTCAGCGGCTGTCTTATCCCCACAACGGAACACGTAGTGCGAACACTGCTGCTTGGCGGAGGGTTAATGTATAAGATGGTGGTAGCGATCCGGACGGACCCTGCAAAAGGTCCTACCACCACTATGTGTTAGTATGTGATTCTACGTTACAAAGGCTGTGGAGGCTGGGACACGGAATTTTATCGAGTTTAATATTACCCGATCCAGAACGATCCCCCAAATCTAAAGACTGTATATTTTAAATGAAAGCACGTATAACAAATTTTACAGAAAAACTAATACGAATAAGTAGACTAAGTAAGTGTTCATACCAACTATTTTTCGGCTTCTTTCGGGCGCCACAGACCTGATTCCAATGGTTCTGGCAGAATACCATAGTGCTGCAGTTTCTGCAGCTGAGCATTATGTTGAGTCAGCGCCAATTCACAGCACGAGACATGGCTCTCTGATCGTATATAAGTCTATGTATATTTTAAGTCTCGTGTTTGTTGTCTATATTTTTAATGTTTAATGTTTAATTTAAGAGCCTGTGTTTGTGTTTATGTTGAATAAAGTTTTTATCTATCTATCTATCTATCTAACTAAAATCACCTAAGACAGCTCCAAATTACTTTGAATAGAGAATTACCTCAACGTGTTGTTCTTGAGATGGTTTTTGTGTAATAACGGCTTCGGAACTACACTGAGCTTGGTCAGACATGCTCTCATGATTTAGAGGACCTATATACTGGGAATAACGAACGCCACATGCACGGCAACTACCTTAAATATTGGTAATAGCAAGTTCTATACCCTGTCCACGATAACGAGCTAGTACTAGAAAACTTAGACAGCACGTCATTGGTCAGCGATAAGGGCGATGCACGTGCACCGGGTGAGTTTACATGGCGGTCGAAGTTCAGTCAACGTCTGTCTCTTGCACGGTGCGGACGCGTTATAGTGATCTCTTTTCAATTTTTACCGGTTTAATCTGTGACTCGGCTTGTTTACTGGACTATCTTCGGCTGTTTGAATAAATGAATACATAAGTAAATACTTATTGGGTCCTTTATTATTTAACTAAACCAGAAAAATCATAAGGGATATTAAAATAAATATTTTGAGCGACGGAGCATGTAAGCCGAGCATGACAGTGAGGTGCCATCGTTCACGCCCACTCTTCTTTTTTGTCCCTTTCATCTGCATACAAAAGTGCAAAAGAGAGACCGCTATACTAGCTCGTTATCGTGGACAGGGTATAGGCAAAGGAGACTTACTTTTATTTTTAAAAACTGAAAATACCGCATTATTGGATTTTAAGAAATACTCTACTAATATACATAAACATGTATAAAATTCAATGCGTTAAATAACATTGTAGGCTAGATATTAAATATTACAGGGGCTCTATGCAACACGGTAACAACCATAACGACTTTGATCTGTTATGGTATTGTTCTGACGTCAGCCGCCATTACTGTCATGTAAATAAGAGCTATCAAACCGGTGACAGGGAGGCCATTTGCAACGTCAAAAGATGGCGGATGTGTAATTTGTTTTATTTTTTATTTTTGTGTATTTAGTTGTTCAAAGTTCTTTTTTGTTAGTGATTTGTACTTTTAATGCCTTTGTGTTGCACAGTGATAGAAGGCTTTTATTTATTTCGTGTATCCTGGCATCTTACTTCTCGTTTCAAGTGGACTCGCAGTGGTACAGAGGTTAAAACTATCTTGGCCTCTGTCCTACATATCACCGTACAACGTTGCCACCAATCTTCCTAGACAAGATTGGATTGTGTTTGATTGCTATATTGATTTATAATTATATATATTTGACACTGGCGAAATCACTTCATAGTGGAAACGCCATATTCCCGCGGTAGTAGCTGTACAAGTCGCCGCGGGGCAAAGAAAAAATAAATAAATGCGGTGACAATACGATAGCAAACTCGGCTCTTCAAACACGGCTACAATATTTAAGTTATTATTAAACTTGAAATGAAAAAAAAAAAGAAAAAAGAAACACTGGAAGAACAAGGAAGCTCTCTGATACAATAAATTCTAACACGTGAGTAGGTACGAGAAAATACGAATAAACGCATACAATTCTACCATGAAGCTGCGTAGCGTGCTTTTGAGATGTGCAGGTTGTTTTGGTCATTTCAGATTTTCCTATTTTTGCCGCTATTATCCAGTTTTGAGTTTTTAGCACTACAAATCTCTGCTCCGACGCACTTAAGGGTGAGTTTCCACCAAAACTGTCCGAGATACTTACTGCCTAAAGCACTTAGAGTCGTTTCATTTTGACAGCCCGAAGGCGAGAATGCATACAAAATTAAACCAATTGCAGCCGATTGCGATTCTATGTATTAATGGAAACCGCATTAAAATCTGTTGAGTTTAAATTATCTAAGCGAACAGACAGCGGAAGCGACTTCATTTTACACTATGTAAAGAAGATAAAGTGAAGAAGAAACCCAGGGATTTCTCGCGCGGACGAAGTCGTGGGCACAGATAGTGCATAATATTTAGCGTATCTGAATTATCGTATATTTGAAACGGTGAAAGAATTTCACAAATAGGAACATCGGTCCCGAGATTTAGACATATCAATAAACTTACAAAATCCGCTCTCCCTTTTTAAAATATTATAACAGATAGAACCGATGTACATCTCGCAGTAGATTAAAGTTTAACCCTACAACAAACCAGAATTTAAAAATATTAAATTAAAAACTCTTAAGAAAGTTTACATTAAAATTAAAACTTACCTAGAATAAGTAAAACAAATATCTTCCTCAACATATTCAATTATTTAAAAATAATTCCCTTAGAACACCTTCCGCGTACAATGCGCTCGCAACACTGGCCAGAAAAAACATGTGACGATATAAAAATTACAAAAAACAAAAAAAACCGAATTAAAGATCAGACAACCAAAATTAGGAGTCCGCGCTAACATAGGCCATGTTATAAATATGTTATAAGGATAATGCAAGTTTCGTTTTTTAATGAGTTAATTTGTTAGCAAACTCGTGTATTTCATATTCCATCCATCATAGATTTAAATTTGCTACTAAATACAAAATTACTATTCAATCAACGATTCCGGCCAGCTTTATGGGTCCTCTATCGTTTGCCCGAATTTTAATTGCCATAATATTCATTTGCCGTAAGGAATTTTTGGAGTGGACCTATATATAGATACGTTGCCATCGAATACATACGCTAGAAGCTGTCATAGAATGGATATATGTATGAGTGACACATGCGTTGTCAAAAATGAAATATGACAGTTGTAACGCGTGATATATCCACTTACGTCAACTTCATACATTTTTCCATGATAAAAAAAAGCGACAGTGGTCACCAAAAGCTAGCGTTTGTATTCCATGGCACTGGTTTAGCCCCGCTGAATTATTAAAAACAAACCTTTTCTTTTTTTTTCTCAGAGGAAATCCATTATGGATACCAAAATTCAAAAATTCCAAATTCAAAATATTTATTCAGTAAATTGGCCACATGAGGGCTCGTTTACACGTCGGTAATAGAGTGAATCTACTAGCGCTTCGGATAAGAACATCATTGCGGAGAAGAAGCGAAGGTCATTTTTTCCCATAATAAAATACAATAATACTTAAAAGTAAGCTCAATATCATTAAATTAAAATTAGTGGCTAGGTTATGTCGGACTCGCTCCGACTAAAACCCCTGAGTTGTTCCTTCTCCCACCTTGGACGAGGTCACGTGAGTGGCAGTCCATCATCAGTAGGTACTTTATAAGATCTAACTTTATTAGGCATTACGAGGGACACAGGTATTTTTTCAATCGCATTTCTCAACAAAATATGAAATTACCGTAAAAGCGATCATCAAAATGAAATTAAAATTAAAATCGGCCAAGTAATACGGATGATATAAGCATTTCAAACTGCTAAGTAGACAGCGATTAGAGAGAGAGATCCGATACGCCGTGTGACGTCATAACTCGTCGGCCATACAAACTCCATGTTAAATTCTATTTTGCTAGAAAGAGATAGGAACAAATTTTTGTTGGCTTGGCTGATGTTTGTTAGATGAATCAGCTTTTATTGAAGCTATGAAAGAGTCATGAATTTTCCCTATTAGGGTAAATCGCCAATAACTGGCCACCTCACACTAAAAATGAACTTTATTTACCTAGAATAGAATGCATTTTAGTATAAGGTGTTAATTACTGGCCACCCTTCAATAAGTGGCCATGTTATACTAAATTGAATTCTGTTTGTAGGTAACAGAGTTCATTTTTAGTATGAGGTGGCCAGTTATGGGAGGGTGGCCAGTTATTGGAGATTTACCCTATAAAGTCTGAGAAGTACTTTTAAAAGCATTTTCCTCAAAAATATATTTCAATACACATAAAAAAAGGATTGGTTAGTCCCAAACTGGAAATATAAACCCAAAAACCAGAACGCGTTTTGCCACCGACGTCGTCCGCACTAAAGTCCTATTCCTTTTTTTTATGGCAAAGAGAAGGCAAACGAGCACACAGGCCACCTGATGGTAAGTGGAAACTGTGACCCATAGACATTCGCATTCACAAGACTGCAAGCCTAAGACTGCAAATGCGTTGCCAACCCTGAGGACTAAGATGGAATGCCTCTATGCTAGTCATTACACCGGCTGTCTTATCCCCAAACCGGAACACAATAATGCGAACACTGCTGTTTGGCGGCAGGTTAATGGAAGATGGTGGTAGCGATCCGGACGGACGCTGCACAAGGTCCTACCACCCGCAACCGCACCTTTGATTGCCGACGCACACTTCACCGTTTTTGATAAATGCATGTAAATTAATCGCTATGATTGTATATAATTACATTTAATTGAAAAACAAAACAACCAAAACCGGTTTTGACGTGTCGATCATAAACATATTATAACGCTACAAGGACACTATTTGAGATTTCATAACAAAGCTTTAAAGTCTTAGATATTAGCAAATTCAATTTATTATAATCCGGTTATTCATCTATGGTTATGACCAAATAAAGTTATTAAAAAAACTAGTTAGGTAGTTTTTTAAGACGGTAAGCATTACTCCTGTTCCCGTCCGTGGACGCCACTCCAGAACCTTCTGACCCCATCGGCCATCAGTCCTCCTCCAACAAGATGGAGTGACGGCCTCGTCCAGATCGGGCGACCGCGGTGGATGCGAAAAGCACGAGACCGGTCTGAGTGGAAAGCCTTGGGGGACGCCTATGTCCAGCAGTGGCCGTCTTTCGGCTGACATGATGAAGCATTACTACTAACTGATCACCAAAAGTGAAATAAAATTAAAATCGATCATGAAATACGGAAAATAATAACTAAAATGCTAATTAGACACAGAGATTCGAAGTGCGCCGGTGACGTCATCGTGCAGTTCAGCCATATGAACTAAACGTAAAATTCTGTTTTGCTAGAAATAGATAGGAACAAATCTTTGTTAGCTTAGGGTAAAGTCACCAGTGGTCAGCCAGGTCTCTGCCTATACTTTGTATGAGTGGGAAGAGTACGAAAGATGTATTTCCCACTCTTCGCACTCATATAAGGTCGACTACTGGTCTCTGGCTGACCACTGGTGACTTTACCCTATATCTTGGTTGTTCTATGGCCACTAAAAACGTTGCCAACCCTGAGGACTAAGATGGAATGCCTCTATGCTAGTCATTACACCGGCTGTCTTATCCCCAAACCGGAACACAATAATGCGAACACTGCTGTTTGGCGGCAGGTTAATGGAAGATGGTGGTAGCGATCCGGACGGACGCTGCACAAGGTCCTACCACCCGCAACCGCACCTTTGATTGCCGACGCACACTTCACCGTTTTTGATAAATGCATGTAAATTAATCGCTATGATTGTATATAATTACATTTAATTGAAAAACAAAACAACCAAAACCGGTTTTGACGTGTCGATCATAAACATATTATAACGCTACAAGGACACTATTTGAGATTTCATAACAAAGCTTTAAAGTCTTAGATATTAGCAAATTCAATTTATTATAATCCGGTTATTCATCTATGGTTATGACCAAATAAAGTTATTAAAAAAACTAGTTAGGTAGTTTTTTAAGACGGTAAGCATTACTCCTGTTCCCGTCCGTGGACGCCACTCCAGAACCTTCTGACCCCATCGGCCATCAGTCCTCCTCCAACAAGATGGAGTGACGGCCTCGTCCAGATCGGGCGACCGCGGTGGATGCGAAAAGCACGAGACCGGTCTGAGTGGAAAGCCTTGGGGGACGCCTATGTCCAGCAGTGGCCGTCTTTCGGCTGACATGATGAAGCATTACTACTAACTGATCACCAAAAGTGAAATAAAATTAAAATCGATCATGAAATACGGAAAATAATAACTAAAATGCTAATTAGACACAGAGATTCGAAGTGCGCCGGTGACGTCATCGTGCAGTTCAGCCATATGAACTAAACGTAAAATTCTGTTTTGCTAGAAATAGATAGGAACAAATCTTTGTTAGCTTAGGGTAAAGTCACCAGTGGTCGGCAGGTCTCTGCCTATACTTTGTATGAGTGGGAAGAGTACGAAAGATATATTTCCCACTCTTCGCACTCATATAAGGTTGACTACTGGTCTCTGGCTGACCACTGGTGACTTTACCCTATATCTTGGTTGTTCTATGGCCACTAAAAAAAAAACTATTTGTTAGATGCATCAGCTTTCATTGAAGCTGTCAAAAACATGCATATTCCCTATTCCCGCATCGGTAGACCCGTGATTGCCTGGTAGTGTGGGAGCCCCAAAAACCCCCAAGATACGGAATACCTATAAAAAAACCGGAAAAAACCACTGAGACTCGGATAAGACCGTGATGACGCGAACCCATCGTGATTCACCTACTGAACTCAAACCGGTCGCCCTTCTGCGGTAATCCCCAACTTCCCCAAGGAAAGCTAACTGCATAGCAATAGAATAATAATTTTAAATTTTATTTGATTGATTACTAAAAGTGTAGAGTCGAGGTCAATAGAACGGACAAAAGATTTAAACAAATCAGTACTGTGGTTTTTTTTATGGCATTGAGGAGGCAAACGAGCACTGGCCACCTGATGGTAATTGGAAACTGACCCATAGACATTCGCATTCACAAGACTGCAAGCCTAAGACTGCAAATGCGTTGCCAACCCTGAGGACTAACATGGAATGCCTCTATGCTACTCATTACTCGTACACCGGCTTTCTTATCCCCAAACCGGAACACAACACTGCGAACACTGCTGTTTGGCGGTAGATTGGATAAGATGGTGGTAGCGATCCGGACGGACCCTGCACAAGGTCCTACCACCCGCATAACCTCAATATTTCTGCAAACCAGTTTTGATTAAAAAACACTTATATTTAATAGTTATTTAATCTTAAACAGAATTTAGAAGTAACCATCAAGCGTTTACATTAAGTATACCTCACGCGATGTCCAAAAGTACGTGATTATGGTGTAATAATGGTAAATAAATTGGACCGTTTGGTTTGTTATATATTTTATCATTTCTATTGACCCCGAGTTTATGTACATAGAATGCTTTGACTTAGCTGCCTTCTTTAATTGGGGATTTAATAATGTAATACCAAAGAAAGAAGGCGCTAACTGCATAGCAACAGAACAAGCATTTTAAATTTAATATATTTACTAATAGAGTTTAGAACGCTTTGACTGTTACATTGTAGTTAGCTGCCTTCTTTAAGTAATTAGGGATTTAATAATAATTATAATACCAAACTGGAGAGCAATAGCATAATAATATTAAGTAGTTGGTTCTCTAGCGTCCCAAATTTCATATGCAATAATCTCATTTGCCCAAATGTCATTTGCCATAATTTTCTATTCCATAACGATTCATATACCATAACGATACGTTTGCATAAAATGGTATGCCTGAAAATTCAAATGCCATTTTATTTCTTGCCATGAATCACTCAGAATTGTTTTTAATGTGTTGTTGGTACGAGAAATAATTGTAAGTTTATAGACCACCCTAGGATGAAGACACGAATTGCCGCGGGATCGACGCGCGCGCACGGTCGACCTCAGTCAGTAGAACGGTCAAACCTACCTCTGCGTTACAGATCCGAGCAATAGGTCAGTATATCTTCTGCGGCGAACGTGCGCACGTGCGCGGAACTGCTTAGGAATAATGTTCAGTATCACCTTTGCGCTGGCTATTTCCGGTAACTGTGTTTTGGAATTTATTTATTTTATTTAAAATGAGGTACACGCGTATTATAAGTCCTCTATAATGAGTTCAGAACCCGTTGGCTGTGACCAGCATTACAACAATCAATTTTAATATTTTATCAGAGGATATAAAAATTGATTGTAATCTGTGGTGGTGTAGTGGTTCTTATTACGATATCATATATGATAAAGTTGTGTTTTTTTATAGCATAGAGAAGGCAAACGAGCACACAGGCCACCTGATGGTAAGTGGAAACTGAGACCCATAGACATTCGTATTCACAAAACTGCAATCCTAAGATTGCAAATGCGTTGCCAACCCTGAGGACTAAGATGGAATTCCTCTATGCTAGTCAACACCGGCTGTCTTTTCCCCAAATCGGAACACAACAATGCGGACACTGCTGTTTGGCGGTAGGTTTATGGATAAGATTCAGAGAAGACCTTATTAAAATTTGGAATATCTTCTAAAACCAACACAATTGAAAAAGGCCCCAATTCTAATAATTAAAATTGTAATGAACTTTTAGTCAATATACAGGGTGTACAATCCAAATGGGTCAGTATGGAGAAGTCGGAAACTATGAGAGATAGCGAGATCTGTTCTTAGGAACCATGACGTCGATTTTAGATTTAATAATAATTACATTCAAACTTTTTTATTAACTCTTATACATAACCGGGAATCGAACCTGGTCAAAATCAATGTGTATAAATTCTGCAAGTCGCAAGAAGCACAACACTAATGGAATCTTGTTTAAATAATTGAAAGAAAAACCCACCAATAAGATAATTATTTTATTTCAGTAAATGTTCAAAATGGTAGCCATTCTGTTGAATGCAATAATTAATTCTTTTGGGTAACGATCGCAAGATTGCATTTCGTATTTTTATGGGGTGAACATGTGTTAAAATGTTTTCTAAGGCTGTAGTTAAATCTTCTACAGTGTCGTAATTGATAGTGGATGATCGATTCATATTATTCACGACTTTTTGCAAATTAATAAAACTGTGTGCATTTTAGTCTAATTTACTGTCAGTTGTGTTTACACAAGATTTCATAGCCTTTGGTCCTTTTTACTTAACGCGTTTACAAAAATATTGACCAGGTTCGATTCCCGGTTATGTATGAGAGTTAATAAAAAAGTTTGAATGTAATTATTATTAAATCTAAAATCGACGTCATGGTTCCTAAGAACAGATCTCGCTATCTCTCATAGTTTCAGACTTCACCATACTGACCCATTTGGATTGTACACCCGGTATAGCTATAAGCTGACGTCAGCTTGGTATGATTTTGGGTTCCGTAGCTTAAATGGAACATTGATAATCCTGTCATGTCCGTCCCTTCTCTCCGCCACAGGCATTTTAAATACTCAAAAACTACAAGATGACCCATTGTTGAGAATATTTGGAGTATAGGTTTCTTGCATAAGCCGCTACTTAGTTTGTTAGTTATACACCGTGTTTTTTTTGATTTACGATAACTTCGGGATATTACTAGGTATATCCACAGAAACTAATTGGTAGATTAGATTTTTAAATATTGCACAAAAAAAAAAACAGGTTAGGACAAAATAATGAAATCTTTTATCTTTGGTCATTCTAAAAGGGCCTTTAGAGTTAACTAATAATCAATGTCAAATACGTCTATGTTGGCGTGACATACCTACACACACAAGTAAAGATTCCGTGACATTGTCACTTTAGATTGACGCGTATACAAACCTAACAATTGGAAACTCTTTACTCATAAGTATTAAAAGAAAATTGTTGTTATCAATTAAGAGCCTTTTACACTAGTTTAACGTGATTAACTGATTAAATTTAAAAATTAAATATCTTTAAAACCGTTACACTTATCATTTGTCTGTCTTCGGGAAATTAACTTTGTTTGACCTAAAGAACGTTCCCTTAAAGTTATCGTAAATCAAAAAAAACACGGTGTATAACTAAATAAAACATATCCAGAGGGGCACTCGATACATGTAACAGAGGCAAACATCAACGTGAGGCAAATATTTCGACAGTTAGTTCTTTTAAAAACACTTTTTAAATAAGTAAAAATATATGGAGATAATCGCTCCGTAAGTTGCAAAAAAATGTGAAGAAAATACAAAAGTAACGCTCAATAAATACTTTCAACGAAAATTATTTTCAACATTATCATACCGTTTTTGAGTTATTGTTATTGGCGAAAAACTACGCTATTCAACGTGTATTTAAAGTATGTGAGTGCCATGATGATAAGCTTTTTTGCTAGTGCACTTTTTTGTGTTTGTAGTAACGGCTTCGGAACCCTAGTCTACACTGAGCATGGTCCGACATGCTCTTGTCCGGTTTTAAGTTATTGTTGTTGCCAAAACCTACTCTTTTCAACTAAAGTATGTGAGTGCCATGATGATACGCTGTTTTGCTAGTGCACTTTTTTGTGTTTGTAGTAAAGGCTTCGGAACCCGAGTCCCTACACTGAGCGTGGTCTGACATGCTCTTGCCCGGTTTTGAGTTATTGTTATTGCCGAAAACCTACTCTTTTCAAGTAAAGTATGTGAGTGCCATGATGATACGCAGTTTTGCTAGTGCACTTTTTTGTGTTTGTAGTAAAGGCTTCGGAACCCTAGTCCCTACACTGAGCATGGTCCGACATGCTCTTTCCCCGTTTTGAGTTATTGTTATTGCCGAAAACCTACTCTTTTTAACTAAAGTATGTGAGTGCCATGATGATACGCTGTTTTGCTAGTGCACTTTTTTGTGTTTGTAGTAAAGGCTTCGGAACCCGAGTCCCTACACTGAGCGTGGTCTGACATGCTCTTGCCCGGTTTTGAGTTATTGTTATTGCCGAAAACCTACTCTTTTCAAGTAAAGTATGTGAGTGCCATGATGATACGCTGTTTTGCTAGTGCACTTTTTTGTGTTTGTAGTAAAGGCTTCGGAACCCGAGTCCCTACACTGAGCGTGGTCTGACATGCTCTTGCCCGGTTTTGAGTTATTGTTATTGCCGAAAACCTACTCTTTTCAAGTAAAGTATGTGAGTGCCATGATGATACGCTGTTTTGCTAGTGCACTTTTTTGTGTTTGTAGTAAAGGCTTCGGAACCCGAGTCCCTACACTGAGCGTGGTCTGACATGCTCTTGCCCAGTTTTGAGTTATTGTTATTGCCGAAAACCTACTCTTTTCAACTAAAGTATGTGAGTGCCATGATGATACGCTGTTTTGCTAGTGCGTTTTTTTGTGTTTGTAATAACGGCTTGGGAACCCTAGTCCCTACACTGAGCATGGTCCGACATGCTTATGCCCGGTAAACATAGCGTGTATCGCCCGACATTCGAACGACATGAGAATAGGGACTTTGTCTATGACTTAAAAAAATACATTTATATCGAGACACAGGTTTGATTTGCCACCATTTTTGTCTCACTGACTTATTCAGCCGAAACTACTGACGTAAGTGAGCACTAAGAAAGTATTTTTGAAAATTCACCCCCTAAGGCGTTAAAATAGGGGGAGTAGCGGGAAACTAATTCTACGCGCCCTCTAGTAATTTATATGTCGTGCCGCTTGTGATTGTTTTTGTAAATTTTATATTATGTATGCAGTCAAAACCGGACCCTGTTGATATTCGTACGCTGTCGGTCCGTTCTAACTTTAAAGAGCTGTATTTTGTCAGAGTTAGTGGTATATCAATAAAAAATAAGGGAAATGAAATTATAAACGGGCTCCCGAATCCTCCTACAAGAAACGTTTTTATTAAACGTGTTTTTATTTTAATTTTTATCAGCAAGTCGTTAGAGTTTTAGGTAATTCTGTAGCAGAGCAGAGCTCTGCATAACCCTTTCTGGGAACGAAGGCGTGAGTTTATTTATGTATGTATGTGTTAAGCGTCAACTTTGGTTTGTTTATAGTCCGGTCACGTCCATAAATGTATATTAAGTCGCGGTCAATCGAACTTGCAAAAGATTTCAACAAAACCAAACGGAACAATTCACCATAATTACTCCATAATCACATACTTTTAAAGATCAAGTGAGGTTCTTGCAATGATTTATACACTAGCTAAATACCTATTCATTATACCTACTTCATTGTTTATAAAAACACGCTTGGTGAATATTGGAGTTGTGTCAAACAATTATACTGACGGTGACTTTACATTAAAAAGGTTTCACAAATGTATATACGCTTATTCCCTTGAAGCAGAGTCGTGTTTACATATTTACGCCGTATTTTAGCCGTGTTTACGTGTTTTTTGCGGGTGGTAGGACCCTGTGCAGGGTCCGTCCGGATCGCTACCACCATCTTACATTAACCTACCGCCAAACAGCAGTGTTCGCATTATTATGTTCCAGTTTGGGGATAAGACAGCCGGTGTAATGACTAGCATAGAGGCATTCCATCTTAGTCCTCAGGGTTGGCAACGCATTTGCAGTCTTATGCTAATGTCTATGGGTCACAGTTTCCACTTACCATCAGGTGGCCCGTGTGCTCGGTTGCCTTCTCTACGCAATAAAAAAAAAATAAAAAAAAAGTTTTACTGTGTCCATAATATTGGACGTGACTGTACAATCCCTAAAAAAAAACTCCTAGAAATGGTCAAGTGTGAATTGACCATCTTTTAGTATTTGTTATTTTCTTTTTCTATTCGAAAACGAGTACCTATAATAACCGCACTTCACCGGTTTTCTATAACGATAATGTTCTCGCAATACATCTTGTCTAAAAACACTGCCCTGTTTACATTCTTAATATTTCCAGTTGTTTACACATGCTATGGAGGAACACATCGCAGTGATGCAGCACAACAGCAAGGCTCTCATTTCCTCCCTAAAGAACCTCCTACATACGTAGTGGGATATCTCTACGCAGTCGAAGTCAGACCAGAAAAGGAGCACGATCTAGAGCTAGGTTCACAATCAACAAATGCATTCCCTCCAGCAGCTACCTTACCTACACTATTTGCAATGGCAGTACAGCCAGAACTCCCTACAGGTCTAGACCAAGAAACAACAACAACAAATCCTTTTAGAGGGCCGCAATACTTACCACCGTTAAATGCTTGGAAGGTTCCACCAGAGAATCAAACTAAGGAAGAAATGTTTGAGTCACAAAGAAGTCAGAGTTATAGCAACAAAACCAAGAGACCTTTCGTAGGTCCCGAATACTTGCCAGCCACAAAAACTTACAAGACCCTCAAGCTAGATGATTTGAAAGGAGAACCACGACCATGGTGGCACGTGGGCATATACACAAAAACTACTGAACCTTTTAAACAGATTTGTGGAGGATCCATCGTGAGACAAGATGTGGTCATATCAGGTGAGTTTCGACTATTTGTACATCATATCAGCTAAAGAGTAAATAATACTTATAATCGAAACATGTTGAGTTGTTGACGTTGTGTTATCAACTTCTTTTCAATATCTTTGTCCACAGCGGCCCACTGCTTCTGGGCTGATGACATCGGCCTGCTGCCCGCCGAAGATTACGCAGTAGCTGGCAACAAAGTCTACAGACCCTGGAATGACTCTCACGACAAGAGGGCTCAGAAATCAGACGTGAGTACGAGACGTATAGATAATGGTGCGGGTTTGGGCCTACAGTTGTCCCACTAACGTTAGTGTTCAGTACCCACCCAATCGCGTGTAAGATAAATGGAGGTATCGCTCGTATTATTTCCGATGAAGTCAAATTCAGGCTACCAGAGAACACTGAATAGTCACCCAAGGTTTACCAAAGAGCACGAGACCGATCCCTGTGGGTATGAAGGCCTGCGTTCAGCATTGGACGTTTTTAGCTGATTGATGAGTACCTTAAGCTTATGTTCGGTGACTAATAGATTGCTAACTTAGTACCAATCCTAGCGCCATAGATTTTTTCTCACTGTAATTGTAAACAGTCACACATTTCACCTGGTCTTTCAGTGGTCTATGATGGATTGCCTCTATGACAGTTGCTTCCCCGGCTGTCTCGTAATCTATACATATAAAATGCTTTGTCCTGATCAACGCACAGCTTAAACCGCTGATCGTAGACACCTGAAACTTAGAAGGTGTGTTCTTTGTATGATGTAGGCATTCGATAAGAAAGGATTTTCCGAAATTCTACCCCTAAGGGAGTGAAAAAGTGTGGCAAAGTTTGTATGGGACAACGTGATTCCTTGGTCCAATCTACTTCAAATTTCGCATAGATATTTTTTAACAGAATTGATGGAAGACGTGTTTCGTATTTTATTGAAATTCATCCCCTAAGGGGGTGAAAAAGGGGTAGAAAGTTATTTTTGGGGTAAGGGGCTTCGAAGTTGATATCAATACTCCTTAGTGCTTTCATTTACATAACATTTTTGACAGATGTTTAAAAATTCAATCCGATTTTATTCAAAAAAGGTTGAACTGACACAAAAGCTTGGTACAATGCAAATACCCAAACCGCTGAGTCTAAACATTCAATTTTTGGTACATAGGTTCTTTATGAGGGATGCAGTAAGAAAGGATTTCCCGAAAATTGACCCCCAACGGGAAGAAGTAGGGGGAGTAGCGGGAAACTAATTCAACGCGTACGAAGTCGCGAGCGTCCTCTAGTACGTGAATAAAAGACAGTAGCGTCAAAATCTATCACATAAAAGCGTCGCAGCTGCTTTACATATATATTCTTGAATTGAAGATATCCATCATTCATAAAAAGCCTTCATCGAGTTTACTTCTCATTGCAGGTGTCAGAAATCAAAGTACCTCCACGCTTCCGCGGAGGCAAGACCAGTTTCCAGGACGACCTGGCCGTGGTGAGGCTGGCGACGCCGTTCAAGTATACGACGGGGCTGAGGCCCGTCTGTGTGGACTTCGACGAGACCTTCAATAAACAGCAGCTGAAGGAGGGGAACTGGGGCGTGGTACGTCCAACTAACGGTCATAGTCGAAATAAGAATGAATATTCCACAAGGCTCATTTGCAGTAGATCCCAGACTAGGCTAAGCCTGTATCTTGGATATCCCAGGAGTGAAGTTATCATGTAGATTTAATCATTTTAAAATACGGACAAGGCAGCAAAATAAAAGTTCAAGTAATACTGATTAATGGATAAGAAAAGATAAAGAAAGTCATATGCATACGTACATATGCACGAGTACAAGGTTGTGTGCGTGAGTGTGTGTAATAGCGTTCGTTTGTGAGGGTGAAGGCCCCTAAGAGGATACCTCCAAGGTTGCCGGTTCCGGCCTAGGTTGATGAGATGAACTAATCTAGTATTTTGACGCTTCCAGCAGTAAATTTTTTGTCGCATGCTGTGTTATCTTCTTCCAGAGCTTCCAGAGCAGAGGTTTTAAGAGATATCAATCTCTTAAAACCGACTGATTTTCATGAACCCTAGCAAACAAACCTGACTAAACTAACTATCATTAAAAAAACGGATTCCAATCAGTCTATCTGTTTGGGGGCTACGATGCCATACTTCAGTTTAGTTTAGTTTATTTATTTCATGAAAAAGAGTAATATATAAGTTCTATCAGCCCGTCGGAACCCTGACCGTTGAACGTTGTCACAGTGACATTATAAATCAATTCGTTGGCACTTTATTATTATTATTCATAGATATTTATTTAATTTTCTGCAAATTAGGTTTTTTACAATAAACATTCAAATATAAAAGTAAAATAACAATACTAATACAAAAAATATACATTATAAAAAACCTAACCTACGGGTGCCGCCGGCAGCGGGGCAGGGCTCAAGCTACCGGTGGTTAGGGCTGCAGAGAGAGGAACCTCCTCACAATGCGTGCCGGGTCGAGGAGTACTGCCTTCTGTATCTGGCCCTTGATCCAGCCATCTAGCGAGAGTCTCTTGAGGTGTTGGTCGAGACTCTTCGCTATAAGACCGTTGGCCGAAACAACTATCGGGACAATGATCGTCGAGTCAACATCCCACATGGCGGTCACCTCGTGAGCCAAGTCAAGGTACTTGCTGAGCTTGTCCTTCTCGGCCTTCACAAGGTTCTCGTCATGCGGGATGGTGACGTCAACGAGCACTGCCCGGCGTTGAGATCGATCTGCCAACACGATATCAGGCTTATTGGCGACAATAGTCCTGTCCGTGATGACAGATCGATCCCAATAGAGCGTAGCACGACCATTTTCGAGAACTGGCGCCGGTGTGTACTTATAGTACGGGACTTCAGACTCAACAAGACCATATTGAAGAGCAAGTTGCTGATGGATGATCCTGGCCACGAGGTTATGTCTATGCAAGTACTCACCGTTCGCCAAATGCGAACAACCGGAAATTATATGTCTGAGGGACTCGCCGGGGCAACGGCACGCTCGACAAATGTCGACCGTGCCATCCCTCAGAATATATTTCCGGTAATTGTTCGTCATTATGACCTCGTCAGCAATTGCACAGACAAAACCTTCGGTTTCCCCAAAGAGGTCACCGAACCGTAGCCAGTTCACGGACGCTAAAAAGTCTACGTCGGGCCTTGTTAGGGCCCGGTAGAACCGTCCGTGTAGCTCCTTGCTCTTCCATATGTTCTTGCGGTCTTCAGTGCTCAACGCCGTTGGTCTGCGCCAGCTCTCGTTTGCCAAGGAGAGAGGCGTGAGGTTCCTGTCTACTGCAACCACATCACGATGCATCCCACACTCATTGCCTAGGAAATAATCCCTGAGATTGCACACCTCGTGGTTGTGGAGATTCTTAGCATTTAAAATGCCTCGACCTCCACACTTCCTCGGGATGTACAATCTCATGACAGATGAGCGTGGGTGCAACATGCGATGTGATTTGAGCAGTAGCCGGACCCTCCTATCCAGGGCGTCCAGCTCAGTCTGAGTCCACCTTAGTATGCCAAAGGAGTATGTGAGCAGCGGCATCACCCAGCCATTGAAGGCGCGCACCTTATTGCCACCCGACAAAAGACTGTTAAGAACTTTTGTCAAGCGGCAGAAGAAGCGCTCCTTCACTAACTGCTTGACTTCGCCGTCCATAATACCCAAAGACTGTGACATACCAAGATATTTGTAGGTTTCAACTTCGGAGAGAGATCTGAGAGTCATTGTCTCAGAAAGCTGCAAATTCGTTGAATTTACAACTTTCCCTCGTTGAACATGCATAACCGCACACTTATCTACACCGAATTCCATCTTGATCGCACTACTGAACTCTTGTGTGATTTTCAATAGTGAGACAAGATCTTGGCGCTTCGATGCAAACAGTTTGAGGTCATCCATGAACAATAAGTGAGAAATGACTTCAGCCTCTCTACGAAGTCGATAGCCAAGCCCGGAATCCGTCAGCAAAGAGCTGAGAGGATTCAAGGCAAGGCAAAACCACAAAGGACTTAGACTGTCACCCTGGAAGATGCCTCTTTCAATCCTTATCAAGTTAGGCGAACCAGTGGGGACATCTCGACCACCTGGTTGACGAAGGACTGTGACCCACTGCCTCATACACATACCTAAAAAGGACCTCAGGGTTGCATCAACTTTATACAACTCTAAGATCCTTTCGAGCCATGAGTGAGGCACCGAGTCATAAGCCTTCTTGTAGTCAATCCAAGCAGCCGAAAGGGCCACCTTGTTTCGCCTGACTTGCTGGCAAATGGTCATGTCTATGAGGAGGAGCTCCTTAGTACCGCGGGACCCAACCTTACATCCATTTTGAGCAGAGGCCAGGACATTGTTGGCAACGAAATGTGCATTTAATTTTGTGCTCAAAATTGATGTAAGGAGCTTGTAGATGGTAGGTAAGCATGTAATGGGTCGGTAGTTTTTTGGATCCGCGGTACTACCTGACTTGTGGAGCAGGAAGGTGACACCAGTTGTTAACAATGGTGGCAGGGAACCGATCTCAAGGGCATTTTGGAGTTGCGCTGCTAAACACTCATGTGAGGCTTTGAACCATTTAATCCAGAAGTTGTGCAATCCGTCCGGCCCAGGACTTTTCCAGTTCTGAGTCATTCGAATTGCACAACTTACGTCTTCGAGGCAGATGGTAATAGGCTCCATTGGTTCAATAGCCTCACACGCGTGTTCAACAGCACGCATCCAATCTCCCTCTGTGTGCGCGACAGGCACCGACCAGATGCTGCGCCAGAAATTAATCATAGCAGCAGGATCCGGTAGGTGCCCGTCACTCACACCTTGATCGGTTCCTTCCCACCTTCGGTACACCTTCCTCTGATCGCTTTGGAAGAGGCGATTTTGTTGGTATCTATCCACACGCACTCTATAGCGACGAATACGGCTTGCCCACGAGCAAACTTTCTGTTTCAGGAAGTCGATACGTTCCGTGACACAAGCCATATAATTCTGGGGCCTTATTCCGGTCCCAGCAAAGGCTTGGTTCACAAAACGCATGACACGGGGGCGTTCATTGCCCCCCCTGAAGCAGATTAGCTTTGCTATGAGAGTCCTAAACTTATCGATACGCCGCTCAATTCGTACTTGCCAGGCGGGGACTGACCCACGAGCACGCGAAGCTCGGTCAGTGTCCGGAAACTTGACTCGAGCCACGCGGCACGCAGCTATGGCCCCGCAGTACAAAATTGAGTGGGTATCGATAATATCCTTGCTGGCTTGTAAATATGACGCCAGCAAGGCGTTTAGGGCTCCCATAAGCGCCAAATTTCGTTTACAGGCAGGTAAGCGTGGTAGACGAGGCCTAGAATTGGGTGTGAACCGATACTGCGCAATCGCATCTTCCAAAGTCCTCCTCAATTGCTCATTTACCTGGGTGGTTACGCTTATATTCGCACAATCCTCAACGTCGATAGCGGGGTCATCCTGCACTGACATCAGTACGTGCTGGGCGACTGGCATCGAAGCCGATAACGCAGCAGGAGGATCCCGCACCGAAGTGGAGGTTGTACGAATAGGTAGCGCTTCCAGGCGTAGCCGATCAAGTACAGACTGATCCAGTCGCCGAAGCCGCTGAATGGCCCGCACTTGATCCGATAGTCGTTGGGCGGTAACGGTGATGGCCGGTTCAAGGGTCTGCGATCACGATACGCGGTGAGGTTAGTTCCTCCCTCTGTAGCCCCGTAGTATGCTCGTATGCAATTTTCGTTGTTCGATGTTGACCATCGCATGCGGCGCACTATACCACCGGTAGCGGGAGCCGTGCGCGGAGCAGGATGCCCCGCAGGCCCCAAGCGTGCCGGCAGCGGTGGTCGCCCGCGTCGCGCAGGTGGTCGCGGCGGCGGAGGCGACGGCCCACGCTCGTCGCTCGACTCGCTAGTGTCAGGTGCAGTGGCAAACTCGTCACCCGACGACGATGGCGAGGAGCTAGACGAGGCGGGCAAGGGTGGAGGGCGTGCGTTTTCAGTACCCGCTTCTCTTCTCTTCGCTCTTGATCTTTTTAACATGATTGATTGATGTGACGTTTCATGTCAATGTGTTTCTATTTTAATTTATGGTATCATATGTACAATGTATATTATATTTTTATAAAACATGATGTTTTAATGTATATAATTTACAAATACCACATAAAAAAAGACTTAAAACACAAAAACTAATTAATCAAGAAAATGAACGTGTGACAGCGTCAGCGGTTTTTTTTTTTTTTTTTTTTTTTATTATTATTATTATTCATAGATATTTATTTAATTTTCTGCAAATTAGGTTTTTTATAATAAACATTCAAATATAAAAGTAAAATAACAATACTAATACAAAAAATATACATTATAAAAAACCTAACCTACGGGTGCCGCCGGCAGCGGGGCAGGGCTCAAGCTACCGGTGGTTAGGGCTGCAGAGAGAGGAACCTCCTCACAATGCGTGCCGTGTCAAGGAGTACTGCCTTCTGTATCTGGCCCTTGATCCAGCCATCTAGCGAGAGTCTCTTGAGGTGTTGGTCGAGACTCTTCGCTATAAGACCGTTGGCCGAAACAACTATCGGGACAATGATCGTCGAGTCAACATCCCACATGGCGGTCACCTCGTGAGCCAAGTCAAGGTACTTGCAGAGCTTGTCCTTCTCGGCCTTCACGAGGTTCTCGTCATGCGGGATGGTGACGTCGACGAGCACTGCCCGGCGTTGAGATCGATCTGCCAACACGATATCAGGCTTATTGGCGACAATAGTCCTGTCCGTGATGACAGATCGATCCCAATAGAGCGTAGCACGACCATTTTCGAGAACTGGCGCCGGTGCGTACTTATAGTACGGCACTTCAGAATCAACAAGATCATATTGAAGGGCAAGTTGTTGATGGATGATCCTGGCCACGAGGTTATGTCTGTGCAAGTACTCACCGTTGGCCAAATGCGAACAACCGGAAATTATATGTCTGAGGGACTCGCCGGGGCAACGGCACGCTCGACAAATGTCAACCGTGCCAACCCTCAGAATATACTTCCGGTAATTGTTCGTCATTATGACTTCGTCAGCAATTGCACAGACAAAACCTTCGGTTTCCCCAAAAAGGTCACCAAAACGTAGCCAGTTCACGGACGCTAAAAAGTCTACATCAGGCCTGGTTAGGGCCCGGTAGAAGCGTCCGTGTAACTCCTTGCTCTTCCATATGTTCTTGCGGTCCTCAGTGCTCAACACCGTTGGTCTGCGCCAGTTCCCGTTTGCCAAGGAGAGAGGCGTGAGGTTCCTGTCTACTGCAACCACATCGCGATGCATCCTACACTCATTGTTAAGGAAATAATCCCTGAGATTGCACACCTCGCGGTTGTGGAGATTCTTAGCATTTAAAATGCCTCGACCTCCACATTTCCTCGGGATGTACAATCTCATAACAGATGAGCGCGGGTGCAACATGCGATGTGATTTAAGCAGTAGACGGACCCTCCTATCCAGAGCATCCAGCTCAGTCTGAGTCCATCTTAGTATGCCAAAGGAGTATGTGAGCAGCGGCATCACCCAGCCATTGAAGGCGCGCACCTTATTGCCACCCGACAAAAGACTGTTAAGAACTTTTGTCAAGCGACAGAAGAAGCGCTCCTTCACTGACTGCTTGACATCGCCCACCACGATACCCAAAGACTGTGACATACCAAGATATTTGTAGGTTTCAACTTCGGAGAGAGATCTGAGAGTCATTGTCTCAGAAAGTTGCAAATTCGATGAATTTACAACTTTCCCTCGTTGAACATGCATAACCGCACACTTATCTACACCGAATTCCATCTTGATCGCACTACTGAACTCTTGTGTGATTTTCAATAGTGCGATAAGATCTTGGCGTTTCGATGCAAACAGTTTGAGGTCATCCATGAACAATAAGTGAGAAATGACTTCAGCTTCTCTACAAAGTCGATAGCCAAGCCCAGAATCCGACAGCAAAGAGCTAAGAGGATTCAAGGCTAGGCAAAACCACAAAGGACTCAGACTGTCACCCTGGAAGATGCCTCTTTCAATCCTTATCAAGTTAGGCAAATCAGAGGGGACATCTCGACCACCTGGTTGACGAAGGACTGTGACCCACTGCCTCATACACACACCTAAAAAGGACCTCAGGGTTGCATCAACTTTATACAACTCTAAGATCCTTTCGAGCCATGAATGAGGCACTGAGTCATAAGCCTTCTTGTAGTCAATCCAAGCAGCTGAGAGGGCCGCCTTGTTTCGTCTAACTTGCTGGCAAATGGTCATGTCTATGAGGAGGAGCTCCTTAGTACCGCGGGACCCAACCTTACACCCATTTTGAGCAGAGGCCATAACGTTGTTTGCAATAAAATGTGCATTTAATTTTGTACTCAAAATGGATGTAAGGAGCTTGTAGATGGTAGGCAAGCATGTGATGGGTCGGTAGTTCTTTGGATCCGCGGTACTACCGGACTTGTGGAGCAGGAAGGTGACACCAGTTGTTAATAAAGGTGGCAAGGAACCAATCTCAAGGGCATTTTGGAGTTGTGCTGCTAAACACTCATGTGAGGCTTTGAACCATTTAATCCAGAAGTTGTGCAATCCATCCGGCCCAGGACTTTTCCAGTTCTGAGCCATTCGAATTGCACAACTTACGTCTTCGGGGCAGATAGTAATAGGCCCCATTGGTTCAATAGCCTCACATGCGTGTTCAACAACACACATCCAGTCTCCTTCTGTGTGCACGACAGGCACCGACCAGATGCTGCGCCAGAAATCAATCATAGCAACAGGATCCGGTAGGTGCCCATCGCTCACACCTTGATCAGTCCCTTCCCACTTTCTGTACACCTTCCTCTGATCGCTTTGGAAGAGGCGGTTTTGTTGGTATCTATCCACGCGCTCTCTAAAACGACGAATACGGCTTGCCCACGCATAAACCTTCTGCTTCAGGAAGTCAATACGTTCCGTGACACAAGCCATATAATGCTGGGGCCTTATTCCGGTCCCAGCAAAGGCTTGGTTCACGAAACGCATGATACGAGGGCGTTCATTGCCCCCCCTGAAGCAGATTAGCTTTGCTATAAGAGTCCTAAACTTATCGATACGCCGCTCAATTCGTACTTGCCAAGCGGGGACAGACCCACGAGCACGCGGAGCTCGGTCAGTGTCCGGAAACTTGACTCGAGCTACGCGGCACGCAGCTATGGCCCCGCAGTACAAAATTGAGTGGGTATCGATAATATCCTCGCTGGCTTGTAAATATGACACCAGCAAGGCGTTTAAGGCTCCCATAAGCGCCAAATTTCGTTTACACGCAGGCAAGCGTGGTAGACGAGGCCTAGAGTTGGCCGTGGACCGATACTGCGCCATCGCGTCTTCCAAAGCCCTCCTCAATTGCTCATTTACCTGGCTAGTAACACTTATATTCGTACAATCCTCAACGTCGATAACGGGATCATCCTGCACTGACAATACGTGTTGGGCAACTGGCATCGAAACCGATAACGCAGCAGGAGGGTCCCGTGACGAAGCGGAGGTTGCACGAATAGGAAGCGATTCCAGGCGGAGCCGATCAAGTACAGACTGATCCAGCCGCCGGAGCCGCTGAATGGCCCGCACTTGATCCGATAGTCGTTGGGCGGTAACGGTGATGGTCGGCTCTAGGGTCTGAAACAGAAGCAGCATCCGATCACGATACGCAGTGAGGTTAGTTTCTCCCTCTGTAGCCCCGTAATACGCTCGCATGCAATTTTCATTGTTAATTTGTGACCATCGCATGCGGCGCACTAAACCACCGGTAGCGGGAGCCGTGCGCGGGGCGGGATGCCCCGCTGGCCCCAAGCGTGCCGGCAGCGGTGGTCGCCCACGTCGCGCAGGTGGTCGCGGCGGCGGAGGCGGCGGCCCGCGCTCGTCGCTCGACTCGCTGGTGTCGGCCGCGGTGGCAAACTCGTCACCCGACGACGATGGCGAGGAGCTGGACGAGGCGGGCAGAGGTGGAGGGCGTGCGTTTGTGTCCGCTTCTTTCTGTCTCGATCTAGTTATCATATTGTTTTTGGTAGGAATTGTGACTTGAATTGTGACTGTGACATGTTGACGTTGTCAACGCTTAAGATATTTTTTTGTTGTGGTATTTATTTAAGTAGATATTATTCATCTTGTTGTGGGATGATGTTTGAAATAAATAAAATGGAAATACCACATAAAAAGAAACACAAAGGCCAAAAACTAAATTAATATAAAGAGAAAACTAAAAAGCACGACAGAGAGCGTCAGCGGTTTTTTTTTTTTTTTTTTTTTTTTATTATTATTATTATTATTTATCAGGCGGCAGTTGTAACAACTGATAGATGCCTGTATCCAGCTGTCCCTTGATCAAGTGTTCTTTGTACTTTTAATGTATTGGTCTAGTCGGTTTTTAAACTGATTGACGTTCTGTGCTGAGACTACTTGTTCTGGTAGTTTGTTCCATGCTTTCACTACTCTGTTACATAAGAAGTGTCTGCGGGGATTGTTGTGTGAGAGCTCAGTTAGTAATTTAAATTGATGGCCCCGGAGACGAGTGTTGGTACTTAGCTTGAACAATTTATGAAACTCCTGTAAATCGTAATGTCCTGTGAGTATCTTATAGGTTTCTATTAAATCGCCACGCTCTCTACGATCCTTTAGAGTCGTGAGTTTCAGCACCTGCAGTCTTTCGTCGTAAGATTTATTTTTAAGTTGTCTCGGTATCTTGGTGAAACTGCGTTGGACTTTCTCGAGTAGTTCAATGTCTTTGACAAAATAAGGACTCCACGCTTGAAAAGCGTATTCTAAATTGGGTCGTACATATAATTTAAAAATCTGAAGGATTAGTTCTGGGGTTAAGACTCCGAAGGCCTTCCTAATGAGGTAGATCAAGGACTTAGATCTTTTAGTGATCGCTGTTATGTGCTCCTCCCACTTGAGGTCCTCTGTTACCTTGACTCCCAGGTCTGTTTGCACTTTGACTGGCTTAAGTTGGGTATCTCCTAGGTTATATGTTAAGTACGGGTTACGATTTCCTATCTGTAGCACAGTGCATTTTGCAGCATTCAAGTTAATGAGCCACTTCTTTGACCAGTTAGCTATCGTGTTTAAGTCACTTTGGAGTCGATCGAATTCAATTAGTGGGTTTGCGAATATCTTCGTGTCATCAGCAAAAACGCTGACGCTACAGTGCAGGGAATAAGGTAAGTCAAACGTGTAGATTATGTACAGCACAGGGCCAAGAACAGAACCCTGTGGCACGCCACTGTGAATCTCTCGCTGCTCTGACAAGGTCTCCCCAACTCTTACACGGAAGGTTCTGTATCGTAGAAATGCCTCGATCCAGTTAAGAAGCTTTCCTCTTATTCCGACGAATTCCAGCTTTTGTAGTAGTCTCGACGAAGGGACCTTATCAAAGGCTTTTTCATAATCAAGGTAAATTACATCGACAGGTTCTCTTTCGTTAAAACTTTTAGTCCAAGACGAGAGACATGAAAGCAAGTTAGACACTGTTGATCGACGCGGACAAAAACCATGCTGATGGTCGCCTATTACTTTGTGCTGTGTAAAGAAGTTTCTTATATGCTTCACTATGACTTTCTCCATTAACTTGCAAACTACACTTGTTAAGCTGATAGGTCTGTAATTAGAAGGTTCTAGCTTATTTCCTTTCTTGAATATCGGCGTCACTGTTGCTGTTTTCCATTGTCTTGGTAAGGTTCCAGTATCATAAGACTTCTGCATTATTGTAGCTAATGAGTCTGCCACGTCACACTTTTGGAGTAATAAAACAGGGATGAGGTCTGGTCCAGGTGAAGAATCAGTTTTCATTTCTTTAATAGCTTGCTGAATTTTATCCGATGTAAACATAATATCTGCAATGGAATCTTCCACTCTAAGAAATGGTTCTAAAAAGGGTAGTTGTCCATGTGGTTCCTGTTGAAAAACGCTTGCGAAATGTTCTGCAAACGCTTCTGCGATGTCAAAGCTAAGTGTTACTGTTTGTCCGTCTTTGTTGCGTATTATTGTTGGTATGCTAACCTTT
The DNA here is from genome assembly GCA_923062465.1 of Acleris sparsana. Classification (NCBI taxonomy): domain Eukaryota; kingdom Metazoa; phylum Arthropoda; class Insecta; order Lepidoptera; family Tortricidae; genus Acleris; species Acleris sparsana. The sequence continues at coordinate 7,521,227 of OV281311.1, read as the reverse complement.
GAGGTCACTTGCTGTCTTAAATCATAAACTTCTTACGACTTGAATCATAACGTCACTGTGATACAGTTCTATGATGGGTTGATGATACCTACATGTCAAAATTAAAAGTGTCTTCATCATGATTGTCAAAAACTAAAAACGAAATAAAATTCAAAATTTTAATCATTTCACCAATAGAGAAAGACCGCCACAGATACACAGACATGCAGATACACACGTTAAAATAACATCCCCCTTTTTCTGGGGGTTTAAAACAGCAATGTACATAAAGGCTCAGCTTCATAAATGGGTGCCCCTTGAAATCTCGACAAACTTTTCATCGAATTTCATATTCAACGATTCATATAATATTTAGTATAAATATTATGTCTTGTAGTATTATGGCTTCATCGACTATTCATTATAAAAACAACGGTACAAGGATTTTTAAATGCTTAAAAATACATTTCATAAACTATTCAAGAGACGGAACCACCAGAAGTTTGTTATGCGACAGAGTACAAATAGGTGCGACGACGAGCGAAGCGAGGAGGAGTGTGTTAGGTGAACTGCGACCTAACAGCGCACGAAGCCGAGCGAGCGAAGCGAGCGTGTCGCGGTAGCGGCCGGCGAACGTCAGAACCGATTTGTTTTATTCCAAAATATGGCACATACACAAAGCCAGAAATCTAGGCTCAAAAAGTATGAAATAAAAATCTGTCACATAAAGTATCTAGTTAATAATATTTATAAACATTAAAAATCGGTGTTTTAAAAATACATCATTTAATTGTTCGATGTAAAGAATATTCGATCAAATGAAAATAAGCGAAACGTTGACTTTGAACTGAAATTCGATTAAACATTTGTCGATATTTCAAGGATAAACCGAATAAACATCATGCAATCCATTGTAGAGTTATTTTTGACTTTAGGTAACCGGGATCCATTGCAGCGATGCAATGTATCACGAAAAGCATACGAGCTATCGACTAATACAAAACTGCCTACCCTCCTCCCTAATTAAAGCCCTATGTTGAAGAGATCCAACCTGGCAGGTCGCTGGCTGGGGCTACACGACCGAGTTCGGGACGCCGGCGCAGCAGCTGCTCTGGATCGAGCTGCCGTACGTCGAGATCGAGAAGTGCATCAATGACGCTGAGGACTCCTTCCTCAAGTACATCACTAGCGACAAAATCTGCGCGGGAGAGGCTAGCACTAGTAAGGATATATTTAAACACGGGTAGCTCCAGGATTTGTAGTAGGGGGAAGCCTAGTGCTCTTCAAGCCCAGCTCATAAGGCTGGCCATGTTTGTGTAAGGGAGCTTGATGGGTTGTACGCCGGCGGCATTGATAACTACGTTTGTTACAAATACTGAATATAATCAATTAAGGTAAATGCAGCTATCAACGACCCTCCTAAGGCAATTTTGAAACTGATCATACTTATTAGGAATATTGGTAGCCGTCACAGTATTTTTATTATTTTTATATGGTAATATTGAATATTGGGTTTATATTTACCACGTTAAATGCTTCAAAATAAACCATTTTCTTGTGAAAAATTATTAATAAAGTGGGTAAGTCGATTGTTTCTATTACCGACCCATAGTAACGGCTGTGAAGCTATTAACGTTTTTTTTGCAGCTATTAACGACTGTCAAAAAATGATACAACTGTAAATGGTGAAACATACTTTAATCTTCATAAAATTTTAAAAAAAAATCTACAACATTTAAAAAACAATACACGTTACAAGTATGTTTTATATGGTCATCTACCTACATAAGTATCTAAGTAAGTGTAGTGTTGAGCCTTAATTTTATTTATAAAAACGCATTAAAAAGGGTCTAGCAGACTAAGCTAACAAGATTAGCCCTCACGAGGGATTTGGTTATACTTTTGAGAAAGAAAGAAAGAAAGAAAGAACACATGACATAGTCCAAAGTGTTCTAGGAATCAATATCTTACGTTTTCGCGAATAAATCAAAACAAAAGAAAATCGAATCTGATAATAAGCATTCAGTGGTCTTAGAACCTGCCACTACTCCACCTAAAAGTATAACTAAATCCCTCTTGGGGTCCAATCTTGTTACCTTAGTCAGCTAGACACTTTAAATTCTATTTAAACGTCGGCTAGATAGCAGTTTTTTTAAATAATCTCATACGATGAATACTATACTAGACTACTTTCAGAAAAAAACACTGTCATAAACCAAACTGTTTTAATACTATCGCAGAATTACTTAAGTAAGTAATCTGTTTCTTGTTGAAATTTCCCAAAAGTTTCAAAAAACAAAGAAACCAATGAAAATCGCTGGACATACACGGGGGTGTTTCAGATCGGCTTAGGCATCTAGATTCTCAATTAAATATATCATCAATTCTTGGACCACAATTTACACCAATATAAATAATATTACTTAACATGAAATACTTAAATAATTTGTGTAGGGTCGCTAATAGTTACTCATTGTTACTACTACCGACCCATGTCCGACCCACATGGGTCGGTAATAGAATATGTAGGGTATAATAGTAAAATGTATTACCGACTTAAGAAAAGTACATAATATTTATGATCGGTAGTTTCCTGACTGTAAAAGAGACCGTGATTGATTAAAGTAATACAACATTCAACTACAAAAACCAAGTTTATTAAATTATGGTTAATTAATTATTGTCTCTAAAGTATATCGAGTTATGAAAATGTAGTCATTTTCAAAAAATTTACAACCCAAAAACAAGAAAACTACACAAATTATTGTATAACGCTAATATATTTATACAAAGGCTGATTATTTGTTATTAAAAGGGTTTATACAAATGCTTGGATAATTGTCAAATTTCAACAGAAAAGATATTAAAACGTAAGTCTACGTGGCGGCCATTACCGACTCATGGGTCGGTAATGGCTGCAACTAGTAAAATGGAAGAAGCTATCACCGCCCTATTTTTAATTAAAGTTTTATGATATAAAGTGACGTTTTTTCAATTAAATGCATAACAAATTCAAGAATTTATAAGTAAATGTATACATAAAGTACTACACGATACTTGTAGGTATCAATAATATGCATTAAATGTCTTAAGCAGAAAAATTGGGTACTTACCTGCAGGAACAAGGGCCAGTACGACAAGACCTGCGTCCACGCCGGCCGCACAGGAACTGATGTATTTTATCTCATTTTAGCACTGCCACGCACACTAACTTCAGAGTATCCGATGCTCAACGAACAAACGCGTGTATTTTTTCTATTACCTGTGGCTCAAACAGTCGCAGAAACGTTAAAAATTCGAATTACACTTATGGGTCGGTAATACCTGCAGATTTTCGATGGGTCGTTGATAGCTGCGTTTACCTTACTAAGATTATGACTAAATACAACTTTGATTGCAACAAACATATGCATGGAGCTGAATGAACGTGGACTGGTTAGTTGGCGGAGAAATGGCGGAATCGCCGGCGCCGGTGGACAGACGCTTCATTTCGAATGTCCCCGGAGCGGGGCGATCCCTCGGTGTGGTTGGCCGCGCAGCGGTTGAAGCGCGCCCATTGGTCGCGCGGCCGCGCGTCCGTGATGCAGCTGCGCCCATTGGCTCCCGCAGTGGCGGGATGCTGCGCCGATTGGACGCCTGCAGTGGCGCGACGTGTGGCCATCGACGGTGGCGCCGCACCGCGGCAGTATACCGCGACAGCGGCGTTAACAGTTTGCATGATTTAAGGGAGGGTGTAATAAACCCCTTGCACCTTCCCTAGTTCCGGCATTGGGTAAAATATACCCCATAAACATTACGACAGCTCGAAGGGTTCACTAACGTCCAAGTATAACGTTATACCATATTACCATATCATTATTAGACAAACTATTTTTACAAACATGCATGGGTTCATTTTTTGGTCAAAAGTCTAAACGTAACCTAATTTATTTCATAAACGAATGTAACCCACATGAAATGATTGAAGCATAAATACGTAAAATGATACGTTTGTCAAACATACTTGGTCAAATGACCACATGAGACATGAGTTTCGCTACGGTAATAGGTCTTGAGGTGCCTACTCAGCGAACTTCTACAACCTTTACCAGGGCCAGTATTAAGGACACCTTTATCGCGATGGATAAAGTATCTGTTACTCTCGCAATTATAAAATGGTCAAAAAGTTTTTTTTATGGCATAGAGTAGGCAAACGAGCAAACAGGCCAACTGATGGTAAGTGGAAACTGTGACCCATAGACATTCGAATTCACAATACTGCAAGCCTAAGACTGCAAATGCTTTGCCAACCCTGAGGACTAAGATGGAATGCCTCTATGCTAGTCATTACATCGGCTGTCTTATCCCCAAACCGGATCACAACAATGCGAACACTGCCACAGAACGACACTGAACAGTAACAGACATTTTATCCACATCGGTAAACGCGACCACGATAGGTCCGCAAATCTTCGGTCTGCATCAGGCTTACCTTAAATGGCCATATTCAAATATAACTTACGAACAATAACAGGACATTGAAAAACACTTTCTATTGGCTAGGACAGAACGAGGGTGAACTTGGCTTACAATCATTTCGTTAGTGAAAATTATGGTGAATGGTATTGAACAAGTGCTACCTGACCTGGAAAGCTATGAATCCCTGGTACCCAAGACACAGGCAGTTCAAAGCTTCTTGTGCCACAGGTTTATAACTAGCTTAACTTGCCTTGCAGGTAGGACCCTCTGCAAAGGTGACAGCGGCGGAGGCCTGGCCTTCTGGACCGGGGAGCCCTGGGACTTCGCCCCGATGCTGCGTGGCGTGGGCTCCGCCGCGCCCGGCGCCGACAACCAGGAGTGTAACTTACACACCGTGCCGGCTTTCACGCAAATCGCCTCACATAAAACCTTCTTGCTTGAACACGTACCTTTGCTAGACCTGAACTGCCCGTTTCGGGAATTAAAATTTGGAAACTGATGCAGTTAGTTTGTTTCAATACCAAACAAAGGACACAACACAACAAAGGCTGAATCATCATCATCATTATCATTTCAGCCATAGGTCGTCCACTGCTGAACATAGGCCTCTCCCAAAGATTTCCACCTCACCCGGTTGGAAGCGGCCTGCATCCAGCGGGTCCCCGCGGACTTGACCAAATCGTCCGTCCATCTCGCGGGGGGTCGCCCTACGCTGCGCTTGCCGGTACGTGGTCTCCACTCGAGAACTCTACTGCCCCAGCGGCCATCAGTCCTTCGAGCAATGTGGCCTGCCCATTGCCACTTCAGCCTGCTAACCCGATTTGGCTATGTCGGTTACTTTAGTTCGTCTACGTATCTCCTCGTTCCTGATTCGATCTCGTAGCGAGACACCAAGCATAGCTCTTTCCATGGCACGCTGAGTGACTCTGAGCCTATTCAAGAGGCTAACGGTTAGAGACCAAGGCTGAATAGTTTTTTAATAATTGCTTTAGATCATTTACTAAGGTTTAAACTAATGTACAGTGAACTACTGTTGAAATTGGTAATTTTGTTCTATAGGGATTTTAATAGAAAGTGCAGACACGTCCATAGAAAATATGTCAACTCTTAATGAACATATTTTTTTAAATCCTAAGCTATGTTTTTAACAGAGAATGATCTTCTTCTATATCTTCTTTATATAGTGTAAAACAAAGTCGCTTCTCGCGTCTATCGGTCTTTTTGTCTGTCTGTATACTGTGTCTGTGGCTAACTCCTAAACCACGCAACGGATTTTGATGCGGTTTTCACCATCAGTTAGATAATGTTACGGAAAACTCACATAAACCGAAGCGAAGCGAGGGCGGGTCGCTAGTTGTACATAATTTTAAACCTACGAGTAACTAACAAAATTTCTCTATCACTCAAGTGTTTGATGAACATCCATTAAAGAGTGAAATTCGCCTTTGTATATTCTTTATTTATCTTCATTGTATTGTTATTGTTTTGTTAAATAAAGTGCTTTAGATACATACATAAGTAGTAAAGACTGAAATAAGTTTTTGATAGGTTTTCAAACCACCGTATATTTGTTACGTAGGATATAATAAAATCGCGGTTCAAGTAGGTTAAAATTTAGTAATTTAAATCCTGATTGATTCACTCACGATCGATATTCAAGCGAATAATTTTCACCATTAGTCATTTCAACTCTAAGATTACAAAACACGTGATCAACTCCCGCTAGGTAAAAGGACATAAACGCCCATAAAATCAAAGTATATTTTGAACTTTGTTTCGCCGCACTAAAGTTTTATTTAAAAGTCCTTTTTTGTATTATCTTTATAATACGTGTTAAGGAATCCCGTGGAGACGTATAACCAGTTCGTGATATTTAAATCAAGCCGAGAATACTAGGGGAAGCCCGAGCTAATTGAAGATAATTGACGATGCCTATCGTATCATACCATATGTTTAAAGCTACCAGGGGCACAGAAAATATGTCGAGGTCTTGTTGCGTATAAAATAAAACCGGTCAAGCTCGAGTCGAGCAGGCAGCGGGGCAAGGCTCAAGCTACAGGAGAGGAACCTCATATACGTGCCGTGTCGAGGAGTATTGCTTTCTGTACCTGGCCCTAGATCCATCCATCTAGCGAGCGTCTTTTGAGGTATTGATGGAGGCTCTTCGCTATGAGATCGATTGCCGAAACAACTATCAGGACAATACAATGATCGTCGAGTCGACATCCCGCATGGCGGTCATCTCCTGAGCCAAGTCAAGGTACTTGATGACCTTGTCCTTCTCAGCCTTCACGAGGTTCTCGTCATGCGGGTTGGTGACGTCGACGAGCTCTGCTTGGAGTTGAGATCGATCTGTCAACACGATATTAGCCTTATTGGTGACAATAGTCCTGCCCGAAGCACGCACCACCAATAGAGCGAAGCATCACCATTTTCGGAGACCAATGTACCGGTAGTACGACATCTCGGACTCAACAAGACCGTATTGAAGAGTAAGTTGCTGATGGGTGATCCTGGCTGGAGGTGGCGAGGGTTGTGTCGAAGGTCCACAGTGTTCGCACTGTTGTGTTCCGGTTTGGGGATAAGACAGCCGGTGTAATGACTAGCATAGAGGCATTCCATCTTAGTCCTCAGAGTTGGCAACGCATTTGCAGTCTTAGTCTTGTAGTCTTGTGAATGCGAATGTCTATGGGTCACAGTTTCCGCTTACCATCAGGTGGCCTGTGTGCTCGCTTGCCTTATCTATGTCATAAAAAAAAAAAAGGTGTGGGTGTCAGGCTTCTTACCGGTAGCCAAATGTGAGCTCCTCTTGATCTGATGTTTTGTTATAAATACTGATATGTCGTCAACGAAAGAATACATGGTTGTAATGTGACACGGCGCAAGTAATTTATATAGATTAAAAATAAAAGGGTGCCCAATACGCTACCCTGTGGTACACCAAATGGATTTGTGACTATTTCTGACTAAGATATTAATTCTTCTAAAGAGCAGTGGTTGATATTAGACATTCAACATATTGAGGTAAATATATAAGTTTATTGATGAACTAAGCACAAGAATATACAAGAAAATATCCTAAGAACCCCAAACTAGGGTGAGCCTATATTTCGGTGCCTAGTGAACCGAAACCATGCGGTTTTTTTTTAAATTTGAAAGCTGGTTTTCTAGCGGTAGTTTCTATTTAGGTTTTATGAAACTCGGTTAGCCATTTAAGAGGTATAAGTTCTGAAAGAAAGTGTCAGCATAATATGGAGGGATTTTATATCTATCTACTGGGAGAAGCTTTTGTGGCGAACAAGTGTGTCTACTTTATTTGCCAAGTCATTACTTGCTTATCAAGACCAAACTAATGAGTCCAAGATTTGTATGGGACAACGTGATTACTTGGTCCAATTTACTTCAAATTTTGCATAAACATGCTTTAACTGAATTGATGGAAGACATTATTCCCTAGCCCGGTAAGGGCAGATATTTGTGTGATGAGCACGAATATTAGTTTCTGAGTCATGGATGTTTTCTATGTATTTAAGTATATATTTCTCTATGTAAGTATTTATATCGTTGTCTAGTACCCATAGTACCTCTACAAGCCTAGAGCTTAGTTTGGGACTAGGGCAATTGGTGTGACATTCCCTGATATTTATTATTATTATTTATTATTTATTACGTATATTAATGAAATTCATCCCCTAAGGGAGTGAAAAAGGGATAGAAAGATTTTTGGGGGTGATTTGCTTCTATGTTGAAATCAATACTCAGTGCTTTTGATTTACATTACATTCTATTTTGACACATGTTTAAAAACTCAATCCGATTTTATTCAAAAAAGGTTGAACATAGAAGCTTGGTGCAATGCAAATACCCAAAACGGCTGAATCTAAAGATTCCAAATTTGGTACATAGGTCCTTATGAGGTCTAGGGGAGCAGTAAGAAAGGATTTCCCGAAAATCGACCCCCAACGGGAAGAAGTAGGAGGAGTAGCGGGAAACTAATTCTACGCGTACGAAGATGCGGACGTCCTCTAGTATATAGATACTTGTATAATTAGTCTCGTCATTAATGGGGGAACGCGTGACAACAAACGTGACAGTTTTTTTTTAGCTGTAAGTCCGATGTCTAGTATGATAATAAGTCTCCCAAGTTTCGTTTATTCTTCGGAACAGGGGAGGGGTAGGAATATACGACAATGCAGTGCTGCAAGCCCCCTGATTGGCCTAATCAGTGGCAGCCGCATGATAAGCGGCTCGTACTTAAGTATCTAGTAAGATCGATAACCTTAAAAAACCAAAGCTCATCTGAAAGATCATGAATTTCTGTGTAACAAAAACCACTGTGAAATCTGATGATGAATACCTCGAGCATCAATACCTTCCAGAGTGCCTAGGATACCCAACTGAAAGAATCTGCGGGTAACGCCGGAATTGTGCATGTTTAGAAAAACATCTAAAATGGCAATAAAATGTAAGGAAATCCAAGTGCTGACCCAAACTCTCCCGCTGTGGTGTTAACTGATTGTGCGATCAGTTAGGTATCTTAAGAACTTTTGATCTCCTCTATTGAACCTCGGAGTATCCACCATTAAACCTCACTCAAAACAACCCCTGGCGAGGAACCAAGGCTTCGAAATAGTCGCGTTTGTATGAAAAACGCACTCTGATCCGGTATTTTTGCTCCTGAGTGTATTTTCCTTAAGAGCGACAAGGACATCGCTACATTAGTTTTGATGTTTCACACGGATGAATCACGATCCTTGATGGTCAGTATTCGTTAGCCAGTGTTGATCGCGCGACGCAGTTTTTTATAGTTAATACGTTAATAAAACTATAGTGAACATGTCGAGGATAATGTTAAGGTGCCTTATAGTTTTTTTAGGTGAGTTAAGGTTTTTTTTTTCATGTATTGCTGTCTGTATTTATTCTAAATAAATGTGTAAGTTTGTTTGTTATAATTTTTCATAGGTGGCGGGTGTTCGATCTGAGGGAAGGGCAAATGTTTTTGAGTTGTTTACGAGCATATCTATTTGTTTTAATCTGGAATGTTTTCTTTGTATGGTAAATAAGTATTTGTTTCTCTATACAATGTAAGTTTATCGTTGTCTAGTACCATGTCAATTTGTCTAGTTCGTAATTAGTTCAATTGGTGTGGGACTTTAAGCTTTTAATTATCAAATGTAATTATAGGACGCTAATTTTCTGTGAGTTGTTCGCTCAAGCGCATTTTGAATCAGTTTGGAACTGAGCGATTTTCGAAAGAAGAAGGTACTTAGTTGAATAATAAAATTGAAAATCGATAATTTGTCCATTTTGTCACGAAAATTAGCCAAACATTACTACTGCAAACAAAGAGGATTCAATCCTCACTCGCTAGTAAAAATAGTTGCGCATACACACATTTTTCTTCGAACAGTGTAATTAAATTTTGTGGCAAAATGGAAAAGTAACCATTTTGTTACTTTAATTCCTTCAATACGTAGCTTTTGGAAGCGATTGGCACGTTAAATATGGTGATAATTTTAATGTTAAATATTCTTATTACTTCAATTGTTTGTGCCTATATTCTAGACGCGTCGTCTTCAGCCACTCCATATTCAGTTCTTTAGTATACAACTGTGAGCTCGTTGGGAACTAGACAAGCATCCAATACATAGTTAAATACGTAGAAAACATTTAACACTAAACAAGTACTCGAGGTCATCAGAGTCATAAGTGTCATAACACAAAAAATACTAACTCGCATAATAAAATAAATATCAGAGATCATCATCATTATCATCATCATCATCATCATGTCAGCTGAAAGACGTCCACTGCTGGACATAGGCCTTCCCTAAGGCTTTCCCCTCAGAGCGGTCTTGTGCTTATCAGAGATCAATCTCATACAAAAATATCAAGTCCCAAACTAAGCTCTACCCTTGTTACTATGGATAATAGACAACGATATAAATACTTATATAGACAAATAAACACTTTTTTTTTTCTTTGCCCCGCGGCGACTTGAACAGCTACTACCGCGGGAATATGGCGTTTCCACTGTGAAGTGATTTCGCCAGTGTCAAGTATAAATCAATATAGTAATAAAACACAATCCAATCTTCTCTAGGAAGATTGGTGGCAACGTTGTACGGTGATATGTAGGACAGAGGCCAAGATAGTTTTAACCTCTGTACCACTGCGAGGCCACTTGAAACGAGAAGTAAGATGCCAGGATACACGAAATAAGTCCAAGTCTTCTATCACTGTGCAACACAAAGGCATTAAAAGTACAAATCACTAACAAAAAAGAACTCTGAAAACCTAAATACACAAAAATTAAACTAAAACAAATTACACATCCGCCATCTTTTGACGTTGCAAATGGCCCCAAAATAAATACTTAAATAGATAGAAAACATTCATGACTCTGAAACAAATCTAGCGGTCATCACAGAAATATTTGCCCACACCGGTATTTGAACCCAGGATCGCTAGCTTCTTAGGCAGAGTCACTACCAAATAGGGTATGAGCAGTCGATGCGATCTGTCAGCTTACAAAAATCCTACCACAGATAACGCAAATGCATCTACTTCGTGTCCAAAGCTATTGACGCTCCGCGCGCGTCTGTTGGTGCAGCTGGTCGGCCGTGAAATGAAGAAAATGCCTCGTTGTGTTTTAATTGTGATAATTATCTGTAATAGCCCAAAAAAGCGACGAATTTAAATTGATTTTACGGAAAACAGGGAATCCACAACACTTATTCTCTCTTGCGACGTCCCGTTGGTAGAAAAAAGTGACACGCTTGGTTTTCATACAAATTGAGGTGTTTACGTTATCTGTGAATGCTACATACCTAAACCTACGGGGTGGAAAAAACGACCGCCGCAAGGACGGCAACTAGGTACCTTAAATATTTGAAATAGCAATTTCTACGCAAAGGAGATTTAATTTTATATTTTTGAATTCATTGAATACTGCTGATTTTTGGAAATTTACCTTTACCGGAAAGTTGGGTTTATTGCGATGTTTATTTAATTTAAAGGTGTATGTGTTATAGATATGAAATAATACGATCTGTATCATCGGTTAAGAAAGAGTTTTTTTTTTGTTAAAAAATCCAATTATGCAGTATTTATTGTTTTAAAAAATAGCCTCTTTTGCATAGAATTAGCTAGTTTCAATATTTTAGTTAGTTGCTGTCCTGGTGGCATTTGTTTTTGCCACCTCGTATATTGTCGACTTTCTAAAATCGTTAACGTATCGTATGTATTTTACCAGGCAATTGTTTTAGGTGTATCAACTTCCTGCCACTCTCGCCGGGTGATTATGAGACGGGTAAGAAATATTAACCAATAGGTTTATTTGCTTAAATTGCAGTTATCTATATACCAGTCGTGTCTATAACTTGAATTGAAAAGGCCATAATATGTGCTGCCACGCCCACAGGAATAAAAAGGGATGGCTTGTATGCTCTTCCGCGAGAAAAACGCGCGGGTGGTAGGACCTTGTGCAGGGTCCGTCCGGATCGCTACCACCATCCATTAACCTACCGCCAAACAGCAGTGTTCGCATTGTTGTGTTCCGGTTTGGGGATAAGACAGCCGGTGTAATGATAGAGGCATTCCATCTTAGTCCTCAGGGTTGGCAACGCATTTGCAGTCTTAGGCTTGCAGTCTTGTGAATGCGAATGTCACACACACAGTTTCCAGTTACCATCAGATGGCCTGTGTGCTCGTTTGCCTTCTCTATGCCATAAAAAAAGAAGAAAAAAATGGAGATTGTGCGCGCCTTGATGGCAGCGTCAAATTCAAATAATTTCTATTCACTTTAAAACCACAATGTTGACATTATAAATGGTTTACCAGTGTTACCAAGTTACAAATAAACCCCGATATCTTGTCGCACTGTCGTAACTTTTCAGTAGATCTTGAATGTTATAGACTATCTAAATGTCACTGTATGTCACTGATAATTTCAAAGAGGACTCACTAGGTTCTATTACTTTTGTATAAAAATATATCCTACTAATATTATAAACGCGAAGGATGTTTGGTACTCTATCACGCAAAACTAACGGACGGATTTTGGTGAAATTTGGAATGCAGACAGCTTGCTTAGATAACACATAGCCTACCTTTCATGTATATGTAACTTAAAAGGCTAAATTTCAATCGCATTATATAAATATCGATATCAAGAAGGTCGATATAAAAACACTCACGCTCTACTGAAAAACAATTTCAGTGCAACAAGATAACTAGTAACTATCTCAACAATACAGCGTGTGTATTCCATACGATCCTAAATAACATACGATAGATTTAAGCAGTATTAAGAGGTACGGTAATAAATTTTAACAAATACTTTTAATAAGTAAGCGCAGCGTAGGGCGACCCCCCGCGAGATGGACGGACGATTTGGTCAAGTCCGCGGGGACCCGCTGGATGCAGGCCGCTTCCAACCGGGTGAGGTAAAGGAGAGGCCTATGTTCAGCAGTGGACGACCTATTGGCTGAAATGGTGATGATGATGATGATGATGAAGTAAGCGTAATGATTTTTTTCAAATTTTTACGGCCAGCAATGTAATGCAAATGTTGAGTTGACAATTTTGAAGGGCGGTATGGTTTAATTTAAGTTAAATTTGAAAAATTATCTTGGTTAACAGGCGAAGTTAATAATCGCTTAATTTCTAAATTATTTATTAGATATCGCTGTCGATTTAGTAGCCAAATGTAAGCAAAACACCTTCATCATAATCTAAACATGCCCCACACCAGCTAACAACATCTTAACGTTTCCTGAAATGAGTACCTAACTCATCAGATATCACTATTGTATCATAATTCACTGCACATTAATATAGCCACTTTAAAACACTTTTATTACACTTTTATTGAAGTGTTTATGTAGACGACTTGGTTATTTGAATACATTGCGTGCCGAAATAAGTTGTATGAAAAAAAAACGTTTTCTTTTAAGTTAATTTACCAATTTACTTTAATTAGGATCTTATCTAACTGCCCTTAAAATATAGGATCGTATGGAATACACACGCTGTATAGAGTCTGTCTAATGAAAGCTGAACCTGGGAAAAAGCGGCAAATTCAAAAAATCTTGATATGGTATTACCGATCAATGAAGGAATAAACGATATTGATACTTTTATTATTTTATTTATTTTGGTGGGCACAAAGGAAGAGGAAACGCGTACTATATTTTCATATATATTATTACGAGCGCTATATTTTGATGAAAAGCACTTTAGGTAAAATACGATGACAGTGACTGGAGCACATTTGGTTTTTCGAAATATATTTGACATGAAAATATAGTGATCTGCACGTGTAGCACAAGTTGTATTTTCTCGCTTGTCGCTCTGTGCGTCTCTATCGTAACAGACTAGATAGTAAGGGAGATCCGAGCGACAAACAAGTCACGAGCAACTTGTGCTAGTCGTGCTGTTGATAGATTTCATTGATACGAGAGGTTTTCGTCTGTGTCGCACACAGCATAATAAAACAATGATGATGAGGAATATTATATTCAACCTTTTTAATAAAGTAATTAGAGGTAACATTATTCTCATCACCCTTACACCTCTATCTAACGACAATTATATCTTGGAGAAGAAGCGCCGCAAGAAACTCCAGCAGATCATTTTTTCCAATCATAAAATACAATTATTCTTAAAAGTAACATTACAAGGTAGTAAAGTAATTAATAATTATTTCTAACAACACAAACTTAGTCGTTACAAATGTACGCTCAATAACATTGAGTAAATTAAAAATAGTGACTAGGAGAACAACATGACGAGGTCTCTACGTCAGGAACGATAACTAAAATAACTAACTGGAAAACAGGTTCTTGCAAGCGTGAACAGACAGGACCCCACTGACAACACCCGTTCACGAGTATGACGCTGATCTCAGCCATCGCCTCCTCAACCATGTGTTTGTTGATGAAACACTGATATCTGTAAGAAGAAAGAAAGTGTTAAATAAACAGAACACCATTTAGAAATACATTGTGTGGTTGCGCAGTACAGCCCCATTGTACAGTCCGACAGCCCTAAAAACATTTGGGTTTAGGTGAAATGAAATTGCATCGGTGAGGTTCTAATCGCAACGGTTTAAGAACAAGGAAGACTCATATAACCCGAACATCTTTTATATCTGGCCGATCAAAAATGACATTAAATAAATAGATAAGGTACTAAAGTGTACACATATTTATGAAATCGACTGTACAGTGTACATTTGGTTCATAAACAACAAAATGCTGTTTGCTCCGCACACAGAAAATACATATCAAATAATATGTTTATGATATCTTTTAACTAAACACCTCCTTATTGTTTTATTGAAACTATGAGTGTCAGTTACATTAATCATCTGTCTATTAAATTAATTTAATAAAATTGTGAATGCTAAGAGATTCAACATGATATAGGGACAGACAATAGGTACCTACACCTATTATATAGGGAAAGACAATGATAATTTTAGTAATTACCGGTCATTGAAGATACTTCTTCCAAATATTTCGTCTGAGTCTGGCAGGCTAACTCAGTTTCCTCAACCTCTTTCAGCTGCTTTACGTTTTCCAGCACACTTTTGTCAACGTGCACGTCCAGGTTTTCTGAAACGAATTTAATTTCGTTTAATTTCTTAATCTCATCGTATAATAGACAGAAAAAGGTAAATTAAACTTAGGATTGCACATAGAGAAATAAGAAGTATCAAAATGAACATGCCGTACTAAAGCCGTACTAACCTATAAATTTGGTCACCGTAACTAAACAATTAATTTTTTGCATCAATAATGCTTTTCTTTCTTCTTGTTTTTCTTTGTACTTCTGTATAATAGTATACAGAATCTCCCGGACACCGCCTCTTATCGTCGACGGCATGATTACTCCGTATTTTTATCAATTTAGATCTCGAATTGTCAAGTTTCTAACAACAACAAAGTCCAAACGACATATTAAATAGTGTTGCCAGACTCGTCAGCCAAGAAAAATCCAGGTTCAGCTTTCATTAGACAGACTCTAATAAAAAATGATAAAAATGGTAGTAGGTACTTAATGTAATGTTATTTTTTTGCTTTAACTGTAGAAATTAATCCACATTTATTAGTAGCTCGCTGTGCATGAAATTTAGAGCGCTTTGCGGTGAATTAGTCTAAAAGAGGGACCAATAACAACAAGCGATACACCGGATAGGTAATTCTAAGTTGTAAAACTATTTCTATGGCAGGTAGTTCGAAATCTTTGTGTGATAAAAGTTATCGCCGTGCAAAGACAGCGGCGTTTCAAAGTAATTATGCAAACGTCATCTACGTAGGCGTCCCAATGTTCCCGATTTTTTAAATAATTCTCACAGTTCTTTGAGGTTTCCCGCTACACTAAATCGTTGTAGAATTAAAAAGCATATCCGATGATATAGTGCTTATTGTTATTGGTTTCTAGGCCAGTGTTCATACATTTCTGCCCATCCTCCTTTATATCCATATCTCAATAGTTAACGTCCTAACATCTTGATCAGGCTTCTACGACCTCTTCAACTACTCCCGTGAGCAGTGCCCCGCCCACGGTGACCCCCGCTCCCATTCCCAGGCGGTTTCCAGCCATTGGCGGTCTAACGGTAAGCTGGCTGGGCGGAATCGCGGCACCAGAGCTTCAGTGGCACGCGGGGATCTACACCAAGACGTCCACACCGTACAGTCAGATCTGCGGCGGGACCATCGTCAAGCGTGATGTTATTATATCAGGTAACAGCCGCCAGCTTTTTATATAGAAACTCATTCATACATTCATTCATGTCAGCCGAAAGACGTCCACTGCTGGACATAGGCCACCCCCAAGGCTTTCCACTCAGACCGGTCTTGTGCTTTTCGCATCCACCGCGATCCCGCGATCCTGACGAGGCCGTCACTCCATCTTGTTGGAGGTCTACCTACAAAACAGAGATATAGAAACTACTCGCCTGCAAATTCGTACGCTTAGAATTAATTATCATCATTATTGCAGTGGAAAGACTTCCACTGCTGGACATAGGCGTCCTTTAAGGTTTGCCACAAGGACCTGTCTTGCACCGCTTGCATCCTAACATTTTTTTTTCGATAACACAAGTCACAAGTAACTTATGTACAATGGCGTCCTCCAGAAAAGATTGGGCTCAAACTTTGTTGCAGTTCTTGGACTTTATACTGTCATAATAATCAAGAAGAAGGAGGAAATTTGTCAGTTTCCAATATTATCCTGCATTCAGTCTTCCTAACCCCGAAACGATAAGATCTGTAATTCGGAACCTGCGGACTAGACGTTGTTATGGAGTTGGTAATGTTACTGACGATATTTGTTTTGCAGAAGAGGGCTGTGAGAAGTTCAGCTAAAATTCCTCCTTTTTTCCAACCTAGGAGCACTTTCTAAGGCTGAAAATACTCATGGTCCCGAGTCTGTACATTTGTGGACGCGTAAAAATGAGTTCAGGTCACGTTGCGCCAATCAGAGACGAACTCGTAGGGCATAAACACTGTGTTGGTCCGTTTGAGGCGCACTTGAAATGCGTTGCGGACCGTGGGTATTCGTATAATAAATTGAGCCTGGACATTAAGGCGCCTTCTTATTATTTGTATGTCAGTAAGCTAAAAAATAATCTAACTGAAAAAACGTTTTAGTATTAAGGTTTTTATGGGTAACTGATCATTTTAATTTAATTTTAATGTTGTATTTAATGATTTGACTTGACTTGATGAACTAATTGGTCAATTTCAGCGGCGCACTGTTTCTGGAGCGACGACATTGGCGCGCTGAGCCCGGGGCTGTTCGCGGTGGCCGTCGGGAAGCTGCTGCGGGCCTGGGACGCGATGGAGGATGCGTACGCGCAACGATCTGACGTGAGCCGCGACGACAGTTTTACTCTGTAACACCATATTACTTTTGACATTTATTGAAAAATAAATAAGAGCTGTCATCGCGTTGATAATCAATATGGTTTTGTCCAGTGGAATGGACCTGAACAGTGACATCGACTCAATCACGATTCACTCGGTTTAAAAGCTGTATGAATAAACTGTTCTTGAATGAGAGGCCCAAGACCCCCCCGTGGTGGGGTGGGGCCGCAGAGGATGAGGAGACAGCAACGATGACGATGACGACATTACAAAGACAGCAGTTCTCCCTAAAATGTGTCGACTTGCAGGTGATGGATCGGGGGGTCTGTCACCTTCTTTCGTCCATTGGTCTGTGACGTGCTGGATTCTCTCGGGGTGCTCTTTCAAAGTCGGACCCCGCGCTACGCGGGCCTGCCGGTGAGGGCTGTAGTCGCAAGCGCAAGCAGAACCAGCGGCCCTCACTAACAACGGGTGGAGGAAGAATCGCTAGGTTTTGAGGGGGTATGCTGGGCACTCTCGGTTTGTGAGACTCATAGCCACTTTAAGCTCTCCCGGGCCTAGGTAGTATGCCCTAAAGCATTTTCCCAACGAAAAAAAGAGGGATGATTCTAGATTGACCCAGTAAATGTGTTACAACGCTTGATCTCGGCAGGTTACATCCATTCAGCTCCCGGTCCGATTCCGCGGCCAGGCCACCAACTTCCAGGACGACATCGCCGTGCTGCGCCTGCGCACGCCGCTCGAGTACGGGCCGGGTGTGCGGCCGGCCTGCGTAAGCTTCCAACCCGAGCTCGAAAAACATGTGCTGCAGGCGGATAGATCCGGAACAGTGAGTAGGATTCAATTAAAAGAAAAAGCAAAGGACAATCTTACATTAATTGACCTATACCTTGTCTATTTAACAGAGTTAATACTAGATAACAGAGAATGCACGTAATTGGTCAGCGATAAGGACGATGCACAGGCACAAGGTAGGTTTACATGCCTGTCAAAGTTTAGTCAACATCTGTCGCTCGTACGGTGCGAACGCTTTCAAGTGCTTATCTTTGGTTACAAATTTTTACCTGGCTCGTTTATTGGACTGTTTCCCGTTTAACCTGTGACTCGGCTTGTTTTTTGGACTGTTTCCTATTAAACCTGTGACTCGGCTTGTTTACTCGGCACTACAGGGCACATATTTAAATATTTAAATTACATAATTACAACATACAACTTTAAATTACATAATTAGGATTTATAGATGAATTAACATGACATGACCAATGTGATGTTATCAGTAAGTTAATTATTTGAGGTGCCTCTAACTACAAACAAAAATAACGAGAAATATTACGAATATTTTAACAACAGGCGGCATGTAAGCCGAGCCCGCCATTGACGTGCGTTTGTTGACGCCCACTGGCAGTTTCTTGTCCCTTTCATTTTCATACAAAAGTGCAACAGAGACAACGCTTTGTTAACTCTGTTAAATAGACAGGGTATAGTTCCTAGCTCTAGGCTTGTTTTTTCAACATTTAATTTTACAACTTTATCGGCGTAATAAAATGTGTGACTATGCCCATTACAGCTTTGCAGTAGTCTCTGAGCTAGACCGCGTACAGACGGATAGACGGGCAGACAGATATAGCGAACTATAAGGTTCCTAGTTTGACATCGAAACCCTCAAAAATACAATAGAAAAACATTTCACTACTAATTAGACAAAGACAACTCATTATGACAAATGACTGTCTGTAGAGTTTTTTCTTGGAAAGCGCTGGTAGATTTTTTACGGGTAAAAGTGCCCGTTGTGCCCTCGTACTAAATAAACACGTTTTCCTTTTTTGAACTTGACAGGACGAAATAATTGACAGGGGATTGCTCATATTTTGGCCATGTAATCCAAATCGGGTTTAGTCGGTTATACTTGTATATCCAGTATGGGTGCCCCTTAAAATCTCGACAAACTTTTCATCGAATATCATTTCATCGAAAACGATTTATAGAATATTTAGTATAAATATTATCTCTTGTAATATTTTGGCTTCATCGACTATTCATTATAAATTAAAACAATTATTAGAACAACGGTACAAGGATTTTTAAATGCTTAAAAATATATTTCATAAACTATTCAAGAGACACAACAACTCAATATTACTAAAAACTAGTTTGAATTGCAACACATTGTTATGCAACAGAGTACACATAGGTGCGACGACGAGCGAAGCGAGGAGGAGTGTGTTAGGTGAACTGCGACCTAACAGCGCGCGAAGCCAAGCGAGCGAAGCCGAGCGAGCGAAGCGAGCGTGCCGCGGCAGCGGCCGGCGAGCGTCAGAACCGATTTGTTTTATTTCTAAATAATATATTGGATAATAAAGTATGAAATAAAAATCTGTCCCTTAAAGTATATATTTAATAATATTTATAAACATTAAAAATCGGTGTTTGAAAAATACATCATTTAATTGTTCGATGTAAAGAATATTCGATCAAATGAAAATAAGCGAAACGTTGACTTTGAACTGAAATTCGATTAAACGTTTGTCGATATTTCAAGGTTAAACCATCCAGTATGTATTACTCGGCTAAATTATAAAGAATAAGCAGCCAGTGGCTTAACTATTGCTGTGACTGAATAAAGGTCATTTTATCTGTAGATAACCGGCTGGGGACTCACACAGGAGAACGGCGGCCCGTCGCACCACCTCAACTACCTGAACCTGCCGTACATCGACACTGAGGAGTGCTTCCTCCACGTGGATGCCGGCTTCCTCAAGTACCTGACCAGTGATAAATTGTGCGCTGGGTATTGGGATGCAGGTTGGTTACAATAGCCAGAGAACGAATGATTCAATCGTAGTTACGTCTCGTTATCGAATCGTCTTTACTATTCGAAAACATGTTCTGTACCCTTGAGTCACAATTATCGTGTCAAAGCTCTGTCCCTCGCAGTCCTCGCAGTATTGTTATAGAGTGTGAGGGATGGAGAATTCGACTCGCTAGCGAGTACGGTAATTGTAGCTTATGGTAGGGGTACAGGGCCAAGATGAAAACGCAAATATTTCTGTTTTCTCATCATTATCAGCCGCAAGACGTCCACTGCTGGACAAAGGCCTTCCCCAAGGTTTTCCACAACGATCGGTCCTCTGCTGCTGTCATCCAGCGGTTTCCCGCGACCTTTATCAGATCGTCAGTCCACCTTGTGGAAGGTCTGCCAACACTTCGTCTCCCGGTTCGCGGTCGCCACTCTAGAACCTTTCCGCTCCAACGGCCATCAGTTCTACGAGCAATGTGCCCCGCCCACTGCCACTTAAGGTTTGCAATCCGGTGAGCTATATCGGTTACTTTAGTTCTCCTGCGAATCTCCTCATTCCTGATTCGATCTCGCAAGGAGACACCCAGCATAGCTCTTTCCATCGCCCTTTGAGTGACCTTGGATGGACCCGGGTATGTCCTTAAACTACGCCCAGAACCACCGGAGGATGGGCAGCAGCGTCCTCTCAGAACACGGTGAAATACTGCGATCGCCAACCCGCCTGCCAAGCGTGGCGACTATGGATATTTCTGTTTTCTATTGACTCCAATTGGCATTGACCAAAATTAAACACGGTTTTTACATTCTAATTCAAAAGAATAGGTAATTTTAAGAGACCAATTTCGTTAAATTTCTATTTGACCCAATAGTTGTCTTTTAATATCTTTATTTATTTAGCAGACATTTGGAATGGCATTTTCTAGTAAATAACATACAGTTAAATGATATCTAATGATAAAAAGTGACTGTTATAGTGCATTAAAACATATAATTTCAAGCAGATTTCGCCTAACCCGTAAAATACACGTAGGAGGGCTTCAAGCCGAAAACGTAAGTCAAACAAAGGTTAAATGTACTTTTGTCGAAATATCCGAAATAGATAAATATTTAAAAAACGTAATAATGCAAAACGGCTTTTCAACCTTATTCCTCGAAATGGTTTTCGAATTTGAGTAATTGTAAAAATATGAACAATCCCAATTCTACAATTTTGTCTTATTTGAATTAACAAGTAAATAAACATCACACGATCACGAAATACTATTGACCGGTTACTTTCTACTGTTATTTATAGGAATATAATGATATGTTGTTTACTATATTTTTTTTAATATATGAAACTGGTAATGCGTATGGAGTCCGTGCCTCGAAATTTAATTGGATGTCACTTGCAACAATTCAACAGGAAACGGTTGTTGTTCTGGTGTTGCCACAAAAATCCTCAATGTTTTAAACCGTATTTATATTTATTTTATGAATCTTCTGTATATATTTTTCGCTATTTTTATTTTACCTGTAACCTGTTTGATGTACTGCATTGTATTTTTAATTAGGTTAGTTTTAAGTCAGGGTGTATCTTGTTCAACGTAAGTAATACCTTCTTTTTACTTTACATTTATTCTATTGTTTTTCTTCTGTGTGCGTTCAATAAATATTTTCTATTCTATTTTATTATATTTCCAGGCATGGCTCTGTGCCGCGGCGACAGCGGCGGCGGATTCATCTTGGAATACAATACGGAAGACACCTTGACTGCCCCCTACCTCCTCGGCATCGCATCCACCGCCCAACGCGCGGACGACAAACAATGCAACGCGTATACTCCTGCCAGTTTCACACAAGTGTCCTTCCACAAGACGTTTCTGCAATACCATGTACCAGGAATTGAGGAGGAGTGTAGGAGTGCGTACGCACGCAATTCAAGTGCGCGTGCCAGTGAGCCCGAGATTGAAGCCAAGGGTCGCAGCTCCCCAGGATCCGTGAGTAAAATATGAAAATATTGTTTGGAAAGGAACTTTTTCACATACATACATACCTACATTAAATCACGCCGGTGTCCCAGAGAGGTAGACAGAGACCACTTCTTCAAACAATAAATACATATTAAAACTTTTGACAGCAACACGATTTAACCGTCGGTTCCTCTTCCTCTTAAGCTGCTCAGTTAATGTTTTGTAAATATGAAATTGTCTGTAAGAAAACCACTTTGACGACTCCAACTCCAACTACGACGACATCAACTCCAACTTTGGCCATTCCAACTCCAACCTGGACACCACAGAGCGGGTCTGGACGCCTGCCGAAGCCTGTGGCCCCTAAGCTGCAGTGGCACGCCGCGATCTACTTCAAGACGCCCACAGAGCACAGACACGTGTGCGCAGGGAGCGTCGTCAAACGCGATGTCATCATATCAGGTTACTTGATCCATTTAAATTGCCTTAAGAGAATTGTTAAGCTAAAAATCTCTATACAGAATGTGCAAACGCGTCTCTCCCGTTAAATCTCCGAACAAAACAAAGGACGATCGGCAAAAATGTCCCCACCCACCAACAGAGATGAAACATGAGCCAGTTTATAGATCTTGGCAACATGATGTATTTCTAATATGGCGACGATCATATGTATGGGGTTTACTTGGAAAATAATAATCGTATCGTATGGAATTTGTTTGAAAATGAACACATATATGGCTGATTTTGCTATTAAAATAAGTATATTGTCTTCTTTTGGGTCCTAATGAACATGCATCCCGTTACTGTTGGAGGGTGGAGACAGGGTCCATTCAAAATTGCCCATCACCCTTTAAAAAACAAAAAACAGAGACGTACCTTGGTCTTTATAATGACTACAACATGTTCAAAATTTGTGAAAATCGGTCTTGATTTAGGGGGGGAAGCTAAATTTGCATGGATGTTTTTGACAGCTGCGCGAATTCATTCTCGTAGAATTAGTTTTCCATTACTCTCCTTATTTTAACCCGTATAGGGATGAATTTCCAAAAATGTATACTTAGTGCACCTCTAGGATATCCAAGGAACGTTTCCTTCAAATTTATCAAGGCGCTGGGCCCAGCGGTTGTGGCTGCGCGTTGACCAATCAGCCAGTCAACCATTGACCTCATTCATTTAGGATGACGGCACCAACATACGACACTTTTAGCTGAAAGCACCAATACACACTTCAGAATCAAGTTCCATTATTGCTCCTTGTTCATTACTGGTTCCATCACCTAGTCTTTATGTGTTATGGCATTGAGAAGGCACGCGAGCACTCAGGCCACTCGTAAGTGGGATAATATCTGAAACCCTAAACTGCGATCCCAAGACTTCAAATGCGTTGCCAACCCTGAGGACTAAGATGGTATGCCTCTATGCTAGTCATTTCACCGGTTGTCTTATCCCCACACCGGAACACAGCAATGCGAACACTGCTGCTTGGCGGTGGGTTAAAGGATAAGATAGCAATCCGGACGGACCCTGCACAAGCTCCTACCACCACCTAGTGTTTTGCGGGTGGTAGGACCCTGTGCAGGGTCCGTCCGGATCGCTACCACCATCTTATCCATTAACCTACCGCCAAACAGCAGTGTTCGCATTGTTGTGTTCCGGTTTGGGGATAAGACAGCCGGTGTAATGACTAGCATAGAGGCATTCCATCTTAGTTCTCAGGGTTGGCAACGCATTTGCAGTCTTATGCTAATGTCTATGGGTCACAGTTTCCACTTACCATCAGGTGGCCTGTGTAGGTACTCGGTTGCCTTCACTATGCCATAAAAAAAAAAGTGTTATGTTAGTTCTGTATATTTCTTAAGTGTCAAATAATATCTAATTATTTTAGCGGCTCATTGCTTTTACAACGAGCAGTTCAACTCCATAAACGTCCCTTTCATGGCAGCGGCCGGGAAGTTGTTAAAGCCTTACAGTGCCCCTGGAGACACATACGCGCAGTATTCCCATGTGAGTACCAGGTTAAATCCCATTCGTGCAGCCAACGGCATAAATCAGTGATCATTTATGTACATTGTCGGTTTCAATCGTTTCACAATTTCGTATGACATTTCGAATATAACGTTAAAGTGACAAGGTACATAAATGATTGTTTATGCTGTTGACTGTAGTGGGTACCGATTATTGTATCGTAATACCTTTCGAAAAACGTCATTACGCAGAATTATCATTTCATCGTAAAGCATTAAAGCCGCATGATCTCTTTATGTAGTAACCTAACCTAACCTAACCTACTTCTTCAATGTTAAGACATCCTAACATCATGATTTCAGTAGAAGATATTTTCCCTTCAATGAAGTGATATATACAATCGATTACGTCAAATTCGATACAATGATGGGTTATTTATTTTATTTATTATGAAAATTTTATTAAATACTTTTTTAATTATATAATTTGAGCCAGCGCCAACGCGACTTTAGTTGTTAAACAAAATACTTAGAATATATATGATAGTGTAGAAGAAAGAGGACAATAGAGAGATCTCTCTCCAGGCGGATGTTATACCTGTGGACCGAAGTCCATTGGGATGAAGTTGGAAGTAGTATATATGCCGACCGACTGTAGAAACTTCGTTAGCGCGATGTAGAACACTTTAGTTCCGCTGTCTGGCACTTGTGGCGCTAGTGGCGCTGGCGAGTCGGTTGTTACAAGTTGTCGTTAGGTATAGGTCGCCACAATACTATTACAGTGAGTATCTATTTCTAGGAAAACCGTCGCCATAAAATATACTGAAATAACATGTTACTCAAAATTATGCTATCCACCTTTTACAATAAGAGTCAGTTCAATATTTAATGGAAATTTTCAATTCTGATGCATAATGGTGCTGCCATACTGCGGTTACATAACGTTATGGAACGTTTTATAACATTTAGAATAATGTTGTAGTGTTATAAAATGTGTCATAACGTTACATATCACTTTATAACCCAATCACTGTGCATTCCTAGGTTAAAACGGTCTTGTTGCCGAAAACCTACAAAGGAGCAAAGACATACTACCAGGATGACTTGGCTGTAGTGCAGCTCTCGACCCCGTTTCGGTACACGGCAGGCTTGCAGCCCGTGTGCGTTAGCTTCAATCCGGCGCTTGCGCAGCCGAAACTGTGGACGGACAGCGCCGGACAACCAGCTCCAACGGTGAATTTTTACATTCATTACAAATGTTCCTTCTGTAGATCAAATGAAAAAGGGCTTAAGTCTGTTTTTATGTATTACTTTGTTTTATTGAAAGATCAGTTAACCCCCGAATTGGAGACATGAAGGCTCTTTTACATGTAAATGTCTCACTTACAAGATTCACTCAGACAAGAACGTAATTGCGGAGAAGCTCCGCAAGAAACTCCAGCAGGTACTTTTTTTATCATAAAATACATTAAAAATAAATATAAAAGATAAAATATGTTTATTCAGTAAGTAGGACGGGCACTTTTACACGTCAAAAATCTACCAGCGCTTCGCAAGAGACCACTGCTGAGAAGAAACGCCGCAAGAAACTCAACAGTCAGTCGTTTTTTAAATACTCATTATAAAGCTTACCCTAGCATTATATAAAACAATGAATGTAACATAAAATAAAAAATAAATATATAATTATAGCAGGAAAATGTGTCAAAACTCGGAGACTAAAAATAGTAATAAAAAAAATATATATATAAAAAATTATGTATTTCGCAAATTATACAAAATTGTGACTGAAAATGTAGCAGAAATTATATCTAATTTATTTAAATTATAACTAAACTAAATACAAATCAATTAAAACTAAATAAAAAGTAGAAAAGTGAGGGCCCCCGTGGCAAAGTACCACAGATGCTGGCAGCATTTCCTCGTTGTGTAGCAATGCTAATACGCTGTCCGAGGCAGCTGCCAGCTCTGTGGTCACCGGTTGTTTCAATTAGCCTTTTTGTCATGTCTTTAAAAAGGCTAATGGCACCGGGTCCCCACGGACCAAGGGTCTCGACGCCAAAAGGGACAAAGTTATATTCTGTGCCGAGACCCTTGTACTAATTCTTTTTCATTGTTTCGGCCGCCTCAGCCGCCGCGCCTGGTTTATTTACTGTTCCGCGGAGGTGTGACGAGGCTAGGGTGTCTACACAAGTAGCGTCCCACACCAGCACTCGCCCCATACTCCACGGAATTAAAGACATACCGTCAGGTCTCTTGCCGTCGTCCCTAGCGATACCGGTTGGCTCCAGTAAAGCGGGAACGTTGACGGAGGCAAGAGACCGGCGGATAATGTCATTGAGCGCGGCGTGTCTAGAGAAGCGGCCTGCGCTTTTTTGGCATGAAAGTCCGTGGTGACCCAGAAAATCAACTTCGTTGCCACAGGGGCATATGTGTGGAGTGCAGACCCGGACACCAAGACGTAAACAAGCAGAAATTCGGAGAGTTTCAGGATCTAAGAAAGTACCAGTATTTGGCGATGGGTGTGCATGGAGCCAGTAACCAGCCTCTTTGGTTCCCACCGCCAAAAGCCTGGCTCGCTCAGATCCTGAGTTGCTACTTACAAGGTTGTTAAAAGTTATATTACAGGTTATTTCATCCCAACTCCTCTGAGACTTTAAATTTTCTGGATAATTACTGCTTGGGTAGGCAAGATTCCAGGCAAAAATTATACTTACCTATTACATACAAAGTTTCAATACATTTTCCTACAGAAACCGTGTCCCCTAGACAATATACAATGTTAACATATATTTTTGTATGACTAATTTATTATTAAGTTAGGTGTTTAGTTTAGTTTAGGCCAAGCATTTTTATCTGTTAGATAGTCCTCGACCCCATAGTAAGCTTAAGACATCAACGACTTTTTCAAGTAAGTTTTAAGTACTGGAAATGGTAACTTTAAAACTGCGTCAGGTAATATATTATAGAAATGAATGCATTGACAAATGATTTATAAACCTTACGGACACGATTTTTTTTATAGCAATTTTATTTTTATTTCTGGTATTCAAATTATGTATATCACAATTCTTAACAAGAGTCTTGATTTTTAATGACATAAATAATATTCTCATAAATAAATTGTGACGCTACTGTCAAGATACTAATTTCTTGAAATAGTAATCTTAAGGAATCACGGGAGTTAATGTTATATATAAAACGAATGGCTCTTTGTGTATGTTTCATCCCAAAATAAATATTAAAGCTAGCAAAATAATAATTCATTACAAATCTAAGATAAATAAAAATAAATACTAGGAGAACAACACGACGAGGGGTCTACGTCAAAACTACTTTGAATTAATTGATTAGCATTCAAGTAGAGTCTGCACGGAGACATCACAGGTTTGACCGCAATCAAACTGGTCACATTTTCGGTTTGTAAGTAGCCGGAAGAAAACCAACGAAGAGGTTTTGAAGATGAATGGCGGAGGAATGATGATACGACACATCTGTATTTGTGAATATTTTGGAACCGCATTTTGCCTAAGGAATGATATCAAAACCAATGTTGTGTAACTTGGTACTTTGCGATGCCTTCGCACATCTTATTATGAGTTCCCGCGGATCATGCGGGTATCATTCCCATTGTTACAAAACAATTGAACGTTAAACGATAAGTCAATAAGCTTATGGGTCAATACATGGTCCATTTGAAAACAAACCATTAAAGTGGACAAGGAAGGTTAGATTTACGGGCTCTTTCACGTGTCAGATCGAAGTGTAAGTCAGAGAGAAGACAGATAAAAGTTACTACGATAACATAGCTGCGTATACGTATGCCGTTGATCACAGCTCATTGTTGTTTTTTTTTTGCATTTGCGCCATAATTCTGTTGGATGACTGAAGTATTAAATGTTCCCAGTACCAGCGGCTAACGGGGTGGTCGCTCAGCGACTTCTCGTACGGCGGGTCGCTGCCCCCCCTGGAGTCCCGAGTCGCGCCCATGTCGGAAGAGAGCTTCTGTCGGTTGTCTTATGGACCTGACTTCAGCAAGTTTCTCACCAGAGACAAAATCTGTGCAGGATTCTGGACGACAGGTATTACAAAGTTTAACGACCATCTTTTTTATTGTTCTGGACTAACCAGCATTGACATCTGATGATGGTAAGTGATGATGTCTAGGATGAAGCTCGCTGGTTTTGAAGACATTCAAATTATACCCCTCAGGAAATACAGGCGAAGGAATCCACTATTTAGCAAATCGCAATAAAAAAAGTAGCAGCGCAACGCTTTGTGCTAACAAATGGTACTTCGACAGCATAATGGTGAAGCCGCTCCCTCTGCCTGGACGTCCGAAGATGGAAAAGTGATGGTGAAATTAAGTTATGCAATCTCTCCGTGCATCATCAGAATTTCTGTCCACAAGTCCTGGATCGACTGGTCTACTCCATTTTCTTCCATGTTTGGCAATCCTGTGTAACATATTTTTTGTTGTGCCGGTCTTCTTAGTGTTCGATGGCTCCCAAACGGTCTCTAGTATAAAAAACGAGTCCATGGACGCATCCATCTGCATATTTAAGCATATGTCATGCAATGGTGGTTACATTACAACATCACTCACCTTTGTAATATTGATAACCCAATAAACATTATCTCACTTTCGACTGCCAAGGTAGATTCAATCCTCTCTTCTTAGGAATGAGATTGTGATTGCTACAGGAGTTTTATCTGAGATGCTACTCTTTGGATGAGCAGGGCAGTATAGCTCTTTCGGTTACGCTGTCTGATGCCTAGCATTATTCGCATTCCATTGCTCTTCGTGATCCTAATCTTTCCAGTATTTTTTGTACATATTACTCAAAGATTTTTATTTTGACCTTCCGAATACGGTGGGGTATTAATAGTTCAATAGTTTGAAGTTAGAACAGACCCCAGGCCCGTATAAATCGTACGAACATATTTTTCACCTGGTATGCGGAGGGTTAAGGCCGTTACTGGCCAGTGCTGTATGAAGGGTCTCCTTTCCTTCGGTGTGTCTGTTGATGATCCCATATCCTTACTCGGTAGACAAGCCCGTGGCATGATCTAAGGACGACGACGTTCTAATAGGGTAATTCATAATACTTAAAACAAACCCCCCAACACTACTTGAACTCGTTTCAAGAGCAGTTGAAGACGCAAAAAGTATTCAGTAAAATAAACCTTATAAACGTCATTTGCATCCTGATCTCTATTGACGTAAGCATTGCAGGTCTAATTACGTCAGCGTCTAATTACGTGTACATGGTAATCTAAAAATGTTATTTCAGCCATGGCGCTCTGCCGGGGAGACAGCGGGACTGGACTCACCCACTACTCCTTCATCGACAACTCAACCCTGGCCCCCTACCTCTTCGCTGTAGCATCCACCCTGCAAGGTCTCGACAAAGTATGCAACGTGCCGGAGCTTTCTCCTGCCACTTTTACGCTCATACGGTCCCACGAAGAATTTCTAAAGGAACATGTACCAGGCTTGGAGGAGGAGTGCAGAGATGTGTATTTGGGTCAAGATCAGAGTGGGGAAGAGGAAGGTAACCGGGAAAGCAGAATTGAGCTGGGGGCTGCAGAGAAAGAGAATAATACTGTACAGAACGAAATCAGCAGTACAATTACGCCTGTAAGTAGAGTAAATAAGGGTTTTTGGTAATTGTGTATTTAGAAATTGAGATTGAGTCATGATTGGCCAAGCATTTTGTCTATTTTAATTTGGCACAATCTCTATTTGAAATCTTTGTAAGAACCACAAAATAGATGATCAAGGGAAAAAAATGGATTGGGACAGATTTTTTTAAATTTAATTACTTACTTGCATGTGATTTAGGTTAGGGGTTTAGTTTAGATAAGATGTGTCTAAAACATTGATTTCGTTTTACCAATTTGAAGTCACTATACATTGACGTTTTTATCTTTTAGGCCCCAACAACATCTCCAAACACTGAAGCTCCGAAGCTGCCAATGCAAACCATCCAGACTATAGCGGCCGTGAACCAATCCAATCCGGAGGAAGTGCGCGTGAGTGTCGAAAACGGCAAAGTGAAGATCACCGTGACGTCAGTCCACACTGTCACCTTCGAACTGCCGCAACACTAAATGAACTTAAGATGAACTAGTGATACAAGAATCTCAACTCTGACCACAACTCCTAGTGAAAAATGTATGTGTGTGGTATTTTGGACCTTCGAGGGAGTCGAACGACTGGATGGCTGTCTATAGTTTTTATGCATACGTACATACATTAAATCGCGCCTGTTTCCCAGAGGGGTGGGCAGAGACCACTTCTCCACCCGCTACGATCCTGACAAATCTCTTTCGCTTCTTCCACATTCATACACCGAGTCATGCACGCACGTCGGTTTCAGGTACTTAAGATTCGGATCTTTTCCAGTATTTCTCCGATTTGATTCGAAAAAGTACGCCTAGGGCGGCCTCTTTCGACCCTCCAACTCACTTTCGCTCTGTATAGGGTAAAGTCACCAGTGGTCAGCCAAAGACCTGTAGTCGGCTTCTGCCTATACTTTGTATGAGTGGGAAGAGTACGAAAGCTATATTTTCCACTCTTTGCACTCATATAAGATCGACCCTATCTCTTTTTCTCAATCTTCTTTCTTCCATCCTTTTATGCATTCGTTTTTATACTTTAAGACTTTTAATTGGTAACCCGTAATTTTATCGAAATTCCACTTCACACGGTATTTTCTGCAGAGACCATGATGTTTTCAAATAAATAAATAAATATCAGAGGACAATGTCACACCAATTGACCTAGTCCCAAACTAGTTCAGCTCTAGGCTTGTACACGTACTATGGCTATAACTAGATAACAATATATTTAATAGATTTGCGGGTGGTAGGACTTTGTGCAGGGCCCGTCCGGATCGCTACCACCATCTTATCCATTAACCTACCGCCAAACAGCAGTGTTCGCATTGTTGTGTTCCGGTTTGGGGATAAGACAGCCGGTGTAATGACTAGCATAGAGGCATTCCATCTTAGTCCTCAGGGTTGGCATCGCGTTTGCAGTCCTAGGCTTGCAGTCTTGTGAATGCGAATGTCTATGGGTCACAGTTTCCACTTACCATCAGGTGGTCTGTGTGCTCGTTTGCCTTAGCTGTGCCATAAAAAATAATAAAATAAAAAAATACTAATAGCCACTCTGGAACTGTTGCCTCCCTGCTGCTATATACGAGTATATGCGGCTATTTCGGGAGGTCAATTTCATTGAGTTGGCGAGTCACCGCCTGCCATATTTCAACCAAAGTAATAAGCATTGGCCAGGCAGGCGCCGCAGTTTCATCAATAGCCTAGTTCACCAATCCATATCAGTTCAATCATTGAACCTATCATTAATATTCCCATCCTTCTTAAATAGTCTTACGCTAACCGGTGGTTGTCCGTTGGAGGATACTTCTATAGTTTGAACTCAGGGACAATCGCCGGTTGGTGTCCCATAACTTTACTAAATTAAACTTGTCTAAAGGGCCTCTGCGTGTTGGCTTCGGCTCCATGTACGCCTGGAACTTGCAGGGTGTGTTCTTTGTATGAAGTAAGGAATCGGTGAGAAAGGATTTTACGAAATTCTACCCTTAAGGGGGTGCAAAGTTTGTATGGGACAACGTGATTCCGTGGTCCAATCTACTTCAAATTTCGCATAAACATTCAACAGAATTAATGGAAGACGTGTTTCGTATTTTATTTTGGGGGTGATTTCCTTCGAAGTTGATATCAATACTCCTTACAATGTTTCTCAGCTACGATGAGTTCTGTGACAGCCGTGTTTCGTAATTTCAATCACTTACTATACTCACATGCGAGGTATTTAAAAATAGGCGATTGATTATTTAAGTTCCTGAACGGCGTCGCCAGGTGTGTACCAGTGTAGTTTTTATGAAAGTTCAAGAAACAAGTGTAATACATGTTTACATGAGCTGTCACAGAACTCGCCGTAGTTGAAAAACACTGTAGTGCTTTTGATTTTTATTACGTTTTATTTTGACACATGTTTAAAAACTCAATCCGATTTTATTCAAAAAAGGTTGAACTCACATAAATGGTTGGTGCAATGCAAATACCCAAACCGCTAAGTCTAAAGATTCCAAAGGACGATGGGTAAAATTGTCCCCACCCACCAACAGTGATGAAACATGTGCCAGTTTATAGATCTTGGCAATATGATGTATTTTCTATGGCGACGATCACCATATGTATGGGGTTTTCTTGAAAAATCATAATCTTATCGTATGGAACTATGGAATTTGTTTGAAAATGAACACGTATGTAGATGATTTGCCTTGCCTGGCCCTTTGTTTTCATTAAAAAAATCCCATTGATTTCGCTACAAAAATAATTATTTTGTCTTTTGTTGGGTCCTAATGAACATATAGACATGCATCCCGTTACTGTTGGAGGGGGGGGACGGGGTCCATACAAAATTGCCCATCACCTTTTGGTACATAGGTTCCTTATGAGGTCTAGGGGTGCAGTAAGAAAGGATATCCCTGAAAATTGACCCCCAACGGGAAGAAGTAGCGGGAAACTAATTCTACGCGTACGAAGTCGCGGACGTCCTCTAGATATTTATAAAATCGACTGTATGTGCTAAGTTTCATGGCAGGCTGTGTCCTACGATACCTAGAAGACGACTTTTAACCTATTGATTTGTCACGTCAGTCATATATACCAAATACGTGGGACACTTGTCTGATTATTTCCTACATCTTGAAACAGCGTGAAATATATATTTTATCTGTTTAAAATAATTTATTTTAGAGATATTGGATCGTAGCAATGAAAATATTATATATCAAATTTTAAATATGATAAGTATTACATAAATAATTAGTTAGGTATACATATATACATTTATTTATTTACGTCTTATAATTTGTTATCTTTTATTTCGAAAGAGTCACGTCTCCCTGCAACCAAAACGACATATTAAAAACTTAAATACGAAATAAATAACTGACTAAAAATGTATTGTAACAACTTTTGGTACATGGTTAACTGGAAGAGATCCCTTAAAGGGATAAGTTAGCCTTTGTACATACCTTGTGTGTTAATGTTTCTATTTACTCTGTTATTTTCTGTTTGCGCAATAAAGAGTTTACATAATACATATATTTTTCTTTAATAAAATATTAGGTTTTCTTACCCCTCCCTTTTTGTGGCATGGAAGGCAAACGGGTGCACAGGCCATCTGATGGTAAGTGGGGGTCTGTGATCCATTGACATATGCATTCTCAAGACTACAATCTTGAGAATGTAAGAATAGGTTTATTAAGGCTGAGTTTTATAAAGATCCGTGAGATCAAAGGGCATTGGGTAAGTTCGTATGAAGATAATTGTCTTTATATTTCAGCGGCCACGGACGATTTTTACATAGTTATTATACAAATAACTCTAAATACACAATACCTATATATATTTATGGCGTTAATTAATGTTAAGTCGATGAACTTTAGAGTATTATATTACTACAGAGGCCGGTAAGTAGGGGGTGCGGGAACGAGGCTGGCAACCCCTTTTCACGACGGGGTATGTATAGTGCTTTTCCCAAATATAATTCACAAAAAAAAAAATACAACGTTAAATACTAGGAGTGCATAAATATTAAAAATAACCTACAGTGCTCAGTCATCCGCGCTGTGTGGGGTGCGTCCATAATTACTTTTGCTCTCCTGGTACTTTAAATAAACATGCAAACGCTTTGTTTGGACGCACGGAATAGTATATGTATATTTAAAAAAAAACAGCTATTTAGCCAGTTCATAAACACCGCCGCCATGTTTAAAATATTTTTTTTTTAAAAACTTACCGGCCTATGCCTTCAATTTTGTATGAAATTCCTTTACAGTTCTCTCGAGTTGTTCCGCCCGCAACGTGATACCTACTTTGAAGCCTAAAATAACTAACATACCGCCATCATTCCATTGCATGTTTGAGAAAAACACGTTTATTTTCAATAATTCTATCATAATTTACCACTTTTACGAATGGCCGCATGTATGACTTTTACAAATGACAACATTTCTACCCCACCCCCTTTCGGTCAGAAATGTCAAAAATTGTATGAAGTTATTAAAATTTGAGCTGACATATTTACTAACGGGCCTTTATGGCCGGTTTTAGCCATAAGAGAATTGTTAGGAGACGCATAAATCGCGTAGGTATCTGTCACGTTTCTCACGCCGTAACTCAAGGCCGATATCCACCATTTTTGAATATGTTGATTATGTAATAAATTATTAAATTTTCTATAAGTTAGATTTATTACAATAAATATTTAAATATAAAAATTAAATAATAATACTAATACAAAAAATAAACATTATAAAAAACCTAACTTACGAGTGCCGCCGGCAGCGGGGCAGGGCTCAAGCTACCGGTGGTTAGGGCTGCAGAGAGAGGAACCTCCTCACAATGCGTGCCGTGTCGAGGAGTACTGCCTTCTGTATCTGGCCCTTGACCCAGCCATCTAGCGAGAGTCTAATGAGGTATTGGTCGAGACTCTTCGCTATAAGACCGTTGGCCGAAACAACTATCGGGACAATGTTCGTCGAGTCAACATCCCACATGGCGGTCACCTCGCGAGTCAAGGTACTTACTGAGCTTGTCCTTCTCGACCTTCACGAGGTTCTCGTCATGCGGGATTGTGACGTCAACGAGCACTGCCCGGCGGTGAGATCGATCTGTCAAGACGATATCAGGCAGACAATAGTCCTGTCCGTGATAACAGATCGATCCCAATAGAGCGTAGCACGACCATTTTCGAGAACTGGCGCCGGTGTGTACTTATAGTACGGCACTTCAGACTCAACAAGACCATATTGAAGAGCAAGTTGCTGATGGATGATCCTGGCCACGAGGTTATGTCTGTGCAAGTACTCGCCGTTCGCCAAATGCGAAACATTTTCTCGCAAAAGGAAAACGAAACGACCTAGTTTTTAACAGACTTAAAAAAAGGACGTTCTCAGTTTGACCTGTATGTGTGTATGTGAGGTCGAGGTCAAAAGAAATGACAATTGTTTAACTCATACTGAGCAAAAAGACTTCAAGTAGTTGTGATAGCTGGTCACACTTCGCAGGAATATGTAGCGGAGTCCAGAGTTGCTCAAGGATCTCATCTCGGCCCCGTGCTTATTTACCACCAACCTAAATTAATGCAGGTGTTCACTGTTTGCGGACGAACTTAAGATTTACGGAACAATTACATCTACAGATGAGATTACATCTAAGATTGAACAGTGGTGTTCTCACAATGCCATGTGTCTTAATATTATGATATGCGTCCACATACACTTCTCACGGAAGAAGCATTCATTTCCATCTGCTTATAAACTTAATAGTAAAAACCTTCTCACGATCAATGAGATCAGGGATCGGGATCTGGGAGTAGTAATGGATAGTAAACTCAGTTTTATTCATCATATTGATTCTTAGTAAAGAAGTCAAACGCATGGCTTCTTGAAACGAAATTTCAAAACCTTCCGTCATGCTGAAACTAAGATTCTTCTTTTTAATTCAATTGTCCGTAACCACCTTAAATTTGCAGCCACGGTCTGGAATCCGCTCTATTCTGTACATTCTCAGCGTATTGAAAGCATTCAGAGGTATTTGTTACACTTAGGAGAAGGTTTTGGTATATTAGCCGACTTAAAAAGAGGTTCTCAGTTTGACCTATATATGTATAATATCGGTTTAAGTTGAGAGAAACGTTACCGCATGTGGTATGGAAAATTTCCTCTTAAGAAGCTTTCTTTCTTTCTCTGTCATAAGTTAGAGTAGATGGGTAAGCTGATCCTAATAAGCTGCCCGTCAAGAAACGTCGAAATAAACTTCATCTTAGAAAACTTCCATCTCAATAAGATACGTCATACGTGTCGGCTTGAAAACGGTCCGGCGTATACCTACTTTTTTATTATTATTTATTTATTGAATGGCAACCGGTCGCGATATCGAGCAACCATTTCTGCCAATTTCAAGTTTGTATTTTACATTTACATATCAAAAAAAACGCAACGTTATGAAGACCAGATGGCACTTTCATGGAGCAATCCTTCCGTGTTCAAACTTGAATTCTTCATTACACTGCACATTTGAATGTTAATTTACTGCATATTAATACATCATTACTATCCATTAAACAACAATAGTACATTGTGCATCAAGGGTAGTATGAAGGGAATTACTAACGAGAGTGTTAGAAGCCCGACGCCGGAGGCGGAGGGCTTTTAATGACTCGAGTTAGTAATCCCCTTACTGCGTGTGATACACACAATGGTTTTCATCACATTTGCGAGGAAAAACACTTTAACTCTGCAAAATATAAAGAAATAACTTTTGACGAACGGGAACGTAAATGGAAACGATATTTTTTTTGTGACCTCTACCACAGATAATAACTGCGTTTAGTTTCGACCTGGATTCTAGCCAGATTTAACCAATTTGATAAAAATGTATAATTACTAAAATTAATGATAAATGTTGATATAAACTTGAAATAGGTATAAAAATAATGAAGTTTAATGAAGCGTATAGGTTTTGTGTAATGTAAGTTAGTCTATAGCTAATTTTTAAAGATGAAATTAGAAACCGATTTAATTTTTGGCTGAAAATTAAACCTCCTTAGTCGGAAATGATGTACGAAAATGTTGCAAATTTTAAAAAGAAAGTCATTACTCCCTAGGGATGACAAACTCGCCATAATTCCCGCGGGAACAATTTAGGCCATTGTCCTTCTGTATACAGGCATGGAATAACACCATTTACGAGCAAGTGTGATGAAAAACATCATTAATAATAATAATAATAATAAGCCTTTATTTCCATGACTTTTACAAATAAAATGAACATGCAGTTAAATTTAAGTGGTGTGAACTTTTAAGACATGGCCCCACTTTGGGTATAGGCCTCCTCCAACTGTCTCCATTTTTTCCTGTCTTCCGCCGTTTTTATCCAGTCTCGTCCGGCTATTCGTTGGATCTCGTCGTTCCAACGATCATTGGGTCTTCCTTTGGATCTCTTTCCACTTGGACCTTCCCATTCCGTAATACGTTTTGTCCATCGTCCATCTGTAATTCGGGCTATGTGCCCTGCCCATTTCCATTTAAGGCTTTGTGCATGTTGGCCTGCGTCTATTAATTTGGTTTTATTTCTGATAGTTTTGCTATTTTGTTTATCTATAAGTTTAATGCCTAGGATACTTCGTTCCATAGCACGTTGGCATGAACGTATTTTATTTTTGGTTTTCTTGCTGAAAATCCAGGTTTGTGAACCGTATGACAGGCAAGGCAGCAAGCAAGAATCTATGATCTTTGTCTTCAGTTTTAGTGGAAGTTTCGCTTTTAAAATTTCTTTGAAACTCCAATATTTTTTCCAGGTTATGTTGACTCGGCGCTCTATTTCATCTTCATGTCTTGATTTCTTGAATGAGATTTGCTTTCCGAGGTAAATATAGCTGTTTACATATTCAATATGTTCTTTGTTTACCGTTATAGGGTTTTGGGCACTATTTGTAGCAACTTTTGTTTTTGCGGTGTTTAATTGCAATCCAATATTTCTGCTAACCTTGTTTAGTTCTTCCATCATTGTTTGCAACTGGTTTGATGTATTTGCAAAGAGGACGATGTCGTCTGCAAATCGGAGGTTGCTCAGAAACTCGGTATACAACATCATTACTATCTATTAAACAGTTCGGCACTTCAAGTGTAGGTATCGTTCACTCTTTCTAGTTGACAATCCGAGTGACAACTAGTTTTACTAGCGCATGCCCGCTTGGGCTTGTACTTTGACCGAGGGGAAATGGTGCGAATGCCTACTCCATTCCGTGTTGCTCGATGGCAACATATAATTGAGTCGGTAGTGTTCCGCGATCTGGATCTCAATAAACATAACGCCTTTGTCTCTGTTCTTTGAATGTATTAACTTTGATGATTTCCTTGAGACTGTTAAACGTGAACACACGACTAGAAACTAAATTTTCCGTTTTGTTCCGTGCCCATTCGTACCATGTACCAATGTGCAGGCCTTAGGGAAAATACGTCAATCAAAGTAATATATTTAGGATAAATAATTGTGTACGGCCGAAGCCCTAGACAAGATGCATTCAGCGTTCAAAATTATCCACTTTTAGGGTTCCGTAGTCAAACTATCCGATGTCCATCCGTCCGTCCGTCCGTCCGCAACTTACCTCAACGACTCTTGGTTCTAGAAAGCTGTTATTTGGCAATACATATACGTAATTACAAAGTGGTAAAAAAAATGTACTTAACGTGTGGATGTATTTTTTCTCGTTTACCCCATGGTGAGGCATGTCGTTGGATAGGTATTTCAATAATTTTGCTATAACAACTTACATCCAAAACTACAAATACCAAAAATCTGAATATCTTAAATAAAAACGCGTATAACGACATTAGAAAGAAAACTATCACGACTAAAGCCGGGCCCGCAGCGGCATGTTAAGAACAAAATATTGTTTTGCTAAATTGTTAGTAGACATGTTTGGCGAACAGTGGCCTGTTTCATGACACTACAAATTACAATATACAGGTTATAAGTTTCCATTTGACACAACCTCGACCACCCATTTGACCAGTGTTGCCAGTTTAGACGTGTAAAATTGCCACCTGTGCCTTTATAAAACCTTTTTTTTTTTTTTGACGGTGAGGAAATGCATTTACGCGTACCCTCCGGTCTAGGGGCGACCATATTGGAGGGTTATGTGGGACTCACAACCCTACCCACTAAAACCTCACCGGTGTTAACCTCCAGAGGCTGTTAACGGGGGCACCGTGGGCTGATGACTATTCACCACTGGGTGCCCCCCAGCCGCACCTGCGCCAAAGGAGGGAGGGTTCAGTTAAAACGCCGAACCCTCCCCCAGACGTGTAGGACCTTTGTGTGGGACCCTATCCCCACGGTCCTACTAGGGGTTCAGGCGGGCGGCAAACTGCCTCCGCCTGTGCCTTTATAAAACCTGCCCCTGCCTTCCACTCGGATTTTTTAGTAGGTATTGAAAGAAATAGAAAGAAAAAAATAAAACATTTTTTTTGTAATGTATATTTTTGTTAGTAACAAAACGTCTTCCCCGTATCAATTGTATAAAATACGTAGTATTTTCTTTATTCCAGTCCATTACTTTAAACTAGTGTTACCTAAGCCGGGGTCAATAGAAATGATAAAAAATGTAAACAAAACCAAACAGACCTTATTTACCATTATTATGCCGTAACGCGTGAGGTAAATTTATTGATGTACACTCTTGATTGTTATACATCCTGTTTAAGATTAAATAACTATTAACTATAAGTTTTTTTAATCAAAACTGGTTCGCAGAAATATTGAGGTTATGTGTCAAACAGTGCTGATTTGTTTGCAGCTTTTGTCACATATCTTTGACAAAACCCAAAAACCTGGCAAGGGCATGTCTGACACTGCTCAGTGCAGGGTTCCGAAGCCGTTACTACACAAAAACTTTCTCAAAAGCAAAAATAATGTACTAATTCTCTATTTAAAAATGTTTGGTTTTTTGTTGTGCCGTGTGGTTGCTGGCTTAGAATAGTGCCACTACATGCCTTCCTGTGGAAGTCGTAAGAGACGCCTAACGGATTAAAGGCTTGTAGTATTGTTAGGCGATGGGCTTGCAACCTGTCACTAATACACACTGGTAAACATCTTGGCCTGTATGTGCAAGATGTGGTTATAGAATTAACAACATTTGCTAGAGTTGTTGGTGATTCTGTAGCTCTTCCTACCCCACTCTGGGATGAAGGCGTGACGGTATGTATGTATGTGGTGCTGTCTTAGATGATTTTAGTAGGTATAAACATTAGTCACCTGTATCTCAGGAACCAATAAAGTCTACTTAGTCCTGATAGTTTTTTTTTCGGCATAGAGAAGGCAAACGAGCACACAGGCCACCTGGTGGCACCCGGCTGTCTTATCGCCAAACCGGAACACAACAATGCGAACACTGCTGTATGGCGGTAGGTTAATGGATAAGATGGTGGTGGTAACGATCCGGACGGACCCTGCACAAGGTCCTACCACTCACAACTTTTCTATTTCAGATTTTTAATATTTATGGTTTCGGTTGTACTGGGGATGACATGCCATGCCATAGCGCTTAAAAGCTTTATATTTTACAAATGGATTCCTTAATCGAAAAATGGTTTTCACAAACTCACAATATTTTTTAAAAACCTATCCAAGGACATCCCGCACTATGGGGTAGACGAGAAAAAAAACATCCCCACGTTACGTGACGGGGAGGTACACAAAAAAATATCTTTTCACGATTATATTTTACCATTTCCTTGGCGTGACTAATATGAATATTTATGCCAAATTACAGTTTTCTAGTACTAACTGCCGCACTCAGAGACGTCAATTATTTTACATTTAATGCTTGTTTAGTGGCGTGTTGTCTTACTCTATTGCTATAGCAAAGAACGTGACAGCAGCAACCTTAATCAGGCATTAAGTTTAATTGTCGACTCTGAGTGCGGCAGTAAGAGTCTCTGAGCTAGGCTGCGGACGGACGGACGGACATGGCGACACTATAAGGGTTCCTTTGACTACAGTACCCTAGAAATAAAGTTTTGACAAGATGTGAGCACAGATACGAAATGAATGATGTTGTCCCTCCACCAGCAGGCGAACACGGGGGATGCTATGTTATGATTATCCGTCCGTCTTGCCAAATATGTTTTCGTTTGTTTTGCTAACGCCTCTAAATATTTTGTTAGGAAAACAAGAAGTGTTAGAAAAACACGAGAAGACGGCTTAGGTATCGGGTGTTCCAAAATGGGTAAGCACGAGTTTTATATAAAATAAAACGTTACAATTTAGATTTTATTACTTTTATTTTAATAATTAACATTCAACTTATTATATAATGAAATGATGTAAGTTGTAATATGTTGGCTCGTAGGTTTGCTAAGTGTTCAAACGCGGTAAAAATAACACTTTTTAAATCTTATTGTACATCTATGTACGGGAGCAGCCTATGGGTCAAATATTCGCGGAGATCATACAGTGCTCTGCGGGTCCAATTTAATAATGGATTCAGGGCTCTGATGGGGTTGCCTCGCTACTGTAGCGCCTCGACTATGTTTGCGGAAGCTCGCACCGATGATTTCTATGCAATTCGTAGGAAAAAGGTTGCGTCACTTGTTAGAAGAATGCGAGGCAGCTCCAATAGGATCCTTGAAATGATTGCAAGTAGATTCGACTGTCCTATACTCTTAAGCAAGTGTAATTTAGTTAAGTCGAATGTAGAGTTTAAGTTTTAAAGTTGTTCCTCAGTACTAACATTAGATAGTAAGATAACAGTGTATAGCATACTAACCAATATGGGTCAAGATACCCGAAATAAACGTTTTGAATTTGAATTTGAATTTGTAATTACAATTTTTAACAGCTATAATGGTATGCCAAAGACCGGACCTTGGACCTGACACTAGAGATGAGTTTCAGTACAAAACTGTTCCCGACGACTTAGGAGGCAGTCAAATTTGTTAGGCCTCAATAGAATCCACTGCCTTAGTATTTTTCCGAAGATATGCTTTGGTAAGTGCCCAAAAAGTTTAAATATTCCTGGTTTCTGAGCAGTTCGGAAGATTCATATCCTTAAGCTGGGCATTCACGGACGCGCCGTTTGTCTCGGCGACAGATGGAGTGTATACAACTGGTTGGGCGTAATATTTTGACCACATTCACGGGCGCTACGCCACGCCTCAACGGTGCCAACATCACAGAGCAGATTGATTAGAAAATGGCACCTGATAGACTTAATTGGTTCTTGAGATATATGTGGTTTATTATACCTAGTAAAAAATATCTTGGGCATCAAAATAGTTTTTTGTTTTAGTACTAATGGCGTCGTAATTCTACACTGAGCATGCTCCGACATGCTCTTAACCAGTTTTTTTTCTTATTTTCCCATAATTCTCAGGTATACCTATTGCGAGTTTTTATAGCGTTCAAAACTAAACACTCTTTCCTTCACATCCTTTAAAAACCTAGATGTTATGTCGGCGTTACACGATCTCCAACTAAAATTCTACTTATTTACATCTACCACAATAGCTTCTCTATATGTGTGATAGTGACAGACTAGGGCGAAGTCGTAGTGTCACATTATCAAGACAACATTAACAAGATCCTCTACCTTTGACGTTCGTGTGATCCACCCATGATTGCCGTTGGCATTTCTACAGCATTATGCTGAGTCAGCGCCAATTCACAGCACAACACATGGCTCTCTCACCGTATATAAGTCAATGTATATTTTAAGTCTCGTGTTTGTTGTCTATATTTTTAATGTTTTATGTTTAATTTAAGAGCCTGTGTTTGTGTTTATGTTGAATAAAGTTTTTATCTATCTATCTATCTATCACCCGCCCTTAACACCCTGTATCCGTCATTTCAGTTTACACAATGCTCTGTAATTGTGTAAATAAGAGTTAGGTATATCAATGAGTGATACAGTATGATTATTCTGAGAAACGAATGGATGCGTGAATACATTCAATCATTCATTCTCTTGTTTCATTGTTGAACTTGGCAGTGTGTTGTGTGCCAGGCCAGCCGCATGCACTGTTCAGAACATTGCAATACATAACCTAAAATATATAGTGATGTTAAGTGTATTATATACTTTGTTTTTTTTAGGTAAGTTGTGTTTTTTTTTACTTTAACCCTTAAATTGGCACTGTACATCACAGTCTACAAAGTTTTAAAAAAAAAAATGACTTCGTTACAGGTAATTATTTAAAACACTTATATCAAAAAGTGGTAATATATTTTATTGTGAATGGTAGAAAAATAAATATGTACTGTTATCACTTATAAACTTGTCAATTTCAAAACGAGATTGACGAGGAAACACTTGTTGTCACCTCGGATAAGTTTCCAAATTTTTTTGGCAAGTTTTTTTTAAGAAACTATGGACCTACTCATGTAACCAAATAGTTTCTTGTTCATGTCAAAACAAAAAAAAATTAAAAGACTCAAACGTTACTGTGTTGCGTACGCTGTGATTGCCGTTGGCAATTCTACTGCATTCGACTGACGGTGACCACAGTGTACATTACTAACTACTCAGTAAATTTTCTGATATACAAAATAATATAATATTGATCATTGCGATTTTCGTTTGATTTTTTATGGAATTTCATCCTATTCTTGTTTTTTCCCGCAATAGTTAAGACAAACGTTCTTACAATAATTTAACTCCGGTACCATGTTGGTACCATTGATAAATGCATGTTCGAATGACGTGGCTGCGACCAGGTGGTTTATCTGGTTTTAAAGCAGCCACTTATTCAATTTAGTAGAATTTTGTTTATAGAAAGACTAATTACTATTCAGGAATGGCATAGGAATGAATCAACTATCTACGATACACTTGAAAATATTTAATCAATGCAGTATTGCAGTACTTATTTCAGACAGTTAATTTGGTGTCTTTGTTAAATGACAGGTGATATAAAAAGAAACTGAATTGCTTTCATAAATTTCATTGACATAATATTTATTTGTGATAAATTGACTATTTTGACTGAAATTTATTTTACTGCTGCGTAGCCAACGTTAACTACGGTGTACGGAGTCTAGTGGTAAATTGGCAGTGTACATTGTGGTGTCTAGATTTTTTTAAATAATTTTTTAACGACTTTTTGATGTCTTGCCAATTCAAAGTTTAAAATGTTTTATGACTTTAAGTTAGCCTTTAGTAATGTAATTGGTTTTCCTTTTAAATGATATCCGGATAGTTTATTTTGAGTGATTAATTTAATTTTCAACCAACTCCGAAAAAATAGGTTGTCGATTGTATTTCTTTTTAAGGTTCCGTACCCAAAGGGTTAAAACCGGACCCTATTAAGGCTGTATCTCATGAACCGTGACAGCTATCAGTTGAAATTTTCACAGAAGATGTATTTCTGTCGCCGCTATAACAACAAATACTAATTTAGCTGTTTAATATGTCCATTTTTGGATGTATGAACCACTCTTTAATTTTTGTTATTATAAAAAAAAACCTATCCCCTTGCATTGTCCTTGCTTATTCTAGTCCAAGGTTAACTGGAAGAGATCCCATATGGGATAGGTTCGCCTATGAACATTATCTATAGTGATACG
The DNA here is from genome assembly GCA_923062465.1 of Acleris sparsana. Classification (NCBI taxonomy): domain Eukaryota; kingdom Metazoa; phylum Arthropoda; class Insecta; order Lepidoptera; family Tortricidae; genus Acleris; species Acleris sparsana. The sequence goes on along the minus strand of OV281311.1, from coordinate 7,477,033 downwards.
TGTACGAGTAAAAAAAATGTTAATGTGTAATAAAGGGTTTACAAACATACTCGTACGCTCGTTTGGCTTCACCTTTAGGCTGCCTTTCCACTGGAGCGGAGCGAGGCAGCGGAGTGGAGAGCGAGATAAAAATCCACTATTAGAAACACTTCATTTTCTTAACCTCGCTCAGCTTGGCTCTCCTATTGGTGATTTTTTTCCCGCACACCGCCCCGCTGCTTCGCTCCGCTCCAGTGGACAGGCAGCCTTAAGTTAGGATACATGTGGCCTATTGTGAGTACCACATGTCTGACTAAGTAACTACGTATAAGTTTCAAGCAATTAGTTGTTTGGTGCATGCAGAATGTAAGTAAAAGTGAGTGCAATAATTGCCCAATAAACTTTCGTTTGGAAAATTGTTAAATTTAAAATGTACCACACTGTTTTGTGGAATAATTAAAAAAATATATGGAGGCTTCAGTAACGCTATTGCGACAAAGCGTGCCCCCGAACATCTGTGACACCCTAACCTGGTTGTAGTCATATATTCTGTTATATACTAGAGTATTATGTGTTTCAGTTCCTAACCTCAGATCCGCATCTCCGAAGGAGCTCAGTTACAGACCGGTGAGAAGCTAATGTATATTAATAGTACGTTATGTATACTTGCAGTAGGCCAAAAATATGGTGTACCACCGTACTATTGAACTTCATTTGCACGTCATCATACAACAAGTTCGATTTTCCCTTGCAATAATATTATGACAGTGACATGTGTCACTGCGATAATTCTCCTTCTTGGCCCTGCGGCGACTTCAACAGCTACTACGATTGAAGTAATTTCGCCAGTGTCAAGTATATATGAGTACAAATCAATATAGCAACAAAATGCATGCGTTGTACGGTGATATGTAGGACTGAGGTCAAGATAGTTTTAACCTATGCACCACTGCGAGTCCACTTGAAACGAGAAGTATGATGCCAGATACACGAAATAAGTCCAAGTCTTCTATCACTGTGCAACACAAAGGCATAAAAAGCACAAATTAGAAAAGAAATACACAGCCAAAACAAATTACACATCCGCAATCTTTTAACGTTGCAAATGGCCTCTTAGCAATCTAGATCTCACAGAAACTTTAATCAAGACTGGTAGACCACTTTCTTGGCCGATCGGAAGAGTAGCTGTCAAAACTGTCCCATATAAACTTAGCTCCGGGCCGTGCCGGGATAACGTTTCCAACCCCCTAATTCGAGTCCAATTTCCACCCTTGTAGCTGTCGTGAAAAACTAGGGTAGTAGGTCTACGTTTTTGTTTTGTTTTTTCCCAAATCATAGTTTCTTGGAATGGAAAACATACAGACTTAGTTTTTTACTTATAATATCTACAACATATTAAAAATCGTTAAAATCGGGCGTGGTTTAAGGGAAGAAAGGGTGAGCGCATTTTGTAAGTTTTAGCTTCTCTTTATGTGTATATCAACCTCGGGACTAAAGATGTAGAGCATAATTGAAGAAATTTATTCAGTAAATTGGCCACATGAGGGCTCTTTTACACGTCGGTAATATTAATCGAATCTACCAGCGCTTCGGACAAGACCATCATTGCGGAGAAGCGCCGCAAGAAATTCCAGCAGAAGCTCCCATCACTTTACTAAATTAACGATCTCTGAAGCGCCTCTGCGTGTCAGCTTCCACAAGTCCAGGACTACCATGTACAGATCTAGTAAATAATTGTTTTCCATCGTATTTTCATGGAAACATACGAACGTGTCTTGCTATTTCAGTCGGTCCCAGTACAAAAAGTACTGAGGTTGACTGAACTAGCATAACAAATACGAACATGTCCGAGAAAATACGATGGAAAACAATTATTCACTACACCTGTATATGGGAGTCCCGGACTTTTAAAAGCCAACACGCAGTGAGTGAGAGGCGAGAGTCCTTGGGTTCACAAAGAAGTATTCTCCCACGGCTGCACGACAACCCGTGCAGGACTATTTTAGAATGATGGGGACATTCATAATAAGGCTATATGAATGGAATCATTATGGAACTGTGAATGGTTATTGAATAAACTATGGCGCCGCCTGCAATGCCGCTGAAATGGGAGACGGTGACTTTCCAACTAAATGGAATGGACCTCCAAAAGCAGAAGCAGAAAGGCAACACTTCTAGAGAGGCGATGGGTGCTTTTGGACTTAAAATTAAATTTCATGGAAGGTATTCTCTGCTGAATCTGTGTTGATTTCAGGTTATGTTAAACATTATTCATGTGAATTAGTTAGGTTAGGTTAGAGTTGTAACCATCACAAGATAAACTGAAATCAACACGGGTTCCGCAGAAAATAGTTGTCTGAAACGACAATTCTGCAAAGTGACACGTTCTATGAAATGAGTGTCGGTGCAACAAGGGTAAACCCTTTAAACTACCATTATGGTGCCCACTCGCCACTTATGCAACTCATCCACCCTTCGAGCTCTTGCGACTCCACTCTGACCGGTCAATAAAGGCAAGCCAGAGGCCAATGTCTGTTTCTCATCATCGTACATTCCAGCCGCCCGGTGAAGGCAAGCGTGAGGTGATGAACAGGAGTTACCCTCGGAAGCACTCAGGTCCGTGGTGTCGCTACGCACCAACAGCTCGCCACTAGCTTTCCGCGGCTGTCTATCTTTTGTTCTGTCATGTAAACTTGACAAAGTGAAAAGATGCCAAATGAACAAAATGCGAAATGTAAATGTGCTAAAAATTCGTTTGAGAAATGAAACTACTAAAATATTCATAATATTTTACAGAATATTACATGTCACATTATCATATATACAAAAATATTTCATTTAAAGTTACGGTATAATAATATTAATAATTATGTAATGTGTCTATCCGGTACAATATTATCTTTTTATAGATATCGAAAGTTTATTTAATATCACATAAAACATACATCTTATAAACTAATAATATAACTAAACTATAACTAAACTAAATACAAATCAATTAAAACTAAATAAAAACTAGAAAAGTGAGGGCCCCCGTGGCAAAGTACCACAGATGCTGGCAGCATTTCCTCGTTGTATAGCAATGCTAATCTGTCCGAGGAAGCTGCCAGCTCTGTGGTCACCGGTTGTTTCAATTAGCCTTTTTGTCAAGTCTTTAAAAAGGCTAATGGCACCGGGTCCCCACGGACCAAGGGTCTCGACGCCAAAAGTAACAAAATTATATTCTGCGCCGAGACCCTTGTACTTATTCTTTTTCATTGTTTCGGCCGCCTCAGCCGCCGCGCCAGGTTTATTTACTGTTCCGCGGAGGTGTGACGAGGCTAGGGTGTCTACACAAGTAGCGTCCCACACCAGCACTCGCCCCATACTCCACGGAATTAAAGACATACCGTCAGGTCTCTTGCCGTCGTCCCTAGCGATACCGGTTGGCTCCAGTAAAGCGGGAACGTTGACGGAGGCAAGAGACCGGCGGATAATGTCATTGAGCGCGGCGTGTCTAGAGAAGAGGCCTGCGCATTTTTGGCATGAAAGTCCGTGGTGACCCAGAGATCAACTTCGTTGCCACAGGGGCGGCATATGTGTGGAGTGCAGACCCGGACACCAAGACGTAAACAAGCAGAAATTCGGAGAGTTTCAGGTTCTAAGAAAGTACCAGTATTTGGCGATGGGTGTGCATGGAGCCAGTAACCAGCCTCTTTGGTTCCCACCGCCAAAAGCCTGGCTCGCTCAGATCCTGAGTTGCTACTTACAAGGTTGTTAAAAGTTATATTACAGGTTATTTCATCCCAACTCCTCTGAGACTTTAAATTTTCTGGATAATTACTGCTTGGGTAGGCAAGATTCCAGGCTTTTTTGGCTTCCTCCAAGTCGACAGTCGTGTAGTTTGATGGCAAAGCGCAAAGGATTTTACCTACTAGACTAGCCGAGCTATGAACGGAAGACAAAAAGGCTGGAAAAGAAACACAAGAAATTTTGCGGATCCCTAGTCCACCAAAGCGGATGGGGAGGGAGGCCTTATCTTTTTATTATGCTGTCAGGTAAGGCGTTGTAAATTTTTGGGCCTATTACGTGGGTAGTTTTAGTAGACTACCCTGACGACGTCATAATGACGAACAACTACCGGACATTTATTCTAAAGGATGACACGGTCGACATTTGTCCCGGTGCCCTGGCGAGTCCCTGCACGGACATAACCTCATCCATCAGCAACTTGCTCTTCAATATGATCATGTTGAGTCTGAAGTGCCTTACTATAAGTACACACCGGCGCCAGTTCTCGAAAATAATCGTGCTACGCTCTATTGGGATCGATCTGTCATCACGGACAGGACTATTGTCGTCAATAAGCCTGATATCGTGTTGACTGATCGATCTCAACGCCGGGCAGTGCTCGTCGACGTCACCTTTCCGGATGACGAGAACCTGGTGAAGCCGAGGACAAGCTCAACAAGTACGAGTACCCTGACTTGGCTCACGAGGTGACCGCCATATGGGATGTTGACTCGACAAACGGTCTTATAGCGAAGAGTCTCGACTAACACCTCAAGCCACTCGCTAGATGGCCGAGTCAAAGGCCAGATACAGAAGGCAAGTACTCTTCGATACGGCACGCATTGTGAGGAGCTTCCTCTTTATGCAGCCCTAACCACCGGTAGCTCGAGTCCTGCCTCGCTGCTCGTAGGTTAGGTTTTTTATATATTTTTATTATTTGTATTAGTATTGTTACTTTACTTTTATGTTTGGACACCTACTTAATTACACACCCTTATTTTATAGCTACGCCTAAAACAAAGGTCGGCTATTGCATGAAGAAAACATACAATTGTCTTAGAACCAGCTGGTATGATCAGAGGTGATGGTATAGCTCATGCAATTCACGATGGCGAGTGGGCTTTATTAGTGGTTGAACGTGTACATGCACATTGCGGTAGTGTGCGTGTCTGACGGAGCGATCAGTAGCGAGCGCGCCGTCGGTCGCTCGAGTTACTTGTGCATATTGTTTCCACGACGCTTACTGCCACGAACTACCGTCAGCATGTCCAATAACCGGAAAAAACGCAAAGTTATTCATAGCGAGGTATAACGTATTTTTATTTTGAATTATCCTAAAATAAAAATAGTAAATTTATTTAGAACTGTGGGCCTATCCGTGTTTATCGCTTGACAAAACGGTAATAAAACATTCGACACTTTCTGACAAGTACATACATATAAGTGTGAGAGTGACGGATGTTTGATCCACGTTTAGTCACCCAAGAAACACGGCAATAATAAGCCCTCTAAAATAAAGACAAACCTACAGATAGGTTTTAATTTTAAGTAACATAAAATTGTACGTAATTTTAAGTACCTCGGAAGTAAACTCAGTCAAACAAAACAAAAAAAGAATTTTTGAAATCGGACCATAATTGATGGAGAAATCAAATCGGTCAAACTGAGAACCTCCTTTTTTGAAGTCGGTTTAAAATACTTAATTGCATTATTTCTTATCATTATTTGCTAGAGGGTTTGCGACAGTATAATAAGTATAATGTAATATACTTCTCTTACTCCAATACTTCTCTTTATTTTTTATGCTTACCATACCCGCTCTCGCTGTCACGCACATGTGTTTACCACAAGTAAAGCCCACTCGCCATCATAAATTGCATGAGCTATAAACGCCCCAACGGAGCTACATTGGTGCCGTGGACGCTTGCTAGGGCTCTGGTGTGGGACGCAACTTGTGTCGATACTTTTGCCCTATCACACATACAAGCAACCCGAAATCAGGCCGGCGCAGCAGCTGATCAGGCCCAGACCCTCAAGCGTCGCAAATATTTGTCATTAATTAATGATTACGAATTCGCGGCGCTTCCAGTGGAAACTCTGGGACCTTGGTCTGCTGACACGAAACTTTTTATAAAGACCCGGTCTGCCAAGCTTATCGACGCCTCCGGGGATCCCAGAGCTGGCGCTTACCTCTCCCAAAGGATAGGTTTAACTATCCAAAGAGCTAACGCAGCCAGCATCATGGTTACAATGCCGCGAACAGATCTATTAGAGGGGGTATTCTTTTTGTAATTCTAGTTTTAAGTAGGTTACACTACACTCAAGAGCAAAAATACCGGGTCAGAGTGCGTTTTTCATACAAACGAGACTATTTCGAAGCCTTGGTTCCTCGCCAGGGGTTGTTTTGAGTGAGGTTTAATGGTGGATACTCCGAGGTTCAATAGAGGAGGTCAAAAGGTCTTAAGATACCTAACTGATCGCGCAATCAGTTAACACCACAGTGGGAGAGTTTGGGTCAGCACTTGGATTTCCTTACATTTTATTGCCATTATAGATGTTTTTCTGAACATGCACAATTCCGGCGTTAACCGCAGATCATTCAGTTGGGTATCCTAGGCACTCTGGAAGTCCTGTATCGATGCTCGAGGTATTCATCATCAGATTTCACTAAAAGCATTCCCTGGCGAGGAACCAAGGCTTCGAAATAGCCTCTTTAGTATGAAAAACGCACTCTGACCCGTTATTTTTGCTCCTGAGTGTAGTTTTTATTTATTCTAGCTATTATTACTGTACAGTGTATATAGTGTAATTTTTGACCTATTAGATTAAAATTCTTCTGTGTTATTAGAAATAAAATAAATCAAGAACTATAAAAAAGAAAATAAAAAAAATCCACGTTATTACTTATTGACCAGGATAATGTCAACTTAGTCGCATCCTCGAGCAAACCCACCATCGTCGCTGAGAAAATTGCAACTGAGACCACGAAGAAAGCGCCCACAATGCAGTGGCACGTGGGGATCTACATCACGACGGTCACGCCGTACGCCCTGGTCTGCGGCGGGAGCCTTATCAAACAAGACACGGTCATATCAGGTAACAACATCATGATTTTTAATATTAGGTTATGTGACTGGTGCATACTGAGAACCATTAATAAACGAGTGTGGTTTTATGAAACGAGTCGAAAGCAGGGTTTCATAATTAGATCACACGAGTGTTTTAATGCCTAATTATGTGTATAGTTAGCATCATAAATACGTGGCTGGACAGTCGCATACATAACTTTATCTACATGCATATCATAAGCCTTTTACAATATGTGTGAAACCTGTAATGGTTTCCCTGTATATTCATGCTTACATAAATATGCAACCACATCGATAACCAATACTTTAATGACATGCAATATTTTAATGTTTACATTAAAATACAACTACAAATACTGGTTTCGTAATATAGGCCATTTGCTTATCGTTTCTGAACGTATATTATGAACTAGCTATCCTTCGGGAACTGCTTATTTTCCGGAATAAATGTATCCTTTGCCCTTCCCTAGGACTCAAGCTATGTCCATACCAAATGTGATCAAAATCGGTTCAGCGGTTTAGCAGTAAAAGCGTAACACACTGACGCGCAGAGGTACTTTCACATCTATAGGTACTTATAAAATGCTTTGTGCTGAATGACTGACTGACTGACGGATCAACGCACAGCCTAAACCGCTGATCGTAGAGATCTGAAACTTGAAGGGTGTGTTATTTGTATGACGTAGGCTTCCGATAAGAAAGAATTTGCGGAAGTTCTACCCCTAAGGGGGTGAAATGGGGGCAAAGTTTGTATGGGACAACGTGATTCCTTAGTCCAATCTACTTCAAATTTTGCATCAACATTCTTTAACAGAATTGATGGTTTTGGAATTCATCCCCTAATTGGGTGAAAAACCTGGTAGAAAGTTATTTTGGGGGTTATTTACTTCGAAGTTCATATCAATACCTTCCTTAGTGCTTTTGATTTACATTACATTTTATTATGACACATGTTTAAAAACTCAATCCGATTTTATTCAAATGCTTGGTGCAATGCAAATACCCAAACTGCTGAGTCTAAAGATTCCAAATTTGGTACATAGGTCCTTATGAGGTCCAGGGGGACCCCCAACGGGAAGAAGTAGTGGGAGTAGCGGAAACTAGTTTAAAATATTAGTGTATAAGTTTGGATTTAATAGAAACCGGTACTATAGATCTTAAATTATGAGCGAACATACAGACCGACGAAAAAAAAAATTATTCTTATTTGCTCAAATTGTTTGCCATTACTGACACGGCTTTTCTACTGACTTATACATAGACATATATAGAGTAGACAAAATTATGAGCCCTGGGGGGGGGAAAACTAAACTACATTTTTTTTTTTTTTTATTTGCCCGGGATATCTGCAGGACGCACTTTAAGGCAGTACAATTACTGACTGTGCCATCTTTAGGTATAGATACGAAGTCTCGATTTTTGGAAGAGCGAACTTGAATAACTTTAATTTCGCCTCGCTGGGAATGCGAGACGCAAGGTGCAGTTTAGGCCTGCAACATGTAAAACAGCACTTTTCAAAAAGAAAAACAATTTTTGGTATGGCACCGATTATTTACAATAAATTACCTGATAGTATAAGCAATTCTGACATTGATAGTTTTAAGAGGAAAGTATTGAGTTTATTAACTGACAAATGAATATTATTCTGTGCATGCCTTTTTGATGGACAATTTTTAATAATAAGATTGAATTGCGAACATTTATATATTTGAAAATCAGCTGGCAGTTTATAGTGATACATTGAACATTTTTACATCATTTTATGATCATTATGAACACAAATAAATTGATTGATTGAATCGAACCAGCTAAGAATTCAAATAATAATATCTCCCTATTTTATCTATAGGATTATGATTCATTTGGAGGTATCTTGCCAACTTGGCCAACTTAGTATATTTAGCGTTTGGAGATTAATTTAAATAGAACATATACCTACTACGGTGTTTAACTCCACACAATTAATATTATGTTTCATTAATTTGTCATCATCATCATCATCATGTCAGCCAAAAGACGTCCACTGCTGGACATAGGCCTCCCCCAAGACTCTCCAGTCAGACTGGTCTTGTGCTTTTCGCATCCACCGCACTCCCGCGATCTGTACGATCGTCACTCTATCTTGTAGGAGGCCTACCTACCGTTATATGTTTCATTAATTTGTATTAAATAGAAATAGTATAAGTTTTATTTTATTTTTATTTTCAGTCGATTTCTTTTCACGTCTAAAATCTATAATAAAACTAAATAGCATTTTATTTTCGAACCAGACCCCGGGATTTTGGATAAAGTCATATCCATATTCAGAATTCTATTAAATCCGAGCGCTCATGACAATAAAGATAACCGTTTAATTGGTAAATACTGATACTATTTAGTTGAAAGAATAATCATTGAAATAGTACTTCCAAATGTATCACAGATTACATAGGTTATTATAGTACCCTAGTTATATATTTTTTTCTTTGCCCCACGGCGACTTGAACAGCTACTACCGCGGGGATATGGCGTTTCCACAATGAAGTGATTTCGCCAGTGTCCAGTATATATAAGTATATATCAATATAGCAATAAAACACAATCCAATCTTCTCCAGGAAGATTGGGGGCAACGTTGTACGGTGATATGTATGACCGAGGTCAAGATAGTTTTAACCTCTGTACCACTGCGAGTCCACTTGAAACGAGAAGTAAGATGCCAGAAACACGAAATAAGTCCAACTCTTCTATCACTGTGCAACACAAAGGCATTAAAAGTACAAATCACTAACAGAAAAGAACTTTGAACACCTAAATACACAAGAATAAAAACTAAAATAAATTACACATCCGTCATCTTTTGACGTTGCAAATGGCCTCCCAATTTATAAGTAGTTTGGTTCCGTTGACACATGAATGACAGCTGTATATTACATGCCTATAATGACGAAGGGTTTTCAGACTGGATTTAAAAAAAAAACGAACTTCTATTTGGAACAGATGAAAACGTAATCACCGCACTTGTCCCACCGCCGACGATGAGCGAGAAGGCAGTAAAGTCAGCGATCAACTATATACAGGGTGTCCGGTAAATAGTGAACTTCCTTAGCTCAGCTCAGGACTGGACAAAATATGATAAATCATGTTTAGTAAAAGTCGCACCAAAAACGAGATATCTCAACTTTTCAAAATTTTGGAAATGCGGTACCCTGGTTCACCATTTTTGATGCCGTGGCCACATTTATTAGTATTTTTCAGTTTCGTTTGCTGTGAGAGATTGCTGATTAAATTTGCTATAAGACCTTATCAACAGAATTAATAAAAGTTAAGCAGTTTTTTTTAATTTTTCAAATCAAATTTAAAGTTTAGGAATCTGAGTTTAACTTGCAGCAAGTTTAACATCGCCCGGTGTAAAAAAAATTTACCAAGACTTGTAGTGCTGCTTTCCTAAACAATGGCCTGGTTAATGGAGATTTTAAAATGTCCCCGTAACCACGCCACCTCAACATTTTGTACAAATAATTTGGAGTTTTGTGATTCTTCAAGTTAAAAACTAGACAGTTGAGTTTTAAGCTGCGTCTGTTCTTCATACATAAAAGGTCATTACTATTAAGCCTAGGAGTGATGTGTGACCGTTTTTAAACATTATAACAAAAATATGTGAGAAATGTGTTTATAAACATTTCATATGAAAAAATATAACAAAATCTTATACAGGAGTTTTGCACTTTCTGTATCTTATTCTCAGTACTCTTGTTTAAACGCGTTCTATTGTCTTGTTTAAAGAGTGTCCATCAGATTGAGTCGTACAGGTGTACTCAGAAATGGTCTTATTTTATACAGGGTTTTAAGAGCATCGTAACATTTCCCCATTCTGGCCTAACGTGATCCTCGAAAGTTAACCTGTTATCCAGTAGTATTCCAAGATCTCTGACAAGCTCAGACTCTTAAATGGGAACATCGTTCACGAGTCCGAACGGTTTGTTTTTACGAACTGTCTCTATTTGGTGCTTTGTATATCTTCTTCTTATCTATAAGTTAACCATGCCAAGATGCCAAGGTCGCTATTTGAGTCCTGTATAGACTGCTAGAATTTGCACGATCTAGTATATCTTTGGTTTCGACGAACTAGTGCAGAGAGTTGTCGCCGGCAGTGTGAGCTGCTGAAAAACTATTAACAAATGTGTCTCTTTTATTGACCCAGGATATGTATCTTTGTGTTTTTTCTTTAAAATGCCGTACGTATACATTTAATTTTACAGCCCTTCACACATTTCACCAGCATCTGGCATACAAAAGAGAAATAACAGTTGGTACTTCATCATCATCATAATCATCATGTCAGCCGAAAGACGTCCACTGCTGGACATAGGCCTCCCCCAAGGCTTTCCACTCAGACCGGTCTTGTGCTTTTCGCATCCACCGCGGTCCCGCGATATTGACGAGGTCGTCACTCCATCTTGTTGGAGGCCTACCTACTCGCTCGTCTTATTGATAGTTAATTACTAACAATTACCATGTAAATGTGTGTTGAGCGAGAGAATAAGCGATAGCTAATCACTTCCTCACCGGCGGTAAAATGGCACTTAAAAATTATTTTGAATGATTTTTGACTCTGATATTTATTTATAATGCGTTTCGTATTCAGCGGCGCACTGTTTCTGGACGGAAGGGATCGGCGTGCTGCAAGCTTCCCTGTTCCGCGCGGCCGCCGGAAAAGTGCAGCGGGACTACGAACCGCGGGAAGAAGATTTTACGCAGACTTCTAACGTGAGTCACCCGACCCATCCTATTAGTGATCCATTGGTCAGCTTGCGGAGCTCGTCCACTTCAACCAGGCCTGACCTGAGAATGTCCTTGTAGCTTTGCCATAACTACAAAACCAACAACATTAGCTCAATTTAAAATTTACATTTATTTAGGGAACAGTGACAGGGTGTATACTCGTACACAATTGTAGACAAATTCAGCTTAAGTTGTAGGTACAGCCTCGGAATTTAATTGTTATGTTACTATAGAACCCTGTCATAATGACAGCTTCAAGTGACGAGATGGAAATTACGTGGGAATTAATCGTAGGTTTTTATACGACAAGGTTCTATAGTGGTACATCAATTAAAGTCCTTGACCGTACCTACGTGTGCGCTTGACCACAATCAATCATCATCGTGTGTGTGTGTATCTGTGCACATGTGTATCTGTGTATCTGTGTATGTGTGTATGTGTGTATCACCTCGAAAAGAAGCGGTCACCATTATATTGGGGATTCTTATCTATCTAATATCTATTTATCGGCAGATTACAGATCTTCACATTCCGGCTCGATTCAGCGGCTTAGTGACCAGCTTCGCGGACGACCTCGCCGTGGTCCGCCTGGGCAAGCCCTTCCGGTACGGGGTGGCCGTGCAGCCAGTGTGCGTGGGGTTCGACTCGAGTCTTGAGGGCCAGGTGCTGCATGAGGAGTCTGCCGGCACCGTGAGTTTCGCACCAAATGGTAACCCATTATGTTATCAAGACTGGGGATGTTACGGAGGTGGCGGTGGAGCTCCGGCATAATAAAAAATTAACGAAGACGGAGGCGGAGGTGTGAAATAAAAAATAGCGAAGGCGTGAAATAAAAAATAGCGAAGGCGGAAGCGGATCCGAAGGTGTAAAACCAAACGGAAGTTCCGTCTTAACGGATGCGGAGGCGAAGCTCCGTAACATCCCTCATCAAGACACGGCAGCTCGAAGAAAAAAGCTGAGCGATACTGCAGTGTGTATATCCCATCGTCTATACAGTATGTTACAATACCAAGTGATCAGTTAGGTACTTATTGTAGATAACTGCCAAGTTTGAGCTCAATATGCATTAGTCTCAATTAATTGGGCTGACTGTCAACAATCAAGAGACCAATAAGGCACATATTCAGACACAACAATATCGAATCTAGTGCCAAACTTGGCAGCTTTTCAAATACTATTTTTGATAACAAACTTGATTTATTAAACCATTTGCCATTATGCCATTTTTAGCCAAATGGCAAAAAACGGAACCCTTATAGATTCGTCATGTCTGTCCGACCGTCTGTCCGTCCGTATGTCACAGCCACTTTATTCCGTAACTATAAGAGCTATACTATGGAAATTTTGTAAGTAGATGTATTCGGTGAACCACATTAAGATTTTCATACAAAAATAGAAAAAAACAATAAATTTTTGGGGTTCCCCATACTTAGAACTGAAACTCAATTAATTTTTTTTCATCAATCCCATACGTGTGGGGTATCTATGGATAGGTCTTCAAAAATTATATTGAGGTTTCTAGTATATTTTTTTTCTAAACTGAATAGTTTGCGTGAGAGACGCTTCCAAAGTGGAAAAATGTGTGTCCCCCCCCCGTAACTTCTAAAATAAGGGAATGATAAATGTAAAAATAATATATACTTAATGTACATTACTATGCAAACTTCCACCGAAAATTGGTTTGAACGAGATCTAATAATTAGTTTTTTTTTAATACGTTATAAATCGTAAACCGCATTTTACCTTTCATTCAATCAACTCCAATATAATAAAGAATAAAGAAAAACATTTATTTAGATGTATAGTGGTACGGAACCCTACGTGCGCGAGTCCGACTCGCACTTGGCCGCTTTTTTAACATTTATATGTTTTTGGTCGGATTGAATTTAACTTCATCGATTGTATGACTTTGTCGAAATTTTATTTCATCGAACGTACTGCTGCAGACATGACGTTTTCAGGATGTCAGAGGCTCTAGCCAAGATCCATCACGCTAACGTAGCGTTTCTATTCGTTCTGTTACTCTTCGTAACACGTCATGACCAGTGACGCGATTGGGTTAAAAACGAAACGAATAGAATCGCTAGTTAGCGTGATGCATCTTGACTTTACACTCTCATCAGATATTATACGAACGTTGAAAAATATTTATTTAAAACAATAACACAATAACAACAACAATACGTAGCCGCACTAGGGAATGCAATTACCGGCCAAATTTGATAACCGGTAAATTACCGCCCTCGGTCTGGCAAAACCGGTAAACCGGTAAATTACCGGTTTTCTGGTTTTTAAATAAAAGCCATTAAAACGATTGAAAATCGTTTATTTAAGTTTAAAAAGTCATTTAAAAATAATGATGACAACTTGAAGTAATAACTGGAAACTTTGATCTAAGAAAAAATATCAATCAGTCTTAAAATTAAACAAATAATTTTAATGATTAATAGTCATTTAGCAGGTAGCAAACTAAAACAATAGGCTTACATGTTTACCCTTAGGTTGAAAGGGAAGGGATGGTAAAATAAAGAAACAGTAAACAAATAGTAATAAGGTACATCTTCGGCTGGCTCTGGAATACGTAGCGTTACTTGCTTGCTTCGTAATAGTAACATAAGTTTACAAATAATTAGTTTACCGGTTTGCATTCCCTAAGCCGCACCCAAGATTCGAGATTGACCGAAGATTTGGTGACAGGTGACAGAATAGAATAACTTTGTTTCGGGCAACAAAGCCTTATCTACATACCTTACAGGCTGACGGGTTCCGTCCATTTCACCGAAAGTGCGTTTGACAAAAGTGCTTAACTCTTTATACTGAGTCTCCGGAATATAGTGGACTACCTTAGAGGGCTGGATAGCTCAGGTCAGGAGGGTTAAAAATATGATTCATGTTTAGTAAAAGCTGCACGGAAAACGAGGTTATATCAACTTTTCAAAATTTTGGAAATTTGTCGCTATACCATTTCCAATGCAGCGACCACAGTTAAGTATTAGAATTTTTCAGTTTCGTTTTCCGTGAAAGAAAGCTGATTTTTGCTTTAAGACCCTTATAACGAAATTCATAAAGAATTAGCAGTTTTTTTTTAATTTTGCTAGTCATATATAAACTTTAGAAATCTGAGTTTTTCTTCAGCCAAGTTTGACATCGCACCCGGTCACCCATTTTGTTTTAAACTACGCTTGTAGTATGACTTTGGAAGTTCGTAATATTGTTACGAATTCGTTTTGATGTTAATAATTAGACAAAAACGTTTATAATTAGACGTATTCTGTGAAAAATTCAACGGTTAAAAAGTTATAGCCCTGTAAACTTACTCAGTCATATAAGGGCGAGCACCGCTGCTAAACGATGACGTCACTCCAGCAAGATGGCGCCCGCGCCTTGTAATATTAATTTGACTTGACCGTTATTCGAAGCTTATTAATTGAGATAGGCTTGTCGTTTCCCGCCTAATATTGCTGTCTCTTTCTATCTTATATTCCTATTCTGCTCTTTTCTCCCACCACCTTGGAGTGGGGGTCGTCTATCATCGTTGATGAATTTCCATTTTTGGTTCCTCATTGGCGTTCTGTTTCCCGCCGCGATCAGTCGTACCCTCCCGAGTGATACGACACATTGAAAATTATTGCTATACCATAAATGCCAATAGATAAACTATCAACTGGCATTAAAAAACATAAAGGCACTTGTACTGTTGCAACCATTCGTAAGTTACTCGTAGAAAAACTTAAACGTAAGTAATATTTTTATCTTGTTACTTTTAAACGTGGAATGCTTCGTTACCTCATTCAGCGGCAGCGAATGTGTTAGCCGCGTGTTAATGTCCTTCTTAAACTACCCTCTAAATATGTGATAAATGTACGAGGTAACTAACGGGTTTACCGTTCGATGTCTATATTTGTTTTTTATTGTAGAATTATGGATATGGATGGACAACAAGAAATTATTGACCCGGGTATTCAAGAAAGCAAGACCCGGAAGCGTAAGCGAGTATCTAGTGAGTCGAGCAGCAGCAGCAGCACTAGTTCCTCACAGACCTCAAGTTCGGGCTCAAAGGGCAAGCACCGGCGCCGGGCTAAGAAAAGGTCCGGCAAGAAAAAAGCCTCTCATAGGCTGCATAAATTAACAAAAGAGGTAAACGAGCTGCGCGCACGATTAGTAAGTCCTAATAACTATTGTAACACAGATTGGGATAACTGTTCTGTAGTTTCGGACAATGTAAGCAGAAAATTGTATGACGAACCGCAGCCGGGTCCGTCGAAATCATTTAGTCTAGGTCTAGAAACTAAATTAAAGGAACCGTTAGTTCCTGAAGCTTCAGAACAGCAATTAACGCTGCTGCGTGAAGTACAAAGGCTTGGCAGCAAAGGGTGGAGCGATATCCGTTATTCTGATACTCAGAAATTATATAGTCGTTCGCCAGGTTACACTGACTTAGAAGTAAATGAAGAAGTTAAACAATATGATTCCTACCCTCATTTAGTTCAATCTGATAAAGCGTTTGGTGCATTAACTTTTTGTATAATAAAACAACAGGAAGCCTTGCACGCCGCTGTAGCGGATATCTTAGCTTTCACTAAGTCGGGGGGAGAATTCTCTTACGATAGTTTTCGCGACAAAGTCAATACCACCTTTCTAGGTGGAGATCTGTTCAAGGTTTCCGAAGATTTGTTACAGCTGGTATGCGGTCATAGAGCTGAGGTGATTAACATGCGACGAAATGGGATTATGAAGCACATTAAAGACCCGCTGGTCAAGACTGCTGTACGTAAAATCCCTCCTTCAGAGTCATCGCTTTTCAACGCCGAAGCATTTTCGGCTAAAATTGATCATAATGGCGGTGTCCGTAAATGTTTTTGGCCTCCTCATAAAAACCCTGCTTCGCAAGCGGAGAGTTTTAAGGCTGCAAGCGTTCCCTCGCAGGGAAAAGCGCTTCGTATAAGACCCTCGCAGGGTTGCTGTGATCATGCACAAGCGCTAAGTAAAGCCCCATCAGGCCATACTCATATGTATCACGGTTACGCACAGTCGCACCGTTTCCCACCCCCGCGGGGCAATTACAATCAAAATTATCCTTCACAAGGATATTTCAATCCGTCTAGGACTGATTCAAGTAACTCCTTTCGAGATAATCAACAAAGACTATATCAGCATAGATCGCAACAACAAAATAGCCGCAAGCGACGACGTTCTTCCCCCGCGGGATACAAGAACGCTAAGCGAGGCAAGTATTGACATGACATTCAGAGCAGGTCGTCTGGCGCAGTTTTACAATGTCTGGGAAATGATGAAAGCGCCCGATCATATTTTACGATTAATCAGAGGGTATCGCATACCTTTCCGCTCAAAACCACCACTTGTTTACCCGACACTAGTTGGAAACCTTCTCGAATGCCCTCATTCAGAGAAAATGACGCAAATCATCGATCAGATGAGAAACCAAGGTGTGTTAACGGTTGCGAAGCCCTCTCCCAGCTTCCTATCCACAATGTTTTTAGTGCCCAAGAGCGACGGCTCTGCTCGACCTATTTTCAATCTCAAAGCGTTAAACAAATTCATTTTGACGGAGAAATTCCGACTAATCAATGTTCATCGCGTACCGAATTTTATCCAGCCAAGAGACTGGCTATGCAAAATAGATCTGTCACAGGCCTATTTCCATTTACCAGTAAGCCAATCCCACAGGCGGTTTCTACGGCTTATCTACAGACAAGAACTTCTAGAAATGACGTGTTTGCCGTTCGGTCTGAGTACAGCTCCAAAGATATTTGCTACATTCACCAATTGGGTAGCACAAATATTGAGAGATCTACACATTCGCATAATAGTTTATCTCGACGACTTCTTGTTAGCGCACCAGGACAAGAAAATTTTGAGCAGCCATGTGAGGATAGTAGTAAGAAAACTGGAAATGTTGGGTTGGTTGATAAATTACAAAAAATCTCTTCTGACCCCTCAACGGGCTTTGGTCTACTTGGGCGTTTTCTGGGATCCCTGGAAAAACCAAAAGTGTTTGCCAGAAGAAAAGATTCCGACTGTGTTGAACAAAATACGACGGTTGTTATTCACGATGAAAACCAATCGAAAGGACCTCGAGATATTAGTGGGAACTCTCAACTTTGCGAGCTTTACCGTTCCGCAAGGAAGATTGAACTATCGTGCCCTACTAAATTTTCTCAACAAAATACCGAAGTATTCGAGAGGGAATTATGTCATACCCAACGGAGTCAAGAAAAACCTGATATGGTGGCTACACAACTGTCACTGCTCGTCGCCAATTCACCAACCTCCGCCGGATCATTTCCTTACGACAGACGCCTCGAACCTTGCTTGGGGAGCCCAGTTAGACGGTCAGGCTCTGTCGGGACTTTGGACCAGGTTAGAACAAAAGCTACACTGCAATCAGAAAGAGATGCTAGCTATTCTAAGAGTTTTAAAAGGTCACTCTCAGTACCTGGAAGGATCTTCAGTACTTGTTCAGTGCGACAACAAGACAGTGATAGCTTATTTGCGCAATCAGGGCGGTACAAAGTCGACCCCACTCTTAAAATTGACGTACAAGGTTTTTCGAGTTCTAGAGCGTTATCAGATTTATCTCAGTTTATTCCACATTCCGGGGAAGTACAACAGTCACGCAGACCACCTGTCAAGACTACGGCTGCCCCCAGAGTGGCATCTCCTTCCCGGCTGTACAGAAAAGGTTTTTTCAAAATGGGGCGTTCCCCTGATAGACTTATTTGCTTCCCAGAGAGCACATGTGGTTCTCAACTATGTCTCAATAGACCAGAACGATCACGAAGCTCTCTTTCACGACGCATTCTCCCGAACCTGGTCATTCAGTCTAGCGTGGGTGTTCCCACCGCCGTACCTAATTCCGAAGGTGCTGGCGCATCTCAATCATGCGACCGGTGTTTATCTCCTAGTCGCTCCCCGTTGGAATCGAGTTTTTTGGCGAGCGGACATCAAGGCTCGCGCCCTGGCTCCCCCATTCACTCTGAGGTCCTTAGACAGGGTTTTGATCGATGTCACGACGGATTTACCACCACCAGGTGTCCAAAAGATGATTTTAGAAATTTGGAAGTGTGGGGGTGGTCAGAAAGCTTAACCGATTGGAATGCGGAACAGTTAAAGTTACTGACGCAATCTTGGCGTCCCTCGACACGGAAAACTTATAACATAGCATGGAAAAAGTGGTTACTTTGGGCAGTTCAACATAAGGTTAATCAAATCAGACCGTCTGGTTCCGAGTTGGCACAGTACCTATCTGATCTATATTTAATCCATAACCTGTCATACAAAACCATACTGCTTTATAAGTCTGTTGTATCAACTTTATGTAATGTAGAATGCTCAGGCGAGTTAAGCTCACATATTCTTGTAAAGCAGGTTCTAAAATCAATAGCGTTGCAAAAACCCATTAAACAAAAACCCCCCGTTTGGAATGTTGATGATCTTATCAGCCACCTAATGCAAAGGAAAGTAAATATAAACAGTATTTTTGAATCATGTACACATTGCGCAGTATTACTTCTTCTTTGTTCGAGTCGGAGAGTTCACGACTTGACATTATTACATACCGATTGTAAGCATTATGTTCAATCAGATGATTTCATTGTACTTTGGCCGCAATTTGGGTCCAAGACAGATTGTACTGATTACCGTCAATCAGGATGGAGATTGTTAGACAATACTCCTTGTCAAAATTTAAATCCTGTGTTCTGGGTTAAGCACGTAGTTACTTTATTAAAAGAAAGGCGTAATCTGGCAAATGTTACCAATTTATTTGTATCACTAAGAGGTGAAGCTCGTGCAGCTACCCGAACCATTATATCAGGATGGATACGAAAACTGTTCAAGGAAGCAGACATCACTGCAGCTCCGGGCAGTATCCGCTCGGCTGTTGCTTCAAAGAGCTGGGTGGATAATTATCCCTTGGAGGAAATCTTGTCACGGGGAAATTGGCGCTCGCAATATACTTTTACTCAATACTACAGGCGTGAAGTAATGCCTGCTTCCTCCACTGATTATTCGATGAATATTTCGACATTGTTTAATGCAGTTGATTAGTTAACTAAGCAATTCAAATGTTTCACTGTAGAACAACTTTGTTTTTCAATAAATTAATAATTAATATGCTACGCATTTTTTAATCAGTATGATTTCTTAACAATTCGATGTCACATTGGCGTCTTTCTTTTCTCCACCACCAGGCGATAACAAACAGGTCTCAATTAATAAGCTTCGAATAACGGTCAAGTCAAATTAATAGACGCGTTTTACCTACCAATAAAACGCATATTAATTTACTTACCTTATTCGAAGCTTATGAGTAAACTCTGCCTGGTAGTATTAATTTCGATCCAATGAGGAACCAAAAATGGAAATTCATCAACGATGATAGACGACCCCCACTCCAAGGTGGTGGGAGAAAAGAGCAGAATAGGAATATAAGATAGAAAGAGACAGCAATATTAGGCGGGAAACGACAAGCCTATCTCAATTAATAAGCTTCGAATAAGGTAAGTAAATTAATATGCGTTTTATTGGTAGGTAAAACGCGTCTATTATTGACCAAGATTTTAAACGGTCGTAGAATCAAAACTATTGGGTCTATTTGAATGAAACAAAAAGTTGTATGTTTTTTTATTTATAAGCTTTACTGTCACAAACTTTTAAGCTATTGACATCTATATGACATTCTTCATTGAGTTATTATTTATTGATTATAGCAGCGAAGTTAATGTTAACAAAGACTGAATTCTACCCAACTATCGAGTTTAAAAAACGACTTTTGCTTCCGTTTAAAATCAAGTTGACTGGGTTTTAAATGTTTTAAAAGCAAAACTACGATAAAAGTTACTACGACAATAACCAATTACGTTGAAAAAAAAAATCACAACATCAGATGGAAATGGTTTTTATTAGTACAATAGTTAAAGCTGAAATTAGTGGCTCCATTGGTGTGGACTATACAGACTTGTTTTTTTTTAAGGCATAGAGTAGGCAAAATACCACACAGGCCACGTGATGGTAAGTGGAAACTGTGACCCATAGACATTCGCATTCACAAGACTGCAAGCCTAAGACTGCAAATGCGTTGCCAACCCTGAGGACTAAGATAGAATGCCTCTATGCTAGTCATTACGCCGGCTGTCTTATCCCCAAACCGGAAGAGAACAATGCGAACACTGCTGCTTGGCGGTAGGTTAATGAATAAGATGGTGTTGTGACCCTGCACAAGGTCCTACCAACCGCAAAAGGATCCTCTTGTGGCCAATTTACTGAAAGAACATTTCAAATTTCAAATTTTGGTAAGGGTTCCAATTCAAATGACTAATTTCGACTGTTGTTCCGCAGATGTTAGGCTGGGGCCTCACGAAAGGCGACGCGGTGCACGATCTCAAGTCCGTGCTCCTCCCCTATGTCGAACCCCATATGTGTTTTAGCTACACGGAAAGCGACATAGTAAGGTGGCTAACCAGGGACAAGATGTGTGCCGGGTTTTGGGATGCTGGTTGGTTTAACATTAATTGTTTACTAATTTAAACGACACACTTGCCTAGTTGTTAGTAACCCCGGCTGCGATGCTTGCGGTCCTGGGCGATGTCATATTTCAATTAATTTTAGGAGCAATCATATCCACACGAGGGGATCTTCCCTATCAAATAGAGGAATACTTATCCACATAAAAAGGATTTTCCCTATAGACATAGAGGCACCCATATCATATCCGTACGAGGGGATCTTCCTTATCAAATAGAGGCATCCTTATCCACATAAAAAGGATCTTCCCTATAGACATAGAGGCAATCATATCCACACAAGGGGTTCTTCCTTTTTAAATGATTATATCATTATATCACGATTATTTATACTTAGGCACCTGAACAGCAGTACAGCTGACCAGATCTGTACACACACTGTTAACACCACTTTAAAAGATTTTTACTTCTTCCCTCCAATAAGATACAATAATGTTGCCAGCGTTAAATTACCTGTCAGACTAGCTGTGTCCCGTCGTGTCATTTCGCGACCCCCTTACAGGTTCTGGTCTCCTGGTGATAGCGGTTATTAATAACTATTTCTCAAACATGCTATGTAATGTTAGTTATTTTAGGCTTCAAAGTGCCACGTTTCCGTCGCAACAACTCGAGAGAACTGTAAAGGAATTTCATACGAAATTGAAGGCCTAGGCCGGGAAGTATTTTTTTTTAAATTTTAATTTGGCCATGGTGGCTGTGTTTATGAAAAGGCTAAATAGCTGTTTTTTTTTTATTTACTAAGCCGTGCATCCAACAAAGCGTTTGCATGTTTATTTGAAGTACCAGGAGCGCAGAGGTAATTAGGAGGTTAGCACGATGCGGCGAGCCCCGCGCGCGCCACCAGCGGGCCGGCGGGCGGGCGTACTGAGCACTGTAGGTTACTTTTAATGTTTATGCACTCCTAGTACCTATTTGACATTGTAATTTTTGTTTTAATTATTTTTCAACACACTTGCTCAAAACGACCTTTTTATTCCACCGATTTTTGGCTCATAAACCTAGATGTTAAACACGCGTGCTTTTTCAGTATATTACGCACAAGTGCCTTTTGTTTATTAACCCAAACAATTTACATTTGTAGCCTAGTACCAAGTTGTAAGTACGAAGAAGAAGCGATATAATTTAGTCGGGTTATACCTTTTTTTTTCTTAGCAACAAACAGTTTTTATGCGGCAAATAACATTATCTACATATTTATTTCAATAAATTTGTGAAATCAGCTTTATTACTAAAAAATAACTCAATTTAATTAAAATCATTTAATTTTTTCTGTAATTTGTATTTTAAACATGAATTATTACATTTTAAATTTGGCTGTTGGCCGATCTCGTTCGCGCCTTAGCCTTGCGCGCGCATCGGTATCGCGGCAAGAAAAAAAAAACAACGCGCCAGCCGCCATTTTTCGTAAATAATTGACGGCTGTGACGAAGATAGTTTGGATTAATTATTGTGAAGTTTAATATTAACGAAAATGTCTTCTTTAAGCAAAGAAAATGAAGAGTCTTGTTTTTTTTTCGCAAGTGTGTTGAAAAACGTCGTATGTAACACGTGTGCCTGTGACCATAATATACGCGGCTTTCTTGTGGCGCACTCGCTGCCGCTCGTGCGCACACAATAGCGCCTTGTATACAATGGTCAACTTAGCACACTTGTATCATAATGTACTATTAATGAATTATGTTTGAGAAAAGCATTATACATACTTCGGCGGGAAATATGGGGTTGCCCGCCTCAGACCTATATCCGGCCTTGCTTCGCTCGGCCGTCTATATAACTTCGGCCGGCAACCCCTTTTGTCCCGGCCTCTGTAGTAATGTACTATTAAATACGTGTCCAACAATTTCCAGACTTGGTTACCTGTGGAGGCGACACCGGTGGCGGGCTTATCTTCAACTACCACTTGCAGGGCGTACCGACGAAGAAAATGATGTCTGCTCCATACATTATCGGCGTGGCATCCGTGGCTCATCGCGTGCAAGGCGATCTATGCCGAACAAATACCATGGGAGTCTTCACACAACTGACATTTCATCAGAAGTTCATTGAAGAACATGTAACAGGAGCTATGGAGGCGTGTAACAATGTGTACTCGACCAGAAGACAGGACGATTTCGACGACGAAGAGTACCACCACGACCGAGACGCCGACGACGACTACGCCGACGACCAGACGCCAAAAGCGGGCGTAAGTCGAAATATCTATATTTTTTACGTATTTGATTCACAAATGTTGCCTGGGCCTTTAAAGCCTAATTGGGATTGTTCATATTTTTGCAAGTAAAGTACTCTAATTCGAAAACCATTTCGAGGAATAAAGCCGTTCTGCGTTATTAAGTTTTTGAAATATTTATATTTTTCGGATATTTCGACAAAAGTATATTTAACCTTTGTTTGACTTTCGTTTTCGGCTTGAAGCCGTAGCTGTATCTTACGGGGTAGGCGAAAACCGCTTGAAATAGTATGTTTTAATGCACTATTGCAATCAATTTTTATCATTAGATATTATTTAATTGTTGTTATTTACTAGAAAATGCCATTCCAAATTTAAAATCATCATGTCATCCATAAAATGTCTGCTAAATAAATAAAGATATTGAAACAGAACTAGATCTCTTAAAATCATCTATTCTTTTGATTTACAATATAAAAATCGTGACATTTTTTGGTCTATGCCAATACCTAATCTTTGAATAAACATTATCTGCGAATGAAATGCAAGTTACATGTTCCACCCCGGACGATTAGCGAGAAGTCTGCGGTCATCTATTTATATTATGCGTCTCTTTTATTGACACGGGAAAGATATCTTTCGTTGGAGAGAGAACTCTCGCCGGCAGTGTGAACAGCCAGGGCTCAACTATTAGTATAGCGTCTCTTTCATTGACACGGAAACTTTAATTCGTTTTTGAGACAGAAAATAGTCGATAGCTAATCGATTCATCGCCGGCGGTGGACAAGTGCCCAAAGGAGGAAATATAGAAGAAGAAGAATTACATTTACTTATATACAGGATTTCCCAGAACTTGAGGTTAAATATTATAACATAAGAAAGCCTTACAAGATGGAGTGACGACCTCGTCAGGGTCGCGGGACCGCGGTGGATGAGAAAAGCACAAGACCGGTCTGAGTGGAAAGCCTTGGGGGAGGCCTATGTCCAGCAGTGGACGTCTTTCAGCTGACGTGATGATGATGATGAAGAAACCCCTTTACATCGCGCCAGAATATGGTTTTAATGACACGCGTTAAAACCCTACCTTGCGGCACACCTTTCGTTATTCTGAAACTGTATGGTACATTATTACCTAGGCGCGGAAAGTAAGGGATTTCCTGACGAGGTGGTCGGCAGGCCGAGCAAAGGCGAGGCCTGCTAAAATACGAGAAAGGAAATCCTCGTTTCCGCCGAGGCATATATAATGCTTTTCTCAAATAATGCGAGGATATAAGTACTTTTAAAAACCTTTGAGAAATTCGGAGAACGTTTGAAAACTACGAGTATTAGTTAATATAGTTCCACGCACGACGCGGGCGCAGTGAGCCCGCACCCGCAACTTGGGTGTACGGGATTTTTTTCATGGTCCTTTCGATTTTATACGCAATAGAGAGCACTTTTAAAAAATAATATGGGCATGGACGTTGTGTTTTCATATGTTTTTTACTCCTAGGAGTAAAATGAGGCAATTTCTTCTCTCTTTCCGAGCATGTTTGAGATATATCTAATTCTTAAATACTACCTAGGTACACTACAGTACTACGCAGATAAGAAGTCAATCCTGACAAATTGCACGACCATAAAGTTTCTGACCATTGACATTGTTGACAGCAGTAAAACAATGCCAAACTCATTTTTTGCGTGTGAAGGGACAGTAACAACAGCATTGTTTGACTGCTGTCAACATTTGCTGGTGGTAGGACTCTGTGCAGAGTCCGCCCGGATCGCTACCACCATCTTATCCATTAACCTGCCGCCAAACAGCAGTGTTCGCACTGTTGTGTTCCGGTTTGGGGATAAGACAGCCTGTGTAATGACTACCATAGAGGCATTCCATCTTAGTCCTCAGGGTTGGCAACGCATTTGCAGTCTTAGTCTTGTAGTCTTGTGAATGTGAATGTCTATGGGTCACAGTTTCCGCTTACCATCAGGTGGCCTGTGCTCGGTTGCCTTCTCTATGTCATAAAAAAAAAAACATAATTCATATTCAGAAACTTCATGGTTGCGCAATGTGTCAGGATTGAGTTCTTAGCGGCCGGGCACTGTAGAGTCATATCATATAACCGCTTACAAACAAGTATGATTCTTTTAGAACATTACATGGACGACTTCGACGACGACGACGACTTCGACGCCGAAGCCGAAGCCGACTTCGAAGAGTAAAGCTTCGGCATTGGCGAGGAGATACGGGGGCCCTCTGCCGAAGCCCGCGGAGCCAGGGATGCAGTGGCACGCGGCGATGTACTTCAAGGCTGGCGAAGTATACAAATATGTGTGCGGCGGGAGCGTCGTCAAACGTGATGTCATCATATCAGGTAATTGTCCATTGAGCTACATGTCCATGCAGGTCTTGGACATATGTATTTTGTCTTTTATTACATTTTTATACTACAAGTGGCCCTTTTTTAACAGACTTCATAAAAAAAGAAGATTAATCGAAGACGGCTGCGACTTATTTTTCTTTTCATTTGGTCCCATTATAATTGTTCAAAGTACACTCAGGAGCAAAAATAACGGGTCAGAGTGCGTTTTTCATACTAAAGAGGCTATTTCGAAGCCTTGGTTCCTACATTAAATAATGTAGGAACCAAGCTACCACCACCTAAGTAACTAATTTTATACAGTTAAATAAAATCATAAGAAGTCTCTTACGTTTTGATTGATTACGTCACTTTGACATAGTCCAAGGTGGTATAGGATTTCAATTCTTTGACTGTACCTAAGCAATCTAGGTAAATAAACGATACGTCTGGGTATCTGGGTTGTAGCCAAGATGACCAACGTTTAGCTTTCGTTTAACGAAATCGATAGAAAATGAATGGAATGTCATTCGATGACGCCTGTTACTCCCGGATACATTATCCTTACTAATATTATAAACGCGAATGATAGTATGTATGGATGTTTGTTACTCTTTCACGCTGCAACGGCTGGACGGATTTGAAATGGCCACACATAGGCCAGATTTCATCCCGGAAAATTCCCGAGGGCATAACGATATTCAGAATTTACGCGGACGAAGTCACGGGCAGAATCTTGTATATCATATTTTGATATGATGATAACTACTAGGATTAACTTTAACCTGGAATGAACATACTAAACCACACCCGAGCGAAACCGGGGCGGGCCACTAGTTTACGATAAAAGAGCTATTTTAGCCAAAAAAGTTTCATTTTGAGGTTAGAAAGATCAAAACTCTCGTATTTTATTACATCAGCAAGTCCTGAAGTGAAAAACTCACCAGTATTCCACTAAATCGATTTCAAAATCTAGCGCTAAAAGAGGGGTAATTACACAAAAGATCCCACAGGGTCGAAGTGTATGCGTAAGGACCCCACAGATAAGATAAGATAAGCTAACAATGTATTATTTCAACTATTTTAGCGGCCTCTTGCTTCTACGATGAGGAGTTAAAAACTGTATTGTCGCCTTACGTGGCGACGGCTGGGAAGCGGCTAAAGCTCATAAGTGCTCCAGATAAATACGGACAGTTCTCATTAGTGAGTATCAGCTGGCATAAATGCTAAAGGTATGTACTGATTAGAGGCGGCCTCGGTGGAGGCACGCACGGCTCGCACTGTTTCCAAGAGTGCGTACGCGCCTCAGCCCGAGGTTGCCGCGGCGGTGTCGATTTTTTGACTGTGCTCAATAAAGGCGCCTCGCCTCGTTTTAGTAGATTTTAACTAAGGCAGTGAATCATAGATAGTGTCATAGAGATAGAGAAATTAAAAAAGATTGTCGTCAATTTCATATAATTTTGATCCAGGGACACTTACAGGTAAGTTTCTTTGATCAATTAAATGGCTGCGGACATCGAAATCGGGAAGTGACATCGATCAGCTGTTTAAAACGAACGTCGCTATTTTGTTTCACAGTTTGGCTCGACGTATGCGCCTTAGCCGGTGGTTTCAATAGTTCTACCAAGGCCACCTCGCAACGCACATGCGTAACGAGGCTGCCTCGCCTGAGGCTGCCTCTAGTACGTCCAGAGGTATATCACGTGGCTTGCATGTGTGCGAGCCAGTACAAGCAAACACAACAGGACTGACCGAGAAGGTTTAGTTCCCTTTAGTTATTGGGTAGCTTACCTAATATGTATTGAACGAAGCGCATCGAGGCAACCGTGTGGTGGGCAGACCAGGACCAGGAGCACACCGTATTTTGAAGGATTTATCAAAGCGCCTGATCGACACAACTCGTGATCAAAATGCTGGCCTGTACTTGGCACGAAGGCAATGCTGCCAGCATTTTGGGAACAATGCCCCCTAGTAGCGGTTTGTTAGATTAGTGTAGTTTTAAGTACCTAAGTTTGTAAGTTCTTTCTGACTAGTAAGTGACTTATTTTTTTTATTTCCTAGGTTAAATCTGTCAAGTTCCCGGAAACCTATACCGGATCTAAGAGTAACTACCAGGACAACATAGCCGTGGTGCATCTCACGGTGCCGTTTCGGTACACGGCAGGCGTGCAGCCCATATGCGTCAGCTTCAACCCGGAGCTCACGTTCTCCAACCACTGGAGAAACAGCGCCGGAGAGATAAATCCGACTGTAAATTGTTACAAGATATACTTTACCACAGAGGTGGACTTCCGACCAGGGCGGCTCCATCGCAAAGGCTTAGACGCTGATTGGCTTCCGAGCAGTGCGACTCCGGCGTCAGTCACAGTTATTAGTCCATGCATGACGGTTGTGCGCTACAGTAGATATTTAGGAATGAACCGATCAATTAAAAAAATATTTTTAGAAGAAGAAAAGGATGTGGATCTTTTGCGTTGCTACCCCAGACTTTGTCCTTTTTAGGTCGGTTTTTATATACTCAAATTAGTGCTTTCTCTTGCTCATCCGCAAATATGTTATTATGGTCCATTTTCTATATATTCTACCCGAAAATATCCTACGCTGCGCTCGAACGTTCTCTCATACATTTCCGCACTGTATAATATAGCAACTTTAAAATGAATGGGTTACCTTTTAGATACCGGCGCTTAAAACTTTCAGGGCAAACAACCCGCTCATAATAATCATAATCATAATAATTTATTCGTAAAGCCAATTTACATGTCAATAAAATGTGGTACAAGGATATCAAAAAGTAAAATAAATTAGGCTACATAGGTAGCTAGCAAGCAAAAATAGTAATAATCATTTTGAGTTACATAATTAAAAACTACGACTTCACCGTCATGATCTCATTGTAGCTGTAGAACGACTGCTCAATAAGCCAGCGCTTGAGGCGGCTCTTAAAACTAGATAGGGTCGATGCTGCGATTATGTTTGCCGGTAGCTTATTGTAGACCGCGGGACCCATGACATGAGCTTAGTTGATTTAATCAGCCTATGTTTCGCTATGCTCGGCGGGTTCTCTAACGTTCGTCGGCTGTTTTCTATCGCTCTATCGCCGCGTCACCCTCGGAAGTCCACCTTAGGGTGCAGAAGTTTTAGGTCGACATCTCGTTAGGACTACGTAGCAAATACGGCCAGATCGCTTTGCCGCTACATCTCAATGCGGTTACGTCGCTTTGTACCAAGATCGTAATACGAAAAGATCGCTTTGCTACTACATTGCTTTGCGGGTGGTAGGACCTTGTGCGGGGTCCGTCCGGATCGCTACCACCATCTTATCCATTAACCTACCGCCAAACAGCAGTGTTCGCATTGTTGTGTTCCGGTTTGGGGATAAGACAGCCGGTGTAATGACTAGCATAGAGGCATTCCATCTTAGTCCTCAGGGTTGGCAGCGCATTTGCAGTCTTAGGCTTGCAGTCTTGTGAATGCGAATGTCTATGGGTCACAGTTTCCACTTACCATCAGGTGGCCTGTGTGCTCGTCAGCCTTCACTATGCCATAAAAAAAAAAAAAAAAACATCTCAAAAATCCCGAGTTGCATAATGTATCACTTCGTTTGCGTTACTTGGTAAGTTAGGTTCGTTAGGTAACTTCAAATTCCCGAAAGGCAAATTGCCCATAGACATTGCTGGGACAGACATAAGAAAAAACCAATATGGTAATTTAGCTCTGGTCGTATTACATACAATCAGGAACAAAAATTACGGGTGCGTTTTTCATACTAACGAGGCTATTTCGAAGCCTTGGTTCCTCGCCAGGGAATGCTTTTATCGAATGCTTCCATCGATACAGGACTTCCAGAGTGCCTAGGATACCCAACTGAATGAATCTGCGGTTAACGCCGGAATTGTGCATGTTCAGAAAAACATCTAAAATGGCACTAAAATTTAAGGAAATCCAAATGATGACCCAAACTGTCCGGCTGTGGTGTTAACTGATTGTTTGATCAGTTAGGTATCTTAACAACTTTTGATCCCCTTTATTGAACCTCGGAGTATCCACCATTAAACCTCACTCGAAACAACCCCTGGCAAGGAACCAAGGCTTCGAAATAGTCTCGTTTGTATGAAAAACGCATTCTGACCCGGTATTTTTGCTCCTGAGTGTAGTTACGAGTACCTAGTGAATGAAAAGCTCCTATCCTTGTGTATTCCGAAGAATTATGTTTTACGACAACATTGTTCATATTTTATTGGGCCTGTGATCGATTGAAATGTAACATTTCATGCGAACGTTGTTCCAACAAATTAAGCAGTCAACTAATTTGAAAAATCCATTAAAAGAATACGATTACTATGCGCATTTTTAAAAACAAATTTTGTAAAACTATTCATGGAACTAAAACACAATAATTCAATAAAATACTTTTACTTCATATATGGGAAACGTATCAGTAACCTCGTTTTGCGACCAATGTGAAGCGCCGATACGATTTTAATAATTTAATGTCAGTGCGTTTCATTCTTAACCGACTTCCAAAAAAAGGAGGAGGTTGTCATTTCGTCGGAATTATTATTTTTATGTATGTTCCTCGATTACTCGAAGACCACTGGACCGATTTGAAATGCTTTTCATTGTTTGAATGGGTATACTTTCTAGTTGGTCCCATTATCAACATGTCAGGATCTGATGATGGGATCTTCTGTTACTCGTGCATTTGCTTTTTATAATACTATATAGTGAAGTGGGACTGATGATGAACATTATAGATGGCCACCGGAACTCCTATTTGAAGGGTAGTTGAGCGACTATGACAAAGCACATTTAATTGTTTAAATCAGGGCTCGGAAACGTTATTCAAAATAACGTTTTAAAAACGTTTCGAACCGTTCTTTGCTCAACATTTTGTTCGGAACGGAAACGAAACGAGATCGTTATAAAAAACCGGTTTAATCCACGGACGCGGCCGCGCGCGGCGTTCGGCTACAAAGCGGTGACAAGCATGAACTTGTTTAGTAATGATAGATACTACCGAACCCAGCAAATGGAAAAAAACGGTTAAAAACGTTATATGGATCAAAAAATATTTAAATTTTGTTCTTGTTCAAAAACGTATTCTATAACGTTATTTGCGAACAAAACCGAAACAAATCGTTCCTTAGGCATTTAAGACGAAACCGTTTCGAAAAAAATACCGTTTTCCGAGCCCTGGTTTAAATATGACTATGACTTTCTCGCGGCGTTACTTGCGGCGAACTTGAAGGTTTCTAAGTTTCTCATTAATTGAGAAGTGGGACTACATAACAGCAGAAATAGGATCACTAAAAAGTATAAAAATACAAACACCCGCCTTCAAAAATACATAAATTAACCTCTTAATGAATGGTAGGTAGGTCAGTCCAACTGAAGTCGGCGTCCCACAATATTTTAAACCAAAAGCCGAGTTGAGCTGACCTACCTCCCATTTTATAAGAAGTTATTTTTAGCAATTTTATTTTTACCACATAGAAACACCTATTTAGACTTCACCATACGATAGCTCTAGCGTGATTTTAGACGATTTATGATACCTTATTATATAGTAAATATGTAAATTTAATTATGTTATATGTAGTTACAAAAATCCTAAATCAATTACATTTCCTTTATGAACCTTATCGATAATCGAAAAAAACAATGCTATTTTAATTAACAGCATCACTAAATTTACTAAATGACATCTGTCACAGGCACAATAACATATAATAGTAGATTGTTCAACAAAGGACTAAAACAACCCATAATGACATGAGATAACCCTATCTATAGGATAATGTGTAAATATCATTAAATTAATGAATTTAATTTGATTTGATTTGATTTAGACGTTTAGCCAGGCGAGCTGAGCGAGGGTGGCTATAGTTCGAGTGTCATAATGGTTGTTTAGTCTCGCGTTAAACAATCTACTTTTCACTTTTAATGCGAAGAAAAAAACGAAGTTCTATTCAAAATTACAATATTTATTATAACAAAGTTTCTTACAAATTTGTTCCGCGGTTGTTATGTTTTTGTGAAACTTGAAATTCTTGCCTTTAGCCAAGAGATTCAAACTTGTAGTTTTAGCTAATTGGACCATGCATGATAAAATGAATTCGTCCTTAATATAATTAAATAGATTCTTTCACATTTCACATTTATAACAGCAGTGTCATATTGTTCAGCACCAGTACGTCACTGGCTGGCATCTCAGCGGGGAATACTCGCCAAGCCACCTCGAGATTCAGCCGGCGATCTTCTTGGAACCCTCTTTGCTGTTCCATGGACCCTACTTCATCAAGTTAATGACGGAAGACAAAATCAGCGCAGGATTGTGGCCTATAGGTACACGCTTTCTAAAGTTATCAGCAGATACAGGGTCCACTACTGGATACCTATAGGTTTTCTCCAAACATCACCACCAGGATAGTTCCTGTACCGCCAGCTGTTACCTTACCTTTACCTTACTTTACCTTACTTTAATCAAATCGACGTTCCACTTCTGTGTTAATGCTATTCTAAATGTCATTTTAGCCTTGGCGCTTTGCGCGGGCGACAACGGGGTTGGACTCACGCACCACTCCTACATCAACAACTTGACTCTGGTTCCCTACCTCTTCGCTGTTGCCTCCACCATGCAACGACGCAACTCCAGATGCAAAGTGCCCAAGTACACGCCAGCGATCTTTACAGTCATACGATCACAAAGAGAGTTTCTGAAGAATCATGTAGAAGAATTGGAGGAGGAGTGCACAGATGTGTATGTGAAACGTAAAGAGAGGCCCCAATTAAAACAAAACCCCAGCATTGTTATACCGCCCGTAAGTAAAGCAACAAACGTAACCTCCTGATGGTAAAACCATCTATCTGCCACTGACGTGCTATCATATTGTTTTTAAATTGACCGTCAGCTATAATAGTGTTGAAATTAAGATAGCAAGTCACAGGCAATATGGTGATACCCAGTAGCATAGACGCACTGCATGACTGTTAGACTGTAGCCGACAGAAATGTCTATCCTAGTCTATCTCTAAATAGTATAAAGCAATGCCTCGGTTATTTCAAAATGAACGCGAATATCTCTCTTCTTGTTTCCATAAAGTACCACCTACTTTAAGACCCTACTCCTACCATATGTGTGACACTTATTGATTGAAAGTGAACCGGGAATTCACCGTCATTTAGGTTAAACGGAAAATCATCCACTTGAAGTGACCATTCTGAAGTTGGATCCAAAGTAATAGTATCCAAAGGAGATTGACCATGACCGTCTTTGTATGGGAGTTGGAGCAAGTGCTGCCCAGAAGGAACAAATAGTACCTTACGTTCGTTCTAACACTAGACGATTAAAGCGCTTCAAGATGTAACCCGGGAGTCATGAATTTGTTTTTATCATCAATCAAATCTTTTTAATTGTACATTACTCACTTCTTCTCGTCGTCGCCGTTGATAATAATAATAGAGCAGGGCACCTAAAAGGTTCCTAGGTGCCTAGCCCACCAAATTAGGCATAAAGACACGGACGTCGGAGTTCTGGGCATGGAAACTTGCGACCACATTTAGGAGTTGTTGACGCTCAAATGGTCCCTTGATAATCGCTCACAGGAAAACCTTAGATAACCAATATAAAAAACAGCCTTTATTTCCTTAAAAGTTAATTTACATTTATATTTATTATACTTTATACTCCATACTATATTAATTAAGGGTCTTCCATTTCTGGATGAAGTCCTCCTCCATCTGTTGCCATCTCACTCTGTCTTGCGCATCCCTAGTCCAGGTTTTACCTGCTTTGGCTTCGATGTCGTCCTGCCATTTTTGTAATGGTCTTCCTCTTTGTCTTTTTCCGTCTCTGGGGTGCCAGTGTAGAACTTTTTCGCTCCATCTTCCGTCGTTTGTCCTTGCTATATGGCCCGCCCATTTCCATTTTAGCTTAGCAGCTATGTGAAGTATATCGATCAATTTTGTTTTTGACCGTATGTCACTACTTTTAACGCGATCGCGTAGTTTTATTGATAACATACTTAGATAACCAATAGTACAAAGTAAAAACGACAAAACAATTGGTTTTGATTCCTTTTTATCACGTACAAATTTTAAAATTTGTTATTTCTAATTGATCGTAACGTTTTCACTTCTGGGCAGCATTTGGTCCAAACTTTTTTATACCCTTTCTTTTCTATTTATTAAGCGCAAATGTAATTTTGTCCATTATTAATTATATGGAAATTTAGATAAGCACAAAGTCAATGAAGTCTATCATGAATTCATTAATTCAGATTAAGATCAAAATGTATAGAGTTTCAATGTGCCGTTTCTATGATTGGGTATACATATTTTAGGAAGTACTTATTTACAAATGGACATATTTCTTTTGCCATATATCACATTAAACCATTTTACTATGACACATGTTCCATTTGGGACATATAATTTCGAGTCGTCGACGTTCCTTTGAAACCAAATGACATTAAATCGATGTGCGGTCCCGTCCAGTCCAAAATATATATAGAGTTATTGAAGTTGTACGATGGCATCTACAGGAAAAAGGGAAACCTATTATTAAAAAAAAGGGGATGATAATGTAAGAAATGTGTAGAGGATTACACTGATAGACTAGTGATAAATACAGTGAAACCATAGACTTTGTAAAAACAACTGTTTTTCTAGGTATTACATTAGACTCTAAATTGCAGTGGGGTTCCCGCATAACTGCGTTAGCAAGTAGGTTGAGCTCCGCTGCTTTTGCAGTCAGGAGAATAAGGCAGCTTACCAATGTAGCGACGGCACGGTTGGTCTACTTCGCTTACTTTAACAGTATAATTACGTACGGTCTTATTTTGTGGGGATCGGCTGCGGATATCGGTACAGTGTTTATTTTGCAAAAAAGGGCTATTAGAGCTATTTATAACTTGGGGTCGCGTGTGTCGTTGAGGGAATTCTTCAAGGAAATAGATATTCTAACACTGCCGTCGCTATATGTATTTGAAATAATCATCTTTGTTAGGAAGAATCTACATAATTTCCCAACGAACATTGATAAGCCAAAAGCAACCAGGAGCACAGGAAAGCTCAAAACCACATTTTATAGACTGGCCAAAACTTCAAAATCATTCGGAGGAAATTGTATAAAATTCTACAATAAAATTCCAAAAAGTATTACTGAACTTACTGACTCTAAATTTAAATCTGTCGTAAAACAAAAACTAATTTCCCGAGCATATTATAAAGTAAACGATTATATCATGGATACGGATGTTTGGCAGTGAGTCGTCCGTCCTGCATGAGTACTGCATGAGTAGTGCACTGTGCAAAAATACTGTGATATTGTAAACTATTTATAATTATTATGTAATGATGTAAACCTTTTTCTTGAAAAAAATATACCTTGCCGAGTTTCTTACGCCGGTTCTTCTCGGGGCAAAGGTTTTATTTTTCGAACCGGTGGTAATGCTTTTTGACATTCATAGGTGCATTATATTATGCCTAAATTGAAGAATAAAGAACTTTGACTTTGACTTTGACTTTGACAGTGATATTAACCTCAATGAGAGCACGGATAGTGAAATGGAAGGATTTGGAGTATTTTACTGATTAAAACATGTTTTTTATTGTTATTGTATATTTTATTATTCCTGAACCTAAAATCATAAATACCTAATTACTTATATTTAGAAATTATATTACAATGCTTCTATTTCTGAATGCCTCTGAAAAGTCCTTGTTTTCCTCAGTCGTCAGATAAATATTCATTTTAGTTGTATACCTAATTGTCAGACATAAGAATCTCTTTTTTGCAAATTAAGAAGTATTTTCTTCTTCTTCTTTGCCCCGCGGCGACTTCAACAGCTACTACCGCGGGGATATGGCGTTTCCACAATGAAGTGATTTCGCCAGTGTCAAGTATATATAAGTATAAATCAATATAGCAATAAAATTCAATCCACTCTTCTCTAGGAAGATTGTGGGCAACGTTATACGGTGATATGTAGGACAGAGGTCAAGATAGTTTTAACTTCTGTACCACTGCAAGTCCACTTGAAACGAGAAGTAAGATGCCTGATGTACACGAAATAAGTCCAAGTCTTCTATTACTGTGCAACGCAAAGGCATAAAAAGCACATATCACTATCAGAAAAGAACTTTGAACACCTAAATACACAAAAATACAAAACTAAAACAATTTACAAATCCGCCATCTTTTAACATTGCAAATGGCCCCCAAGAAGTATTTTATTTTGTTTAATATATTTAATTGACATTAAAAAATGATATATATAAAAAATAAAATGGCGGTGCAGTAAAAGGGCGTTACCAGAAGCTGTGAACAAAAACCCTATGAAATAAACTGACAATAGCTGTTTTAATGCTTACATTGCCGGTCCAAATTTATGATTATGACGGTTGATAAGAACCAAACCAAACCGTTGGCGTTAGTGAGTGCAATATTCACTCATTACATCATAATGATTTTGTGGCGTTGGGGTTCAGTAACACAAAACACAATCTCTTCAACTATTTTAACTATTACAAATGTGTAACAAGAATGTATCTAATAATGAACCGTGCGCGCGACGTAACGATTCTGCCTCTCAAAGCTCACTCAGGGTGGGGCGCGGCGCGGCCCGCGGGTGACAGCAACATACCCCGTTTTCTTCAATAACGGCCGTCCGGGGAACATGCGCCGGGCGGCTATCGCGATTAAGGCGATGCGGCAGCCTACCTGCTACATACTCCCCCTTGAGTTCAGGAGAACGCCCATGTCCATGAACTGACACCAAACTCTGTTCTCGCTGACGTGGACGAACTCTTACACGACTAGGAATGATAGGAGAAGGAGGCGAGTCATCTCTGTTATAACAACGAGTAAGGTGCGAAGCGTGGAACTTGGCCAATACCTCATCAGGTGAGTTCAAACTAGCGATAAGGTAAGTGGTAGGACTAACTTTTTTAACAATCAAGTATGGCTCATCCTTCTTTGGGACAAACTTGGAGGAAACTTTCTTTGCTGCGTTGCTAAGAACATGAGAGGTTATGAGAACATCAAACACGTCCCCTGGTTTCCACGACTTTTCTTCCTATCTCGTTGTACTTCTACCCTATCTCTAACAGAAATCAGAGTTTATAAATAACTTTAGGTAGGGTGTGATCTGAGGCACAAAATTATACTTTTGCAAAACTGCGCGGATATCATGTTGTACTTCTAGAGGCGAGCGGAGTTCTCTTGCAAAGGTAAAGAATGCGGGTGTGAAACCAGTAGTTTGACAGGACGCTGAATTCATAGCAAACTTCACAGAAGGCAGGTGCAGCAGCCAAGATGTATGCTCTACGTCAACCAACTGAGCGAGCTGTACTTTTAAATCGCTGTTTTACCTTTCAGCTGGATTCGCCTCCGGATGATAAACTGGCAACAGATCCTGTGTAATGCGCAGGATAAACATACACTGTTGCATTGAACTCCACTGTCGGAGATGACGCGACGAGGAAGTCCATAGCAGAGAAAGTATTCCTCTTTGAGTACTCGAGCACATTCCTCAGATGTAGCATCCCTTAAGGCGAAAGGCTCTACCCACCGAGTCGCTGTATCCTCTACCAACAAGATCCACTTCTCCCCCTTCTCTCCTGGTGGAAGCAGGCCAAAAAGGACTATCGCTAATACTTCACCTCTCCGGTGTTTGTAGGCCAGTGGGCTTTTAGTTTGAGAAAAAGAAGCGCTGGGAGATGCAGTTAAAGGTCCTATCAATCCCCTGGTGTCCAGCTACTGGCGGATCGTGACACTCCTTCAAGACGTCGAGCTGAAGAGCGGCATGAACTACCAACTGCGGCTCATGACTATCGACATCGGGATTGTACCTATATAAAACTCCTTGTTGCATGAAGTCCTCTTGCTGACCAACGTTTTGCTCCAATAGATCCATCACCTGAAGTACTTTCCAACTCACTATCTTTTCCAGGTCCAGATCATCTAGTTAAGCACGCCGAAGATCCACGGGGCTACGTGCAGGTAAGTCCACAACACACACCACACAGATCTTTACGGCTGAGCGTGTCGGCTACGACGTTGCCTTTCCCAGGAGTATACTCCAGCTGGATGTTGGCTTGCAACTTAAGAACTCAACGGACTAACCTTCCTGACGGTGACCTAAAGGTCAGTAACCATTTAAGCGGCTAATGATCGCTGCCTACGAAGACAGGATGCCCTTCAGTATAATCCCCAAAACGCTCTACGGCCCAAACTACAGCAAGAGCTTCCCGTTCGGTGGGGATATAGTTCCTCTCGGCCAGCGAGAGCAAGCGGCTGGCATATTCAATAGGATGTTCATCCTTACCTTCACCTTGCAACAACACCGCACAAAGGCGTAGTTGCTTGCGTCGGTCCTCAGGACAAAAAGCTTGCGGTAGTCTGCCTGGATCAGAATGAGAGCTGAAGCCATCTCTTGAAAAGCCTCAGCCTGTTCTGAGCCCCACATCCATTGCTTATTTTTCTTCAATTGGCGAGTCCAAGGACGAGCAACCGCAGAATTAAAAAAAACAACATTCAAAATATTTTATATTATATTATACTATATTTATTTATTCAGTAAATAGGCCACATGAGGGCTCTTTTACAAGTCGACAATTTAAAGTGAATCTACCAGCGCTTCGGACAACCATCATTGCGAAGAAGAAGCGTCGTAAGAAACATACGAGTATATACATACATACCCACACGTACACGCACGTACAACCCGCTTCTGTAGTACAAAGATGTTTTGGATGTCAGCCGTTTTCCCCCGCAGCAAAGTAGCTCATAACACTATGGAAATAACTATAGTACACAAGTCTCGCCGTCTCGACGTCAGTAAATTGTCGGATTTGCTTTACCGTATAAGCCACCGAACTTAGTTTACCTGCAAGTGTGATTATAATGCGCACTCCATTGCAGTTTCGAGTCCAGAGTGACACCTAAAAATACTGTTCTATCTTCGAATTTCAGTGTCTCATCCTTCAGTCTTATTCTATCCGCATTCATATTTTTCAAGTTGGACAGAGAAAATTTAATGCACCTGGTTTTTTTGGCATTTAAAGTAAGTTGTTGGCTGTAAACCAATCAACAATTGTAGACAACGCAACATTGATGTTATTAAAATTATCCTGTTTCCTATCCGCTTTAAATACAAGTGAGGTATCGTCAGCAAACAAGACTATTTCATGTTTATCGGGCACTACACACGGGAGCTCGTTAATATAAATTAAAAATAAGAACGGCCCTAGAATAGAGCCTTGAGGCACTCCGATAGCAACGTATGACCCAGAGGATTATGCTCTGTTAATGTCTACCCGCTAAGTTCTGTGCGCAAGATAAGCTGTAATAAGATCAAGTGAACCATTTTTAATGCCAAAGTAGCTTAATTCCCGCACTAATGTAACATGATAAAAATAATCAAAGGCCTTGGACAGATCACAAAAAACTCCAATTACATCTAGTGATTTTTCCCATGCATCAGAGAAGTTGGAGATAAACTTTCTTAACCACGAACAAGTCTGCAAGAAAATTCGCGAATGGCTTAACGAAGATAGCGTCTTCATGTCCAAGACAAGCACGTACCTTGTACCTTGTCACCATGACCGAGAGATGAAATGACCAAGGTATTTTACCCTCACGTGCAAAGACACATTTTTCGCGAGTATCCCTCAAACCAAGCATACGTAACCTGTCAAACACACACACTATCAAACACCCTGGCTCAAAAATACCCTGGTTTTTCATGATGAGATGGGCAAGTACCTCACGCTGACGATCGTTTAGTGTCGTCGCCTCATACTCCCTAAATTCGGTAAGCACAACAAACTCAACACTCATAGTTATATGTTTAAGTGTCACTTCTCCTTTTGTTGTAAGTACATTTATTGACATACTTACATCGTCCGCCAACATAACAATTTCGCTGACGGAATAAATGTGCTTTCTTTTTTACGACAGCGTACAGCGTATGACCAGCAATGCAACATTTAGCACAGGGTAGCGAAAATGTTGAGCACCACTGGTTTGACGATTAAAAGGTTGAAGATCCCTTAAATTATTACGCATCTCTTGACCATCACTAGTATTATACGTACAAAAAACATTTTGATAGTTGTCTAGTGACCACTATAGACATATTTTGCAAAGATTGAGCAATACTATCATATACAAAATATTGAGAATTATTGGAACAATTACGCAAAGATTTAGCAACACTGACATTATTGTAAAAATATTGTGAACTGTTAGAACAATTACTCATAAGTTGGCGTTCACTAAAATCTCATTTAGCAAGTTCAACATAACCACTGGGGGGGCAGGGTTACCTTTACAGCCATACGCTAACGATGGGTTAGCGCCACAGCGGCGCCTGAACGGCGGGATCTCAGGGGCGGCGGCGGCAGCGGTAGCGCTAACTCAGCACTCGTATCGGCGCGTGGCAACGGCGGCGGCCACGGCGGAGGCGCGAACTCAGCGCTAGAACCGGCGCGCGGCAGCGGCGTGGCGGTGGACTGCGGGCCACGGGATCGCGTGCGTACACGCGCCCGCGTCTAATGGCGCCGACTGGACTGCGTCAAACGAACCAAGGGACCCCGCGTAAAAGTCTAGTCTCTAATTACAGTTTTTACACTTACCATTTGATAACATTCGGGGCACCGCACTCATAATATTTAACACTATCACTGTGGTCGCGATTGACTTTAATTTTTCGCACGCGCGCTTGACGAGGCCGCTGCTATGGTGTACACGCAGAAGGGACGTTTTGACGAAGCTTGCTTGGATACTTCGGCTGCACTGTAACTGGAACTCCGCGCTGCTCGACACGACCCTTCTCCCGGGCCACGGAGGACTCGACGTTTTCTTTGAAATAATCTTCTATATTGCGACACTTAATTTCTCTATCCAACTTCCTTATTCAGCGATCCAAAAGCCCAAAGTTATCTAACTGCACTCGCTCGCACAGATCATCTTCTGGTAACTTATTCGCGCTATAAATAGCTCTGAATTTTCTTGACCTTGAGCCATTTTTAATAGGTCTTGAAAAATACGAAAAAGAGGACGTCGCTCACCGTAGACGCTGCGTGATTGAACAATAGCTTCTTCCCAAGTACTTGTATGCTTTCTAATGCCTTGCCCCCACACCAGGGCGAGAATGCGTAAGCAACATTGACATACCTCGGGTGTTATCTTTGAAGATATGTAAGCACGATTTATATGATTCAATCGCATCTATAAAACCGTCGACGGACTCTTCCAATTTTCCACCGAAACGTTTCAATTGACGGCGGACACCGTTGCAGCTGCGGTGGCGGCGACAGCAGCGTGATCAGCTTGTGACGGCGTTGACGAGCGCACCTCGCGCATGAGTTCTTGACACTTGACGACGTGAAAACTGCGACTGAGATTGTTCTAACGCCGATAGAATGGACGTTAACGCATCTTGCGACATTGTTACATTGTCACTAGAAGTTTCTTCGTTATCTGATACGGATTGTTGTTCTTTAGATAGCATCTCGACTTGCTGGTGAAACGTGACGGCGAATATAGGTACGTGTATGAAAAACCAAGTAAATCGTTGTAATTTGGGAGAACGACGACTTTAATTACCACCTAACCTAACCACTTGTAAGTCACTGTACAAAAGCTTCACAAACACGGGGAAGTTCACTTTTTGCGAACATGCCACGTGGTTTCACGACATTGTAAACGAAAAAACCAGCGTCAGTGACAACGCTGGGCAGCCAATATGTGGTGTGTATTAACTGAACTAAGTAACTTTATATTATTAACTAATGTCAAATGATCTTCAACTATTTTAACAATGACAAGGAGAGTAACAGGCAGTGGGTGACGTAACAATTCTGCCTCTCCAAGCTCACTTAGGGCGGGGCGTGACGCCCCTTCTTCACTAACGGACTACTCGCTAAGCTATTTTTTTTTTAATTATTTAATACGGGTCACCAAGAGTACATAATTTACTTTTAAGTGGGTTTATTGACTAAAGTTAACTTATACATGCACCCCAATCACAGGTGAACACATCTTACGAAAAGCATTATTCCTTAAGGACGGCACAGATTTAACATTGCAATCTACATTTAATACAATTAATAATACAATATCAATTACCTTTAAAATTTCATTAATCAAACCTAGAGCAAAACGTAGCCCTGCTGACGGTTCTCTGCCGTTTCGCCAAACAACCTTTCCCAAACTCATTCATTTCCCAACTGTTTCATTTGGACAAATGCATTTTTTTTTAAACTGTAAATGTCTCAGGTTTTTTGAAAACTAACCTTACCTAACCTATAGGATTCTACACGACGGTCCTGAAATAAATACTGAAATATTTACAGTTTTGGAAAAAAAAGCATTTGCCCAAATGAAACAGTTGGGAATTTAATCCGTTTGGGAATCGTTTGGCGAAATGAATGGACACCCCTGCTGACACCGTCTTTCCGTCTGTCCGTCAATGTGTCAAGGTCTACATATAACTCTTCAACGGTTACACAGACCTGTAGATATTTTATGGTAAAGGCGAACATTGGATTAGAAAATGACTTAAGAAAAATTTATAAAAAGAACTTTCTATTTAAATTGTCACAATAAAAACAAACGAAGGTGTTACAAACTTACTTAAAACTGCACGAATCTTACAAACCTCTACCAGTGGGCATTGTTCCCAAAATGCTGGCAGCATTGCCACGTTGAACGGCAAAACTTTATCGTTGTGCCAAGTACAGACCAGCATTTTGGGCACGGGTTGCGTTGACCAGACGCTTTGAAAAGTCTTTAAAAATACGGTGTCCTCCTGGTTCCCGCGGTCCTAAACTTTCGACCCCAAAAGGCTCAAATATATAACATCTACTTTGACTTTGGGCTTATAAATTGCATTTTTCCTCTTTATCAATATTCCCAGATCTCAAAACTTCTTAGTCTCAAAACACCTAAACTGCAGAATGCCTAACTTTTTTTCTTAACACACCGGTCTCTTAATATTTACGAATTTCAAAATAGCTTAGTCTCATAATACCTAAACTTCAAAACACTTTCATTTATTTAGGCGAATTTCAATCTTTAGGGTTTTAGAGAATATGACGTTTTAGGTTAGTCATAATGAATTTAGTTCATTGTAAAAATGAAACAATTTGACATTTAGGTATTATGAGCCCATGGTAATTTGAAGTGGGTATTAGTGAACAAGGTATTGTGAAATTTAGTGGTCTTAAGCCGAAAACTTTTCGCCTTTTGAGTGTCTCCGCTGATTCTGCCGCAAAACCAGGGCCTCTATTTAACACGGTAAAAACTATATCGTGTTTGAGCTGTCATCGTATTGTCACCGTTTTGTTAGCTTTTATTCACTTGACAGTAATGGCGGATGACGTCAAAACAATACCATAACAGGTAAAGTACAGGGAGGACGTCTCCAAACTGGAAAATTGCAGGGACTTCAGCCGGGAATTCTCACCCCATGAGCTCAACCAGGCCTTGCAAAGCGTAAAACACGGTAAGGCTGCGGGCTTGGACGACGTCTACCCAGAATTCCTCCTGCACCTTGGCAACAACGGGCGCAGATGGCTGGTTAAGTTTTTCAACAACATCCTTGAAGCGAATAGCCTACCTCCAGTCTTCAAAAAATCAAAAGTAGTTGCCATACTAAAGCCGGGAAAGCAAGCGAACGACGCAGCAAACTTTAGACCCATATCGCTACTGAGCGTAACCTACAAACTGCTAGAACGCCTCTTGTACAACCGCTTGAATCCTGCAATAAACCCGCATATCCCACCCGAACAGGCGGGTTTCAGACCGAACAGGTGTTGCGCAGACCAGGTCCTCGCTCTTACCAGCTATATCGAGGCCGGTTTCCAGAAAGGCCTTAAAACATTTGTGGCATTTGTAGACCTCAAGGCTGCCTACGACACGGTTTGGATCACCGGGCTCCTGCACAAACTTAAAATCCTTGTCCCCTGTGCGAAAACGCTGCGCTTACTTAAGAACATGCTGGGGCCCAGGTTGATTAAGGTTATCCTCAACTCAAAAGAAAGCCGGTTTACCCAAATAAAAAATGGCTTGCCACAAGGCTCTGTACTTGCACCGTTATTTTTTAACGTATATACGAGGGACATGCCTGCCCTCTGCGCTGAAAAGTTTATTTACGCCGATGATCTAGCCCTTGCATATCAAGCCAAAAAGTTCAGTGATGGGGAGCACACTCTTACTGACGACCTCCAAGTGCTTAACACCTACTATACTGACTGGAGACTCTGTCCTAACCCGTCCAAAACGGAGGTGGCGGCGTTCCACTTAACCAACGCTCTTGCCAACACTGAGCTAAACGTCCACTTTTGCGGGAAAAAACTGGCGCACAATTTCACCCCCAGATACCTGGGTGTAACGTTGGACCGGTCGCTAACGTACAGAAACCATTTGGAAAATGTTGGACAGAAAGTTAAAACCAGAGTAAACCTCGTCAGCCGCTTAGCGGGATCCACCTGGGGAGCTCGAGCTGATGTCCTGCGCACTTCCACCATCGCCTTAGTCTACTCGGCAGCCGAATACTGCGCGCCAGTCTGGTACAATAGTGCCCACACCAGCAAGGTGGATACCCACCTACACAGAGCTATGCGCATCATCTCGGGTACGCTAAAACCCACCCCCTTGCCATGGCTCCCAGTGCTTGCAAACATCGCACCGCCGGACATACGCCGA
Source organism: Acleris sparsana (assembly GCA_923062465.1). Lineage (NCBI taxonomy): Eukaryota > Metazoa > Arthropoda > Insecta > Lepidoptera > Tortricidae > Acleris > Acleris sparsana. The sequence continues at coordinate 7,432,659 of OV281311.1, read as the reverse complement.
CAAGAAGCCGCGGCGAAAGAGCTAAAAAAGGCTATGAAAACGAAAACGCCCTATACCATGCCAATCGTCAAAACACTTGAACAACTGCCGCCGGCGCGCCTTTCATCACGCAATCCTATCTGGTCGGACAAAAAGCTCGAGAACTTTGATGCGGCTCGAGAATGGAGAGCAAAATGGGAGTCATCCGAATGCTCCCAATCAGAACTGGTCTCCGATCCCACCTCTGGCCTCCCAGGAACGCTGCAACCCCGGAAGATCTGGTCTTCCATCAACAGAATCCGCACAGGAGTAGGTCGATGTAACTACCACCTTTACAAATGGGGCTTGCGCGAATCGCCAGCCTGCGATTGTGGTGCCCCGGAACAAACCATCTACCACCTCACAAACGAGTGCCCAAATGAAAAATTCCCTGATGGAGTTGAGGGACTGAACAGAATGACACCGGAGGCTGTTACATGGCTTCAAAACACTAATCTTAATTTATAAAGAAAATAAAAATGCAGGAATGACCGTACGAAGAAGAAGAAGAAGAACAGGTCAATATCGATATCGTATGTTTTAATTGCCTAGAACAGAGGCACTGCATTATCACTAGACCCCGTTATCTTGTCGCACTGAAATTGTTTTTCAGTAGAGCGTGAATGATTTTTATCGACCTTCTTGATATCGATATTTATATAATGCAATTGAATTTTCGCCTTTTAAGTAACATATACATGAAAGGTAGCCTATGTGGTAATCCAAGGCATAAGCTGTCTGCATTCCAAATTTCACCAAAATCCGTCGGTTAGTTTTTGCGTGAAAGAGTAACAAACATCCGGATACATACATTCTTCATACTTTCGCGTTTATAATATTAGTAAGATATATTTTTACAAACTAAAAAAACCTTTACTTTTTTTTTTTTTTTTTTTTTTTTTTTTTTTTATTTTATTATTTTATACTATAGTGACTCCTCTTCGAAATTATCAGTGACATAATATCGTCGGGGATAGTGCAATACTGCGTAACTAACAAATTACATAAGGTCAAAGTACAACTTAACAAGTAAGTCAGTAAGGTACAATTTGCAACTCATTAAATCTGTTAGTTATGCGGTATTGCACTATCCCCGACGACAATACAGTATCGATATTTAGATAGTCGATAAAAAAACTTTCACGCTCTACTGAAAAGTAATGACAGTGCGACAAGATAACGAGGTCTAATTATCACTTACTTGTTTTATTAAACTATATTAAAGGGAAAAAAAATCGTCGGTCTTAGGTAGGACTCGAACCTGCATCTCCTCTGGCTATCCAGGCCCATGCAGGCGCATTACCGCTTGTGCCACCAAGACTCTACGTAAGACCCACGAAATTAGTAATCGCTTGCTTATTCATAATCGGAGGGTATTTATTTTTATTTATTTACGGAGGGTGTTGTTTATTTAAGGTTTTAATTTTTTACCTTCTAAATTATTTCCTCGCGTTTTTGTGTTTTGCACCAAATAAACGGTTTTTTATTGTTCTTTTTATTCTTTCCTCCTAAGCTTTTCCTTCCGTAATTATGGGGTTTTATTATTAAAGACGCTTAACTTTGGTTTTACTCCATTTTATTCGGTATCAGTTTGGAGGAACTTGTTAGATTTTTTTAAAATAACATGTTGATCAAGTGTATTAAGATTGTTTAAAGGAAGAAATCAATGACAGGCTGGATCAGACATGTCAGCGAGGCTCACAGGGAGGCGAGGTGTAAATTCAAAGTATGGCAATGGTATGGCGACGTCAGGGCAGATTTTGTAGAAATGCGAAAAGGTAGAAGGATTTTTATGTCTCGTTTAAAATGGTGTCAGAGCAACGAACAGCATATTAAATTTGACATAATAGGCTATTTGACTAATTTTAGAAAACGTTTTTAAATGATTCTTTATCACATAACAAGCACACTACATTGATATTTCCTTGAGATTCTACTGTATTATCAATAAAAATGTAAGTTAAAGTTTAAATTTTCAAAACAACGCGAAAAACGCTGTTTCTATCTATGGCGGACTAGTGTGACGTCACACGCAAGTAAACAAACAAGTTCATTTGACAGCTTAGCATATGAAGTGAATTTTACATCACAGATTATAAAGTATTTCTAACATCACATAGCGTTTTTGCCACAGATTAAATTTCAAAAAAAAATCCTTATTATTTCGTGTAATTTCCAAAAAAATAGACATAATTTAATGTGAAATAAAGTGAAATACGTTATTTTACGCTAGTATCAGATAGGATGATCACAATTTGTAGTATATTTTCAATGTTGTCAAATAGCCTATTTGCAAACCGATTTCTACTAATAAGCTAAATACCAAGCCGAGCCTCCCAGTGAGTATCGATATGTTTAAAAATAATATTCTTGTGTATCACTGCTGGGGTCATCAAAGTCATCAAGTGCAGGCCGCGTGGTCAGGGCTTTACTAGATTTACAGCTAAAGAAGTTAGTAATGCTACTAAATCAATGTCAACAGGTAAATCTCCTGGCCACGATGGTCTCGGTATCGAGCACCTTCAGCATGTGGGGGCGTAAGGCAGCAAGGGCGTAGCTAGGATTTTGTTAATGGGGGGGAGGCATGCATAATATTACTTTATGGTTTGTGAGCATTCCTGCATCTCTGCCCGTACCTCACTACGCCTTTGTGCGGGGCCACACCTTCCACGGGTGCTCGCAATGTTCTACACATTTTGTGTATGACATTCGGACCTGCCAGCTGATACGTTAAGGACTGTGGTATTAGCAATAAGAATAACAAGGCCGATTTCGCTGGCTACCATCATCGCTTAAGTGTTGGACAGTCTGCTGAACTCCCAATTAGATCAATATGTACAACTTATCAACAGAAAGTTCTATCTTGGCCTTGAAGCAGACAGTTAAATACCATACTACCTACAGTATTTTCCCACTACGATGAGTTCTGTGACTGCGAGGTATTTAAAAAGAGACGATTAATTATTTAAGTTTCTGAACGGCGTCTCCAGGTGTGTACCAGTGTAGTCTTTATGTAAAGTTAAGGAAATAAGTATAATACGTGTTTACATGAGCTGTAACAGAACTCATCGTAGCTGAAAAACACTGTAAGGCATTTGATTTAGTGTGTTATGACGTTTTATGGCAGAAACTTGCAGTCATGAATGTGCCACAGCCAACAGCCCAAGAATCTACATAATGTTTTTAAGTTGTGGTATCAAAACCTAATAAATGTAGTCAGATGGGCTGGGTCGCAGTCTGATCCGTGCAGGTTGCAATGCGGGGTGAGGCAGAGCGGGTTGACTTCACCCAATCTTTTCAACCTGTACGTGAACGCACTGATTGAGGAGCTCAGCAGCCTCCGTGTCAGCTGCTATATTGACGAAATATGTATTAATAATATAAGCTATGCAGATGACATGGTGCTGCTGAGTGCCTCTCCATGCGTCCTTGTCAAGCTGCTGTGAAAAGTACGCTGCGATTCACGGCCTAAGAAGTAATGCCACAAAAAAATCAGTGTATGGTCTTTAAGGTTAGAAATAAAGGTTTACCAGATGTCCCTCCTATCAGATTAAATGGCATACAACTGGAGACAATGACGCAGTTTAAATATCTCTGGACATGTGGTGACGTCTGATCTTAGGGACGATGCAGGTATCGAGCGTGAACGGTAAGAGGCAACATGATTGCCTACAGGTTCGCTAAATGTTCCATTGAGGTCAAGGTCACTCTGATTACAGCATACTGCACACAGTTCTACACAAGCAGCCTGTGGGCCGATTTCCCTCAGAGGCAGTACAATGCCCTGCGAGTGCACTTTAATAATGCGTTCAGGTTGCTGATGGAGCTGCCCCGTACTGTAGCGCCTCAGGCATATTCGCTGAAGCTCGGGTGGACTGCTTCCACGCCACTATGCGCAAGCGCGGCATGGCTCTGGTGCGCAGGGAGCGGGGCGGCGCCCACAGGCACCATAAGCATGATAGCCAGCAGAATCGACTGTCTATATGTATACAATATGTAAAGGGTTACTCCCACCTGTTACCACCGAGTACTTTAGTGGTAACAGGTGGGAATAATCCTATGTAAACCATTGTTCTTTGGCCACTTGAACAGAAATGTGCGTATTTATTTTAAGGTTATTTATTGTGTTATTGTTTATTGTGTTTGATTTAATTTAATTTAATTCAATACTTAGTTCTGATTTTAATTTTGATTTTAATTGCAATATAATTTAGTGTTTAATGTAGCCTACCTGACATTTATGTTATATTGTACGGACTTGGAGTGTCTGAAGATCTATTATTATTGTTTTAACTACACAATATTTAAAACACTAATACTGGAAACACTGAATCATAATGAATATGAATATTCTAAAATATTTTGATATCTAACCTCCTCTGATGTTGCGAAGGTTTTCAATGTTGTCACTTTTACATACGTAACTGACTATTTTTTATTTGTCTCAATCTCTGGACATTTTTTTAGGGTTTCCGTACCAAAATGGTAAAAAAAGGAGCCTTATGGTGATACTTCGGTGTCGTCCGTCTGTGTTTCACGGCAGTTTTTCTCAAATACTGAACCTATCAAATTAAAATTGACATAGGTGTATATTCATTTATAAAAAAGTTGTTTTTTATTGTATTTGGGGTTAAAAATGAAAATGAAACTATAGTAATGAATTGAAACAAAAGTGATCGTACGATTTTTATTGATCACTCATTTTTTCAGTAAAGGATCCATCACGATCACGACCTCACAGCCCTGAAGCTGATAAGCAACCAGCGCTAGACGTCCGGACTACAGACAATGCGACACTAGTGTCGCCGCAGGGCGTGTGCGCTGGCGTCGACAACGGCACCGTCGAACCACCCCCCTATTTTAATTTGGCATAATTGATATAGCATAATTTGTATTGGCATAATATTACATTCGCATAGTAGTACTTTGGCCTACTAGATTATTTGGCATATTACGCTTTTAGAATAATTTTATTTGAACTAATTTGTATTCGACTAATGTACATTATGCATATTATTGTTTGGGCTAATATTTATTTGCTATAGGTATCTTTCATTAACCATAATTTAGCTTAGGCTATGTTACTAGGCTAAGTTAGACGTAGAATAGGACCTCCGGCGACCTCGCTTTTGTTCCTAAATATATATAAACACAAAACTACCTTTCTTGTAGTGCATCAGCCTCGTGGTTGTTGTTCTTTATTAAACATTTTTTAGGACTGTATTTTTATGCATTTTGTATTTATGCTGTTTGATGTTAGTATTTCGGCTAAAAGAAATTATGCATAACAATATTATCACAAATGAATTTATGCGATCCAACAGTGAACCGTATACATATACATAGACCACCCTGCTTCGTGCAGTGCAGTTTTTTGTTTATATTTTTTGCGAACGGCAAACTGACGACCTGTTACTTCTAACAGCGTTAGCTTAAGTCTCGATCTATGCTTTGTGAGGCAGGTTAGACGACATAGTTTAACCACAGAGGTAACGTTTATCTCATGCCATGTTTACATGATGACAATTTTGCGGCCGCCAGCAATGAAGCACCGTGCAAACAGTTTCCGCGGCCATTTTTTGCGACGCGCCAGCGCTAGCACTTAATAGAGCTTGCGTCTATGTATTGGCGGCGAAATTTAGGCGCCGCAAATTTGATATCGTGTAAACTTACCTTCAAACATCGTCTATTTTTTTTATTTTTTTTTTATTTTAAAAAAGTTTTGTAAGTAGGCCCTGTAGGCACTTTTACAAGTCTGAGTCTACCAGCGCTTCCTACAAGTTGACACACGTAAAAAGAGCCCTGAGCGACCTACATGCCCTGAGCAAACTACGGACCAAATTAGTGGGGGCGACGGGGGGAGTGTAAACCGCTCCGCTTTGCTGCCATACTATTGGTTTGTCAGTAGACAACATGCTCAAACAAATCCCCCCCACTAGCCGCTCGGAGTTTTTTTTACGTGTGTCGACCTGTACGTCGGGTTAGGTTGCTTTATATTTGGTAAACAAATTACAAGATCTATCTATTGTATTATTCTGTTTTGTCTTAATCTTGTAACTACTTTTTAGAAAAATTAGCTCACAAGAATCAATCCTAATAGACAAAAGTGATTGTGGGATTTTCATTGATTATTTATTTTTTGCACTGAAGGACCCACGGCCTCAATACCCTGAGCCTACGAAGGAACCAGAACCGGCCGTCCTGAGTGCAGCAGATAAAATGAAACTAGTGATACCGCTGCGCGTGCGTGCAGGCGCTGACAGCGGCACCGTCAAACTACCCAAGATGTCTTCCAGCAACCGCATCGCACCGCACCGCATCACGACGCAGCGCACCACACCGCACCGCACCACGACTTACCGGATCACACCGTACCGCACCACACCGCACCACACCGCACCGCAACGCACCACACCGCACCGCACCGCACCGCCCCGAACCACGCCGCACGGCAATGTGACGCAGAACGCGGTAAAATGGAACAAAAGTAGAATTTTTATTCTGGCGATCTTGTTTGACAGATTCTATACATCCAAAAAGTAAATGTAATTTATACCGCAAGGTTTAGCCTTAAATCTTGCCGCTAAGTAAATGGAAAAATGAGATATTGGCTATATCTTGTCGTGTGTGCACTTATGTTTAACAAAACAAATCTGAACCATATCTGATCATACTTTTAACACACACTCTCTCTAATATTTTTGACCAAAAATATTTTGACGAAACGGCAGGCTCCCACTTTCATCTGTGAACCGATTATGTTCAAACTTAGCACACATATGTAATTCTAATGACACTACAATATGACGGCAACTCGATGTCGATCTGATGACTGAAACTGAAGATCAGGGAACTCCTCAACGGACTACAGCCGTGTTTTCTCTTATTCATTCATCTCAATGAGAACTTAATACCTAACTTATGTATGATGTATGGATTATGACTACCATCGAGGGTCTGATGATGGGGTTGATGATGGAGACTGAAGGCTGTTGAGGGAAGCCCTTTTTGCTTGGAAACTAAAGTGTTTAAAATTATTAATCAGAGTGTAACAAACCTATTGCGACGTAATTGTGTGTTAACTTCTCAGTCTCTACATTTCTGCTAAAGCTTGTTCATCGTGTGACTTTTGTAATACCTTATTTGCCTCTAAGTCAGATAAAGCAATACTGGTCGGAACGCTAGTATTGTATTTGTCTCTATAGTTGTTTTTAGAAAACACACTAGAATTTATTCCGATTGACCCTACAGAAATTAAATCAATATTTTATATTCAAGGTCCCATCAGAGCCTCCAAGCCCCAATACTGAGAAGCAACCAGCGCCAGCCGTCCTCGCTGCAGCAGATAATGCGACACTGGTGACACCGCTGCGCGTGCTCGCGGGCGTCGGCAACGGCACCGTCCAACTAACCAAGGCGTCTGACAGCAACCGCACTCATAATGTGACGCAGAACGTGGTAAAATGGAACAAAAGTAGAATTTTTATTCAGGTGGTCTTGTTTGACAGATTCTATATTTAAACAAATGAAAAAAAAAAGTTTGTTCAAATCTTACTTATACTACCCAATATTATGTCAATTACCATCTGCAATATCTAATGATACATATTTAATAATTTCAATATATTTATTACATTAATTACAGTAAGTAATCAACTTTTTAATACCAGTACGACCAGCACCTCCCATACTGTGGCAACATTCGTGCATTTTGAGTTGTCAAACTGGTTCGCTAAATAGAAATTCTATTTTAGTGACGAGACGAAAGTAAATATAATTTATACCACCAGGTTTGCCCTTAAATCTTGCCACTAAGTAAATGGAAAAAGGAGATATTGTATGTGATACCTACTGATAGCCGATGGGGTCAGAAGATTCTGGAGTGGCGTCCGCGGACCGGGAGACGAGCTGTAGGTAGGCCTCCGACAAGATGGAGTGATGAGCTCGTTACGATCGCGGGAGCGCGGTGGATGCGAAAAGCATAAGACCGGTCTTAGTGGAAAGCCTTGGGGGAGGCCTATGACCAGCAGTGGACGTCTTTCGGCTGACATGATGATGATGATGATGATGACCTACTGATTGGTTTGAAGTCGGTGCCAAGCCAAATTCACATCCTTACTAATATTATAAGCGTAAAAGTTTCTAAGTATGGATGGATGTTTGTTACTCTTTCACGCTGCAACGGCTGGACGGATTTGGATGAAATTTGAAATGGAGATAGCTTATACTCAGGATTAACACATAGGCTACATTTCATTCCGGAAAAATGGATTTAGCGATATTCGAAAACTACGTGGACGAAGTCGTGGGCAGAAGCTAGTTTATAATATAATTACATAAATTATACCGCCCAGTTTGGCCTTAAATCTTGCCGCTAAGTAAAAAGAAAACGAGATTTTGGCTATATCGTGTCATGTGGGCACTTATTTAAAAAAAAACCGAACCATATCTCATCATACTGTTACGTACGTGGGGGTAAATACTGATAAAAATGCACGAATACACCGATAATCAAAAGAAGACTTTAATAACGCACTCACCTAAACCGTTACAAAACAATTATCGCACACAAACTTCGAATACTTAGATTATCGCTCAGGTCGCTCTTGTTCGCACTGTTCGCTTTCCAAGTAAAGACTGACTCTTGCTCGTTCGTGGTCTTCTCACTCCCGCCTCTCTATTTATTTATTTATTTATTTATTATTATAATTACAATTATAGGCTTACAGTATGGACCAAGGCGCATACAATGTTATAGATTTACACATATAGAGACATTTACAAATATTAGGTTTATAGCAGGGATGTAACAGAGCTCCGGTTCCGCTTCCGTTAAGTCGGAACTTCCGTTTAGTTTTAAACATCCGCTTCGGTTCTGGTTCTGTTACTTCCAAAACGGCTTTAAAGGCTGATGATTCATGTTTGGAATTTTTATTATGAATAGATAGACTTAGCTTAGACCTACCCTTAACATCTCATCCACCTCCATCCAATCCACCTATCACTCGGGTTCCGTTTCCGCTTCTGGTTCCGTTAAACTAAATTTAAAACATCTGGTTCCGGTTCCGGTTCCGATATAACCACATCTGTTACATCCCTAGTTTATAGAGATCAACAGAAGCAGTGAGTTTTCAGAGTTGTCAGCAAACACATCGACATCTTGGATCTGCGAAACAAACTCGCTAAGGAGCATCTGCGCGCGAGTGCTAGGTGCGTCTATGGGGGGATGAGGAACCGGCGACGGGCCTTTCGGCCCCCGTCCGGGGTGATCTCCGCCGACCGTTAAAACGGTCGGGTCCTAGGATAGCAGACAGCGCCGGAGGCGCGGGCTGCTGGGATGTGGGGATGAAAAGGGATTTTTGGGTAGGGGGAGAGGCAGGCGTCATATCCGGGTGAATTACGCTGCTCGCAAGATCGAGCCAGCTGGGTGAGACCCCATTCGGGGAGGCCCGGCTAGCAACCTACAAGCTGAGCAGCGACTTCATAGGTTAATTTTCATTTTTTCCCACGTCGTCCTCAGGGGGGTCCATTGAGGAATCATTTATGCCATCCCTCTGAGGACTATGGCGTAGATATCCTCGCCAGTTTTCAGGGCCGTCAGAATCTCCTGAAGTATTGATAGCACCATCACCACCGTATCCGGGTTCTTAGCTGCCTGAGCCGCATTTCTCGGGCCTGGTCCCTGAGTAGGGGCAAAAGAGGCCTGAGTTGCGGCGATGGTGGCAGCTAGGGCGGGGGCTGTTGTTCCCGTTTTTCCGGTGAATGCGTGGCGGCTGTAATGACTCGCCACAATAGCGGTCCGCCTTTTATAGGGCCCGTGTCCGACAATTCCAGAACGCCTTCCGGAGTGTTCAATGTACTTCGCTCCGCCGAGGATCGACATTATTCGTTGCTGGAATGTTCTACGCCTTGCTACCTTGTTTTGTTTACAATCACGACGTCCTTGGCTCACGGGTCTGGAATGTTCGGCGTATTGCTGTCCCATTTCCAATCGTGTTATCTCTTTCACACACTTCTCGAAGGTTCTCAGTATCGCTGTCTCTTTCTAATCATGCTTAGAGTTGTAGAGTGACCGACACTTTCAATATGTCACTTTGGACTTTAACGTGACAAATATGGACAATTATGGACAAATACGACATTTATAAAATAAAAATATACATATTTTAATATATTTATTTACAGACACTAAGTAATAAGCTTTTGCTGTACTTAGAGAAAAATATCAAAACAGAGAAGTGCATTGAGGCCATATTTAATTGTGTGCATGCATGGTATTTGCATTAACGTTCAAAACTTTTTTAATACATAAAAACTGTAATAAACCTAATAAAGTAGGTAAAAGCTTATTTAAAAAAAATCATTTTTTTATTTCAACGTGTATCAGTGAATTCTAAAGCATCAAAATAATTGATAATTTCAGACTTTGCCTTACTGTGATAAGCTTGTTAAACCGATCATTATTTATTTTGTTTCGTAGCTTCGTATGAGTTACAGAAATTAAGGTCATGTTCGTTCTGCAGAGGCCGAGCTCGGTGGAATGCTTAAAATCCTATGAGCTATTGGATAAACTTCTTCCGTAGAGGCAATGCTCTGCCACCACAATTGAGGTGCCATGGCTTCAACTGCAGCCCATGCGGAACTCTGCGACATTTGCCATTACCTTCTTACCCCCTTACTAATAAACGTTGAGTAATGGTAGTATATATCTGTCATTGTGACATTTGAATTTGACAGATAAGGACAAAACATTGTATAGTTATACCACCGTTACTCAACGTTTATTAGTAAGGGGGTTAGTTTCTTACACGTGTCTTATCTTACACACTCGCACATTTACCTTCAAACATAATATATATAATATATATTTATTTTAAGATATAAAGGTTCTATTATTATGTATACAGAACGCTAGTATTGTGTTTGTCTTTATAGTTGTTTTTAGAAAACAGCTTACTAGAATTTATTCCGATTGACCCTACAGAAATGAAATCAATATTTTATATTCAAGGTCCCATCACAGCCTCCAAGCCCCAAAACTGAGAAGCAACCAGCGCTAGCCGTCCTCGCAGCAGACAACGTGACGCTAGTGACACCGCTGGGCGTTGGCGAGAGCGTCAACAACGGCACCGTCCAACTACCCGTGAGCGTGGTAAAATGGAACAAAAGTAGTTTTTTTATTGAGGCGATCTTGTTTGACAGATGCTATATTTCCACAGATAAAAAAAAATCAAATCTTACTTATACTACCCAATATTATGTCAATTACCATCTGCAATATCTAATGATACATAATTAATAATTTAAATATATTTATTACATTAATTACAGTAAGTAATCAACTTTTTAATACCAGTACGAACAGCACCTCCCATACTGTGGCAACATTCGAAATCTACGCAGACGAAGTCGTGGGCAGAAGCTAGTTTATAATATAATTACATAAATTATACCACCCAGTTTGGCCAAAAATCTTGCCGCTAAGTAAATAGAAAACGAGATATTGGCTATATAGTGTCGTGTGGGCACGTATTTAAAAAAACCGAACCATATCTGATCATACTGTTACGTACGTGGGGGTAAATACTGATAAAAATTCAAGAATACACCGATAATCAAAAGAAGACTTTAATAACGCACTCACCTAAACCGTTACAAAACAATTATCGCACACAAACTTCGAATACTCAGATTATCGCTCAGGTCGCTCTTGTTCGCACTGTTCGCTTTCCAAGTAAAGACTGACTCTCGCTCGTTCGTGGCCTTCTCACTCCCGCCTCTCTATGGGGGGATGAGGAACCGGTGACGGGCCTTTCGGCCCCCGTCCGGGGTGATCTCCGCCGACCGTTAAAACGGTCGGGTCCTAGGATTGCAGCCAGCGCCAGAGGCGCCCGGGCCGTCAGAATCTCCTGAAGTATTGATAGCACCATCACCACCGTATCCGGGTTTTTAGCTGCCTGAGCCGCATTTCTCGGGCCTGGTCCCTGAGTAGGGGCAAAAGAGGCCTGAGTTGCGGCGATGGTGGCAGCTAGGGCGGGGGCTGTTGTTCCCGTTTTTCCGGTGAATGCGTGGGTGGGGATGGCGTCTGTAATGACTCGCCACAATAGCGGTCCAATGTACTTCGCTCCGCCGAGGATCGACACTATTCGTTGCTGGAATGTTCTACGCCTTGCTACCTTGTTTTGTTTACAATCACGACGTCCTTGGCTCACGGGTCTGGAATGTTCTGCGTATTGCTGTCTCATTTCCAATCGTGTTACCTCTTTCACACACTTCTCGAAGGTTCTCAGTATCGCTGTCTCTTTCTAATCATGCTTAGAGTTGTAGAGTGACCGATACTTTCAATATGCCACTTTGGACTTTAACGTGACAGATATGGACAATTATGGACACACGACATTTGTAAAATAAAAATGGCCACTAGACATATTTCAATATATTTATTTACAGACACTAATAAGCTTTTGCTGTACTTAGAGAAAAATATCAAAACAGAAAAGTGCATTGAGGCCATATTTAATTGAGTGCATGCATGGTATTTGCATTAACGTTCAAAACTTTTTTAATACATAAAAACTGTAATAAACCTAATAAAGTAGGTAAAAGCTTATTTAAAAAAAAACATTTTTTTATTTCAACGTGTATACATCAGTGAATTCTAAAGCATCAAAATAATTGATAATTTCAGACTTTGCCTTACTGTGATAAGCTTGTTAAACCGATCATTATTTATTTTGTTTCGTAGCTTCGTATGAGTTACAGAAATTAAGGTCATGTTCGTTCTGCAGAGGCCGAGCTCGGTGGAATGCTTAAAATCCTATGAGCTATTGGATAAACTTCTTCCGTAGAGGCAATGCTCTGCCACCACAATTGAGGTGCCATGGCTTCAACTGCAGCCCATGCGGAACTCTGCGACATTTGCCATTACCTTCTTACCCCCTTACTAATAAACGTTGAGTAATGGTAGTATAGCTATAGAATGTTTTGTCCTTATCTGTCATTGTGCCATTTGAATTTGACAGATAAGGACAAAACATTGTATAGTTATACCACCGTTACTCAACGTTTATTAGTAAGGGGGTTAGTTTCTTACACGTGTCTTATCTTACACACTCGCACATTTACCTTCAAACATAATATATATAATATATATTTATTTTAAGATATAAAGGTTCTATTATTATGTATACAGAACGCTAGTATTGTGTTTGTCTTTATAGTTGTTTTTAGAAAACAGCTTACTAGAATTTATTCCGATTGACCCTACAGAAATAAAATCAATATTTTATAATTCAAGGTCCCATCACAGCCTCCAAGCCCCAAAACTGAGAAGCAACCAGCGCTAGCCGTCCTCGCAGCAGACAACGTGACGCTAGTGACACCGCTGGGCGTTGGCGAGGGCGTCAACGTCACCGTCCAACTACCCGTGAGCGTGGTAAAATGGAACAAAAGTAGTTTTTTTATTGAGGCGATCTTGTTTGACAGATGCTATATTTCCACAGATAAAAAAAAATCAAATCTTACTTATACTACCCAATATTATGTCAATTACCATCTGCAATATCTAATGATACATAATTAATAATTTAAATATATTTATTACATTAATTACAGTAAGTAATCAACTTTTTAATACCAGTACGACCAGCACCTCCCATACTGTGGCAACATTCGTGCATTTCGAGTTGTCAAACTGGTTCGCTAAATAGGAATTATATTTTAATAACGAGAGAAAATTAAATATAATTTATACCGCCAGGTTTGCCCTTAAATCTTGCCACTAAGTAAAGATATTGGAAAAATGAGATATTGTATGTGGTATCTACTGATTGATTTGAAGTCGGTGCCAAGCCAAATTCATACTTATAATAATTATACAAATTATTATAAGTTGGCTTTGTTAAAGTTAGAATAAAATAGATAAGACGAGACATTTACTTTAAGAAAGCATTTATTTGCTTATAACTGTAACAACTTAGTAACAACAAAATCAATGAACGTAGAGCTTGACATTAATTCTTTTTCCGCTAAGTAAATGGAAAAGCTTACACGATGACAGTTTTGCGGCCGCCAGCAATAAAGCACCACCGTGTAAACAGTTTTCGCGCCAATTTTTGCGACGCGCCAGCCCTACCAAGGAATAGAACACGGATCTATTGGCGCCGAGATTTTGGCGCCGCAAAATTGTCATCGTGTAAACTTACCTTCAAACATTGTCTACTGGTCCGACCGGTTTGGTTGTTTTATCTTTTCATTTTATTTTTTTAAGATATTATGAAGCTTTTATTATTATGTATGCAGAACGCTAGTATTGTATTTGTCTTTATATTTGATTTTAGAAAACAGCTTACTAGAATTTATTCTAATTGACTACAGAAAAAAAACAATGTTTTATATTTTAGGTCCCATCACAGCCTCGAAGCCCCAAAACTGTGAAGCAACCAGCGCCGGCCGTCCCCGGTGCAGCGGATCATGCGACGCTAGTGATACCGCTGCGCGGGCGTACAGGCGTCGACGGAGATAAGGTAACTTTTTTTTTCTTTGCTCCGTGGTGACTTCAACAGCTACTACCGCGGGGATATGGCGTTTCCACGATAAAGTGGTTTCGCCAGTGTCAAGTATATATAAGTATAAATCAATATAGCAATAAAATACAATCCAATCTTCGCTAGGAAGATTGGTGGAAACGTTGTACGGTGATATGTAGGACAGAGGTCAAGATAGTTTTAACCTCTGTACCACTTGCGAGTCCACTTGAAACGAGAAGCAAGATGCCACATACACGAAATAAGTCCAAATTACTAACAGAAAAGAACTTTGAACACCTAAATACACAAAAATACAAAACTAAAACAAATCCGCCATCTTTTGACGTTGCAAATGGCCTCCTAAAACTCTAAGGTAAATTAAAAACTTCGATTTTCGAAGTAGGGCCTCGGGTGAAGTATTTTGACAGTTACAGTGAATCACATTCTGACAAGTAGTAAATAGCTGCCAAGATTGAACTCATGTTCTACAACTATACCTCGTCTATTTAACAGAGTTAATACTAGAAAACAGAGAATGCACGTAATTGGTCAGCGATAAGGACGATGCACAGGCACAAGGTAGGTTTACATGCCTGTCAAAGTTTAGTCAACATCTGTCGCTCGTACGGTGCGGACGCTTTCAAGTGCTTATCTTTGGTTACAAATTTAATTTATTTTATTTAATAATTTATTTCTATGTATATATACATATATACCTACTACTTCTCTTTCTCATCATCACACATACTTGTACTTGTATGGCCTGTACTATACGTCCCACTGCACTGCAGGGCACATATTTAAATATTATACTTTAAATCACATAATTAGGATTTATAGATGAATTAACATGACATGACAATGTCATGTTATCAGTAAGTTATTATTTGAGGTGCCTCTAACTACAAACAAAAATAACGAGAAATATTACGAATATTTTAACAACAGGCGGCATGTAAGCCGAGCCCGCCATCGACGTGCGTTTGTTGACGCCCACTGGCAGTTTCTTGTCCCTTTCATTTTCATACAAAAGTGCAACAGAGACAACGCTTTGTTAACTCTGTTAAACAGACAGGGTATAGAATAAATCCTAATTTATCCTAGTGTACGAAAACGATCGTGTGATTTTAATTGTCATTTTTTTCCTCTAGGACCCGTCGAGGACCCAAGGCTCTAAAGCTGAGAAGCAACCAGCTCTGGCCGTCCTCGGTGCACCTGATAATGGGACACTAGTGATACCGCTGCGCGTGCACGCAATTGAAAAAACAGTAAGCCAGATTATGTTGCAGTAATGAATTTATTTTGTAAAAAATATATGAATCATACAAGCATTGACAGACAGATTCTTGAAGTAAATTGTCAGAAAAAGAACCAAAGACAACACACACCCTCAAGAATTGATCCATTATTTTAAGATCCGCACAGATCGGCGTGCACAATTTCTCCTCGGAATCTAGTCTTTTTGATACTTAAATAGGCCGGAGTTATCGAATGTTTGCCTTCAATACGAGCCGAGCAAAAATGCTGGTTCATACATGTTTTAATGTCATTCACTTGGAGTATTTTCTTTACGTAAACGAAGTTATGGTGGGCAAATTTCTGATGATATATCATTAAATCGCATTTATTCGGCTTTTTTTTCTTTGCCCATCGGCGACTTGAGCAGCTACTACCGCGCGTATATGGCGTTTCCACAATGAAGTGATTTCGCCAGTGTCCAGTATATATAATTATAAATCAATATAGCAATAAAACACAATCCAATCTTCTCTAGGAAGATTGGTGGCAACGTTGTACGGTGATATGTAGGACAGAGGCCAAGATAGTTTTAACCTCTGTACCACTGCGAGGCCACTTGAAACGAGAACTAAGATGCCTGATACACGAAATAAGTCCAAGTCTTCTATCACTGTGCAACACAAAGGCATAAAAAGTACAAATCGCTAAAAGAAAAGAACTTTGAACACCTAAATACACAAAAATATAAACTAAAACAAATTACACATCCGCCATCTTTTGACGTTGCAAATGGCCTCCATCGCATTTATTATTATTACTCGTACATACGTCAACTTTGTCACACTTGCTTGACAGCGCGATAGACTGCTGTGACATTTTGGACATCATTTTGAATAAACGACCTTCGCGACGGGCGAGAGTAGCAACCGCATTGTTTTTGATAAACTTGCAAATATTATTGAAAACATGTGCAGACCTTTATCTAAGCAAATGGCGGCAGAATACAGATTTACCTTAAAGTCCAGTACATAGAGAACGTGTTTTAGCTCAACTTCACTTCACAACATGAAACAAATATAAATAAAGCATTAGCAGATATCAATACTTGGACATGTAATATTAATATTGATAAAAGTTAATTTATACAATTTCATTCTTATAAATCATTCGTCAATGAAGCTCACAGTTTAAAATTCTTAGGTTTAATTATTGATAAACATCTGAACTGTAAGCTCCATATTGATTCAGTCTGTTTTAAATTAGTAATTAGAAAATCAGTTTCTACTGGGGCATCGCTAACTGCCTACCGCGGTTATGTGGCATCTACCCTTAATTACGGACTTTTGCTATGGGGCAACTCTGTTGATGTAGAAAGGGCATTTATAATGCAGAAAAAATGTCTGCGTGCAGTAGGTTGTGCTCGGTTTGATGAAAGCTGTAAACCACTTTTCCATAAGTTTAAAGTTCTCCCTTTGGCGTCTATGTATATATTGAAACCATGTCTCTTCACTGATAGCCATCCAGAATATTTTAAAAAACGTGAAAAACTGTTCGGTGGAAAAACAAGAAGTCAGTATCAATATCTGCTCCATCAACGATGTTGTAGGTCTGACATCTTTAAAAGAAACGCCTGTAACATGTGCGTAGTATTATTTAATAACCTTCCCAATGAATTGAGGGTGTTACATGGTAGGGTGCTCAGGACTAAGTTGACTGCATGGCTAAGGGAACACTGTTTTTATAGCGTTAAAGATTTTGTTAACTTTAATAGAGCATAAAAACGCTGACGCATGCTATATAGCAAATTTATTTTTGAGACTTATTTATATAAGTATATTTTGCATGTCGATTTTAATGTCGGCTGAATACTGATTCTGTTATTTATTTTGTGGTATTATTGTAACGTATTCTAGCAAATAAACATTTCTATTTCTATTTCTATTTCTTCTTGCCACTTCTGTCCATCAAATGCTTCCAGCTCCGTCACCCATCTGAACAAGGTGATCCTGAAGCTCTTGATAATCACTCATTATATCCCTTCTTCTTGACATGTGTTGGGAGCATCCTCTATCCATATAAAAGCGGTCTTCTATTTGGTCAAGTTGACTAGCGACTAAAGCAATAGGGCTAAGCTGCTTCTTAGTTTAATTATTATTCCTACAGATACAGTACTTGGATATATGTTCCGGGTTCTTGAAAAACTTGTCAGTTTTATTTCTATAGAAATGAGTTTTCACATACAGCTTTGTCACATGCTTAAGCACTTACTGCTAGTACTTTTATGTTCCGTGCTACTTTTATTTCGCTGCTCTTCGAGAACACTTGGAGCAGATTCCCACGCACACGCAATGTGGCAATTATTTTGATCACTAATTTAAAACATTCTCGTCAAGTCTTAGGTTGGTATATTTACCAAAAAAATCGAATGTTATTACATTCGATGAAATTAAAATTGATGTAGAGAAACTCGATAAAATGGTGGATTGCTGTACAGAACGCTAGGAGTAATGTAGACAGACTCGTAACTGACCTTTTTGTGTCCCAATATTATGACCAGTTTTTAAAAAGAATAGCCCACTATAATATCAATAAATCCTAATTTATCCTAACGAACGAACGCGTGATTTTAATTGACTTTTTATTTCACTAAAGGACCTGTCGAAGACCCGAAGCTCTAAAGATAAGAAGCAACCAGCGCCGGCCGACCGAACTGCAGCAGATAATGCGACGCTAGCGAAATTGCGGCGCGTGCGCGCGGGCGTCGACAACGGCACCGTCCAACTACCCGAGGCGTCTGCCGGCAACCTCGCTTATAATGCGACGCAGAATGCGGTAAAATGGAACTACGTCATTAATGTTTAAGATCATGAAAACATCATGGTTTTAGCAGAACCTCCCATTGATGAAGTGGAATTCGATAATGGGATACCAAACAGAACGCTAGTGGCATGCAGCCAGACACGTAACTGACCTGTCTTTTTGCGCACTAGAATAAATCAGAATTGATACTATTGTACAAAAGCGATTGGCTGATTTTCATTGATCATTTATTTTTGCACTAAAGGACCTATCACGACCCCTAAGCCCTGAGAAGCAACCAACGCTGGCCATCGAAGCTGTAGCACATAATGCGACGCTAGCGACACCGCAGCGGGTGCGCGGGGGCGTCAACAACAGCACCGTCAGAGTAATAAAGGTTTTATTATGTATACAGAACACTAGTATTGCATGTGTCTGTTTTGCCTTTATACTTTAACCTCATTTTGGAAAAAGTAGCTCACTAGAATCATTCCTTATAGATCCTACAAGACAAATGTGATGGTGTGATTTTCACTTGATCGTTTATTTTTTGCACTAAAGGACCCACGGCCTCGAAGCCCTGAAGCGAAGCAACCAGCGCCGGCCGTCCTCGTTGCAGTAGGCAATGCTCCACTAGCGTCAACGCAGCGCGTGCGCGAGGGCGTCGACAACGGCACCGTCCAACTACCCAAGGCGTCTGCCAACAACGGCACTTATAATGTGACGCAGAATGTGGTAAAACGGAACAAAAGTAGAATTTTGATTCAGGCGAAAAATCAACAAATCTGAACGCACTTTAAACACGCACTTCAAATTCAAATTCAATTCTGTCCGAAATTACCTAAACTTTAATCAAATACTTGGAAAACATAAACATTAAAAGTACCTACCTTACCTACAACCCGCGTTGTGTCGGGCGCGACCGCCCGGGCCGCCCGCCGCTGCGCCGCACCGCGCTACCCTCCTAATTACCTCTGCGCTCCTGGTACTTTATTTAAACAATACATGCTCTTTGGTTGGATGCAAGGCCTAGTTATTTAGTATATTTAACAAAAATATATGATAAAATGTTAAATATTAATAACTCGCTTACACACTTCACACACACGCAAGGTTACAATAGCCTGTCATATAATGATCTGATCTCATGCCATTTTAAAATGATGTCAATTTTTCAAATAAACTTACCTTCAAATATCATCTAGATACTTTTGGGGGTAGTTTTTATTGATGTTATAAAGGTTATACGATATCAAATATGTTTTATTATAATTATTATGTATACAGAACGCTAGTAGCGATTTGTCTTTATATATTAACATCTTATAGAAAAAGTAGCTAGCTAGAATCAATTGTGTGATTATCGTTATTTAATATTTTACAGTTATTTAAGGGCCCATCACAGCCTCGGAGCCCTGCAGCTGAGAAGCAACCAGCACCGGCCGTCCGAGCTGCAGCACATAATGCGACACTGGCGACACTGCTGCCCGTGAGCGGGGGCGTCAACAACGGCACCGTCCAACTGACCAAGGCGTCTGCCAGCAACCGCACTCACAATGTGACGCAAAATGCGGTAAAATGACACAGTGTACGCGGTGACAATTTTGCGGCTGCAAGCAATAAACCACAATTTAAACAGTTTTCGCGCCATTTTTTCGCGACGCGCCAGCGCTAGCACAGAATAGACAAGCATCTACTTATAGGCCGGAAGATTTTGGTGCCGCAAAATTGACATCGTGTAAACTTACCTTCAAACATCGTCTACTGGTCCGAAGGGGTTAGGTTGTTTTATTTATTTTTTCATGTTAAAAAGTTTATAAGATATTAGTTAAATATGTTTTATTATATTATGTATACAGAAAGCTAGTAGTGATTTGTCTTTATATTTTAACATCTATTAAAAAAAAGTAGCTAGCTAGAATCAATTGTGTGATTTACACTATTTAATATTTTACATTTATTTAAGGGCCCATCACAGCCTCGGAGCCCTGCAGCTGAAAAGCAACCAGCGCCGGCCGTCCGAGCTGCAGCACATAATGCGACACTGGCGACACTGCTGCGCGTGAGCGGGGGCGTCAACAACGGCACCGTCCAACTAACCAAGGCGTCTGCCAGCAACCGCACTCATAATGTGACGCAGAATGCGGTAAAATGAAACAAAGTGTACACGGTGGCAATTTTGCCGCCGCCAGCAATAAACCACCGCGTGTAAACAGTTTCCGTGTATTTTTCTGCGACGCGCCAGCGCTAGCACGGAATAGACGAGCATCTATTTTTGCGCCGCAAAATTGACATCGTGTAAACTTACCTTCAAACATCGTTTACTGGTCCGAAGAGGTTAGGTCGTTTTATAAATATATCATGTATACAGAAAGCTAGTAGTGATTTGTCCTTATAATTAAAAATCTTTTAAAAAAAGTTGCTCACTAGAATCAATTGTGGGATTATCATTATTTAATATTTTAAAGCTATTTAAGGGCCCATCACAGCCTCCGAGCCCTGCAGCTGAGAAGCAACCAGCGCCGGCCGTCCGAGCTGCTGCACATAATGCAACACTGGCGACACCGCTGCGCGTGCTCGCGGGCGTCGACAACGGCACCGTCCAACTAACCAAGGCGTCTGCCAGCAACCGCACTCATAACGTGACGCAGAATGCGGTAAAATGAAACAAAGCGTACACGGTGGCAATTTTGCCGCCGTCAGCAATAAACCACCGCGTAAACAGATTCCGTGCAATTTTTTGCGACGTGCCAGCGCTCGCACGGAATAGACAAGCATCTATTTTTGGGCCGCAAAATTGACATCGTGTAAACTTACCTTCAAACATCGTCTACTGGTCCGAAGGGGTTAGGTAGTTTTTTTTTTATGTTAAATAGATATCCATTAAATATATTATGTATACAGAGAGCTAGTAGTGATTTGTCTTTGTATTTTAACATCTTTTGTAAAAAAAGGTAGCTCACTAGAATCAATTGTGTGATTAACATTACTTAATATTTTACAGTTATTTAAGGGCCCATCACAGCCTCGGAGCCCTGCAGCTGAAAAGCAACCAGCGCCGGCCGTCCGAGCTGCAGCAGATAATGCGACGCTGGCGACACCGCTGCGCGTGCTCGCGGGCGTCGACAACGGCACCGTCCAACTAACCAAGGCGTCTGCCAGCAACCGCACTCATAATGTGACGCAGAATGCGGTAAAATGAAACAAATTAACACGATGACAATTTTGCGGCCGCCAGCAATAAAACACCGTGTAAACAGTTTACGCGCCATTTTTTGCGACGCGCCAGCGCTAGCACGGAATAGAGCATGCGACGATTTATTGGCGGCGAGATTTTGGCGCCGAAAAATTGTCATCGTGTAAACCTACCTTCAAACATCGTCTAGATACTATTGGGGGTTGTATTTTCCATGTTAAAAAGTTTATAAGATTTGAAATATTTTCAAGTAAATGTCAAAGAATTGCTTATATTTTCTCGATGAGACCGCATCTTCAACTTTATATCCCGTTGAAGATTTTAACCCCCCGATTACATTTATCTTTTCTGTGTGTCCGCCATTTTCCACGCCAACTAGTATTCTTATCACTCCTACTAACGATAACGCTGTATTTGTATTTTTGTCGACAAAAGATATTTTTATCAACATAATTTATTTTTGAACTCTTCTGCTTCTTCTACTTCTACTATATACTGAATTTTCACCTGACATCATGTTTTTTTTTTTTTTTTTTTTTTTCTTTGCCCCGCGGCTACTTGAACAGCTACTACCGCGCGTATATGGCGTTTCCACAATGAAGTGATTTCGCCAGTGTCAAGTATATATAAGTATAAATCAATATAGCCAACAATCCAATCTTCTCTAGGAAGATTGGGGGCAACGTTGTACGGTGATATGTAGGACAGAGGTCAAGATAGTTTTAACCTCTGTACCACTGCGAATCCACTTGAAACGAGAAGTAAGATGCCAGGATACACGAAATAAGTCCATGTCTACTATCACTGTGCAATACAAAGGCATTAAAAGTACAAATCACTAACAGAAAAGAACTTTGAACACCGAAATACACAAAAATAAAAAATAAAACAAATCCGCCATCTTTTGACGTTGCAAATGGCCTCCTGACATCATGTTTAATATAAAATTAATATTATTGAAATAAAACAACAAACAACTTGTGTATGCAGCCATCATTGTTGCGTGTTCTGTGGTACAGATTATATAAATATGACACGTACAGAACGCTAGTAGCGATTTGTCTTTATATATTAACATCTTATAGAAAAAGTAGCTAGCTAGAATCAATTGTGTGATTATCGTTATTTAATATTTTACAGTTATTTAAGGGCCCATCACAGCCTCGGAGCCCTGCCAATGAGGAGCAACCAGCGCCGGCCGTACGAGCTGCAGCACATAATGCGAAGCTGGCGACACCGGTAGGCGTGAGCGGGGGCGTCAACAACGGCACCGTCCAACTAACAAAGGCGTCTGCCAGCAACCGCACTCATAATGTGACGCAGAACGCGGTAAAACGGATACAAAGAAAAAATACTAACTAGTTTCACAGATAATGTGTTGCCACATGTAAAAAATCCATGTAAGTTTACTTCTCAATCTATGTTTATATATAAAGGAACTGACTGACTGACTGACTGCTTAATATTTGAAATTTGGAATATTTAAAGAAAATTTGATTTTATGACGTAGGCATAAGAAGGGATTTTTTAAATTCAACCCCCCAGTGTTTAAAAGGGGGTTGCCAAGTTTGTATAGGGAAATTATTTTTATTAAACTTGGTAGAAATGCTCTTCAATGCAAATAATGAGACACGTATTTCAGCGATTACTAAAATATTATCCCTAGAGGGATGAAAGGGGGTTGCGAAGTTTGTATAGAAAACGTATTTTTATGATCAAATTTACTTTACACTTGGTAGAAATGCTCCGCAATGCAAATAATGAGACATATATTACAGGGATAATTAAAATTCAACCCCTTGGGGAATGATGGGGGTCACAAAGTTTCTTTCGGAAATAATACTTTATTGTCTAATTTTCTTGAAACTTGGTAGAAATGCTCTGCAATGCAAATAATTAGACATGTATTTTAGTTATTACTATAATTTTATCCCCAGAGGGATGATTTTTATGATAATTTTTACTTGACACTTGGTAGAAATGCTCTGCAATGCAAATAATGAGACATATATTTCAGCGATAAATAAAATTCAAACCCTAAAAAGGGGATTGGACAGTTTGTATAGAAAAAATATGTTTATGTGAAACTTGGTAGAAATGATTTTCAAAGCAAATAATGAGAAACGTATTCCAGCGATGGCTAAAATTCAACCCCTTGGGATAGGAAAGGTGGTCACAATAGTATATTGTGCATCAAGGGTAGTATGAAGGGAATTACTAACGAGAGTGTTAGAAGCCCGACGCCGAAGGCGGAGGGCTTTTAATGACTCGAGTTAGTAATCCCCTTACTGCCTGTGATACACACAATGGTTTTCATCACATTTGCGAGGAAAAAAAACAAAGAGAAAACACTTTAACTCTGCAAAATATAAAGAAATAACTTTTGACGGACGGGAACGTAAATGGAAACGATATTTTTTTTGTGACCACAGATACTGCGTTTAGTTTCGACCTGGATTCGAGCCAGAAATAGCCAATTTGATAAAAATGTATAATTACTAAAATTAATGATAAATGTTGATATAAACTTGAAATAGGTATAAAAATAATGAAGTTTAATGAAGCATATAGGTTTTGTGTAATGTAAGTTAGTCTCTAGCTAATTTTAAGATGAAATTAGAAACCGATTTAATTTTTGGGTGAAAATTAAACCTCCTTAGTCAGAAATTATGTACGAAAGAGTTGCAAATTTTAAAAAGAAAGTCATTACTCCCTAGGGATGACAAACTCGCCATAATTCCCGCGGGAACAATTTAGGCCATTGTCCTTCTGTATACAAGCATGGAATAACACCATTTACGAGCAAGTGTGATGAAAAGTTTCTTTCGGAACAAATACCACTACTGCTTTTACAAATATAAAAAAATACTTTCCGTTATTTAGGAAAAACTGTCCCAAAGGTGGTAAAATGGGAGGAGGAGTTTGTTAATTTAATAATAAAATATTTATTACTAAAAAATACAACTGCTGGCGATTTTGGAAAACTGAAGTGAAGAAATGGGGTATTTAGTAAGTGAGTTCTGTTATCTTTTTAATAAGAAACGCATCACGTTTCTTATGTGTCGACTACTGGTATATGAATGGAAAATAAATACTTTCGGAGATTTAGGAACAAATATCCCAGTAAATCGCGGTAGTGAATTGGCAGTAGAAGTTTGTACGGGATTATTTTTGAAGCGATAAATGTGAAAATGTAAATATATATTTATCTAAGGTCAAAGTTTGTAAGAGAGTTGGTCATTGAAACGAAAATCGTGAACATCATTATTCAGGATATAAATAAAAAAAATAGTTACGGCAAATTCGGAAAAGGGGGGAAATGGGGGTACAGTCTGTATGGGATTTTGGTCATTTTTGAAGTGAGAAATGTGGAAAATGGTATCAAGGTTACCTACTATTTACCTACCTATAAATATAAATTATGAGCGAACGAGTTAGATACATAGAACTCGGTATCAACACCATTATAAATTAAATAAAAACCAGATTTAAAAAAAAGGCCTTAACAGTGTGAAAAGCGGTTGAAAGTTTGTATGTGAGTTAGGTTTTTTGCCAGGTACATAAATCATAGCATCTAAAAAAGTGCATTGCACCTTAAAGGAAAAGTGAGTCAAGAGCACATTATACATACATAAAAAATAACCAAAGGGGAACACTTGGGATCCTACTGACTGCAAAGTTCGTATCGAAATTAAGTAATTTTTAAAGTTATATAAATAAATATAAATATAAATAAAGGAGATCGGCGAACATCCATAGAGTCTTGGGCCCGACCGTTACACTAATGATTTTTAGGCCGTATTGTAGATCACTATGTAGGATATTTACAGGATAAAAATTATGGGCCTGGTCTTTGGAAAAGCAGAGATATGGACGGTTCTCCATATGAACCAAAGTAAGTAGTTAAAAAAGACTTCGATGAATACTTCTGATAAGTTATATTTAAAAAAGCATCAAATAATCATGGTAGAGATGTTAAGCATATGCAACATGATATTATTATAAGAACATGAATAAAAATTCCAAGGGCTACAATATGGCTCAGTATGCATTTGGTCTGTGAAACAATGGATAGCGTAGAAGGCAGAATTATTATGTTATGGTACTTCTACCCTCAATTTTTTTAAATGTCCTACTACGGCGTATTACGGTAAACAGAAATCAACAATGTTATTTATTATTGTTATAATTTAAATCCCATAGAAAAAAAGTCTGATACTTCACAAAGAGTAGTTAAAAAATACAACATTAATTATTGTTTTAGTTAGATTCCTGTAACGGCTAGGCCCACTTTCGCCTATCTCCTTTAAATGGAATTGTAATTGCTACTGTATAAATTAATGTTTTATTTTAAAATTATCTATTAAAAAAACAACGAATAAGAAATCGGTTGATTTTTGCCCGAATTGAGCGACAATCGATAGATCGGTAGATGACTAAAAAAATCGTTTAAAATACCGTTTTTTTGTAGCACTGGCAACACTGGCCTTTCGGCTTCTGAACCCATCGCAGAGTACTTATACTATATGTAATTGCCAATTGGTATCTCAAGCGTGAACTTTTTTAAATAATAAAGTAACGGCTCTACCGATATTATTCCGAGTGGCAACATTTTGAGCTGTCAAACTGAATAAAATTACTACTTTAGAACCGAGTAAAATAAGGAAAAAGAAGTAACTGTCGCTTGTGGTTGGATATAACTTGAACTGGTATATATCTGCCAGGATTCACGTAACATTTTGCCGCTAGCAATATGAAGGAGGAAAACTTAGCCGTATTTGTCTGTACATTTAGTTATATTAAGCAAAACTGAACGTGCATTAAACACACAATGAACTCGCACACACTCCACGCACATCCAATGCAACACACACAAAACGTAATTATTCGTACTATTTAATTTGTATAATTTTAAACTTATAACCAAGGTCACTTGCAGGATAAAGTTAAACCGAGAGTGTGTCAAACAAATACGTCTATACCTTGTCTATTTAACAGAGTTAATACTAGAAAACAGAGAATGCACGTAATTGGTCAGCGATAAGGACGATGCACAGGCACAAGGTAGGTTTACATGCCTGTCAAAGTTTAGTCAACATCTGTCGCTCGTACGGTGCGGACGCTTTCAAGTGCTTATCTTTGGTTACAAATTTTTACCTGGCTCGTTTATTGGACTGTTTCCCGTTTGACCTGTGACTCGGCTTGTTTTTTGGACTGTTTCCTATTAAACCTGTGACTCGGCTTGTTTACTCGGCACTGCAGGGCACATATTTAAATATTATTATCTACTACTTTAAATTACATAATTAGGATTTATAGATGAATTAACATGACATTACAATGTGATGTTATCGGTAAGTTAATTATTTGAGGTGCCTCTAACTACAAACAAAAATAACGAGAAATATTACGAATATTTTAACATCGGCATGTAAGCCGAGCCCGCCATTGACGTGCGTTTGTTGACGCCCACTGGCAGTTTCTTGTCCCTTTCATTTCCATACAAAAGTGCAACAGAGACAACGCCTTGTTAACTCTGTTAAATAGACGGTATAGTTTTAACTATTATCCCGCAAGTGGCCCTTAGAGGTTCACCAACAAGTCGACGGACGGTTAGCGGTTTGACGGGTTGTCAAATGTATTTACTAACAGCTGATTAAGACTTAACCGTCTGTCAAATTGGTGACTCGGGCCTTAGTCTTATACTTACAATTTGAATTTACTCTTAATGCTGTTTTAGAGTCGAACCTAAAACAATAGTAAGTAAGATTAAATAAAATTGTTCAGCCAATAACAAACCAGTTATGGCAGAACATTTGTATTTAATGATAATAATATTTTGTTATGTTATGGTATTGTAATTAATAAATAAACTTTTAGCAGGTTATAAGTGTTTCTTTTAGTACTTTATAGATTCTGATTTGTGATCAGTACCTAAAGCATTGCCTCCTGTATTTCAGTCAGCTCAGTTGATGCAAGAGTTTTGCGGTTGGTAGGACCTTGTGCAGGGTCCGTCTGGATCACTACCACCATTTTATCCACTACCCTACCGCCAAACAGCAGTGTTCGCATTGTTGTGTTCCGATTTGGGGATAAGACAGCCGGTGTAATGAAATGACGGTTAATTCAATATGGTAGGTTACTTCGATAGAAATAAACTATACTCAAGAGAAATTACGACGGGTCACCTTCTATGGAAATTCTATACAACGTGACCCGCTTGGCCCGCCCGTTTGCTTTCAGTACGAATCCGCAACTGATACAGCACCGTTAAACTAAACACAAAATTTGGGGGATATCTTGTGATGCATTAAAATCATTTTGTGACCTTTCCAAAGCTTTTGATTGCAACGATCATACGACTCTTATTTTTAAAATAAGAACATTTAATTTCACATATTATTCTCTAAGTCGAATGCCTTTATATCTTAGTGATAGAATACAAACATTTGTTTTAAACCAAACACGGTCTGTTGGAGCACCGGTTAAATAAGGTGTGCCTCAGGGCTGTACATTAGGTCCCTTCTTATATTTGGTTTCTATTAATTAGTTACCACCCACGGTAGATATTGAATGGATACTAAAACTATAAAACGGGACTTAATCGCGTAATATGTTAAACATGCTGTTGTAACACAGTCGAAACGTCGAGGTAAATGTTTAATAGATACATCATTAATTATACCAAAAATACGTTGATTACGTAGGATAATCGGCACGCTAACTGTTATTATATATTGTTGATCCACCCTAGAACCTTGTTTAATGACAGCATCAAGTGACGAGATATAATTTACATAGGAATTAACCGTTGGTTTTATGCGACATGGTTCTATAGTGGTTCATCGATTAAAGTCCGTGACCTTACTTAACAATCAACAACAAATGAGGAAAACATGGCTGCCACGAGACCAAAGAAAGCAGCTAACTGCATAGCAATTGTAAAATACAGTATAAAATGCTTCGAGCACTACAGTTCTTGAACTGTAGCTTGGCGCCTGGATGGTTACTATTCAAGCATAAAATTCGGAACTTCAGTTGCTCCATCCTTTTCACTCGTCATTTGAGACTAAATTGGCAGAAAGTGATAGAGACAACGTAACTTCGAACTACGAATTTCAAGGACCCTCGAACATTTGGCGTAACTTGATGCTGCGATCGGAAGATATAATAATTACGTTACTATTAGGTAACTTACAAATACATTTTAAAAAAAATGTACATATGTCGATCGTTAATACAGGGAAACGAACGTGTTCACAATGTTATACACGTGTCAGTGTTTAGTGTTTCCTCAGACATTCTTGACGATGGAAACTGTCTTAAAATTATATGTTATCGACCTACTGACCTATTGTAGAACGCACGCATAGCAATCGAAATCATTCAAATGCGAAATTCATTGATCTTTCGTAAACTTCTCTTCCTTCTTCGTCTAATCATGAACTACAGTCGTGTCCTGGTCAGACTGAAAATGATAATTACAAGTAAGAAAACGAAAACGGTCTTGATAGCGAGTGCGTAAGGCGTATCAGTAACTGAAGTGGCAGTGGGCGGGGTACATGGCTCGCAGGACTGATGGCCAACCCTGTGTCTATAGTATCATTGATTTGTACCATCAATGGTACTACCGATACTAGCACGTGTCGCTAGTACCATTGCATCGAAAACATGCGCTATTCGCTTTAGTCGGTTATTCGTCAGAAATCATTTTTATTCCGCAAAAGTAGGTAGGTTAGGTTCGTCAGGTATCTTAAGATGCCCGAAGGGCAAATCGCTCAGAAATAGGAGCCCTGCCATAGGCAGGGCTCCGTCGAAAGGCACTGGTGTGACAACCTGGTGTGACGACGAGTCTGCACCCCAAAAAATATATACATATAACAGGGGTTTAATAGTAATAAATCATTCCAACAATTAATTGAGGAAAAAAACCTTCTTGGCTGTTTCCGCTACGTTTCAACAAGTGCTAGATTAAATCCTGGCCACTTCAAAGATCACAATTTACTTGTGAAAATAACGTAGTATCTTAATTAAGACGAAATTATTATTTTTAATTTGTTTTTTTTTCACAAGTAAATATTCGGTATAAACTAGTATCTTTTTCAATGGTACTAAGGACACATAGTAGTATCACTTGTACCATTGATGGTACAAATCAATGGTACTATAGACACAGGGGGTGATGGCCGATGGGGTCAGAAGGTTCTGGAGTGGCGTCCGCGGACCGGGAGACGAGCATGCAGGGCCTCTTTTCTTAGCGGTAAAAACCATATGGTCTTGGAGCTGTTATGGTATTGTTCATAACTCGGCCACCTACTAACAAGTAAGAGCTATTAAAACGTCGACAATACGATGACAGGTTAAAGAAGAGAAGAAGAAGAGAAGAGGCCCTGCATGCCCTGGCCCTGGTCCTAGTGATTTAGGTTCTAACGTTACTATCATATGGTGCATGAGTGATGAGGATACACTGTTTCTTTTGAATTAAATAAATTATTCGATATCATCATCATCATCATGTCAGCCGAAAGACTCTGCTGGACATAGGCGATCCTGACGAGGTCGTCACTCCATCTTGTTGGAGACCTACCTACATCTCGTCTTCCGGTCCGCGGACGCCACTCCAGAACCTTCTGGCCCCATCGGCCATCAGTCCTGCGAACAATGTGCCCCGCTCACTGCCACTTCAGTTTAGCTATTCTTCGATATAATCGATATCTTTATTATGCGATATAATCGAACTTTAATCGGTGTTTTTAACCGTTGTTAAATGTGTCAGCCGCTCTAAGCTATATTGCAAGAAGTATAATTGCATTGCGGCAGCTGCAGCCGGGTACAATAACCTTCCGGCTTCGTCGCGGCCGGCCAGGGGGTCGAGGTGGTCGACCACGAACAGGTCGGACGAGCGTGAATCGACGACGCGTACACTTTTGAAGGACATCTTGGAAGCATGCGCCTCAAGGTCGAGGGCGAAGGCACCCCACGCGGAGTATATTTATTTATTATATTGAATATGTTGTAGAAACCATGCAAAACTATGTCTGTACGTTTTCCTTTCCAAGAAAATATTTCTTAGAATGAAACAAATGGAAAAAACAAAAAGAAAAACCTCAAAAATCGTGGAAATCGGACTTGATAGGGGGAGAGAAACGTTATCGTCCGGAGCTAAATTTGTATAGACTTTTTTTGACAGCCACGCGATTTTAGCTTCACAATCCTTTTAAGAAACACCTACACAGTTTGCTGGTTCTTCTTGACGACCTTAAACCATAAAGTTTTATAAAGGTCTCGCCCGTGAGTCGTCGTGCGTGGACGCAACAGGTCAGTGTGTCGTCCGCGGCGAGCGCGCGCGGGTCTGTTCAAAATAATAAATTAATTATCATGTCAAAATGTTGAATATCATCTTCATTATAACTTTTGGTAAGTAGAAGTGCTAAAGGATTTGGGTGAAACCGAACGAAGTGTTTTTCAGTGATATATATCCAACTATGCGGGTGGTAGGACCTTGTGCAGTGTCCGTCCGGATCGCTACCACCATCTTATCCATTAATCTACAATCAAACATCAGTGTTCGCATTGTTGTGTTCCGGTTTGGGGATAAGACAGCCGGTCCAAGGATCCAGAGGATCTTAGTCCTCAGGGATGGCATCGCATTTGCAGTCTTAGGCTTGCAGTCTTGTGAATGCGAATGTCTATAAGTCACAGTTTCCACTTACCATCAGGTGGCCTGTGTGCTCATTTGCCATATCTATGCCATAAAAAAAACTCAACCAAATTATTTGCGATTTTAAAACATAGGTACACATATACAACACACACGCACCTGCACTTTTACGACAACTTTCTAACCTCAAATTGAACCAAAGGGTGATGGGCAATTTTGTATGGACCCCGTCCCCCCCCTCCAACAGTAACGGGCTGCAGGTCTATATGTTCATTAGGACCCAATAAAAGACAGAATACTTATCTTCGTAGCAAAATCAATGGGATTTTTTTAATGAAAACAAAGGGCCAGGCAAAGCAAATCATCTACATACGTGTTCATTTTCAAACAAATTCCATAGTTCCATACGATAAGATTATGATTTATCAAGAAAACCCCATACATATGGTGATCGTCGCCATAGAAAAAATACATCATATTGCCAAGATCTATAAACTGGCACATGTTTCATCTCTGTTGGTGGGTGGGGACATTTTTACCCATCGTCCTTTGGCTAAACAGTTATTTTTAATAAAATAAACAATACATTGGCCAAGTGATGTCCAAAATTTTTGCTCGGTTTACTTTATTTATCGTCTGTGGCAATTAAAATCGGCAAAGATACAACCAAACTAGCCAACTTACCATTGTTAAGGGGCTTCTAAACGGGCCATATTTTGCTGCAATTTGTGGCCGGCAACTAGTGCTATCTTACTCGTACATCGTATGTTAGAACAAGATGCGTATAGTTGCCGGCAACTAGTGCTATCTTACTCGTACATCGTATGTTAGAACAAGATGCGTATAGTTGCCGGCCACACATTGCCGTGAAAATGTTGCTCGTTTAGAAGCCCCTTCACTCGACAAGCATATGCTTTTAAAGATCAAGTGATATCTTAGCAACGTTTTATACACTTGATCTTTACTATAACATTAAGTTTAAGATTAAATAACTCTTAATTATAGGATATTTAAAATAAAAACATTAAAGTATGTGAAAACAATGCATTTTATTCATTATATATATATATATATATCCTCCGGTTTCTAATCGAACTAGGTAATAGGTTTAGTGTCGTGGGCTCCCAAACTAATAATAGGTTCACTTGACATTTATGACGGCCGAGTCAAATAGAGGGCAGCACCAATGGGCAGCACAATATATGGAAATAAATTATTTGCCGGCTAAAATATTAACATTCTTATCTATATTGCTACGCTGCACTTATGTAGTCTTGTCCGGTTTTATTTACGTAGCACGTAATAGAAACTCGGCGTAAATCAAAATAAAGTCATTGAGACCGGCTGGACTAGGGTCTTATTTCCTGATTCAATATACACATAATGTAAACTCATTCGAATATTTAAAATTATAATCAACTCACATCAAAAATATCGGTCCATTATTTTGAGTAATAACTTCCTCCTACCTTTAAGGCCGTTAAAAATTGTGACGCATTCTTTACGGAAAATCTAAAATTATTTAGGGTTTCCAAAAATAACGATAAGTTATTAAGTT
Source organism: Acleris sparsana (assembly GCA_923062465.1). Classification (NCBI taxonomy): domain Eukaryota; kingdom Metazoa; phylum Arthropoda; class Insecta; order Lepidoptera; family Tortricidae; genus Acleris; species Acleris sparsana. Next base: position 7,399,660 of record OV281311.1, on the reverse strand, counting down.
ACGATATGTATGTACGTAGGTATCATCCCATCGGAACCCTGACGCACCATAGAACTTTGTCACAGTGACATTATAAAACAATTTGTTTGGCACTTCTTACGACTTGAATCATAACGTCACTGAAACAAAACTCGACCATGTATAAACGTATATTAATCAAACATAACACATTCTACGATATACATAACTTTTTAGGGTTCCTGAGTAAAGCTATGTATAGCTATAATATATGTCCCTAGTTATTGAGTGACTCTCTTAGGACCGTATTTATAAACTGGCCTCAACTCTAATGCTCGTCTCTAGATGCGTCAAAAATGACAGTCTGCTATGGTTTGGCGTTTACTTTGACGTATCTTGTGACGGGCCTCGCAGTCAAGATGAGTTTATTAATATGGCCCTTAGAGCGTCCCCCCCCCCCCCTATGCCGTGGTATTAAATTATGGTCGACTATTTATATTAATTAAGAACTTGCACAATATGATTTTATTTTGTATCGTTTTTTTTTTTCGTGCATTCATTTCCATGCCATACTTAAAAAGGTGAATATAGTTGTTTTCTATTGTACTCTTCATTCTACTATAAACTAGGTACATTATAGTTTCGCCATATCCGTCCTGTCCTTTTGTGGCCCTAGCCAAGATGCATTAGGTACGCTAACTAGCGTTTCTATTGGTTTTGTACGCAAACCAATCGCGTCACTGGTAGATCACGTGATACGAAGAGTCACGTGATCTACCAGTGACGCGATTGGTTTAAAAACGAAACGAATAGAAACGCTAGCTAGCGTAATGCATCTTCGCTAGGGCCACTGTTCTGTCCGTCTGTCCGCGGACTCCGCAGACTCAGCGACTTTTGGTACTACAAAGCTGTAATTTGGCAATTATACATTTCTATTACGCCGACAAATTAAGTACCGTTTTGCGGGTGGTAGGACCTTGTGCAGGGTCCGTCCGGATCGCTACCACCATCTTATCCATTAACCTACCGCCAAACAGCAGTGTTCGCATTGTTGTGTTCTGGTTTGGGGATAAGACAGCCGGTGTAATGACTAGCATAGAGGCATTCCATATTAGTCCTCAGGGTAGGCAACGCATTTGCAGTCTTAGGCTCGCAGTCTTGTGAATGCGAATGTCTATGGGTCACAGTTTCTACTTAGGTACCATCAGGTGGCCTGTGTGCTCGTTTGCCTTCTCTGTGCCATAAAAAAAAAAAGTACGAAAAACATTTGCGTACATGTAAAGATTACGTCATGATAAATTTTAAGATTTAGGAAATATTAAACTCGAAAAGTGTAATTTTCGCCCCCTCACAGCAAAAACTACAAGTAATAAAAATCTGAAAAATATCTTTATTAATGACTAGAGAACGCCCGCCCCTACGCGTAGAATTAGTTTCCCGCTACTCCCCCTATTTTAACCCCTTAGGGGTGAATCCAAAAATCCTTTCTTAGTGCTCACTTACATCATGAAAGGAACCCCTCTACCAAATTTCAAGTTTCTAGGTACAGTAGTTTCGGCTGTACGTTGATATAAAAGTCAGTCAGGTTTGCCTTTTAAATATATAGATAATAAAATAAAACAGAAAGTGGTGGTAACTACTGGGATCATTCCCAGTATGTCCCATATGTTAACAGTGGTAAAATAAGAATTATTGTTTAATACAAATAAAGTACTATTACAAATAACTTAAAAGGAAGGCTATCTCGGCTAAGTACACTTGATTGGTCTTGAGATACAGGCGACTTAAGTGTTTATACTTACTAATAAAAAATCGTCTAAGACAGCACCAAATAACTTGAAATATAAAATTCGTTCATAACTACATGTTGTTTTTTGCGATAGTTTTTTTGTATTTATAGTAACTGCTTCACAGGCTATATAACATACGTCCTTAAGAACGGTAAAAAATAACAAAAAACCATATCTCATATAAAAAAATAGATGCTTCATAAGTAAATAATGAATGAATGAATCAACTGGTCACATTGGCCTTGACCGCCAGACAGACGGTCGTTAAATGTAAGTAATATAGCAATGAACCAATCTGTCCAGCCATTAAGGCCTTGAGATTGTTTATTTTTACTAACCCCTCTTTTTTTAATCCAAAATATAATATAATATTTCAGTAATTCATCGCTTCCATTATTTTAAATAATTTATTGAAAATTTGAGACACGACTTCTTGTAAATTACTTGTCCCGGCTGAATAATGTAAATCGATGGTTACTAGTGATCTGTCAATGTCACATCTGTAACCTTTAGGAAACTCAACCTCATTGTTATAGAATGTCAGATTGAACTGACTCCTAAGGTAGGGTTGTGTAATACATGTACTAAGAGCCAAAAATAATCAATTCCCGTCACTGTACTAGAACGAACTATTCCGTGAAGTTTCTGCTCCTAGTTCATTCAGTACACGCGGAGCAAGAACCGAGCAGAGCGGCGAGTGACACTGACAGCAAAACGATCGAAATGAATCAGCGCCTGGCCATACGACAGACGAGTATCTTTCACTGTACTAGTGTACTAAAAAAACTAAAAGACAGAATTAGTACATTTGAGCGATTTTACTAGTTTGGAGCGATCCGCTCAGTGAACGACCGCGCACAACTCAACCCTAAGGTTGGTCACAAAGGACAATGGGCAAATTTGTATGGGCACTGTCCCCCCCCCACCAACAGTAACGGGATGCATGTCTATATGTTTATAAGGACCCAAAAAAAGACAAAATACTTATTTTAGTAGCAAAATCAATGGGATTTTTTTAATGAAAACAAGGGCCAAATCATCCATATATCAATAATCATTCATTTTCAAACAAATTCCATACGATACGATTATGGTTTTCCAAGAAAACCCCATACATCTGGTGATCGTCTCCATAGTAAAAATACATAATGTTGCTGAGATCTATTAAATGAGACATGTTTCATTTCTGTTGGTGGGGGGGGGACATTTCTGCCCATGGTCCTTTAAGTCCAGTTCGAAGATGTCCTACCGGTTTGATGATACTGTGCCAAGGGTAACAAGCCGCTTGGTATCTGGATAACATTAACAACTTCGTGACAATATGAGGAACGTGTAATTGAGATATTTAAACGGCCAATTATCTACTTAAAGGTAATTATGTTACGTAGGAAATAATTTGAAACGCAATTTCATTTGTAAAATCTAATCGTCATAGCAAAAAGCAAATTAGTTATTAATTATATGTTGTGACTAATGACACGTCAGCATAGCTTGTAATGATTCTGCCCACGTAGCCTGCTGGTCGGTCTTGACGGTCCTGTATTAAAATCTCGGTAAGTTCAGATATTGAGTGATGGACGCTAGTGTTTGTTCCTGGGTCTTGGTGGTTTTCTATACATTTCATTTCTGTAATTTCTCTATAGTCGCATAAGTCAGTGGGCGTATAATGGTCCGGTTTATCTATAGGGATAAACTTGGATAAAGCATCTGTGGGTAAGTAATACGAGATATAAGAACTTATCATATAACAGTCACAAAATATACGCTCACTTTGTATAAATATGTTTAATATAACGTACACTTGAGATAATGAACGAAAGATAATGTCAAAATAACTATTTCCATAAAGTATAACGTTATTAATATATAATATCAATTGATATTACAATTAAAGTGTATAATGTACATGACACCTAAGATATAAAACATATATAAATCAAAAAATCTAATATCAAAAAATATAATGCACGTATAATATAAACGCCTATAACTATTTTCAGTATTACGTGGCCTTTTTAATTTTACAATCAAATTGTTTCGCATAGTTTTTTCAAGGGATGTAAAAAAAAACCTCGAAGGCTAAGGCCTTAGCCTTCTAACCTAACCTATCCGAGTCGGTTCTGCCCAGAGAGGTCTTGCTCGCTCGCTTCGCTCGCTCACATTTATATCATACGATATTATATCTTGTAACACTTATACTAAAAGATAATATGTATTATGATCGCTATATGTCATGTATGTTATACGAACTGAAATTAGTAATTGTGAGTGTTATATTAAAAATATTATATAAAATGAATATTATATGACTTGACCGTTATTCCTTATAAAAATATTGATTTTGTTATTATAGCTAACGTTCATTATATCTCGTAAACGTTAGTAACATGAAAATAGTTATTATGTAGTTATATCTCGTGTGACGCACCCAGCATCTGTCACTTTCTGACCACAATGTATGTGCAAGAGTGACGGATGCTTTATCCATCGCGATAAAGGGGGACATAGTATGGGCCCAGTTTATCCTTGTTTAGTGCCATTAGTACAAGCCTGGGCTTAGTTTAGGACTTTCAAATAAATGAATACGTTTGTATACACGACTGCATTAAAACAGGCAGTCGAGTTTTTAAAGCTTGTTTTTAGGCGTGAAAGGTTGTTCCTTTGTTACTGTGTGACTTGTTTCCTTTTCCTTTTTAACCCCCCACAAAAAAGCGGTATGTTATATATTCTAACCATGTGTATCTCTGTAACTGTGTGCGTGTCTATGTATCTGTGTATCTGTTTGTCCTACCGTAACTTCCGAAAGGATGAATTTAGACGCATTTTATTAAGGTTTGTAGTTTAATCGGGGAAGTATATTTATTATTCGCTAAAATTCGTGTAAATCGCTTTGACCGTTTTTGAGATATCGGCACTAAAAGGGATCGTCATTAACCCCCCCCCCCCCCCCTTTCATCTTATTTTCTTTTTTTTATAGGTATTATCCCTTTTTGAATGAACCTGTGATGATGCGTGAATTGATTATGACTTTTATTAACCTTCTTCACAAAGTAAAAAATTGTTTGCAAAAATTTGTCACGAGCCGTATAGTCTTTATTTTTTGAACTGAGCTTATCCTCTACACAACGCCCATTGTTTGTGTACAACACTATCATCTTCCATTGTTTCCGTAACCGCAAGCCGATTATATAAAAAAAAATAGAACTACATTGAATTGAAATTAAATTATCAACCCCATTGTCAGTAGGCTTAAAATGTAAAGTGTCAGAATACAGGTATAAGTCTTTATTATTTGAACTAAGCTCAGTTGTGTAGACACAAAACGATCATCTTCCGTCGCCAGGGTCGTACTTACGTTGTTTAAAGTTTCACTTCAATTTAAACTATGTATAACTCGATATTTTGGAAAACAACGTGTTAATGCCACCTTTTAGGATTTTAAAGTAAACCTGCATTTTAACTACCATTATAGTGTGATGAACCCAAGATATATCCAATTCCGCATCATATTTACAAATTTGAATGAACAATAGTTACAATGCAATTTTACCTGCAGGTTCAGGTAAAAAAAAATCGAGCGAGCGATTCTTTGGTCTAACTGCTCTGTGATCAATTGGTGGGGAGTGGGGACACTAAGGCTTAGGTGTTCTTTTTTGTTATACACTCAGGAGCAAAAATAACGGGTCCGAGTGCGTTTTTCATACTAAAGAGGCTATTTCGAAGCCTTGGTTCCTCGCCAGGGAATGCTTTTAGTGAAATCTGATGATACCCCGAGCATCGATACAGGACTTCTAGAGTGCCTAGGATACACAACTAAATGAATCTGCGGTTAACGCCGAAATTGTGCATGTTCAGAAAAACATCTAAAATGGTAATAAAATGTAAGGAAATCCAAGCGCTGACCCAAACTCTCCCGCTGCGGTGTTAACTGGTTGTGCGATCAGTTAGGTATCTTAAGAACTTTTGACCTCCTCTACTGAACCTCGCAGTATCCACCATTAGACCTCACTCAAAACCACCCCTGGCGAGGAACCAAGACTTCGAAATAGTCTCGTTTGTATGAAAAACGCACTCTGACCTGGTATTTTTGCTCCTGAGTGTATTAGTGTGTAACTGGATTTTGCTCTTTTAGTAAATTATGTGTTATTTTTCAATCTATGGTGCACTTTTTCGCAACCCGGCTACGTTTTATAGGACTTTTCTTGCTTCCTGATTTTGATTTTACCAATTGGATATATATTGGATTCATTACACTATAATGGTGGTTAAAATGCAGGTTTATAATTATAAGCTCGGCTGGAGAGGGTTGTATTAAAATGACGTTTAAAAATGGCGCTAAGCACTTTGTTATGTCGTTTGATATTCTTTTTAAGGACATGAATGTTCTTCTGCGTCACTGTTTCCGGGTTGTTATGTTGGCATCTATCGCGGCACTTTACGTATTTACATCAAGAAATACACTTATTGTGTTCGGTATTTTTATTGTTTTTATACAGAATGTTTGGTTAAAGATTCGAAACATTAATTTTACGAGGCTTGTTAATTTTTATTTATTTATTATAACATATTCACAAGCCTTATTGTAAAAAAAAACAACAGCTAAATACATCATGTAGAACCTAGTTTTTTTTTAAACCACATGTCAATGTCTGTGTGGCCTTCCGTGTCTTCACCGAGCGGTCCCAACGGAAGATCAGCGTTGGCTTCACAGCCAGCATATGCTGAGTTGGGTCCGTTTCGCAACATCAACGCGACATGTCTCTTTTCTTTTATTTTTGTTACTTTTTATTTTATTTTTTGTCTGCGTGTTTTTGTTGTGTATAAATGATTTACTTACTTACTTACTTACTTACTTACATTTAGGTTCTTGGATAATAGGGTAAACCACTGAACCACACACACACACGCACGCACGCACGCATGCACGCAGGCACAGGCACACACGCACACACACACACACACACACACACACACACACACACACACACACACACACACACACACACGCACACACGCGCGCACGCGCATGCACAAACGCAGTCACACAAACCTATATACAACACTTCTGTGGCGAAATATAAGTACTAGCTGTTCCAGTGTATAAATATATGTATGTATAGAGTACTTTGACACTCACAAATAACGTGGCTTTCTATTGGTAAAGAAGAACATGTACCCTGTTTCTTTTAATTAACGAAATTATTATTAATTATGATTATAGGATATGAGGTACTCTTGGTAGGATCTTGTGTAGGGTCCGTCCGGATCGCTACCAGCAGCTTATCCATTAACCTACCGCCAAACAGCAGTGTTCGCAATGTTGTGTTACAGTTTGGGGATGAGACAGCCGGTGTAATGACTAGCATAGAGGCATTCCATCTTAGTCCTCAGGGTTGGCAACGCATTTGCAATCTTAGGCTTGCAGTCTTGTGAATGCGAATGTCTATGGGTCACAGTTTCCACTTACCATCAGGTGGCCTGTGTGCTCGTTTGCCTTCTCTACGCCATAAAAAAAAAGTAATCTATCGAATAACCATTCGCCCGTTTACTATGTCACGCCTCTGAACAAGTAAGGTCGGGCGGCGCTATTCAAACTAAGGGTAAATAGGTACTTACGAGTATTTTAAAGATTTATAGGAATACAACTTTAATAGTTATTTTCATAATCGTGTTATAATAGAGAGCTTTTTAGTCGAGTACCGTGTTTAGTGGCCTAAGTACGAGATTAAAAAGCTTGATTATGACACTATTGTGAACAATACTTTTTGTACGAGTTCATTAAAATTAATAATTTAAGTCATTAATACAATCACCACCACATCGACATTTGTATCAAACCACGGCGTCCGTAATTGTTGCAGTACTGTGCTGTTCTGTTGGCTAAAAACTAGCCAATCACAAACCGTAGTTTTTTTATTTTTTTTATGCCCTGGATACAGAAGCAGGTTTAAATAGATATTTGACAGATGACGCGACGCTGCTACGTTCCGAAACGCCATAGATTGGCAATTTTGTATCGGATCGAGTCTCCTTAAACAAGGACACATATTATTGAAATAAAAAAGTTCTATTTTCAATTTTTTTTCAGTTGTCTTGAGCGTATCGAAATGGTTATTTCGGTTGTTTCGGAAGTGTCAACGATGAAAAGAGTGACGTTGCAGTATTCTCTATGAAATCTTAATACACAGATTTTAATCGACGAGTACAAAAAAAATATTTTTGCTCCCTTTCATAGAAATTTACGCAAGCGCTTAAACTACTATAGAAGGGCACATAAAAAGTCTCTAAACGTTATGTTCCACAAAAAGAAATTACGCACTTAGATACTGTTCATTGTTTACTGCTCTGCCCGACCCTGCACGTGTTGTAGTGACGTGGTTCTCTGTCTCTTCACGAGGGCACGCCTATCTCGTCACTTATACACTCGCGGACAAATAATACGGGTCAGAGTGCGTTTTTCATACAAACGAGGCTATTTCGAAGCCTTGGTTAATCGCCAGGGGTTGTTTTGAGTGAGTTTTAATGGAGGAGGTCAAAAGTTCTTAAGATACCTAACTGATCGCACAATCAGTTAACATCACAGCGGGAGAGTTTGGGTCAGCACTTGGATTTCCTTACATTTTATTGTCATTTTAGATGTTTTTCTGAACATGCACTATTCCGGCGTTAACCGCAGATTCATTCAGTTGGGTATCCTAGGCACTCTGGAAGTCCTGTATCGATGCTCGAGGTATTCATCATCACATTTCACTATAAGCATTCCCTGGCGAGGAACCAAGGCTTCGAAATAACCTCTTTAGTATGAAAAACGCACTCTCCGCGAGTGTAGATTCATCCACATCATAAACTGTTTTTGTTTCAGGATCATTTATAACGTGTTTCGGTGACACAATTCAAGACGATGACTGGATAAATAAGGGATTTTATAGACCTCGACGGAACTATCAGACTCAAAGTCAGATCCGAAACAAACACAATCATGATCTGAATGCAACAAGTGCAACAGGACTTAGATCGAGTCTGGAAAATCAGAAGATACAGAGTTATAATCCAAATCACCAGCGCACGAGCGCTTTTGGAGCAAGCAACAGCCAAAATGTGCAGGGCCAGAATTTGTTTCAGAGGACGAGCCACAACCACAACCATCAAAATGCTTTTAGATCCAGCCCAGATACGTTAAAGACGAGTTTTAATCAGAATATCCAGAGAAAAAACTCATTCGCAACGAATTACAGTCAGAGACAAGATCAAAATCCCTTTGTAAATCAGCATTCTGAAAATCAGAGACCGTATGGAGCGAGTTCTAGTTTTGGGAATAGTTACGATTTGAGAAACCAAAATCAAGACCTAATTGGAACTGGTAACAATCAAAAGCGCCACAACTCGAACTTATTCGAAACAAGCACCAGGCAGAATCATCCGAATCAGAATTTATTCGGGTCCTATCAAAATGTTCAAAGACAAAATTCGTTTGGATCTGGTTTCGGTCAAAATGCATTCTCATACCAAAACTTTGGCTCTAATCATCAACAAATGGCCAACTCGGGTAGTTTTGGTTCTTTCAATCAGAATACCTTCAAAGGTTATGATTACCTACGCCCTAGAGACAAGTTAAAGCCCCCTTTCGTGGGACCGACTTACCTACCACCTAGCACTGATAAACCCCTTGTTGTCTCTACTACCAAACGACCATATATATACGGTACTGGTACGAACGATGCTGCCCCCGCTATGGCAATGTTGGTCCCACCAGAACCGGAAGATGAACCTACACCGCCCACAACTGTGGTTGTGACAACTCCATCGACAACGACTCCAACTACTACCACAACTAAAATTCAACCTCCGTTTGATCGAGAACCTTCGGAAACCTTCCCTGAAACCATGACCACAACGAACCGACCAATCTTCGCTCCAGCTATGGCAATGCAGGTCCCGCCAGAACCGGAAGAGGATCCTACACCAAACACAACTCCGTCAACAACCACGTCAACAACTAGAAGGATGACTACAACCACGCCGCCCACAACTACTAGCACGCCTTCTACAACCACCCCGGAGCCAAACCGCGGGTTGATAGAGGAAACCAGCCCCACGACTACCACTACTAAACGGCCAGTAATTACCACGCCAACAACAACAACAACAACAAGAATCGTGACGACACCAACAACGCCAACCACTCACTATTTCACGGCCCCTGAGTACTTACCACCTACAACACCACGTGAAGTGCCACCTCCAGCTCCAGCTAGGGCTATGCCGGTAGTACCAGAGTGCGACCCCTCTGACCCCGACACATATCCACCTGGAATAGATCTACGTTACACCGGTGGCGATCCGTGTAATCCTACCACTACTACTCCTGTGTCAAGCCCTAGTGAAGAACCTACCACGCCAACAACAACAACAACAACAACAAGAATCGTGACGACACCAACAACGCCAACCACTCCCTATTTCACGGCCCCTGAGTACTTACCACCTACAACACCACGTGAAGTGCCACCTCCAGCTCCAGCTAGGGCTATGCCGGTAGTACCAGAGTGCGACCCCTCTGACCCCGACACATATCCACCTGGTATAAATCCACGTTACACCGGTGGCGATCCGTGTAATCCTACCACTACAACTCCTGAGCCAAACCGTAGTGAAGAACCTACAACGCCAACACCAACGACAAGAATCGTGACGACACCAACAACGCCAACCCCTCACTTCAAAGCTCCTGAATACTTACCTCCTCTGAACACGACTAAAGCTCCAGCTCCAGCTCCAGCCAGAGCTATGCCAGTACCGGAGCCAGAGTGCGACCCCTCTGACCCAAGTACATATCCACTGGGCGTAAACCCATGTACCGTCCCGCCGTCTTGCATAGCGCCATCATTCTTACCTCAAGATTCGAAAAAAAGAGTGGCTAGAGCGACCCCTACTGGTCGAACACTCAGGCTGGCAGACTTAAAAGGGACGCCACGCCCCGTGTGGTACGTAGGGATTTACGACAAAACTTATACACCGCACTATAAACCGATTTGTGGAGCATCCGTAATAACCATGGACGTGGTTATATCTGGTAAGTATCTTTAATTTCTTAACCTAAATAATGACATATAGTCTTAATTAATATGGATGTTTCGCCTTGAGGTAGAGACCCTGCCTTCGAAAATCCCGGTAACGGCAGATATTTGTGTGATGAGCGCGAACATTTGTTCCTGCTTTTTGGATGTTTTCTATGTATTTCACTATGTATTTATTATATAAGTAAGTTTATCGTAATCTAGTACAACAACCCATAGTACAAGATTGTGTAGAGCTTAGTCCATAATTGCAAGTATTTGTTGTACTTACATAAAAATAAAGTCTCCTCAGCATAGAATTTGCTATTTACAATATTTAAGATAGTTGCCGTCGACATGATGTTTGTTTTTACCCTGGCGACGGTGACAATAAGGGGCCCTAGCCAAGATGGACTTACGCTAACTAGCGTTTCTATTCGTTTCGTTTTTAAAACAATCGCGGCACTGGTATAAGACGGTCACGTGATCTACCAGTGACGCGATTGGTTTAAAAACGAAATGAATAGATTAGCGTAATTCGTCTTCGCGACTATAAAAAAAGGGGGAACATTTTTAAAATGTCTTTTGGACTGGCATGCTCTGTGCCCAACAGTATTGAATGGTGTCCACAGCCGCCCACTGCTTCTGGGGCGACGACTCCCTCCTGCCCGCGGCGGAGTTCGCCGTTGGCGGCAACAAGATCTACAGACCCTGGGCCGATAAAATGGACAAGAAAGCCCAGAAATCCGACGTGAGTTACCCTAAATTCGATGTAAAGATGTGTTGCGTACAGCGTAAGTAGCTGAACGCTTTAGTGCCTTGTCTTTCCTATTGTCGCTTTAGAACAGAATAGGATAGAATAGAAATAAATTTATTAACTTTTGACACAATGCATTTAACACGAAAATAAAACAAAAATATACAGTATAACAAAGTTTCGAGTATCAAACAGTGTCAAATAGGGTACCACTCAGCATGATGGCGTGGCGTGGCGGACCACGACCCACGACGTACTAGCCCCTATTAGAATGAGTTCACGAAAACTAGTGTACCTACATAACATAAAGAATTAACACATTTACACATACACATTAAATACAAACTTTATGACCCACATTAGGTCCAAAGACAATCTGACACCCTACAACAATAAGGTTGAGTTTTCTATAAGTTACAAATGATTTGGCATCCCTAATTAAAAAAATAAAGAAAACGTTTATTTCAGACCATACAAAGATCCATATTATGTTAGTAACAATGGCAAATTAAAACTATGTTAGTAGTATTTTTTTAAATAAACAAACACTATTTCACTGCTCCGATTGCCACCGTGACCCAGGATTTGGTGAGGGGGCAGTCGAGGCGTTCTGCCAACACCCTCAGGAGGCCTTTGCTGCTGCACGTGTTTCAGGAATGAAGCTATTCTTTTCAGCCTAATGGATTATAAGTCGTCTACTCTCGCCTCAGCGAACATGCCGGACGCACTACAATGCACTACAAGCCCCAACAGCCTTCTCAAGATGTTATCATATTGAACGCGCAATGTACTAAACGCTGCGTAAATCCTACCCACAGACCACACTTGTAAAAATTACATTGGCTTTTTTTTCAAGCCATGTTTTTTTAAATGGATCTCGTTGTGCCCTTATTTATGTAACTCAATTTTGTTCAATAGTACATTACTACATAGGCCGGGACAAAAGGGGTTGCCGGCCGAAGTTATATAGACGGCCGAGCGAAGCAAGGCCGGATATAGGTCTGAGGCGGGCAACCTCATATTTCCCGCCGAAGTATGTATAGTGCTTTTCTCAAACATAATTCATTAAAATAATTAAAACAAAAATTACAATGTCAAATAGGTACTAGGAGTGCATAAACATTAAAAGTAACCTACAGTGCTCAGTACGCCCGCCCGCCGGCCCGCTGGTGGCGCGCGCGGGGCTCGCCGCATCGTGCTAACCTCCTAATTACCTCTGCGCTCCTGGTACTTCAAATAAACATGCAAACGCCTTTGTTGGATGCACGGCTTCGTAAATAAAAAAAAAACAGCTATTTAGTCTTTTCATATACACAGCCACCATGGCCAAATTAAAATTTAAAAAAAATTACTTCCCGGCCTAGGCCTTCAATTTCGTATGAAATTCCTTTACAGTTCTCTCGAGTTGTTCCGTCGGAAATGTGGCACTTTGAAGCCTAAAATAACTAACATAACGCCGACATTACATAACATGTTTGAGAAAAATTGTTTATTAGCTTGATTCGTTTCAGATTGTTTTACACATATTTCCAATTCTAAGTTTCCTTTATTTAGACTTTTTAATTGCCTCTAGCTTTAACGGCGGTTGGGCTGTCTAATGACAAAATACTGTAGGTTATTTCCGTTTTTTTACATTATGTTACTAATCCAGGAAGATGCGTCCCACCATTAGCAAATTACCCGTTAGCAAATGCGTTCCTGCATATACCGTGTTTATTCTTATTGGTCTAATATTATAATATCTACCTACACTCAGGAGCAAAAATACCGGGTCAGAGTGCGTTTTTCATACAAACAAGACTATTTCGAAGCCTTGGTTCCTTGCCAGGGGTTGTTTCGAGTGAAGTTTAATGGTGGATACTCCGAGCCACTCCGAGGTTCAATAGAGGAGATCAAAAGTTCTTAAGATGCCTAACTGATCGCACAATCAGTTAACACCACAGCCGGACAGTTTGAGTCAGCATTTGGATTTCCTTACATTTTATTGCCATTTTAGATGTTTTTCTGAACATGCACAATTAACCGTAGATTCATTCAGTTGGGTATCCTAGGCACTCTGGAAGTCCTGTATCGATTCTCGCGGTATTCATCATCAGAATTCACTAAAAGCATCTCCTGGCGAGGAACCAAGGCTTCGAAATAGCCTCTTTAGTATGAAAAACGCACTCTGACCCGGTATTTTTGCTCCTGAGTGTATATAGCAAACCACTTTCTAACCTCAAAATGATTTTTTGGCTAAAACAGCTCTTTTAAATAAAATAAAGCAATCAAAGACAATACATTGGCCAAGAACTCTATGTTTATTCAGTTTACTTTATTTGCTATGAAAGAGCTGTTTTAGCCAAAAATAAGGTTCATTTTGAGGTTCGAAAGTCGTTTACTATATTAGATTGTCTATTAATTTTACCACAAAAACCTATGAAATTGATATAATAATCCTTAATGCATTCCATTCATTTCCAGATAAAAGAACTCATCGTCCCTCCCCGGTTTCGCGGAGTGAAGACGAGCTTCCAGGATGACATAGCAATATTAAAACTGGTGACTCCATTCAAATATGCCCTCGGACTGAGGCCCCTCTGTGTGGATTTCGACGAGGACTTCGAAGAGGAGCAGTTGAAGGAAGGACACAGCGGCACGGTAAGGTCATTTAGTTTTTTTATGGCAATGAGACGGCACGCGAGCGCCAGGCCACCTGATGGTAAGTGTGATCTGAGACCCAAAGACATTTGAAATCTCAAGACTACAATCCTAAAGACTTTAAACGCGTTGCCAACCCTGAGGACTAAAATGACATGGGTTAATAGATAAGATGGTGGAAGGGTCCTACCACCACTAGTTCACGGAGAATTCACGGTTGATTGAGTTGACTTGAAATTTCAAGTTCAAGGTCATTGTCAAAGTTGAGCTGTATCTTCTTCTTCTTAATGTGCCTCTCCGACTAGCGAAGGTTGGCAGTCAGCTCTGAAAACTTTTCTCTGTCTCTCGCGAGGCGAAACAGATGGGCAGCTCTCGTGACACCAGTCCACAGTTGAGTTGTATGAAACTTTAAAATGTTTTTTTTTTAATTTACCCCGCAAAAGTGTCCACCATGTTTTAATTCATTTATTAACGTTACACGTCCGTCTTAAGGTCACCGAATTACATGTGTACCTACCAAATTACTCAGTCGGTCCAGAAGTTTCGAAGCGAATTGGCTGTGATGGACTGACGGAGAGACAGACGCGAATGATCCCAATAGACACTGCAAGCCGTTAGCACTTAGATTTGTCATCCGCGTCCCCTAGATCAGTTATATACCTACTCAACCTGCGGCCCGCGGACGCGTTGAGTACCTACACATTTCCTGCGGATTGACCTGACTAAGCATTATGTTATGTCTTAATGATGCGCAAATGACACACATTAACTGCCAAGAACCCTACAGGTGAGTCCATTTTGTATGAAAATCAGAGCTCTTGGCAGTGAATGTGTTAAGTGTGACATCATTTCGTAAAGCCTTACAAGTACTCGTCCTGATCCGTCGTTAATCGTGGACGAGGCATTTTAATACGTTTCTATTTGCTTCACTTGAGTTTTATAGCAGCGAAGGCAAACACACACATAGGGCGGTACAGTGGAAAAAAAGAACGCCACATGAACGGCGACTACCCCAAATATTGGAAATAGCGAATTCTACGCAAAAGAGACCTTCTTTAATTTAAAAACAATTATTACTGCAATTACGGATTTTTGAAAATTTGCCTGATTGAATATGACATAAAATAAATGTTTAAAAAAACAAAAAACCGCCTTCAAAAATGCAAAAAATAACTTCTTATAAAATGATAGGTACCTATAGGTAGGTCAGTCCAACTGAAGTCGGCGTCCCACATTATTTTAAACCAAAAGCCGATTTACAAACAGCAACACAGCTGAGTGACTATTGAAGATGAACAGAGAGAAACTGTCTCTTATGTAAAATCTATATTCATCTCTTTCTACATTTTCTAACTTCGGTCTTTAATGGGCAGTTAAGTGTGTGGTTGTTTGTACCTATCATTAAAATATTGTGGGACGCCGACTTCAGTTGGACTGACCTACCTATAGGTACCTATCATTTTATAAGAAGTTATTTTTTGCATTTTTGAAGGCGGTTTTTTGTTTTTTTAAACATTTATTTTATTTAATACTTTTTAGTGATCCTATTTATGCTGTTATGTAGTTCCACTTTTCAATAAATGAGAAACTATAGAAAATTTCGAGCTCGCCGCAAGCAACGCCACTGGAAAGTTACAGTCATATTTCAACAAGTAAATATTCTTCGTTGTAGTCGCTCAACTATCTTAATCGACATATCTTATCGTTATCGCCACCCTTGAAATAGGTACCGTTGAGGAGTTCCGGTGGCCATCTGTGGTCTTCATCATCAGGTCCACTTCACCAAATGATACTTTCTGAATGCAAATGCTAGACTTGATACTAAAAATACTAAAATCGCTTTATGTTTGCCTACAATATTTGAGGAGTTCTCTCAATTCCTCACTGATCCCCTCATCAGATTCCGATTTGGTGGCAATGGGACCACCTCGGAAGTATACCCTATCAAATCAAAAAAGAATTTTCAAAATCGGACCACAATTGACGGAGTAATCGGTGAACATACACAAAAAAAAAAAAAAATACATACAGTGGAACGTATAACCTCAAGTAATAAAGAAGGGTATTTTACGGCTAATGGTTAATAATTACAATAAAACCATTTGGAATCAACGGCATGTAAAGTACGAGCCCTGATTATGACCATCACCATCATAACATGAATTAATAGAAATAAATATACAACATGTTACGTAACGTTTTACAAGACCACTCGAGACGTACGGATGATTCTCTTGTCACGAGAGTAACAAATTGTTATAATAATTTGATTGGCCTCTGAATAACTGAATAAATACTTATAATTGACCCCAAGCGCTGTTTATATACTGTGGCTAAATTTATAATGTTGCCCAAAAAAACACCAGCTTAGAACGGCCGAGGTCAACCTCTAAATTGTAGATATTATTTTGCATTAGTCCAATGCTTTTCTATTAAAATCGGCAGGAAGGTCGAAAGCTTGATTAGCTCGAGTAGGACCGGTTTTATAACAATATTTTTGACGTAAATTTGCTCTATAGTAGGTAAGGTTTTGAGGGTGGTAGGACCTTGTGCAGGATCCGTCCGGATCGCTACCACCATCTTATCCATTAACCTACCGCCAAACAGCAGTGTTCGTATTGTTGTGTTCCGGTTTGGGGATAAGACAGCCGGTGTAATGGCTAGCATAGAGGCATTCCATCTTGGTCCTCAGGGTTGGCAACGCATTTGCAGTCTTAGGCTTGCAGTCTTGTGAATGCGAATGTCTATGGGTCACAGTTTCCACATACCATCAGGTGGCCTGTGTGCTCGTTTGCCTTCTCTATGCCATAAAAAAAAACCGTAACATTTTACTGCTGACGGTGACCGTTATCGGTGCCATGGATTAAACTTATGAGCCGTTCGTTTTGACATGTCGGTAACCTACAATTGCTTTGTGACTTTGTGTAGTTTATTTTCAACAATAATACTTAATAATGACTGATTCTTCAGATTGTATAGAACAAAAACCATTTTATAAAACCAAAAATCCTAAGGGTCTATTCACACGTACCACAACCACATCACATCGCAGCCACAAGCGATGTGGACGGACGGTAATTTATATGAAAATAAATAATTCTATTCACACGGACCACATTTTGCCGTCAGTGGTATCCATATATTTTTGTCGCAACCACGTTTTGCCGCTGCGATGTGGTGTGGTTGTGATACGTGTGAAACAAGCCTAACTCTAACATGCATGTACATTATGGAGGTAAGCATTTTTGTTAAAAATAATATGACACGTTTCCCCCTATACTCCCTTCCAACAACCCTACGCCCAAATAGTAGACCGGCCACACCCGCTTCTAGATTAAAAATATTCGGCCCCAGGCCCCTTTGCCATGTCAATTAAAATATTTAACAAGATACCCAAAGAAACACAAAAATAATCCAACATAAATACATTTAAACACCGCATAAAGACATATTTAATAAAAAGCCTTATTATTATTATTGGAATACTTTATTATTACGCCAATATTATTATTTCCCCTAAAACTCAAATATGACTGAATGTGATACTTGTATTTCCCTTATTTTTATTGTCTAAAAAATAATATATAGTATGTGATAGATTACGTTTTATCTAAGTAAATGTTATATACCCTACCTACCTAAATTATAACCTTTAGTCGCTGAGTACCTAAAACGCAGTCTGCCAATTTCGCGTTATGCCAAAATGTCATTTAAAATAATCATTTCGACTAAGTAGGTTTTTGTCTATGTCGCAATAGGTCTAATCCCCGTATTGCCTATTTAGCGATATGACTATGTCGCGATAGGTCTAATCCCCGTTTTGCCTGTTTAGCGATATGACTATGTCGCAGTATAGGTCTAATCCCCGTATTGCCTATTTAGCGATATGACTGTGTCGCATTACGTCTAATCCCCGTTATGACTATGTCGCGATAGGTCTAATCCCCGTTTTGCCCATTTAGCGATATGACTATGTCGCGATAGGTCTAATCCCCGTTTTGCCCTTTTAGCCGTATGACTATGTCGACATTTACAAACTGCTTTATCACAGTATTTTCTCTTTTGCATACTGGCTACTTGAAACTGAAGTGTTTAATCTTAAACTATTCTACTTATGATAAATAACAAAAACTATGTGTCATTCTTACACAGTTCGAATTGTGGGCATTGTAGATTGGAATTTACAATAATACCTATACGTACAATGGAAGCTAAAGAGAACATATTTTTTATTAAGAATAAAAAAGGTTCGCATAATTTATTGCTGAACGGTTTTGCATACACGAAAAACAAGTCGAACAATGACGGGTCCTCGCTCTGGCGGTGTGCTAACAGGACAAAATGCAGTGCTTCTTTAAAACTGAATGGAGAAAACCTGGTTTTGAAAGTAAGTGACCATGTATGCGTAGCAAATTATGCTAAGAACAAAATATCAATCATAATTGACAAATGTAAGCAGGCGGTATGCGAAACGTTTGGATCTGTACCAGAAATTATTGAAAATGTGGTATTAAATGCATCAGATACTTTTATAGATGAAGATATAAATGAGGCAGCCCTTTTTAAGACAAAAAAGGATTCTTTATATCGTACCAGGAATAAATTTTTAGAAGTTCAAAAAACGAATTGTTCTTTAAGCGAAATCCAGGTGCCAAATATTATTGCTCAGGATTTTCTTGTGTGCAATGATGGTAACGATGGGAATAAAATAATGGTATTTTCAAGTCTATTGGCCCGAAAAACATTGAAAATATTAGCGAACAGTGACGCACACTTTTACGGTGATGGAACGTTCAAAAGTGTACCGTTGTTTTATCAACTATACACGATTCATGTAAATTTGAATACTAGCAACAATGATTCTGTAAATATAGTACCTGTTATATTTTGTTTGTTGCCGAACAAGACCCAAGACACGTACATAAGGGTTTTTCAATTAATTAAAAACGAATTGCAGATTTGTTTCAAACAATTTAAAACTGACTACGAAATAGCGCAAATTCAGGCCTTAAAAGTTGTGTTTCCGGGCATAGTCATTACTGGATGCTATTATCACTTTTCACGAGCCATATGGAAAAAAGCAGAAAACTTGGGTACTTTGGACACACCCGCAGGAGGTACAATTACCAAACTGTGTGCAAACCTGCCACTAGTGCCGACAAATTATATTTCTGAAGTTTGGCAAAATATTAAACAGTTACAGCCTGATGAACCTTCGGAAGCCATGACTAAATTTGAAAATTATATGGAAAAACAATGGATGGGCCAACTAAATGAAATTATAAGCTGTGCCAATGAAACCCATAGAACCAATAATAATTTAGAGGGATGGCACAGGCGTTTAAATAATCGTATGAAGGGCAAGCCGACACTAATAAATTTTTTGTTCAAATTGAAAAAGGAATCACAGTGGCAAAATTTAAAGTTGAAGCAAAATATATTTGAAGGCAATGAGAGAAAAAAAATGGATATCCATTTTAATTCAAGATACAAAAAAGAACTCAAGTTGCAGGAGGGCGACATTTCAGCTTTTTATTTTTTGAAAAGCATTATTAAAATAAAGAAAGAACTCCTGTGTCTCTATAATGATTAAATTTATAAGTCAAGTAATATATTTAAATAAGCAAGTGCACTTTATGTTTATAAGAATAATGAAGCAATGGGTTTTGGTTTCCTATTATTTTTGTGTTAAAATATTAAATATAGGTACTTGATCGGAGTTGTTTTTTTTTCTAAAATAGTTATCTCCTACACTAGCGAGAAAATCAAAAATCCTTAACACTTTGGTAAGCGTCAGAACCCCTGGACCGCTGAAGATAATTTTGATGTTTAGAAAATACCAAAATACATATTTGGTAACAATTTTTTCGCTAACAATCGAGGTACTAATTATTTGAAGTAAGGTACCAAATAGTAACAAATGGATAGTGAATTTTGGCATATTCTAAACATTAAAAATATCTCCAGTGGTCCAGGGGTTCTGACGCTTACACACTTGGGAGACCTTGTCGACCGTAGGCGTCAGTCCTTGCAATGTCAAAGCAATCTATATGCTGGTGCTGTCAAGTATGGTGTATTTTGGTTCAAGAAAAAACGGCATGGCATGTTTTATTATTGACTGCGGGATCATTGAGTCTCATAATAATATAACTTTACTTTTAATAAGTAACAATTCAAACTAAAATGTATGCAAGTAAATAACTATAAAGTTTTTGTTAAACCTATCCTTATTGGCCTTTAGCGTAATACACGCCTAATATAAAAATATTATAACCTAACTCGTGACTTGTTCCTTTTTCAAAAAGCGTTCAAAGGGTTAAAATGTTACGATTATTACCTAGACAGTCGCATCCTTATTTTAAGTAACGGATCCGTAGTCACACCAATTGGCCACACTGGTGTGACTATGGTTCATTTTATTTATCCGTAGTCACACGAACACATAAATAGGAGGAAGGTTTAGGTAAGGTTCGTTTTTATATCAGGCCTGGAGGGCCAGAACAACCCAGAAATAGGAGCTCCGCGTAAGCGGAGCTCCGTTGAGTTTGGTTTTGAAAGAGAAACAGACGCAAATTTGGTCTTGGTGTGACTACGGGTAAATAAAATGAACCATAGTCACACCAGTGTGGCCAATTGGTGTGACTACGGATCGGTTGTGTTATCTTACAGGGTAGCTAGTGTTCGCGGTCCCAACGCTTTTGTACCCTAAACAGGCTCGAAATTCGCCTACTTCGCTCATGAACTAAATCTCAATTCGCCTACTTCGCTCATGAACTAAAGCTCAATTCGCCTACTTCGCTCATGAACTAAATCTCAATTCGCCTACTTCGCTCATGAACTAAATCTCAATTCGCCTACTTCGCTCATGAACTAAATCTTAATTTGCCTACTTCGCTCATGAACTAAAGCTCAATATACCTACGTCGCCCTTGAGCTAATACGCACTTAACCTAAATCTCAATTCGCCTACTTCGCTCATGAACTAAAACGCAATAGGTCTAAACATCAATATGCCAATAACTTGTTAGGTCTAGGCATAACGCGAAATTGGCAGACTGCGTTTTAGGTACTCAGCGACTAAAGGAATTATAAAATGGCGCATGTTCTACTACCATTGCTGTGCCCCTGCGGGGTTTACGTAGAAGCTATACAGATGTAGTGCATAATAGTTTTCCTTCGTATTTTCACGGAAACGTACGAACGTGTCCTGCTATTTCAGTAGGTCACAGTACAAAAAGTACTGAGGTTGACTGAAGTAACATGATACGTTCGTACGTTTCCGTAAAAATACGAAGGAAAGCCATTATGCACTACACCTGTACATAAGTAGGTACCTACTTAATTTAAGACCTCATATACCTACAACGTAAAACGCAATAAAACATTTGAATTTGTAGTGGTTTTGAATTTTCGCAAAACGTTTGGACACGTCTGATTCAAGTGATTGATCATGAAGATCTCCGACGAAGAACATTCAAGCCGAGGCCCCATTATTGTTTTAATAATGAATGTCGTACAATAAATTCAAATGTCTATAAATTTAATTTCCTTAAACATCTTGTTTAGCACGACCATTTTTTTATTTTTATTGAAGTTTGAAAAGGTCAACGGTCGCTCAATATGACAGACCGAATAAAAATGTAAGTCCATAGATAATTAACGGTAGCCGCAGACAATATTTAAGCGGAAAAAAATAGTACTTAACATATTTTTAAGTATTAAGTCTCTTTTGCGGCAGACCTATGATTTCACAACTAATTACAAATTTCACGACTCTTTATTTTGACAAACCATTCGTTAAAATTATGTTTACTATCGTATATTTGGTTTCAGCTTTATAAAACCGGCCCTGAATAAACCTGTTTAGTCAAATTATTCATTTTCCCATGCAAAAGGTCTGGTATCGCACCGTTATCGAATACGTTATTTTAATAAGCAGGTGCGTAAGATAAACACGATGATAACCTTTAATTTGATGCGGATGGTATAAACTTAAGCAACACTGTTCCATCGCATTAAAGAGTAAGATTGAGTAACGTTAAAATGATCGATAGCGGCTTCCATGGTCGTTAGTGGTGCTATGACACATCAATAACTTTCAAGGTAAACCGAAACGAATGTTCAACCGGTAGAATCTAGCATAATATATTTCTAAATGACGAGATGGTGTTTAGATTTTGGAGGCGGGTGAATATTTTGGCGTTTCAACCGCCGTCATTGTTGTCTTCAATATATTGACGAAAACAATGATAATTACCAGCAACTTTTGATGTCAAAGTCAATTTAACGGACCCGGGGGTAGTATTAATTCCATTTAAAATCATAAGACAATTAAAAAGTTTATCTTTAATAATATGCGAAGACAATAATGACGGCGGTTAGAACGCCGAATAATCCCAGGCACTAAACTCATTGCTTCTTCAAACTTGTGTATGAAAACAGTCACTCATCGGCAACAACTGCGGTTCTTGAAACTGACACAACTTGACAGAGCCAGGGTAACCATGGGTTGCGGGATGAGGGCATCAGCGCAATGGTCTTGTCTTATCTTATCTTTATGGTTGGGTCCTTACGGATACACTTCGACCCTGTGGGATCTTTTGTGTAACTACCCCTCTTTTAGCGCTTAATCCAATGCAGCCTCCACCCCTTCCATAAAGCGGATGGTGGAGTGCAGTGCCTTGAAATCGTTCGGTTCTGGGTGGCCACAACCGAGGATTTTCATTCTTACTCCAGCGAGGGCATCACATTCACACAATAAGTGTTTCATTGTCTCACCCTCTTCGCCGCACATTCTAAAATCTGTGTTGTCATAAAGGCCCATCTTTGCTAGGAGACGTTTAACACCAAAGTGCCCGGTAAACACTCCGATAGTGTATCGAAGTTGTCTTCTGCTGAGTTTCCAAAGTTTCTTGGTCCAGCTCTGGTCAACTCTTTCTATGAAGGGGAATGGTACTAGCCGAGCTTTAACGTACGTCACCCCCACATGTCATCATCATGTCAGCCGAAAGACGTCCACTGCTGGACATAGGCCTCCCCCAAGGCTTTCCACTCAGACCGGTCTTGTGCTTTTCGCATCCACCGCGGTCCCGCGATCCTCACGAGATAGTCACTCCATCTTGTTGGAGGCCTACCTACAGCTCGCCTTCCGGTCCGCGGACGCCACTCCAGAACCTTCTGACCCCATCGGCCATCAGTCCTGCGAGCAATGTGCCCCGCCGACTGCCACTTCAGTTTAGCTATTCTTCGGGCTATGTCGGTAACCTTAGTTCTACTGCGGATATCATCATTTCTGATTCTATCACGCAGAGAAACCCCGAGCATAGCCCTCTCCACATGTCATGCCGGCTCTAAATTTAGTTATACGCCTATACTTAAAACCGGTCACGTGCGAGCCGGACTCGTACAGTAATAATCAAATTTGAATTCGATTTTGAATCCAATCAGCGCAAGCGCAACTCACACTATTGTTTTAGTACGAGTATTATTATTTATCAATTTGTAAATAATCATTACCAAAGTGGGGACCCCTTCTCTTTTGTTGCACAGTTCGCCGGCTGGGGCGCCATCGACGCCGCGGGCACCCAGACGGCCCGGCTGCTGTGGCTGGAGCTGCCCTACGTGCAGGTGGACCGGTGCATCGGCGGCTACCCCGACGACTTCGTCAAGTACATCACCAGCGACAAAATGTGCGCCGGAGAGACCAACACCGGTAAGATACGAATAAAGTCCTGTCAAAAAGCCCACTACACACACACTACACACACTATAAATACCATTTAATAATCACTAAACTGTAAAGCTAAGACTAAAGTAAATCCTAGATAATAACTAAAGTACGTAAAACTAAAAACATATCCAAACAAAGAAATAATTTACGTAATTTGGCTCCACGACACAACTACAGACTGTCTCTATATATGACCACTTTCACGACAGTTCCAGCATGAATAGAAAATGGACAAATTACCCACTTGGTTATAGTAGCATGGTAGGCATGGTAGCAGACACTTTTATAACTCATTATCATCCAACTAATTAAAAAAAAACCGGACGAATTTAAAAGCCGGACAAGGTCCGGACACGTCCGGACTAATTCACTAAAAAAAAAAAATTTTTTTAATTTAGTCCGTACGCATGGTAACCCTACCTGTGGTCAAAAGTTGAAGGCTAGTAATTAACAGGGCCATCGCGGTTACCCTTGTAAGGCCCAACGACCTATACGTAGGACGTATGTATGTCAAAATTACTTCAAACTTAACCTAACTGCCACCAGATTCGTTTTTGAGATTTGCCGTGGGCCTTACGAGAAAGTTGTTGCTGGGCGAGTGATATGGCAATATATTCGTATCTCCTTCGGGATACTACACCATCTCTCTATCTCCCAGGCAAGGCGCTCTGCGGAGGCGACAGCGGCGGCGGCCTGATCTTCTGGCACGGGGAGCCCCACAACGCCGTGCCCTACCTGCGGGGCATCGCCTCCACGGCGCCCAAGGCCGACCTCCAGGCGTGCAACGTGCAGGTCGGCTCCCAACCAACTTATTAAGAGCTATAGCGATAACAATAAATTATCTATACATCTGATGGTGAAAACCACATAACAATCCGTGCGGTCGTTTTTGACATGCTCGCGATCATACAGACCGACAGACGCGGCGGGAGACTCGGTTAAATACTCAATCGTTTATTGCTTTCCATAATGTGTATACAGATGGTACTTAAACTAACTTAATAGTTGTAGAATCATTATGGACCCTGTAGGGCACAACAATATTTATACCTTGTCTATTTAACAGAGTTAGTACTAGAAAACCGAGAATGCACGTAATTGGTCAGCGATAAGGTCGTGCTTATCTTTGGTTACACATTTTTACCTGGCTCGTTTATTGGACTGACATGACATGAAACATGACATGACAATGCCATGTTATCAATAAGTTAAATATTTGAGGTGCCTCTAACTACAAACAAAAATCACGAGAAATATTACGAATATTCCAACAAGCGGCATGTAAGCCGAGCCCGCCATCGACGTGCGATTTGTTGACGCCCACTGGCAGTTTCTTGTCCCTTTCATTTTCATACAAAAGTGAAACAGAAAGAACGCTTCGCTAACTCTGTTATATAGACGGTATAGATGTTGTGATGTTTATTAATATGTAGGTACCTAGTGATTTACTGAATATTAAAATGTCTTTCTCGGTATTTATTTGTCACACGATTGTTTTGTGAGTTGTCTAAACTGAATAAATAAGCATTTTGCTAAATGTCAAATTAGTAAAGGCTTCTTTGATAAGTTTTTATGGTTCCGTAATCAATAAGGAACTCATATAGTTTCGCCATGTCCGTCTGTCTGTACGTGCGCGGTTTAACTTTACAAAGCTGTTATTTGGCATAGTTATACGTTTAAATAACGCTGACAAAGTAGTAAAAAAAAAAAGTGAAAAGTCACTTGCGTTTATTTCATACTATAGCTTCTGCCCGCGACTTCGTCCGCATAAGTAATTTTGCAATCCCACGGGAGGACTGATATTTTTTTTGGATTTCAAATGAGCCTATGTGTTAATCGGGTTAATTCAGTGCATAAGCAAACTTTAGGAATTGTATACAATCAAATTCGTCCATCCGTTTTAACAAAGAAGTAACAAACAAACGCACATTATTTTTTACAAAATCGCCCAGAGGAATATTTTTTATTTATGAGTACTAGGTAATACAAATTCGAACTACAAAAATGACGAAACTCTCATATACATCTAAACACCCCCTTTTATCCTTTAGGGGTAGTTTACACACACACAAACTTTCGCAAAGTATTCTGAATTGTCACTATGCAATGTTTACCTTTTCGTGTAATAAAATAAAGTATATTTTGAGTCGCATGTGCGTGCAGCGTCGCGTCGCGTCGCGTTTCGGTGTTAGTTAACCCTAAACCAGACCGTTTTGTCCTTATTTCCGAGATGTTGAAACCGTGCAATAAGATGAACGTTGCACCAGCTACTTGTCTCTACTTTATGGATTACCTATTGAGAAGAGGAAACGAAACAAAAACCAGTTCTTTGTCTTTTCTTCTTTAATCTGTCATGGGCAGAAGGTGAAGAAACGTCAAATTAGTTGTTTTTGTTGTTTGTTTTCTTGAGCTTTGGCTACTAGGGCCATCAGCTTAATCACGTATTACAATAAATCAAAAGCCGGACAGCTTTTAATCGGCCATCTTCCCTCCCGAAGGTTACCCACGTCAAATTAGACTGGACTTCTTTGGCGTTCTAATACTACAAAATGAAATAGTCAATATTACGACCTACTAATGTTATGTCAGGGTGACTATTTCATTTAGAACTTGTGCTTATAGGTCCAAATCACACCTTGTGACGATGTACCAAATAACGAAAGAACAGCTGTAGATGCATCTCTTTCCAACTCATAATGAAAACCATAAGTAAAAAGAAGTCTACCAGTCTTTATTCTGTAAAAACTGTTGTCTTTCAGGTGGTGGGCACCTTCACGCAGATCAGCTGGCACCGGCGGTTCCTGCGCGCGCACGTGCCCGGCCTCGGCGACGAGTGCCACTTCCGAGATTAAACAATTTAGTTCATTAAGAGTTTCATTTCTTCCTAACCTAGTAACCTATCCATCCCGCACTTTTTAGTCTGCAATCTGTTTCACCATGTTCGTCTGTCCGCGGTTTTATGCGTGATCGTTGACAAGTATGTCAACTCGTATATCCTTGTCTAGGACACTCAGTACAAGCCTAGAGTTTTTTTTAAACTGGCAATTTTCAGGGTTGCGTACCAAAATGGTAAAAAGAAACCCTTGTGGTGAGACTTCAGTGTCTGTCTGTAGACTTATGTGTGTCACAGCATTTTTTCTCTGAAACTATCAACTTGAAATTTGGAATAGTCATATAACTTGGTTACCCGCATCTGTTTTTAGTTAAAACAATCATCATCATCATCATCATGTCAACCGAAAGACGTCCACTGCTGGACATAGGCCTCCCCCAAGGCTTTCCACTCAGACCGGTCTTGTGCTTTTCGCATCCACCGCGGTCCCGCGATATTGACGAGGTCGTCACTCCATCTTGTTGGAGGCCTAGGTACCTACAGCTCCTCTTCCGGTCCGCGGACGCCACTCCAGAACCTTCTGACCCCAGGTTATAGGTTGTGGCGGGCTCTTTTCCGCAACTCGACGACTTAAAAACTGCGCCTATTTTGCGTGAGGGGTTGGTGGTATTACTCCTGCCAACCCAGAACTGGGTTGCAACCAGGAAGCCTAGCAGACCCTTGACGTTGCCGACGGCGTCTGGTAGCGATCTCGGTGTTCCGAGATGACGTGCCCGGTATGTTGCCACCCCCGGGCATTCCATGATGACGTGGGCTGCGGTTTCCTCCGCCGCCATGCATGCTCTGCACAGGGGGCTGTCTGTAACACCTAAGTTGAGCAAGTGTTTGTTAAATAAGGCATGGCCGGTACCTTCTGACCCCATCGGCCATCAGTCCTGCGAGCAATGTGCCCCGCCCACTGCCACTTCAGTTTAGCTATTCTTCGGGCTATGTCGGTAACCTTAGTTCTACTGCGGATATCATCATTTTTGATTCTATCACGCAGAGAAACCCCGAGCTGGGCGGCGTTCGGGAAGCTTCGCAGCACCTTTTCGTCCAAACCCTTTTCCCAGCGCCACACCTAACTCACATACGGAACCCGAGATACGGTGCGAGAGTCCGACTTGACCTTTTTTTTTTGACACGTACCATGGGCAGTACTTAGGTACTCCATTTGGATATTCAAACAATTTTATATAGTGATAATTCAAAACTATTTAAATCTAATCTAACGTCTATTCATCCTTAGTAGTCTTATCGGGTTACCTTTGTTTCGTCAAAATAATTTTGGTCAAATGTATCATTTCCCAAATTTTCATTTGCCAAACCGCTTTGTTTTCTGTAACCGTAAATATATCACGATTTTATAAAAACTAACCTAACCTATAGCGTTCTACACGATGGTACTGAAATAAGTTCTGAAAAAAATATATAACATTGGTTTGGCACATGAAAAAAAGGGAAATGATACATTTGACCAAAAATATTTTGACGAAACGGCAGGCTCCCAGTCTTATCATGTAAAAAAACACTTCTCGACGACACAGGTTTCCCTCGGACTACACAATAACCACCACTTGAAATGTTGTTGTATACTCAAAGAAACTCACGAAGTATTGAAATCAACCGAGTAACCACTGAACAATATCATTTTGTCTTCAATTATCGAAGGAACAAATGAATAACCTCAAAAATATCTGACATCGCAATGTGTAGATTGTCTTTGCATGGTATTGATCGTAGACACGTTTGTTTACAGTATAAGACAACTAAGGTGAACAGACCTTAAGTGAATACAGCATAGGAATCTTTAATGCTTATTTTTATTACGATTGTCCATGGCTGGAGCATTATCCGAGACGTAAGGTTAAAGAATCAGCAATAGTTTAGATAATTATAAATCTATGTATGTGATGTGATGTTTCTGATATTTTGGCCATAAGTGCTTAAAAGTACTGAACTTGGCACATAAAAGGATATTTTTTGGTTTTTGCTCATTAACAAATTACAATGTGAACAAATAAATATTAGACATTTATTACAACACTAAAGGCCCGTTTCACAATTAACGCATACATTTATCTGCCATTTAACGTTGGCTCTCTTTTTTTATTATTAAGTGTAAGAAAGAGAAAGGGCTATATTTATCTGTCAAAAAGGCTTTACTTGAAGATTGTGACCCAGGCGGTAAGACTTACATTATTAATGATATTATTTAGAATGACACAATTTTATTTTATTAACAATTGTTTGCCTTGGGCCATTTCTTCCTGTTTGTGTTTTCCGATGCAATTCCGGAATTCAGTCACTTCAGTCTGACACTTCCTCCAGTCCTTTGTTGTGGCTATGCACTCCTGGTAGTAAAAAAAAAGTTATTCAATATTGGTGATTTAAAGGCATATTTCCAAGAATTAGTAGAAATGACATGTTGTTACTGGTTTAGCAATTTCTTCCTAGTATCACCAGTTTCGTGAGACTGAGGCAGAGTATAAGTAGGTACTGTTTTTTTAATGCAAAAATCACATTGACATGTTAGTGCCCTTTTTCTAGTCCACTCAATGCCTTATCTTTTTTTTTCTAATTGCACAGAGGTAACTCGAGGAGATGAGTAGGGGGAAGCCTTGTAAGACCAGACGGCACCTAACACCAGATACTCATAATATCTAGGCGGACAACAGTGTGTTCAATAAAAAAAAACACTTGAAAGAGGTGTAGGGGAGTGTAATCTATACAAGATCATTTGATTCAGAACCAAACACATCCGCCAACATATTACGAGTGTCTGGCGTTAGGTGCTGTCTGGCCTTGTGGGACTTCCCCCTATGCCTTCGTACCTCCTTTATTTCAATTTTGATTGTTTTGTTTATGTTTTTAGTACAATAAAGTATTTACATACATACAAACATTACATTGGATCTGAGTCAATACTTTCCCATGTTTGAATTGCTTTATTGCATTAAAACAGATGTTAATGTCAATCTGCTCTTGTGTTGTTTTATCATTTCACTAACATTTAAATATTTGCCATCAAAGTTTGTAACTTTTTTGGCTTTTATTACCATCCATTAAAAAAAGGAAACACTTACATTGATAATCATTGATAATCTAATTTATATTATTTAACATTACATTGAGAGTTGAATGACAAGATCAAACCTAAACTTAATTTAAAAACTACACCTTAACTCAATATAAGTATGGAGAACATCAATCTATCAGTTCTAAAACGATTTCACCACCAGTTAAGGAATCCCCATTTATTCAATTATACGCCTATTTACTTCAGATAGACAAGCAAACCAAACGAAGAGAATAATGATAATTCACTTCACTTAACCTTATAACTACAACCTTCCAATGTGACCCGGCTTATCATTTCACAAACAAACAAACAAATGAAACAAAACAAACATGACATGTTATGTACGGTACCTGAACTTTGTAGTGTAACTCTATGCAGCCCGTTTTCTTCAACATGGCTTCTACCGGGTCATCCTCGCCTTCAGGAATTTCTCTTGGTTTAACCGTCATCTTTAAATTTATTTACATTTACTATTTACCGCTATTTTCTAGAGCGAGAATTCCGAATGTTGAATTCACTTACTGTGGATAGATATTCTGTCAATTTTGACACTGACTGTAGTGACTGTCTGTTGTGACAACTGACAGTTCTATCGAAATAATACTACGGATTTGATGAGATGGCTATACCTGTTTGATGCGTCTGTAACTGAAGATCATTATTTGGATTCCGGTTCATTACAGCCAAAAATCATAATGCCCTTTTACATATTTGACTAAATCTCAAATTGTCTTAGTTCCAAAATGCCTTAATTCCCAAATTGACTAATTTTCAATACAATAAAATGTCATAATAACATTTACACATTACATCCGATATCCAAATTGTATAGTTGGTAAAATGAACAATAACTTCAAATACCGAATTATTATTAAGACTGAAAGTGAAAATGCATTAGTTTCAAAATTACCAAAATTCAGAAATGCCTTTTGTTGACAAGCCTAAAGATCAAAATGACACTGTCTCATAATACCTAAAATTTTAACCACTCAGTATTTTTGTGTTACTTATTTATAAATGTAAATAATTAGTTCAGTTTATCACAATTGGTTTAGCAATTTATAACTACTATGCTTTTGTAAACGATCAAACAAATACAGTCCTTATGAGCAGGAGCCTGCAAACACCACAAAACTTTACAAGCGTAAAATTTCAACAAATTTATCATGTTTTACTATGGAAAAACTACAATTTTGTATAGTTGTACACTTGTAAAGTTTTGTGGCATAGAGGTCGAGTATTCTAGAGTTCCGTACCTCAAAAGGAAAAAAAGGACCCTTATAGGATCACTTGTGCGTCTGTATGACTGTTCGACCGTTTGTTCCGCCCGATTGGTTTCGAAACTACTAGTCTGATTGATTTGTACACTTAATATGCGAGGAAGAAACGGCTGAATAGCATGATTAAACGTATTTTAAAAAGGACGTGATGGTGGGTGGTAATTGGGATGCCGTTGATAATTTAATTTAATTATTCATTGCATAAAAACTGTAAACTTCAACATAAATTTAAATATTTTCCATAGATACCGAGTTTTAGATACTGACGTTTTTGTGTCTAGTTAATTTGAGTTTTAGACATTTTGGGAAATGGTATAATTGAAAATTAATCAAAACACGATCAAGTCAAGTTTTAGACATTTTGGGAAATGGTAGAATTGAAAATTTATCAAAACGAGATAGAGTCTAAATGAATTATAGTCATATTAAGAATACGGTAATTTAAGAAGTAGGCGTAAGTCATTTCGATCTTTAGACATTATGAGAATAATCTGTTTTGACATTTTGATATTCTAGGAACACGTTATTATGATATTTGGCTGAAACGAACCGGAATCATTATTTGTTTGGGTATGAACTATGTTGTTAACGAGTCCGAATATTCGAGACAATTCGAATGGTGTGGACGTTGAGCCGAGCGTTACAAAGCTTACACGCCACTCGATGTCTCAGTGGGAACGCTCCTTTATACGAATTTGTTATTCAAATCATTATTTCTAAATAACTACCTAAAATAATTATTTCTGCTTAGTAGGTATCTAGCAGAAATTCCATTTGCCATTTGTATTTTTATTAAGTTTTCATAATCCAGTTTTTCCACTGACTCAGGCATTTTTTCCCACAGCAATCAATTTTATAGTCGGAGCTACACTGCCGCGGAGCTCCTATTTCTGAGCAATTTGGCCCTTTATCGGGTCTGCTCTATGGGTCTGCTGCTGCTGTAAAAGTAACATGAACTTTTACGACCTGATTTTTGAATAACAAATTTTCGAAAGAATAAAATCCGAATAGGAAATAAGGCAACCGAAAAGAAAAGAGATTGGAGCAAAATGAAAATTCGCTCCTGACAAACCGTTTCTTGAACTTTTTAAAAATATATTACCTAATAATGTATCTCCTACTCGAAAGTTTCCCGTCAAAATACTGAACAGACGGAAAAAATACAAAATTAAGAGGCAATTTTAGGATTTAGAAATAAAACAGATTGATTTTAAGTTTGTGCGATACCTAAGAATCAATAAATGATTTTTTGTATATTTGGTTTTACTAAACAGACATTTAAGTTTTGATTCCAGCGCCCTCTAGCAATAAGGAGAAGTTTTAATTCCAGCGCCCTCTAGCAATGAGTAGATAAAAATTATGATATTCCCACCACTGCTTTGAGATGTTACCGTATTTAAAGCCCTCTAACGGTACTTCTTCAAACCGAGGTTGGTGCTGTGGTTAACCACAGGTTCCAAAAGTTACACTACTCATCCCTAGAGGGCACTAAAAAGTATTACTTACGCCATCTAACTTTTACAAACCATAAAGTTATTCATCGCTAGAGGGCATTGGAATTAAAAGTCACGTATGGATAATTAAATAATGCACACCCGTACAAAGGTAATGCGAATAGCGTTGTGAAATTAGCAAAAAGTATGGAAGTAAGTCGTGTAGTCGTGGTTTTTTGGAATGGTCAGAGGGCCCCGAAGACCCCTTTGGTAGTTTTGGTAACGTATCCTAATTGAAAAGGTCTAATTGAAATGGTGTGCGATGGCTGAAACTTAAGTTATTTGTTTTTCATAGATTGCGGCTCGAGGATAACTCAGTCGATTGGTGCACTTACATTAAGGTTTTTAATACATTATTATAAACACACATACATGCACCCCTGGGCAAATTATAGAACACTAGCTGTCGCCCGCGACTCCGTCCGCGCAGGAAAAAAAATACCCTACGCTATAAACAGGGATAATGTAGGATTCTAACGGTGAAAGAATTATTCAAGTCGGTCGAGTAGTTTCGGAGCTTTTTCAATGCAAACAAACAAACAATCAAATCTTTTCTCTTTATGATATTAGATGTAGATGTGTTTTTCATTTATTGATTTTTTATTCATCGGGGCAAATTAAAGTAGCATGGCACGTATTCTAAAGATAAAACATTAAAATTTGCACTTGAGCTACATTGGTGCCGTGGAAGCTTGGTAGGGCTCTGGTGTGGGACGCAACTTGTGTCGATACTATAGCCGCAAATTTGATATTGTATTTAGATAATTTTTCTAATAATTTAAATTTAAATTGTCACAAAATGTTGAGTGTTTAAACAGATCTTACTTACAGTTTCTGTTTGTATTACTTTATTCAATAATATATAAAAACTTTGTACTACTTATGACACATAGGATGTATTAAAAACAAAGATCATTTCTAATAAATCAGTTTAATTAAATAATATAATAAATTAGAGTTTAGGCGAGGATCCTGCTCTTGTTGCGCAGCGCGGCGTAGGCCACCAGCACCGACATCGCCGTGGCCAGCACCTCCGAGTTGACCCACGGCCCAGAGTAGCCTGCGGAGAGACCGGTCGACACTTACTACCACGCACCACGGTAAATACTCCGGTCCGCCATAGGACTCAATGCAAACTGGACTTGGCACCCAGTTCTAAGCTCTGAATAAGACTCGCTAGATGGCTGGATCAAGGGCCAGATACAGAAGTTCGTCCTCTCCTCGATACGGCACGCATTGTGAGGAGGTTCCTTTCTCTGCAGCCTTTACCACCACTAGTGTTATTTTACTTTTATATTTGATTATTTATTATAAACAACCTAATTTACAGAAATTTAAACAAATATTCCCCTAACCCTGACTCTCTATCAGGTAAAAATATTAGTTTAGATCTTAAGATCCACAAATCTGGATGAAGATTAAAATCTTAGATGCTGTGGGCAAAGCCTCAAAGGAACTGTTGTCCTAGTACTTACTGCCGGGGTGGGAGAGCTGCACGGCTAGCAGCGGCGCGACGGCGGCGGCGGGGTCGGCGCGGCGCGCGCGGCGCAGCGCGGCCCAGCCCTCCTCGTCCAGCACGCGCACCTCGTGCGTGCCCGAGCGCGCTGCCGACGGCTCCTCCGTCCACGACACCTGTGGATACTCATTAACTTAATTCTTGACAACAACTTCTTACTCTTGCTCTCCTAGTACTTTTTTTACCCAAAACGATTGACAGTGCCTAAAATAGATAAATTTTCTGAAAAGTGTATGTAATAAGCAATTAATTAACTACCTTTGACTCTCTTCTACAGACACAACTGACAGCTGACAAATCAGTATACATACATGGTAGCTAAGGTGCCTAAGTTGGACCCCGTCAACTCCAGACTCTGGTTCCACAAACTCGACATGTTATAATTAATTGAAAATGGGAACTTTTTAAAAGGTGTCCTGATAAAAATCAGGGTTGAAGAGGTTTGTCTCAAAATTATCTTCTAATTTTTTTTAATTATTTACTGGGAAAATAATGGTGATCTGATACCAAATTCAATACCACTTGTGAAAATATACAAAAAATTACACTCCTTTTTTCGGGCAGTTGTGTAAAAATAGACCTGACGCAAGGATACCGGCAGCAAGTGTTAAATTCAGTTACAATTATAAATTAATTTATATCATAAACATTAACCTCAAAGTGCGCCATTTTAATTAAAAAGACTACTTGGAATCTCAATCTTTTCATTTAAATTTAATATGTAGCAGCAAGTGTCCATTATAAGCACCTTGCATGCCACTGGAGTAGCAGGATAGGACGTATCTATGCCTAGTTCGTGTCGAACCAACAAACAAGGCAAATAGTAATGGTATTTTAGCCTGCTCTTTATCTCATTTTTAAAGATAAAATGACAGATAAATATTTAAAAAAATCTTGTTTTCTTGAATTAAAGAGTATCAATAATAAACTTTTGTTAAAATTTAGGAATTTAGGAGTAAAAGCAGCGATAACTGTAAATAAAATAGGAGCTATACAAGAATGCTAAAAATACTTAAGAGGTTATACTGACCTGGTATTTGTTCTCTCCGATACGGGCTGCCGTGAGCGACTTCCCGTCTACTTCAGCGTATAGCGCGTAGTTTTCAGGCAGAGGGTTGTCGCACTTCAGCGTAAACTCCGTAATATAAGCTATATGTGTCACCACAGTCGCATCCAAACTTGTGAACGATGCTGCCTCAACTTTAGGGTTTTGGCAGCTTTGTGCTAAAGCTCCGCTGATGGAGCACACGGCAAATAGGGCTATAACGTAATTTGTGACCATTTTGCAGTCTTTTAAGTAACTTTTATGTCTAAAACTAGTTAAATCTAATAGGAAACTGTCGCCTATCGTCGCAACTTCGTGAAGTGTCGAAAACTGTCGAAGTGTCGGTCGTCCACCGTGTCCACGTCCGCCGAAGCGTTCAGAATGCTGTCTCGAAAAGAGAAAGTTAAAATGGTGATCATTAATTAAACCTAATCATTTTCTTAACTAGTCTCATAAGTAAATTGTTCAGCAAACCAATGTAACTGTAAATGTTTTAAAATATATATTTTATTTCAATAAGAATGTTTTACTTTTTATTTCATCATTTCTGTGTTTTGTAGTTTACATTCTGAACGAAAGATTAAACATCATCGATGACGTGTGGCCAATAGTCCCAAATGATTATGGCGGCGTTCAGAAAAGAAAAATATTGGTAATATTTTGCGACTATAATAAATTGGGATACACCTTAAACAAACTGCTCGCTTTTTTATATATTAATTTAATAGTAAGAATTAAAGTCTATTTGTAAACAAATAAATTTAACATGACAGCCGCTGTCTTGAAACGTAGGTGTTAGTTAGCTATGATAGCTGTTTAAATTATACTAGGAAGGTCTATTGGACAGGTTTTACAATAATAATAATAATGCCCCAGCGAGTCCCTCGGACATAACTTCTCGAAAATAGTCGTGCTACGCTCTATTGGGATCGATCTGTCATCACGGACACATCGATCTCATTCTCAACGGCAGGCAGTGCTTGTCGACGTCACCATCCCACATGACGAGAACCTGGTGAAGGCCGAGAAGGATAAGCTCAGCAAGTACCTTGACTTGGCTCACGAGGTGAACGCCATGTGGGACGTTCACTCGACGATCATTGTCCCGATAGTTGTTTCGGCAAACGTTATAGCGAAGAGTCTCGATAATTGATGACAATGATGACGGATGACGGCTATGCTGCACTTGAGGAATGGCATACCCTGCTGCCGCAGAACTTGTTGCGTACACCCTATCGTTTTGCTTTTGTGCACTTCTCTTCGATATTAAAAATTGTCATATTTACAAGATATCGCGTGTCTGTTTTTTGCGTACCGCTTTAACCAAACTCTGCATTTTTTGGCTCTCATTGAGCCAATCAGCGCTTCAGGACATGCCCAATTTTTAACCTACTTCGATAAGCTCGTAGTCCTAGGTCTTCATTGAGTAGTTTTTCACAGGACTTCTGCTTAAGCCCATCTCTAAAGCCATCAATTTCTGTTCGCGGACGGGATTTCTTGCAATGCGCGCCTTCATTGCTTTGATGCCCATTCTTTTCTTGTCATTCCCATTCACACTAGAGTGTTCATTGTACCTTTTGATGGTACGATGGTAAGTACAATACACGAATCTCTTTGTGATTTTCAAGTTTTGCAGCAGGTTGAATATTGTGTTCGGCAAATGGCCATAACTCAACGGAGTAATGAAATATTTCTACTACTGTCATTATTGAGTGTCTACTCCATCGCGATCAATGAATATTATATGATCATATTCTTCCATTTTATTAATAAAATAAACAATAGAAAAACGTATGACCCACTTTTTTCTGTACATAGTTCTAATTGTAAAATTACAAACAATTGTACCTACGTGCTAAGGCAGTACCGATTTAAGAACCTAGTCTACTATGTAACTGAGATACGATACCTCAAACTAAATATGGGCAGTACAATTAAACCCTCTCCTCTAGAATACAACTTTGCTGTAAACCCGAAAGATTAGGCATTTATAAAAAATCTGATACAAATAGGTACCTACGTTGTAAGGTTAAAAGGTGGCCCTTGTAATTCACGATGGCGAGTGGGCTCTGTTAGTGGTTGAACGTGTACATGCATATTGCGGTAGTGTGCGTGTCTGACGGAGCGATCAGTCGCGAGCGCGCCGTCGCTCAAGTCACTTGTGCATATTGTTTCCACGAAGCTAACTGCCACGAAGTACCGTCAGCATGTCATCATGTTATTCATAGTGAGGTATAATAACGTATTTCTACTATGAAAACCGCTATCCTTGTTTATCGCGTGACAAAACGTGGACAAAACATTCGTCACTTTCTGACAGGTATATAAGTGCGAGATTGACGGATGTTTTAACCACGTTTAGTCAAGCGATAAACGCGGCCATAATTAGCCCTAACAAATAAAGACAAAACCTAAACAGATAGTCTTTAATTAACATGAAATTTTCTCTCCAGATCCTCTCGTGACCAGATACCTAGAGTTACATCAATTTCTCAGAAGATGCAACCAAGAAGGTCGCTACTACATACATGACTAAATGGTTCGCATATCAAGAATATAAACAGTTGGTTGTTTTTATATATTGTTTGTAGGGACGAGCAATGGTCGCCAGTCTTTCACTTTCTTCAAGAAGAATATAATTTTCTCTTTATTTTTTTACTTTGCCATACCCACTTTGGCTCTCAGGCACACTTTGACATGTATACAGATATCTGTTTACCGCTAGTAAAGTCCACTCGCCATCGCAAAATGCAAGAGCTATACTCAGAGTACAATTGTTACTAAGTTATGCCATATACATTGTGTATTCACACGCCAGACATTGTTGCTATGCTGCTATGCAAATTACAACTTAATTGAAACGAACCCAAGTCTCTTTCTCAACTTGTGACGGTTCTGGCCGACGGCGGCGTCAGAGGCAAGACTGTCAGTTGTCGGCCAGAGCCAGTTGTGGCGTTCGAAAAGTCTACAAAAAATCTCAAGGACACTCATTTTTACAAGCTATTATTTAACTTGCAATGTATGTATGTATGTACGGATCAAACCTTGCAGCTTAAATTTAACCCGCTTCCCGTTAACGGAATGGTCTAAAATTTGGACCACTTATGTAAACGCGATGACAATGCAATATTATGGTAGCTAAGAGCTGATCTGATGATGGAGTCGGAAGGTGGCGACAGGATCTCCGCTATTCTTAACGCAAACCCGCCGTGTTGGGACTCAATAATATGTCTTGATAAGCAGATAAAGATTTTGCAAAAATGTCAGCAACAAAAGCTTGACCCAAAAATGCGATGACATACATTTTTAAATGTATTTTGTCTTCTTTTGTTCTATTGTTTTAGCATACATAAAAATACAATTAAATATGTACTTTGTGCGAAGTCAAAACTATTAAGATATCATAAATAACGGTTCATCATCATTTCAGTGGAAAGACGTCCACTGTTGGACATGGGCCTCTCCGAAGGACCAGTCCTTTTCGACTTCTCAAGGACTTGTTTTATATATATTAAATACATACATGTTAAATTTTCCTATTGGATGGGAGTGAAATAAAACAATCAAGTAACTTATTTTATCCATAAAGGCCTATATTTATTTATTTATATCTGTTGACAATAATCCATGTGTGCCCGCGTTTCGTAAAAGTCAAAAAATTACAATGTACCAGGGGCGCATAAACAGTCTGGAGCACTGACGCCGTCCAAGACACTGTACGTACAGATTCCACGTGGCGGGGCGCGAGACCAATTTTCTCTCGCCGATCATTTCACAAGGCAAAAAACATCTCCTGAATGCTTAATCTCTCCTAGTTACTGTCATTGTAAATCCTTAATCTACGTATTAATAACGGAAGGTAGCTACATAAATTAAATATTTTACCCTGAATTTTTGTAAAACTTATCCAAAAGATGCTTTTGCATATTTAAGCTAGCAGCAATGTTTACAACTTTTAAATGGTACCTAGTGCAAAACGTTTTGAGTTCGGTCGTACCTCTGTGAAGGCGAGTTCTCACTTAACTCTATGATACATTTAATAAATAAAATAGATCGGTATGTACAGCTTTCTGTACGATAAAATGTGTTGGAACAAACTCTAATGTTATAGAATCACTCCGAAATTTATAGTAATCTACCATCTCTAGTAGCATGCAAATCGTACGTTTTGAATACTCGATGTTTTTTTACAATACGAACAAGTTTTACCAGCATTTGTTTTCACACATATCACAATGTGAATACTGCTTAGTTTTATGGCATGGCTAGCTGCGAGGGTAGAAAGTTATGTACAGAATAAAGAAACAGAAAACGTAAACGTCGTTTCTGAGATAGAAAGGTTCGTCTACCATCTATACGGATCACAGATGCCGTGAGATCCCAAATTTATTTAAACTACTGGAACTAACAACGCTCCTTCATTGATTTCCTGGACAGTTCATACTTTACTAAATTTATAAGACGCATTTCCTATCCTAACCTTAAAATCACAGGAATAATCAAATTCTTTCAAGGCTTAAAACTGACCGTCAAATGTTACACAATACCATTCAAAAAGTTATAATTATATTATAATTCCCGCAAGTTAAGAAGCCAACCCCGACACCTAACGCATTACAATTTATAACCTATTCATGTATGTGAGGTAATTTGTACTGGGACGACATCTGGTCGTCAGTCAGCTGATTGGCTTTATATCTTGCGGGAACACAACAGCTCGATGCCAAGCGCCAGAAAGCGCTTTATTGCTTCTCTTTCTCGCACGTCCGCTTCGAAAATGACCCGTCAGCTGTTTAAATGTTACTAGCTAAATGTTGAAAGGCACGGCGAGAGAAAATGTAAGAAATTCACGCCATTCTGTCGAAGAATCTGTTTGAAAAGTACTAAGGCGGCATGAGCGCGGGGCGGCGTCAGTGGTTCCCGGGCGGCGTCTTGGCGGGGGAGGCGGGGGGCGGCGCGCTCCACTCGACGCCGTCGCCCTCGTACTGCGTGTTCTCGAGCCGCGTGATCAGCCGTTCGTCCTCGTCTCCGAACTCGCCGCCCATTAGCGACGGCTCCCCGACTACCATGACGTCCTGGTAACAAGCGAGAAATCGAGCTTAGTATGATCATTGTCTGTTCAAAGTGGGGACAAGTCGTTTTAGCAACTTGGGTCTTTCGAAGTTATTTTTCCTTTGACATTATTAATTTTCCCCTAACACGATAAAGCATAAAGCCTGGTTTCAAACATACTGGCCTAGTCGCCTATGATTTAAGACGCCGGGCGTCCAGTGGCGCCCTTTTTACTATTATTGTGTTTTTAAATAAACCGAAGCATGAAATCTAAGAACGTTTTTTGTTGTATAAGGGAATACAAAATGTATGTATCTAATGTTTAATAACATAACAAACCTTCGAGTGCGCGTGGTGGCCACTCTTTTTCGTTAAGTTTCAGTAAGTAATAGTATTAGTTCAGATGTCACATCTTATCTTATCTTATATCTTATAAATATATAAAAGGAGAAACTGACTGACTGACTGACTGACATATCAACGCACAGCCGAAACTACTGTACCTAAAAACTTGAAATTTGGTACAGGTGTTCCTTTCATGATGTAAGTGAGCACTAAGAAAGGATTTTCCGAAAATCGACCCCCAACGGGAAAAAAAGGGGGAGTACTGGGAAACTAATTCTACGCGTACACAGTCGCGGGCGTCCGCTAGTAACTTATAAATTGTGTATTCATTAGTACACCGATAAACTATTCTTGGATTTCATGACAATAGTTTAGTTTATTAGAGAACATAATATACAAGAGGGCGCCACTGGAGGACGCTCGGAATACTAATAAAAATACAGGCGCATAGGACCTCAATTCTAGGCGGTACAAACCACATCGTATTTCACCCGTTATACTCGGCATGACAAAACGCTGCAATACGATAACAGGTTAAAGACACACTCTCTAGCATGACAAAAACACCGACAGATGTCAGAGAACGGGTGATTTCTATGTCATAAGGCAGGGCCCGTACTTTTCATGCCGTTGACGCAAAAATGACGTCACGTCACGAGTATGATTCAAATGGTTTTATTGTAATTATGAACTATTAGTCGTCAATCATTTATTTATATCAAAATGATAACTATGGACGCGTAGAAAAATACCTACTTCATACCTAAAACGTAAATGAAACTATTTAATTGAGAAGGACAGTGACAAAAATCAACGAGTAACATTATCATTTAAAAAAAAAAGAAATACAATTATGGCATTGACATTCTAAAAGAAAATGGTCTCAATTTGCCATTTTTAGTAATGAGTAATAAAAAAACTGATGCTACCGTATTTTGATGGCGATTAAGCTGTATTTTACTATAATCATTTTACCGCAATCTATTTATAATTTTTTAATTTGTACCAGCTAATACATACGTACCTTAACACCAGCCAAATAAAAAAAAAATCGTCATTTTGACGTCATCGGCATCATAAACCCTGGTCATTAAAAAGGTTTTTTTTTCCGTCTATATGTGTTAGGTTTAGAGTCTGGCCTATACTCCGTTTGTTTAGGTACTTAAAAAAATGTAAACAAAAGAACCACGTTTTATAGTTCGTCAGCCAATAGAAGCAGAACACTGATACGTCAAAGTGCGATAAAACAGTTTTGATTGGCTGTTTAACAATGCCACGTGGTTTGGCTTGTTTACATTTTTTTAAGTACCTAAACTAACTAACTATAGGTGAGGACTGGTACCTGCGAGGCGAGGCTGAAGTTGGGTCCGGGCGAGCGCTTCTTGGCGGGCGCGGGCGGCGCCGCGTTGGCGCCCGCGCTGCCCTTGCGCTTGCGTCGCTTGCTCGCCGGCCGCTGCGACTCTGGGGAGATACGGATCGCATTAGATCGACTTCATCTAGCAGAGATGACAGGAGTTTAAACACTCAGGTTCATCTTTAAGCAAGTGTTTAGAGAGACACGTGGCACAGATCTACAACCACAACAAAGGAGCAGTAAAAACGTGATGAGTGTAGATAAATTGGATCATGTTGCCAGTTCTGAACACCCTCGATTTTTGCACAATTTTTTGCTAATAAAATAAGTACAAAACTCGATCGATTCAATAGCGATATTATTCGTCATTTTGTAAATATTATCGGATACTACAGCCTCGTGACGACCCGCGTACTTTACAAACTTTTTTGACATCCGGTCGCCAGGATAAAGCAGTATTTCGGTGTAGTTTGCGTCAAGACGCGAGCAACGACAGTAGGTGAAAGCATTGAAAAACATTACGATTGCAATAGGGGTAAAACAAATTTGATTAGAAGCTCTGCTTGTGTGTCTGCTGGGTCAAAGACGAGTGCATTTCTACATTACATGCACCTAGTAGAGGACTGTGCTCTATTTTATGTATAAAAGAATACGAGTAGAAGTAGCCCGCGGAATTCGGTTCCCTTGAATCCTCTTTTTTCCTCGAAAAATGATTTCATTCAAGTAAGGTCTTTCAGCTAGCGCTTGTGCGTTGTCTTGCAAGTCAGACACGAGTTTCAGAAACCTTTTATGCATAGATAATAAACCAAGGCACCAGAGACTCATGACTCACCA
The DNA here is from genome assembly GCA_923062465.1 of Acleris sparsana. Lineage (NCBI taxonomy): Eukaryota > Metazoa > Arthropoda > Insecta > Lepidoptera > Tortricidae > Acleris > Acleris sparsana. The sequence goes on along the minus strand of OV281311.1, from coordinate 7,356,856 downwards.
GGAGGTGCGACCATCCGCTGCCACTTCTGGAACAACGTGGTCTTGAGACAGTCGCGGGGTGACAGCGCGTACGCCTTGTGCCTCGACATGAGCTCTTGCATCGGCTCCAGGATGACGCATAACTGGAATGTAAAAAAAACAACATTTAACACCTAAAATACTAGCTTCGGATACTTTTATGATTTAAATGACACCCACCCCTCAATTCTTTTTTTCGCAACAGTTAGATATTTATTTGGTAAAAACACTGCAACCTGGATTTAAACTGGTGGCTAGAGGCGACTCACCCTCAAGTAGTTAAGTGCGGAGGTGGTGATGCCCTGCCTCGTGACGTTCGTTCTTAGACAGCGATCGAGCTCCACAGCCTATGCAGTTCTGAACCTAAGGAATGCACAAGGCTTGAGGCGACTCACCTTCCAAGTCACCTACTACGGCTTCAGAATACATAAGGCGACTCACCCTAAAGTAGTTCAGCGTGGAATTGGTGGATTCCCTGCCATGCACTGCCTCGTGTGACCTTCTTGGAGAGCCATCAAGGAAATATGACACCCTCCACAGCCTATGCTGTTGTAAAGCAAACTACCAGGGCTACAGAAGGCATAAGGCGAACCCTCAAGTAGCTAATCGTGGAGTCGGTAGGTATAGAATGCTCTGCCTCGTGAAGTTTTTGGACAGCGGTCAAGCTAAACCGCCCTCCACAGCCTATTGTGTTCTAAACCAAAGTACCAGGAATGCACAAGGATTAAGGCGACTCACCCTAAAGTAGTACGCATGGAGTTGATGGATGCCCTGGTTCGTGACGTTCTTGAACAGCGGTCAAGCTATGCCGCCCCTACAGCCCATGCTGTTCCAAACCAAAGTACCAGGGCTTCAGAAGACATAAGGCGACTCACCCTCAAGTAGTTTAGCGTGGAGTTGGTGATGCCCTGCCTCGTGATGTTCTTGGACAGCTGGTCGAGCGCGGCGTGGTCGGGCGGGTGCACCGCCTGCCGCGGTATGAGTTCCCGGTGCGCGCGGACCGACATGTGCCACGACTTGATGCGCATTAAATCGTCAAACGTGAACTCGAGGATTAGTCGCCCTTCTGTGCACACCTGGAAGCAACGACACGTCAACGTTGATTAAACTGGCCTTTTATAAATAGGTTTTAGTAAATAGATGTGGTTGATTCACACAATGACGATGGGTCCGAGTTGAATTGAGAAACTAACACGCTGTTTCCTCATATCATAATTTATTTTCTCGCAATAGAAGTGAAAAGTGTTTACACCTTGCTCTGCTCGGGTGGATTAACATCTAATGTTACTTTGGCTTGTTTTTGCCTTTCGATGTCTAATTCGGAAATGATGGATGGTGATAGATTAAACTTTTGAACGCCTAACGTCAAATGAAAAAATGTGTCACTCACACCCCAAACATGTTTGGATGCTATGCATACTACAACTTAATTGAAACGAAACCGTTTCTTTTAATCTTGAACTCGAGTCGGCTAGAGCCATCTGTGACGTTCAAAAGCTTATGTATAATATGAATTTTACTACCAAGTTTTCAGAACACCTCTGGAAGTCACCTACGTACACATGGACCCGTACCGCGTAGTCAATGGCCAACAATTACAGATAGTGTCCGATATTTTTAAGTCCAATAAGTGTGAGTGTACCAGGGTCACATAAGTTCTCATGAGCTCACCTTTGTGAACATGGGCTTGCCGTGGTGCGTGACCATCGTACAGTGGTCGCAGTCCAGTGTGATGCTAGTGTTGTGGAAGGACTCCTTGGGTTGCCGCATCGTGTAGTACAGCTCTGAGACTCCTCCCTCGTATATACTACGGAAGTAGCGCGGTATCAGCGTCCTTCCTATTGCTGAAATTTTAAAAATAAAAAGTTAGCTATATAAATAATTCAAAGTTACCCTATAAGTTAACCTATTAAACCTATTTTAATACCTACCCTACGGTTGAAGTTCATTTGCATGACAAGTTCAATTTTCCCTTGCAATAATATTATGACAGTAACAAGTTTCGACCTTAGCGATAATTAGCTCTCACAGAAACTTTTATCAAAACTGGTAGGCCACTTTCTTGGCCGACCGTACCTTGTCCCTTTCTGTCAAATAGAAATGTCTCAACGACAGATAAGGAGAACGCACATTTTAAGCACTCTAGCTGTTGTGCGTTTATGAATAAGAGGGTAATTATCATACATTAAGGTTATTTGACAAATATTTAAAATAAGCAAATACGCCATGTAAAATATAAAAATAAATAAAAAAATAATTATAAGCTTCATAAAAAAAGTACAAAATAAAGCCAATAGCAACACAGCGTCAATGTCAGTTTCTATACAAGCTTTTAATTAACTTGGAATGTATTTATGTATGCATGTATGTATGTATGTATGTACGGGTTAAATAAGGCAAGTTAAATTTGACCCACTTCCCGTCAACGGAATGGGCTGAAATTTGGACCACATAGGTAAACCCGATGACAATGCACAATGTCATGGTTTCAAAGAGTTGATCTGATGATGGAGTCGGAAGGTGGCGACAGGATCTCCGTTATTCTTACCGTAGACCCACCGTGTTAGAACTCAATAGTTTGGTCTTAATAAGCAGATAAACATTTTGCTATAAAAGTACAGTCAGCAACAAAATCTTATCCCAAAAATTGAATTTTTGACAGAAACTTTTTCGTATTAAACAAAAGATCCAAATATGCAAATGTGTAGCGAAGCCGTCTCCACATGACAATATTCATATTAATTCTGAACAGCCGCGTCTGCACCAAGCGCACGCGCTCGCGCGGCAGGCTCGGATGCGTGGCCCGCGATCCAGCTTCGCGATCAGCCCGGGGATACTTAGGCGAGCCTCGCGAGGCACACCGAGCCATCAGAAATCCGAGGTAATTCATAATTATTTAAAACTATTGGGGCTCGCGAGGCTGCCGCGCGAGCACGTGCGCTTGGTGGGGACGCGGCTTTAGACAAAATTATTTGACACTTGTAAATAGTATCCATGTATGGTTCACACGTAAAACATTTGTCAAACTGGGCATCTATTCTACTGGGCAAAGCCTTTTTCCTTTGACGTGTATCTTTTTGCATTTAACTTGTCCGCCATTAAAGCGCAATTCACACAGCGGGCGGGAGCGGGTCGGGCGCGGGGCATGTCGTTTTCATGGCGGGACCCGCGCGCCACACATAGGGTCGTCGTACTCACACTTAGGGCCGTATTAATAAACTCATCTTGACTGCGAGGCCCGTCACAAGATACGTCAAAGTAAACGCCAAACCATAGAACACTGTCATTTTTGACGCATCTCGAGACGAGCATTAGAGTATTAATAAGCTGATCTCAAGCTTATTAATACGGGCCTTAGCACCGAACCGCTTCGGGCCCTACGCTCGTGATCGCAGGCGGGCATTCGGGATCGGACGGTAATGGCGAGTATACAAAGTAGAACTTACAACGCGCTCTGTGAGAATGCCTATCACCCGCCGCACCCGCGACGGGCCGATCCCGAATGCCCGCCTGCGACCACCAGCGCGGGGCCCGCCGCGGTTGGCGCTGTGTGAATACGACGACACGCGCGGGTCCCGCCATGAAAACAACATGCCCCGCGCCCGTCTGAAGTGGCCGTAGCTGACCAGTGGTCGTTCGGGGAAACGGACGAACAAGGCATTCGGGTGGTGGCCATAGCTGACCGGATGATTTCTTAATGAGGATCAAAGATACGTTTCAACACAGCTACCAGGACTGCATAACAATGGAAGCTACTCACTGTATCTCTTAGGTCCATCTTCTAAACAGAAGGTGAGGGTTAGCGTCGCATCGTCCTCGAAGAACTCCGTCGCGAACGCATCCCACCAGAGGTTGTCTGAGTCCTGGAATACGAGACACGCTTTGTTAAATATGGTATCCTAGTACTTTGTGTATGACCCAACCACAAAAATATTCTGGTTTAATCTGGTAATTAGAAAAACAAAATCTCCTTCACGTCATTTGAGACTTACGTAGAAAGGGAAAAGAGATGGAATCTTCGATTTTAAAATTACGGCTATTTAATTATTTTCCTACTCCTGTACTTTTATCTGTCATTTATATAGTCACGAACACTAATATAAGAATATAGATAATATGTCCGCAGAACATTCCGTAGAAAAGTCTATCTAGTCTATTCCCCTTAACAGCACTTGTGCTTTTTTGAGCCAAAACGATATGCCTAGCTGCCAAAGCTTACACCTAGGTTAATTTGACCAATCAAAATACTTCACCAAATTAAACCACCAATCGCAATACACATTGACTGTCAATCGGATCGTTAGGTTCTTTTTGGTATGTAAACTCTTTTACTAATTTAACTCTTTAAAAAAAACATTTTATTTGGTATCAACCAACCAGAACGCAGCTATATTAAAATCGACCAATCAGGTAAAAGAATTCATTTCTCAAATCATTAGGTGTTTTTTAGTCCCTATTTCACAAGATAAATCGATTATGCAACTTTTAAAAAAAATATGAAACCTGGCAAGTGCACATCAATTTAAAAACAAAGACACATATTTTGTTGTTTTCGAATGTTTCTCGCTCGTTTGTTGTTCTGTGCTTCGTTCGTTCGTATTCTAACCTAGGTATATTAATAAAATTTTGTTAATTTAATTTTGCATTTAATTTGAAACCTAGTCGTAGAAAAAGTATTGTATGCAACGGTGTATAACTAAGTCAAAAAATACTCGTGGCGTCTCGTCTTGCTTTACGATACGTAACCACACCACTCGTCTTTTTTGACCTCTCTTATACAACTGTTGCATAAACTACTATAATTAATTACTAAGGAAAAGACTAGAACTGTAAAAATAAGTACATTATTTGCGATAGTATTTGTTACCACAAAAACAGGTTCAATGACCTTGACCTTGGTACCTATTTGACATTGCGAGATCTTTATAGCAGACGTCACGTCAGAATTGCAAATATCTCCGCGAAAATTCAACATTCCGGCGTCACAACAGCAAATCAACTAGTCATCACTTCCTCACACTACTTTGTTTTGTTTATTCTTACTTCTCCACTCAGGAGCAAAAATACCGGGTCAGAGTGCGTTTTTCATACAAACGAGACTATTTCGAAGCCTTGGTTCCTCGCCAGGGGTTGTTTCGAGTTGGTGGATACTCCGAGGTTCAATAGAGGAGGAAGTTCTTAAGATACCTAACTGATCGCACAATCAGTTAACACCACAGCCGGACAGTTTGGGTCAGCATTTGGATTTCCTTACTTTTTATTGCCATTTTAGATGTTTTTCTGAACATGCACAATTCCGGCGTTAACCGTAGATTCATTCAGTTGGGTATCCTAGGCACTCTGGAAATCCTGTATCAATGCTCGCGGTATTCATCATCAGAATTCACTAAAAGCATTCCCTGGCGAGGAACCAAGGCTTCGAAATAGCCTCTTTAGTATGAAAAACGCACTCTGACCCGGTATTTTTTTTGCTCCTGAGTGTAGTTACATAGTATTAAACAAAGTATCTTTTCACGTCTTTCTTTCTGTTTTTCTGTCTGTCTGTCTTTATATCCGCTAACTTCTAATCCAGGCAACGGATTTAGATGCGGTTTTCACCATCATTTAGATACGAATGTACAATAAATAAATTCTGGTTTATGTACGGGTGATACAGAAAACTCACATAAACCGAAGCGAAGCGAGGGTGGGTCGCTAGTATATTATTAAGGACCAAAATTGATTTATGCCGTAATAAAATAAATGATCTGCGACGCCAGTCTCAAGACTGCTCAGAAACAACTTCTATGGCTTGCCTTTTATACTGACGAGTCTCAGGACGGGAATCTCATCGAAATTAGTTTATAAATCAATACTGTGCTTAGATTCTTTTTTAAATAATACGTATAATATGTCAGAAACCTAGGTACTAGTTAACTTAATACGAGTCGTAAGAACTACAAGTTATTGTCTACGACGTACCAGCAGCGCAGTTCGCATGATTTATATTTATTGCCATATAGTAAAAACAGATGGCGTTGCTATCAAGTTCGACGTTCCGTTTTTAGTTCACCATATAGATGGCGCTAGTAGTCTTAGAAATTTATACCAAGTTATTTTTTAAAGTGATGAATGATATAAATAAACATTATATGATTTTTATTTAACTAACCTCTGTCCTTTGTTGTAACCGTTTATTGAGTTCGTACACTCTGTAATCCGGTTGTCCGAAGTATGGTGCATGCCGCCTGAAAAAACAGAAAAATTGAACGTTAATAGAGATAATATAGAAAATATACATAATTTAAGTACCATCACAACATAATCCCTTACACTATTAACGAAACGTAAGAGTATCCATACCAACAATGGCCTCATAAGGAAGCTCAAAGTCACTCAGAGGGCTATGGAGAGGGCTATGCTCGGGGTTTCTCTGCGTGATAGAATCAGAAATGATGATATCCGCAGTAGAACTAAGGTTACCGACATAGCCCTAAGAATAGCTAAACTGAAGTGGCAGTGGGCGGGGCACATTGCTCGCAGGACTGATGGCCGATGGGGTCAGAAGGTTCTGGAGTGGCGTCCGCGGACCGGAAGACGAGCTGTAGGTAGGCCTCCAACAAGACGGAGTGACGACCTCGTCAGGATCGCGGGACCGCGGTGGATGCGAAAAGCACAAGACCGGTCTGAGTGGAAAGCCTTGGGGGAGGCCTATGTCCAGCAGTGGACGTCTTTCGGCTGACATGATGATGATGATGATGAAGAGTATCCATGTTTAAACACCTCTCTATTTTTGATACAGACCCTTTTGAGAAAAAATAAACTACCTACTGAGTTTTACGATTGACACAATATCACGATAGGTACTTGTACTGTCGGCCCATTGGGACCCTGACCCACCGTAGAACTGTGTCACAGTGACGTTATGATTCAAGTCGTACGGAGTGTCAAACAAATTATTTAATTTATAATGTCACTGTGACACCTTTCCATAGAACCTGACCATAGTCAGGGTTCCATTAGGCTGGTAGTACATCCTGCTTGTGCCAGGCCGGTTCCAAAACACTGTAAATTTGAAATAGAAAATAGAAATAGAAAATATTTATTCGACGAACACAGGAAAAAACTAGCGATGCATCCGATACCGATACCGATACCGATATATCGGCGATACTTCGGGTTAGCCGATATATCGGTATCGACGATATTTTTGTGACCGATTCAACGATACTTTTTAATTTAAAAATGTAGTGTCAACGAGCGATTACTTTGTTTTTTAAACAAAAATCTTATCAATGTTAATTTTACTTATATTCATAAAAAGAAATCTGTCTTGTGATTTATTTATTATACCTTTATTTTTGAATTCACAAAAAGCGTATCGGTATCGGTATCGGTATCGCCGATATTTTTATAAGAGTATCGGTTTCGGTATCGTATCGGCGAAAAGGCGTATCGATGCATCCCTAGAAAAAACAAATAAAACACAGATTAAATTTAACATTGACAAAAAGAATGGCAACACAGAAAAAATATTAAACAATAAGGAAAAGGAATTTAGAAATTTTAGCATAATGTTGCCATGTTGCCATTTAGCATAATGGTGATTCCTGCCGTCGAAATTGACACCACTCAGCACTATGTCACGGCCTGAACCGCGACGCTGATTTAACGGTGAGAATTGTGGTAATAACCGTGCACACGTCGATTGCCTAAATCTATTTAGAATTAAGACAAAACTGTTAATTTCTAACACCATAACGACTATCCCGATGTTAGTATCCTCAATTCTCGATGGCGCGCCTCGCCGCCAATCAAATTGACATTGCACGTATGTATGACGAATACTGCCCTCCTAAGAAAAAAGGGCGCATGTCTCATTTAACCGCTTAAGTATAAGGCCACCTTATTTCTTAAGACAGGGGGTTATATTTGCTTTGACTATCAAATGGATCATGCGGCCTTTTTACTTAGAAGGGCAGAATAACGTTAATGTATTAAAAATAAGGCAGTGGGAGTGGGACGGGACGTCGCGTTAGATAGAAAACCCCATAACGGTGTCAATTTTTAATTTTAGGTAAGAAGCTAACCAACGAAAAGGACATTGCTAGCTTTTAATTTCAGATTTTTACTTTAATTCTCAGTAGAATTAGAGTCCCGACTCGCAAGCCATTAGGGTAACAACATAGCAATGTTTGCAATTTTTTGAATTATCTTAGTATCAAAACGATAAGATTTGTTAGTGATTAACACCATCTAACATTAAGTACCTATATCAGAAAATCGCAGGATATTTGGTCTGTACAGAAAGACTACGAAACAGCACGAAAATGAATAAGGTTTTGGGGGGAGCATTATAACATGACAACTGTAATCACCTGGCGTGTGGAGTCAGAGTAGCATTAGCATGTCTGGCGTAGCACGTGTTTTTCCTCAAAACATCTCTATCAGCCATCATCTGAGTATCCTCTCCCTCGTTTCTCATGTCACTGTTCACGGAATCCGCTAGTCCATCAATCCCTTTTTAGGCCTCCCCATTGCTTCTTAGGCCGGAGCCATTTATATTTAAAAATATAATCATAACATGACTTTTATCCATTCTTCCGTTCTTACCCTTTCGATATCCGATCCATTAATGTCGGCAAATCCATCATTAGCTTTATCCTCTCTGCTTTCATCCTTCTCCTTTGCAACCCAGAAATTAAAATTAATATAAGTTCTGTCAGTAGAACTCCAAGCAAACTAGTGGCGCGCAGTAAAAGCAGTCACGGTCGACGGCGGAATACGGCAATGAAGCCATATCTGTCTAGCGGTCTTCATTTCATTTGACGAGAAACAAATTGCCTTCCAAAAGCCTTAAAAGGACTGTTTGTAATTAAATCACTACAATCTAGAACGTCTCATTTCGTCCTATAGCTATTCGGTAAGTATATTTCAAATTTCGAGAAAAAGGCTGGGTTTAGAGAAGTGACATTTTGAGAAAGGTCTAATCAAAATAAATAAATCTAAAGGTATTAGATTGTGCAGATGCATGTTGTACAATCGCTAGCTAAACATACCTACCATTTTTTTGATTTCTGCAGCCGTTTCTGCAACCTACTTTTGAAACGTCAGTCAGAAGATACTAGGCATTCAGAAATGAAAAGGGATAACCTTAACCTGATCAGTTTTACCAACCTATCGACCCTGGCATAAGCAATTATACCTGGGTCACCCAGTAGCTTACCCAATTAATTGAAAATCATGGGTGAATCATAGCCATGTGAACTGAAAACAGGCAACCATTATTTATCATAATTCCACCAGAAACAAGTAGGTATACTAGGAAACTGGCAAATGAATAACAAGAACCATAATCAAGTCAGTAGTTAGCCTGGCACATGGAGCCCGGGACCGGCATCTAATAACATGTTCGTGTTGTCAATACTGTCTCAAGTGAATACTTTAGAATTATAGGTAAAGAGCGGTAAAAAGCATAATGGAACAAGTCAGCCATGAGTGGTGCGAGAAAAGATAGGTAGAGTAAAAAATTCAAGTACCAGGAGCCCATACCCCACTAACAGTTGACTATCCTAGCAATTTGTTCTTAGACGGCGGCGCTTAGACTAAAGAAAGTATTACTTTATAAGTAAAATGAATAAAAAGACAACTATATCATCATACTAACATCAGTTTGCTTTCAGAATTCTGACCCCTTGAACGGGAAGAAAGCCGAGATACCGAATTTTAAAACCCCTTTTGGTGTTCATATTTCCTCTACATCAAGTTATATATTCTCAACTACAAATAGGTAAACTTACTATTTCTACGCAGGTACGGAGGGCATTGTCTCAATAGCATAAATGTGCAAGACCCTTGTTATCAATATCCAATGTTCAGAACTTGAAAGTATGATAAGTATGTAGTCAACTCCATGTAAGTACCAGGCGCCCATAATGCCCCTGGAGATTACCTGAAGTACGGATCCGGCATGGGATGGTACATCGGCGGCGGCGGCGGCGGCGCATATTCATGGTATAGATGCGGCGGGTGGTGCGGCGAGAGGTGGTGGTACTCGCGGTACTCGCCCTCGCCGAGCGAGCCCAGCGCCACCGGCATGTAGGCCACTTTGTCACCGCGCCATCTACTGGGCGGAGGGCGATGACGTTTGCGATTTGGACGTTACTATTTTCGCTAGTGATGCGCCAAGGTTTTACCGGTTTTTTAGAAATTAATTTGTTATTAAAATTGGCGTTTCGCACTTTAAGATCACTCACGTCGCAATTAAATTTAGCTTTTTTAATAATTTACGAATAATTTTAATAAATAAATTTGTAAATATTTGTTTTATAAATAAATAACACTAGCTTTGGGCACTTTGGTTTTTTGATAACTTCTTCACAGCTCACAGTCTACAATGAACGCCGTCACACAACACCTCAAACTGATCAAGTCACATTTAAATTCCGAGTTATATCTGTAAAACAGGTGAAATGAGTACAACGTACTGACGAAACCGCGGAGCGCGTACTGCCGACTGATAAAAAGCATTTCGAATTTTTCGCGCCGGGAAGTGTCACTGTAGCGTGAAGAACGTCACAAGTTCCTTATGTACTTAACCGTGATAAGCTATAGTCGACTTTACTGCGCGGAAACAGAGGCGATAAGCTAGTAGATGCTAGTCGCGAGTGGCCGCGAGCTGGCAACGCCGCTCGTCAGCTGGCCGCGCTAGAACGAGGAGCGCTCGGAAAGGTCAACATCGGTTACTATTTTTTTATTATTACAACGGGCTATTTTTATTTGATTTCCAACTTTTGTACCCTTGTCTATATATGGTAAATTATTTTGTTTGATGCATTGGATTTTTAAGTAGATATTTAGAACACGGTTTGTTTCTAACGCCGAAAAGAGAAACTCACAGCACGGTTACTTCAAGTTACAAGTCTTAACGCTGACATAAAAAACATTATTTATAAATAAAATACTTTTATTGAGCTATTATCGGTCATTCGAAAACTAATTATCGCATATGCATAAATGTATTATTCAAAAATAATAAAAAGGCTATTGTTTTCACCGCGGCAAGGCCTCCGAACGCACGCGACGTTGCCGCTCCGTGCGTTCGCGCCATACTTTTTACTGTTTCTTAGCACATAGAACGCTCATTACGCTGCCACGCACACACTGGCAACGACGCTGATATTGTTATATCCGTTGTACATACGGTCTACATAGTGCAAGATGTACATACATTCCGCGAGCTACGACCGTAGATTATGTAGGTAAGCTACGCCGCGCGGTATACAAATCAAACAACGTCTATAAATAACAGACGAGATGTGTCCGTGAAAATTCCATGCTTCAATTCTACGATATTTAGTTATCCTAAAAAATATTTAGCAGTTTAAACGTAGATTCAATGAGAATCTGCACGCCGCGGACGTCATAGTGACGTGCGTACGCAACGGGATTCGAATTTGAAAAAGGAATTTGAAGCGCGCGCTTAATTGTTGGCGATGCATTGTCTCTGGCCAATTATCCGTGACAGCCGAAGCCATCTGGATGCCGCGGGCGTGCCGCAAACAGCCAACAAATTAATTAGCGATTTAAAACCGGTATTTTCGCAACACCGCTCGAAAATGCACTCACTCAAGAACAAAACACGGAAAATTAACTTTTTAGGCGTAAAGTATTTAGCATAAAACTAGGCTAAGTCAGACGGCAGATGACGCGTCGCACCACACACGTAAAAGTTCGCAGTCTCGTCGCACTATTGTTATTACTATGAACTAAAGTATATCCCACAGCGGCGAGACTCGCGCTATCGCCAGATACATTGATAACGCGAATATAAACGTGAATTTAGAGATAAGAACGTCGTAAATTAGACAATACACAAAGCAAAAAGCGTAGACGCGGACGTGTCCGTCGGTCGCGGAATGTGTGTCACGGGTGTCAATGACTCCAGCACTAGTAAACAGGCGCACGTGGAGACTCCAGGCCTGGACTGACGCGGCCACACCTGACCTGAAACTGATGTGTACATAGCGTCCGCTGCACCGCGCGCCGCGCGAGGCGCGTATTAATATCGGCTATCGCTGTCGAATCGATAGTGAAAAAACGCTTCCTATCGACAGCGGTTCGAATCGACCGATTCCAATTTTGAAACTGCAGTGTAAATTTGAAAAGAGAACGCTGCGCGGCGTACTGCCTATGTAATTCAATACATAAGAGAAGTGTGCCGCTGTGACGGACAAGTGACGAACTGTCAGCGCTCGGCGCGCCTCGGGGCCGCTCGGGCGCGCTCGGCGGTTCGGATATGTTACCCGATTAGATTATGTCAGTGTGATTAATAGTAAAAACCGGTTGTTGTCGCAGGTCAATCACTTCGGTTTGGCTACAATAGAATATCAGGTTTGACAGCAAAGTGGATTTTGACTGGTATTGAATAATGACCAAATTTTAAAATAAACCAATTCCATTACTGCTCAGAAGTATTTATTATTATCACCATGATAACTAAACACATTCATTTAAAAATAAATTTTGAATTCACAAAATATTGGGTTTTAAAACGTCACAAAATTAAATCGTGTTACAACTACTTGCATATTAAAATTGCTTTGACACCAACTAAAAAATGCATCAATAGTTATATTAAAGATTCACCACAAAAAAGGGTAAAAATCTTCGGGCATGTTTCGACGCATCAGAACGCTTAGCTATTGTCAAAGAGAAAGTAAGTGAAAGGGAACTGTCGTACCGTTCTGGCGTTCGTTTGACGCTTCGATAGCCCCAAGAGTTCAGAGCTCCGGCGCTAGGCTTTCCATACAGATGGAGCCAAATCTAGTTCTTGGCATTTGACGAGTTTTACACGGACTATATTTATTTGTATCACAAGTGCACTGTGGTGGTACATTAAGCGAATGACGTTTCAAATATAGGTGGTAAACTAACCATCCTGTATTCGGTGAATTGCGATGATCAGATTGTTCCCACGCGTATCAAAACGCAAGGCCAAAGAAATTTACTCTAGTAAGAGTTTGAGAAACCAGATATTATATCGGCTATTCGACTTTTATTCGAGATTATATCACAAAATATAAATACAAAGGTAATATCTATAATAATATAGCTTTATCCTACCTAACTCTTAGTTCGTCTTACTCAATGCTTTAGCAAGACCCTACGGGTTTACAAAAGGTTGCAGCGCTGCAGGCAAGGCCGCGTCAAACTGATGTTTACCACGAATCACTTAATTCGAAACGTCCGATGCCCCATCCCTCTCACTCATCATTGGAGACTAAACCGAGATGAGAGAGACTGAGCTAACGTAACTTCAGACTTCGATTTGCAGGGTAGCCCTGAGCCTGAGCTGTTACAATATTACTAATTATATTACATCTGACAGACGAAAAATAACCGTTTTTTCATGCCAACCGTTAAAATGTGGAACAGTTAGAAAAGAATAAGTGCACACAGTCAACAGCTTTAACTGAACACATTTAGTGAACTTGATCCGGTTTACGTTGTGCCTACAACGGCATCAGTAAGAATTAAACAAATAAAAAAACGAAAAAAACCTTGTAATTTTAAATAAATATAGAACACTTAGTTAAGTATGTAAAGTAGGATCGATAAAAACCCGTAAATCGTTTGCCTTGCATTGCACATCACTATCTCTAGGTGCCAAACTAAGTCTCAAAAATGAAAACAGATTAATAATATTCGTAACATTTCGTCGCTGGAAAGCAATAATGCTGTAACCCGCACCTCCTACCAAAATCGCTTTTTTTCATATTTTCACTTTATTATTTTTTCTGCGTCGAATGGTCTATGTCTCGTGTTTATACGACGAAAAATAAAAACTTTACAGCATTCGTTATTTGTGATATTTAGATTATTGGTGAACAAATAAATGCTGTAACCCGCTTAAAATCAGGTGTTTTTTGTCAAAATGGGACTTACAGCAATACAAGGTAAGAAAGTTAATCTCTGGAACATTGTACAGCGTTTTTGCTTTCCTAACTTTTCAAATTTGGCTATGATACAGCATTTTTGCGCTCCCAATTTTTCAAAATTTACTGCGACACAGCGTTTTTGCTTTCCCAATTTTTCGAATTATAGTTTATTAACAGCATTTCTTTGGGTTTAATTTTAAATTGAACAGCTACATACGGCAATTCAAATGTCTTTTTTTACTATTTCAAAGCAGTTAAGACATTTTAAAGCACGCGACTCAATGAGCAGTTGATTTTGTTACGACACTTCCCCCCTCCCTCACCTCATCTAGCACGCGGCTTACCACGGTCTTTAGTAAATTCGTGTGCGTCGGAGAGAGCGGACATAGTGCAGTGCACATTTTGGAGTACGCAGAATCGTGAGTGAATTTGGCTTTTTTTAACAAATAATTAATATATGAATGGGGAAGAGGTTTTGGAATAACAATAATATGTTTTTATGTAACAGTTTTTTCTAACTAGTAATTTAAATGAAATTAAAAGGTAAGGTTTAGGCATGGTAAATAAGCATTATAATTCAACTTTTCCAATTCTATATTAATAATGACATGATAAATGAAATTTTACAGTAAAACTGGAGTAATAATAGTACTCGGCTGTCTTTCGCTGTCCCACTCTCACTCGCATGACTCGCATCTGACAATAATAGGTACTTGATACTTGTGATACGAAGATTGCCGAGTACCTACTATTTAAAGACTCTGATTTCGCTGTACAATTATTGTAGGTACCTAATTCGTTAATCTATACTCATCATAAATGTTTTTTTCTGTATATCTGTTTGTATGGTTTGTTACCTTAAACCGCGAAACCGATGAAATTGGGTATGAAGATAGTTTTAGCCCCGAGGAAGGACATAAGCTACGCGATTCCCTCGGAAACCGTTATAAACGAGTCCTACGCGGACGAAGTCGCGGATAGATGGTTCTCGATAAATTCCAAGTTATTAATGAAATATATCGAAGTCGGTGGCAAGAATCATGTTAGGTACAGTTGATAAGGAGCTGTACATTTTAGTACCTTGTCGCAGCTATTGACATACTAAATTCAAACTATTGAAATTTATACTTATAATACGTAATTGCGACATGGTACTAAAATGTAAAGCTTCTTATGAGTTTCACTGTACATTGCTATTGTGCACGTCATTGCAGTCATTATTTAGATTTAAATTAAACCATAATGACTTAGAATTTTCTACATTATTCTATATTATTTCTTAGTTTCACGTTATTTTTAATTCTGTACGGCAATTTAAAAAGATTTTATTTGTATAAAATATAGTATTTATTTATAATGCATTTTCAGATGTCACATAAAAGAAGAAAATGGTTAGACGACTTGAAGATAGTAAAATTAGAGAGTAATGTCGGTGGTTGCCAAACTAGATCAAAAAAACCTAAGATTGAAATTTCGAGCGACATCACGATAAAAGCATCATCAACCAGTTCAGATAAACTACAGTTAAATACAACACAGAAAATATGTGTCACACCCAGCACAAAGCAGGCTTCGATGAAAGACCTAACTCCAACTTTTAGGAATCCTAAAAATTATATTGAAAGTACAAATAAAGTTATGGAAAACATTACAAACCTGATACCGCACAACACTTCACCGCTAACACTTCAGAAAAATATAAATATTAATACAATTGCCAAGTCATACATTACCAATATACCTGTTGAAGACATCTCTAGTGAACAACCGCGTTGCAGTTTCCAAGATAAGCCTAATTTTGATCATGAAGTTCACGTTGAGCCGTTGAACGTTGAAATGCCATTTCCTGATAACTTACAATTAGAAGATGTTGTTGATGCTGAGTTGTCCTGCATTTCCAGGAACATGTTATTTACTAAAAATATACCTGTGCAAGACATCTCTAGTGAACAACCGCGTTGCAGTTTCCAAGATGAGCCTTATTTTGATCATGAAGTTCGCGTTGAGCCGTTGAACGTTGAAATGCCATTTCCTGAAAACTTACCATTAGAAGATGTTGTTGATGCTGAGTTGTCCTGCATTTCCAGGAACATGCCATCTACTGAAAAAAAACTTGTTGAAGGCATCTCTAGTAAACAACCGGATTGCAGCTTCCAAGATCAGCCTACTTTTAATCTTGAAGTTCACGTTGAACCGGTGAAGGTTGATATGCCATTACTTAAAAACTTTCCTTTTGAAGACAGTGATTCAGATTGTTCACAAGCCGATAACAGAAACTCTAATAAACCTTCAAAGTATGACACAGCTAAACCGGGGTGCAGCTTCTGGGAGGAGCCTTCTAATGATACAATACCTTGCATTAGTGGGGCAAAAAGTAACGGCAATTCGGTAAATTCAATTTCTTCTAATTTACTTCATGATGAACCGGGATACAGCTCCGGGAATAAGAACAAAAATGATGAAACCTCTTGTAATAAATCTGTTACCCAAATACCAAATAAATGTTGCCGATCACGTCGAAAGCTAGATTTTACAAGACATTACATTGATTTTAACGACGATGACGACGAAGATACATTATTGTTAAACGAAGCATTCCCATCAGAAGACTCTGAAACAAATTGGAGTGGTTCAGAAACTACGTCAGATTCAAATGATACAACACAAAAAAAGACGTGTAGTAAAAAAAATAAAAAAAAGGCGAATAGTAAAAAACAAGACGATCAACCGTCGCTACTAAAAAGTAATAAAAAGACAGATAATAGAATTAAAAACCGTCAGAACAAAAATAAAGGCAAAGAGCACGTAAATGTTAAAGGAAATACAGTGAAAGCTAAAGAAATGAAAAGTAACCCTTGTGTAGGAAGAACCTGCGGTAACAAATGTGGAGAAATATCTGAAGAACGACGTCTAAGTCTTTTTAAATATTTTTGGGACTTAAATAGTAATCAAAGAAGAAAGGATTGGATTTCACAATGTGCAGTTAAATGCTGTGTGAAAAAACAAGAAAAAGAGGATTCCAGGAGAACAGTAAGCTACCGTTATTACATAAATGAAGGAGAGGAAAGAAAACAAGTATGCCAAAAATTTTTGGTAAGTACATTGAATGTGACACAAAGATTTATACTGTATACTCTAGAAACAATGGTGGGCGGTTTTGCTAAAATGGATGAGAGAGGAAAAGCAGCTGGTGGGGCCAATAAAACAAGTGCGGAAATAATTGAATTTGCGAAAAAGTTTATACAGAGTTTGCCACTATTACCCTCTCACTACTGTCGTAACAATTCTACTCGCCTTTACCTTTCCGATGGTATAAAAAATGTTTCAAATCTTCATAGAATTTATGTGTTGCACTGCCGTGATCATCATATCGATAAATTCATGTCGCTTAAAGTATTTTCCAATTGGTTTAAAAAAGATTTGAATATAAGTTTCCATAAACCCAAAAAAGATAAGTGCTCAATATGTCACACTGAAAAAAATTTTGATGTTAAAACCATGGAAGAAACGCAAAAATTTACCCAACATGAAGAGGAAAAGAACGAATCTTATACTCGTTTTAAAATTCATCAAGGTCTGTATGACACAAATCATCACATTATTTGTGCTAGTTTTGATATGGAAAAAGTCTTGTGCACTCCATACGGAGAAAGCATGACTTTATATTACAGTAGAAAGTTTGCTGTTTATAATTTTACAGTATTTGAGAGTGGCACAAAGGATGGATTTTGTTATATCTGGAACGAGACAAACGCTCGTCGAGGAGCTAACGAAATAGCATCTTGTTTGATGGATTACATTTCTCAAGTAGATTCCAGAGAATCTATCAAGACGCTTATTTTATACAGTGATTCTTGTTATGGCCAAAACAAAAATAAAACTGTTTTGGCTATGTTGAATTGGGTTTTGATGACATGCAAGAACATAGAAGTCATTCAAATGAATTATCTGATTCCAGGCCACACTTACATGCCCGTCGATAGTATGCATTCTACTATTGAAAGGGCTGTTGCAGGCTCAATAGTATGGGCACCATCACAATGGCCAACCATCATTGAATTCGCTCGTAATGTGCCATATAAAGTTAAAATCCTTGAGGGAAAAGATTTCAATTCTTATGAGAACATTGTCAACAAAACTTTTAAAAAAAGTCAGAAGTTAGAAATTTCTAAACTTAAAATTGTCACATTTAAAAAAAAATGTCGTGATACTATTCAAGTTAAATATAGTTTTGCAAAGACAGCTTCGCACACGGATATTAAAACGTTGAATGTAACTGGGGCTTCCTTGAAAACTAATTTATATCCTGCGAGTCTACCTGTATCACAAGCCAAGTATAATGATCTCAAAAAGTTGGTTGAAAAGAATATAATACCTAAACGTTACGCCAATGAATATTTAAGTTTAAAAAGCAATGCAAAAGTCATAGATTGTCTCAATGAGAGTGATGAAGATGACAATTAATTTATTTACATGTTGTTCATTGTAACTGTTAATAAAAATAAGTATTAAACTATAGAATTACTTAAAAATAAATGATAATTTTATAAAATAATAATTGTACCTGTTGATCGTTTTAATTAGAAATATTATGTTTAGTTCTATACTTAACTCTTATTATGTTGCAATATCATTCTATTGTTTTTGTTATTATTTAAATTAATATTCTTTGTGTTTGTTTTGATTTTTTAATTGTGATTGATCTCATTTTCCTTTCTTTAAATATTACTTGGAATAATATTACTTTGTTTTATTTTAAACGCCTTACAAACAGCTTATTTGTACGACCAACATTTCAAAATGACCTGTTTGCTTTTACTACATCCCGTTACAGCAATATTAAAGTCTATTTTTTTTAAATCAGGAAGGATTTTTCGGACCAAAATTGCTGTAAGTGGCTGTTATTTAGTTACAGCACTTTAAAACGCCCTTTCATTCTCTTTTTAAATTACACCTTCATACGTTCTCCTAATGGGTTACAGCATTCTTTCGGGGGGGAAAAAAAGAAAAAAAATGCTGTAACCCGCAAAAATCACCATAAACCCATTTTATTTCAAATTTGAGAATTCAGTTTAACAAAAGTATTTATTTTAATAATATTTTCAAAGTCGGACCGTAAAGCCTGCTACCGTTTAGAAGTTATGATTTTTTTATTTTTTTTGCGTTAGTTATTTGGCTCTAGTGTAAAGTTTGGTTTTTGAGGGTTACAGCATTATTGATTTCTAGCGACGATTTATTGAAATTAAAAAAGTAAGTAAGTACGTTAAAAGAGTTATTACTTACTTATAAAGAATTATTAAGAATAAAAGTAATACTTTCTAAAAACGCACCAACATAATCAAACCGATGCAAGGACTCAAAAATCGAATTTCTATTTTCAAATATTCAAATAAGAAATCATCTCATCGAGAGGGAGCGAGAGGTCGTTAATTTAATTCATTAGCGCGACGAGGACGCAGCTACCGGCGTATGAAAGAGACGGCGTTATAAGGATGCACTTCGAGTGAATGAGTGAACGGTACCGGCGTGCAAGGGGGACGCCGCGTGTCGCGTGCCGTTAGTCGGACAAGGACGGAGTCTGTTGACGTAGTAGTAGATGAGATAAGGGGCTATCAGTTGGAGGAGCGTTCGAATAGATTCAAGTGTTTGAATCGAATACGTTCCAGTAAAATAAATTGTTACAAATATATTAAGTAATTTATATTTCACAATATAAAAAATATCTCTTACCATAACTCAAACAAGGTCAAGTTAAGAAGTTGCCCGTACTTCGCTCGGGGCGATCGCCTCAAGACAGTAAAGTTA
The DNA here is from genome assembly GCA_923062465.1 of Acleris sparsana. Taxonomy (NCBI): domain Eukaryota; kingdom Metazoa; phylum Arthropoda; class Insecta; order Lepidoptera; family Tortricidae; genus Acleris; species Acleris sparsana. The sequence goes on along the minus strand of OV281311.1, from coordinate 7,337,114 downwards.
AGAAGTTGCCCGAACTTCGCGAGGTCTATGTTCGGGCGCCGTTCCGGGCGATCGCCTCAAAACAGTAATGTTAAGCTGTTATTCTGCTTACATAAATACTTTATACTCTAACCCTCCTATTCATAAACACACGATAGCTAGTGTGCTTGAAATACAGTCTGTCCTTATGCTTATGTTGGTATAAGTTACACGTATAAAATACTAAAAACTACTTATGGTAGGAAAAATGGAAGACAGTATCAATACAGAATTCAGTCAAACACTTAATCGTTCGAGTAACTCGAACAATTCTCATCCAATCCAAACACAGCACACCCACACACTAGCAAACAGTTGACTCACGCACACAGACACAATTTATTATTATTACGGCCGCGGAGTAGAGGGAGAGTGCCGTAGCTGAACATTTTCCAGGTCATTATTTAATTTAATTTAGCCGTATATGGTCCGTCGGGACCCGGGACGGTAGCATCACAAAAAAAATAAAAAAATAAGACGGTTTATTTTAAATAAACCTTGATCGATCATTGATGTGCACAAATGTTAATGTCAACACTATATTAAGCTGTACAGAGTTGCATCTTTTTAGCAACGGTTGGCCGGCTACAATTTTGAAGCTTTGAAAGTATTATTAAGAAAATCAAGTCATATATTATTATTAGACCAACTTACTAGCAGTTAACAATTATTTTATTTATAAATTAAGAAGGACATTTTTTTGCCATCTATCCGTTTACTTTATTGCACTATTTCGATATATGTTAGAGAGTAATCTAAAAAAAGATACTTATTTTTTTAGCTGAACAACAACCTGTTGCGAGAAATTGTACTCCAAAGTACTGAAAATTGACCAAACCCTCTAACTTCTATAGAGAATTTATTTAAAAAAAAAGCTAGTTACCAACTGGTTTGATTACAAGTTAAGAGTATTAAATAATATGATCACGTGTCTTGTTACATCGGCTCAAACTAATATTTGAAAGAAATATCCTTCAAAGTTATATTTTTAGGTTAAAGAGTTACTTTACGAGAATTGATTATACATAAAAACTTTCCGTGAAAATTAACCGCATAAAAATTTTTTTTTTGATAACTCAGGTAATATTTGACATTTGCATCCATCCCTATATACAGAAAACTCAGCTACCACCTTGTGACGCAACGCCAGCGTTTTGAACTCACGCACACAGCCGCGCAATGTTTACGTGCCGTGTACGAAGACAATAAAACCGCGCGTGTGTGCGCGCCTATACTGCTTATAGTTAGACCGAGTAGTTATGATCTTTTGGACAGGTACATATTTGCGTACGTATACGGTTGTTTTTAAACATTGATTGACATTTTTAGAATTATTAATTTACTTGCATAGATTAGTTTGAGATATAAAATTATTACTCATTAAGGAGGAAGTGTTAAACAGTGAATCTAGTGATAGGCAAATTAGAGATAACATTTTATAATAAGTCTCCTTATTAGGATTTAAATAGGCAAATATTTCGTTATGTATTGTGCATAGTAAATGCTTCAATTTGTCAACTCAATCGAAAATCATGGAATAAAAATTGCTGTCAAAAACTCGTGGCATATCTTTTTCACATTATGGCTTGTATTCATTGAAAATTACATTTGATAACGGTTCGAATAGGTACAGGGATGTTACTGAATAATTTTGAATGAACTACCGAATTTTTAGACCAGTATCCACAATATAGTAGGACAATATTAAAATGGACTTAAGCGTCGCCCCATTTTGTTTTGATAAATTATCACGCGTTTATCGACGAACTCTATATCGTACCGAACTAACAAGCACCTGCATGCGCAGCAATGTATTACGTAGACTAACGCGGCTTGAGGCTAATCCAGAACTGCATTCTATGAAAAACTACAACATTTTAAATGAGTGTTCAATCTAAAAAGTTCCTCGCAAAGCGCTCTGGTTGTTTTTTTTTTCAAAATAAGGCAGTATCTAAGTACATCCCTTCGTAAGTAAAATACTGATTAAACTCCAAAACCAATAAAGGTCACTCCAGACACATGCTGTGAAATGAGGCGGGCTCACGTGGGCCCGACACGCCGCCTAAAGTCACGTTTTGACATTACAATAGTCCCCGTGCGGAACGGAAAATAAAACCAATAGTTTGTTTACTTCTCCAGTGGATGCTAATAGCTCTGTAACGGTTCAATTTGAATAGAAATTAGTGGAGCTTTGCTGTTACCGTATTTAAAATGTTAATAGGAATGGATAAAGTAAGTTGCCTTAGTACTTATATTACTGTAGTTATATATTTCAAAAGTATCAAAATATTTCGAACCTAGTATCAAAACATAACCGCACACATACAAGCCAAGCATGCGTACAATTACATTTGACAATTACCTGTAAGTGTGTGCAGAATGACTCGACTGACTTTAGTTATTTTTTTCGTGTCAGACGAAAGACGCGAGCAACAGAAAACTAGGTACAAACCTGGTAAAAAATACTAGAACTTATTAGTGATTTGAATTTATTAAACTGGAGAAAATTAAAATTAAAATGTACATTTTAATAAATCATTTTATTAACGTGCTTTATTGGAAATAAAATAAGCTATGACTAGAAATGGAGCAAGCGAAAAAACGACTTCACGTTTTCCGAGAAATATTGATATGAGCGCCATCTGTGGTCGAGAGGCGGCCACTCGCTGTCAACAAAAAAGTTACCACAGTATTTGGGGTTGCGATTGCAGATTTTATTCGCTCCCCATTAATAAATGTTCCCTGCTCCTCGCACTCGTACTTCAGTGTATACGCCTCTCACCCTTCATGCAAATGAAAAATCAATGGGCCAACTTGTATCTCGCGGAGTGACAACTTAGTCTTTAATAATTTCGACAGGCAGGGACACATCGTACGCTTGTAGTATCATGAAGTGCGGTGCACGCAACTTTCTATTTGATATATTATTTAATTAGACGATCTAATCGTTATTTTGTGTATTTGTTACTTAGATTTCATAACCTAACTTACCGACTGTTTTAAATATTTAAAAGCTTTACTGGTAGACTGTAAAATGTTGTGTGAAGCATTTTTGTTTTACGCGCGTTCAGCATAATTATAATGGCAACACAATACAACGTTTTCGCGGGCGAGGAGCGGCGGGCGATTTTGAAACTTCAGCATACTACGTGTAAAGTGTAAACGTGGACGATGTGCGATGATAAAAATAATTTTAGAAAACCTTTTTAAATGATTCTTTATTACATAACACGCACACTACATTGGAATTACTTTGAGATTCTACTGTATTATCAATAAAAATCTATGTTAAAGATGAATTATTTAAAAACGCGCTGACATGGCGCTGGCCATATGACACACGCAAGTAAACAATAAACAATCATTTGAAGAGAAATAGCATTATGACCTGTAGTTGCTTGTGTGTGACGTCACCAGGAAGTAACCACAGCTGCAAACCAATCACATAGCGGTTCTGCCACAGATAAAATGGCGAAAAATATTACACTTTTTCGTGTAATTTCCAAGTAAAATACAAACGGCCACGGACCTTAATTTGCTACTCATTTCAAAGAAAATCTGCTTGAGATTTCGTCATTGGAGATGTCAAGTCATTTGTAATTGATAGGAAACTCCACCTTATTTCTGTAGAATATGAGATTGATATCTGGGTGGAATGGTGAAAACCGCATGACAATCCGTTCAGTGGTTTTTGAGATTTTCGCGAACATACAGACAGACAGATGTGGGGGACTTTGTTTTATAATATGTAGTGATCCAAGAGGACAAGTGACAACAGACTGTGAAACCAAACGTTTTGATTGTGTACAGCCAACCAAGACAGTCCTGGCATTTTGGACCTTAACCTCAAACAAATAGAGTGGTACTTAAAGGACTATCTTGGGTCACTAAACAAACACTGATTGTATGTCAAGGTCACATAATATGTATTGCTATGACAATAAGGTTGATATTAATACTATATTATAAATACGAAAGTTGGATTCATGTTCGCTACTTAATCACGACAAAACGGCTGAGCGGATCTGGATGAAGTCTTAAATAGCACATAAGGTCCTTTTTACTCTGGAAAATTCGACAGTTTCCGAGGGAATTGCGATGAACGACTTCTATGCGGACGGCCTCGCAAGCAACAGTTAGGTATTTTTGCAACGTTGTGCGGTTATTTTTTTACCCTTAATACGTTTTTTTATATCTAATCGTACGAATTTTCAAATAAATGTCACTGTGACACAGTACTATAATAAGTCAGGGTTACCATTCTGCCGATTCTAGAAAAAATACCTGGTTTTAGAAATTAGTAAAACACTGTGCGGTGCAAAACACGGTTATAAAAAATACTACATTCCCTGGTAGAGAGCCCTTAAAAGGACAAGTCCGCGTTAAGTATTTATTTATTAGGTATTGGCGGGTGGTAGGACCTTGTGCGGGGTCCGTCCGGATCGCTACCACCATCTTATCCATTAACCTACCGCCAAACAGCAGTGTTCGCATTGTTGTGTTCCGGTTTGGGGATAAGACAGCCGGTGTAGTGACTAGCATAGAGGCATTCCATCTTGGTCCTCAGGGTAGGGTTGGCAACGCATTTGCAGTCTTAGGCTTGCAGCCTTGTGAATGCGAATGTCTATGGGTCACAGTTTCCACTTACCATCAGGTGGCCTGTGTGCTCGTCTGCCTTCCCTATGCCATAAAAAAAAAAGGAAAAAAGTATACCTTTCGTGTTTCTGTTTCCTTTTTATTTTGTTACTTAACGTAATAACATGTGTAATTGTGTTTACATACATATAAGTAAATAATACTCTAGATATTTCAAAAAACCTTATTGAAATCGGTTCACCTGCTCAGTCATGTCACTAACGATGACAGAGAGACGGACAGACACGCAGACAAAGACAAATACATACAGTCTCGGAGGTTAAAAAGTTCTAACAATCTCGCAACTACTGCGTATCACGAACACGATTGTTTTTAATTTAGACCGTGTCTTTGGCGTAGTGGCTGAAGCACTCTACTCGCGATTGAGTCGGTACAGAGTTCAAACCCCAACAACAGGTGCTATGTTAGTACTTACGTAGTCATAGTCACCAGCAATAATATCTAACACGTCTCTATAAGAGGGGTAAGAGCGAGTAAGATATTGATATGGCATAGGGAAGGCAAACGAGCACACAGGCCACCTGATGGTAAGTGGAAACTGTGACCCATAGACATTCGTATTCACAAGACTGCAAGCCTAAGACTGCAAAGGCGTTGCCAACCCTGAGGACTAAGATGGAATGCCTCTATGCTAGTCATTACACCGGCTGTCTTATCCCCAAACCGGAACACAACAATGCGAACACTACTGTTTGGCGGTAGATTAATGGAAAAGATGGTGGTAGCGATCCGGACGGACCCTGCACAAGGTCGTACAACCCGCAGACTGCTGCTGCTGCAGATTGGTGGTGACTGAACAATATTTTTTTAACTCATTTCCATGTTTTTTTTTTCATTTTAAAACATCTTGAGGAAAACGTCAAATGCGAATAGATGTATATATACAATAAAAACCGGCCAAGTGCGAGCCGGACTCGCGCACGAAGGGTTCCGTACCATTATCTATACAACATTAGCAAAAAAACGGCAATAAAAATACGTTTGTTGTATGGGACCCTTAACTATTTATTTTATTTTAATTTAATGATTTATTTTTAAAGTGAAAATATACAACTTCATAAACTGAATATTGTCTACCTGTTGCCGTTATTAATATCGGGCAAAAAACGGCTAAAATATCACGTTTTTTGCTGTCATAGCGGCAACCGAAATAAATACATCTTATGTGAAAATTTCAACTGTCTAACTATCACGGTTCATGAGATACAGCCTGGTGACAGACAGATGGACAGCAGAGTCTTAATAATAGGGTCCCGTTTTCACCCTAAAAACAAAGTAGAAAACACTAAATATGTCTACCATTGATTCGACAGTTACCAGGAGTGCATAACCCGCGAAGGGGCGGCCACGTGCTCACCCCTCGTACCTATAAATATATCTCACGGTACCAAAACCGCAATTTGTTTGCGGTCCACTTAATTAATATACTGTTTCCGTAACCACACATTTTCAGGATAGCAATGTTATACGATTAACTTTAAGACAAATGTATTCATCACGAATAATATACCTATGACAAATTCGTTAGCATCATGGATTAACCCGACTATAGGTGCCCTTGCTGGGCACCTATAGTCGGGTTAATCCATGATGATCCGAGTGACAGCTCATATAAACTAGGGATGCAACGATTACGAGGTGATGCTTCTTTTACATCTTTAATCGTAATAATTAAAGAAGCCATATCGAAGAATCGTCACGATTATCATATTGTAAAAATAAAACTGAACTGCGTCAATCGGAACGCGCTTAATAATGTCTGGCCTAATTACAAGATTCCATTGCAACGAAAAAACCCGCTTATAATTGATGGAAGACATTAGTTAAATTGTGAGTAGTTTGTTTTGTTTGTTAGTAATTATTAATATTATTGTAGTGATTTGAACAATACTGTGTAAATCATACAAATTATGGCTGTCACAGAGTCCCTCATTGATCGAGGTATAGTTGGTAGTATTTCTATTATCCTGACTCTTTATTCAATACATTTGTTTTAAAGGGACAATGTATAGTCCATTGCAACTTATCAATTCTATTTGTACCTATCTTAAGGTTCAAATGTTGTAACGGATTTTCCTGGGCGACTGTACATACTGTATATTTTTACCTAATTTACTAAATTAAAGATTATAAATTTAGATTTGTCGCATACGACTTATAAGACAATATGTACATTCAGTCGGGTTCTAAAGCGTAGTTTTTAGACTTAATTATTTGATTTTTACCTCCTAATAACCGACAACGTGTCCGGTTTCAGTAGTACACCGTATTTCTGTAATAGTACATTGTTGGCTAGGCGCGGAAAGTAAGGGTTTTCCTGACGAGCAGGCCGAGCAATAGCGAGGCCTGCTAAAATACGAGTCAGGAAATCCTCGTTTCCGCCGAGGCATACATAATGCTTTTCACAAACATGTGAGGAAATAATACAAATACATTTTTAAAAAGCAAGTATTTTAATTATGCAGAATGAACGAATGTTACCGACTGTCAATTATTTTTAAATACTAACCATAGAAATTGGAATGCGAATTCAAAAAGAAACACACGCACTGTGCTAAAAAAGCGAGCAGTTACCTTGGCTGTTTGGAATTTTTGTCTTGGTCCTTTTGATTTTGTATGGAAATTGACAGCATTTTTAAGAAAAATATAGACATGGACGGAAAGTGTTTTCATATGGTTTTTTTACTCATAGGAGTAAAATGAGGCTCTTTCCGTCCTTGTCTTTCAATCGGAAAACCGTTTTTTCCGAGCATGTTTGAGAAAACATCTAAACCACGCAGCGCGTAGTACGCTGGTAGTACGCGTGTCTAATTTCGAATATTCGATACGATGCGCTATCGGATTTCTGGATTTCTAGGAATATACGTCAACACTACACGTTCAGCCTTGGCCCTGCTGCTAATAACAAAAGCAGCTAACTGCATAACAGTAGTATAAGCGTTTTAAATTCAATGTAGTTACCAATAGAGTTTAGAATGCTTCGACTAGTACTTTGCAGTTAGCCGCATTATTTGGTATTTTGGCAGCTTGGATCCTTTATTTTACTTTGGTTTAGCGTAGTGTCACAAAGTCAAAAATATTATCGTGATATCGTAACAAGATGGCAAAATACAATGTGTTGTTGGAATAAGGACCCCACCACTTTTCCGCTCAGATATATTATAGGCCATCACCAGCATCCGATGCTACAGCGGGCTACCAGGATCACATGACTTGGGAAGGAATAAAAAGCGTATCGTCCACGTAATGGTTGGTACTTGGTACTCTGCTGGACGAAGACTAGCCCAACGATCTACCAGGAGCACATACCGTGTCGTCGTAGTCGACGGTGAAATAATGTGATTACATTAATTGATGAGAATTTCAACTTAAATATGTTCGTGCCATGGGTAATGCAAAGGAATGTTGTAGCAGTTATATCCGTGCGGGGTTCTCGTCAAACGTCACGTATTTTCATCTTTTCGTCATTAATTGACATTGACTGATGGCTGTCTCAAGATACGAAAGTAAATGTTAAGTCACAGAAAACTGTCATCGCTGACCTTCACTATCTTGTGATTCAATCACGTTTATTAATACAGTCCTAAAAATGATAATGACATTTCAGGTTCAATCGTTATTTATATGGTTACCATGGGTCATGCAGCACACAACATAATGCAGCTTCTATTTTAGAACATTAAATAAGCACCAATCATTAACTAACTACAATTTTCTGGTTGTGCAATAAAGAGTTTACATACATGTACATACAATATTAAGTCATACAAAAGATATTGACTGCTGATACAGAGAGGACCTTTACCAAAAATCACCATTGGCAAATTAATGATAAAGAAAAAAATGGCGCCCAAAAAACATTTAAAAAATCCAACAAACTCAAAAACGACTGGCAACCTAATAAAAAATACACGTCAAAATTCCATTTTGAATTTGGAATCATTTTGATCGGGGAGCACGGCAGACGACACTCGAGCAACCGTCTCACTCCAGTCTTTACTTATGTACATACACCGCGACCGACCTAACCTGGCCTCAGTAACGTCTACAGAATACCCCTTTATTGCTAGCGGGTGTTACGGGCGCGGAGGACGGCTCGGGTCAAGAAATGCTGGGCGAAGCGGTACCAGGGAAACATAGCGTAGGTATGGGTAGATAGAGAGAGGTTGTGCGGGGTGGGCCAGTACAGTCGGGGAGAAGCCGCATTAGAATTAATTTGTATTATCATTCTTGATATTTGGGATTAAAAGTCACAAAGATAATTTTTTTTTCGTTTTAGTGTGCAACAAATATTATAATGAAAAAAAAAAAAAAACAGCATAGCATAACAATGTTATTAGAAAGTGTTTTTGTTAATTATTCCTTTCACATCAAAACAAAGTAACACCGAAGTAATTTATCGCAAATATCGATAATTGGTTAGTGACCTAACGACATACCTACGTTAATTGTTATCCGGCAAATGAGGAAAATTCCGTGGAAAAATGAATTACCTAATCTTATACTTCAAGCGTATTGCGGGCGTTCGACTTGATATTAAATTAACTTCAGACATTTTTTTTAAGGTCTAACAGGATATAGCATCAACAATACCGTCACAAAAATATGGGAGCCTAGTAATTAAAAGCAGTGCATGTCGAGTCATCGAGTGTAGTCCTGAAGTTACCGCGACGGTACCCGGTCACCATGGTAACGAGGACAAGGTAAAATAGGTCGAAATTTACGAGGCGGCAATAACCAATGATAACATTTTATATTATTTTAACATTTTATTGTGTTTCTTGATGTATATTAAAAGTAATTTATTTTCGCATTAGACCAAGTTTAAGTATTTTATTTAATGATTTTAAAATCATTTAATGAAAAATTGAAAATGGACCCTTTTAAGACGTTACCCATGTAATAAAAATAAATTGGAACAAATTACGTGACATTTTAATTTGAATACATACATAACTAAAAAAAAAACTGCGACAATTAATTGGCATTGTGTAAATACTTATACCGGACATGAACGTTAACGTCAGAACTATTTATGACTGTTTTTAATGTTTTCGTGTGTGTGTTTTCTGGTTTATATCCGCTTTCATAAACTTTTGAACGCATCAAAAACTGAAATTTTACGTTTCCTTAACGCCAGAATTGCCAGGACGATGTGTTGTTTTTTTTTTTTTAAATCAAAATAATAGTAAAGTAACATTAAGTTACTTGGCTTCACTATTTCTCTGCCCCTGTATGTCTGACAGGTACCGAGCGAATCCTATTCCATCGAACTCATGCGAAAACCTATAATTGAAACTGTAATAAACCCCCACGCAAATAAAACAGACTCTTTCGATTCTTTTCAAGTCGTTTAAACGAGCTGTAACTAAATAAAATAATTATGCTACAGTAACTAAATACCATCATTATTTTTGTTAAGATTTCGTTTACATATAAAGAACTACGAAAATAGGTTAAACATTTGTAGTAACATTTTCTAAACACACTATAGAATGAATATTACCTTAATGAAATAAAAAACCATGGTAATTAATACATTAATTAAAACCAATGTCTTACCCGCGCGACTGTACCACGCTTCACAAAATATATACGTACCGACCTACATTTATTTGTGCACTCACACAGCGGCATTTTATAGCCTCCACACAGACACACCGACGAGCTTTGCGCACACTTGCACAGGATACTATTTTATTTTATACGGAGGATAATTTCGCGATTTTTACCGCGTTTTTGCTTCAAGTATTTAATGGGGTTTATTTAAGGTTCATTATTTGAATGGGGTTAGTCTGTTAACATTTATAACAGGTTTTTTTGAAAGCTTGGACATAAAAAAAAACATTTTGGAATTAAATACAATTTAAACCAATTGTTTCTTGCTTGTTAGCGGTGGTAGAGCCTTGTTTAGGTCCGTCCGGATCGCTACCACCATCTTATCATTCAACTTACCACCAAGCAGCAGTGTTCGCATTGTTGTGTTCCTGTGTGGGGATGAGACAACCGGTGAAATGACTAGCATGGCATTCTATTAGTCCTCAGTGTAGGCAACGCGTTTGGAGTCGTAAGATTGCAGTCGTAAGATTGCAGTCTTAAGATTGCAGTCTTAAGATTGTAGTCTTGAGTATGCATGTGTCTATCGGTCACGGTCCCACTTACCACCAGGTAGTCTGTGCGCTCGTATGCCATTTCCATGCCATACAAAAAACTGTAAACTTAATAAGTGGGGCGAGACTTCGTGGATTAAAAACAATTATACGCAGAAACGGCTGAATATAATACTCACGGAGAAATAAACGCCATCCAATTACGTACAACTTTTCAACCAATTGTTGCAAACCAATTGATTACACAAAAATATATATATATATTACAATATTGTTAAAACTAATGTACAACAGCGAACTCATTTGTTTTGTTTTAACCCCCAACGCAAAAAGTTAAAAGTTTGACGTGTGCATCTGTCTGTGGGTTCGTACCTCCTAAACGGGTGAACCGATTTCATGTGTAACGAAACCAAAAACTTATTGTTGTTACGACATTAAAAAGTGAAGCCATATATTATTAGGTATAAACTGTAAAAAAAAGTCGGTTGCGCAACAGTTAAAAGGAGGAGGACATGAGATGAGATACAAAGGACAAACAAATAGAAACAACAATATATGATTTGCAAACAGAAATAGTACATTGTTGCCTAGGCGCGGAAAGTAAGGGTTTTCCTGACGAGGTGGTTAGCATGCTAAAATACGAGTCAGGAAATCCTCGTTTCCGCCGAGGCATACATAATGCTTTTCTCAAACATGTGAGGAAATAATACAAATACATTTTTAAAAAGCAAGTAATTTAATTATGCAGAATGAACGAATGTTACCGACTGTCAATTATTTTTAAATACTAACCATAGAAATTGGAATGCGAATTCAAAAAGAAACACACGCACTGTGCTAAAAAAGCGAGCAGTTACCTTGGCTGTTTGGAATTTTTGTCTTGGTCCTTTTGATTTTGTATGCAAATTGACAGCATTTTTAAGAAAAATATAGACATAGACGCAAAGTGTTTTCATATGGTTTTTTTTACTCCTAGGAGTAAAATGAGGCTCTTTCCGTCCTTGTCTTTCAATCGGGAAACCGTTTTTTCCGAGCATGTTTGAGAAAAAAACAATTTAGAAACATGTTTGATGAAATATCGCGGGTTAAATAAACGTGCTTGCTTAGTTTGCACAAATATTGTTTTATATCTGACTAGGGGACGCCCGCGACCTCGTTCGGGTACAATTAGTTTCCCACTATTCCCACCATTTCCTCCCGTAGGGAGTCGATTTTCGGAATATCCTTTCTTAGTGCTCACTTATATCAAGAAAGGAACCCCTGTTCGGAATTTCAAGTTTCTAGATACAGTAGTTTCGGCTGTTCGTTGATATCTAAGTCAGTCAGTCAGGTTTGCCTTTTATATATTATTATAAAATGTATATATTCAGAATTAGCAAAACACGATAGATACTAACCCTGAATTTACGAAACAAAGATCCGACGACGCTAAGATTAGACGTAACTAGAATTAGACGAAATAAGCATAGACGTACCAAGGGTAGGACAAAACTAGAGTTTGACGAAATAAGCTTTTGACATGATAAGCATTTGGTGAAATAAGGACAGGCGTCTGTTCTACCTAATAGTTATTAATAAACGTCGGAGAACACAACGTCGACGCAACGTCAATAACGTCTTTCGGACGTAGGCGTCTTGCTGAAGTCTTGGTGGGCACTTTCTGATACAAAGGCGCTGCGGGCGCTGACAAGACGCTGGCAAGACGTCGACGTCTGAAAGACGTTATGTAAATACGCGTACGCGCTGGTTAGACGCTGACGCTCGGTAGACGCCGCTGGTTTCGCGTGCCGTTGCGTCGTTGGCTAGAGTACATATAAACACGTATTTCACTTGTTTCTCTAACTTTACACTAATACTACATTCGTAAAATCTAACCTAGCGACCCCCTTTAGGAATTTAAGCAATTGACAATAGGGGCCTATTGCATTAAAGTACAAGCCCATACTATTAGTAAAAATCCATACAAAACCACTAATATTAAGCTTGTACTTTATTATGCAATCGGCACCCGGTTTCTTTTTAAAAGCCGTTCTGTAAAGGTTTGTCTCAAAAGCAACAACAAATATTAAAATATGGTCAAGTGTGAGTTGACCGGTTTTTTTTAATTTTGGGAAGACAACATTCATGAGCCAGCTAGCAACAGAAGCATTAAGGGAGAAAATACAACGAGAAAAATAGTTCAAAAATCTGTTTCATTACCAGGACTTCATGGGTATCCAGGAGGTCACTAGAAACCTGAAGCAGTTGAATTTTTGTAGTGTTCGCCTGAACATACGATGCTTGAGTTACACCGACGTAGACCGGATGCCTAGGAACTCAATTTCGGCTCCGTCTTGTATAGAAATCCGGTAACGGGGCAGATGCATGCTTTATATGTATTGATAACAGTCTAGATTGGGTCTGGGAGTGCAGCTTATCACTGCGAAGGCAAAGTTCAAGTCGAATTGAGGAGATAAACCATTATCACGATTTACAAAAGAATTACGCGTCTGTCGTAAGGGCATTTAAACACACAGACAGACTTGGAAATAAAGAAAATATAAATGTTTTTAACACAGAGGGGTTATGTTCTACAGATTCTATTCGGTAAAACCATTTTGCTTGAGACAAGTTATAAGTATAAGTAATATAAGTATCATAACATACGTTAATATGTCAAAACCAATATTATTTTTCCTAGTAGTATAGAGGCTCTTTTAGAATGAGTGAACTAGTTGTATAGTATACAATGTATACTAATAATTTGACATCCTGGAATCCTGAACTCCTGACACATCGCATTGCACAACAATCGACTTTCTGAATATAGACACAAGTAAAACTATGAACTTATTTGCTGTGTGTTAAGGAATAATAATTTATATTATTCCTTAATGAGTATTTTTTGCTGCTGTCAACATTATGCTGCAGTTTGTCAGGCTGGAAGTCGTCAAGAGATGCCAAAGCCAAATCATCTGTAACTAATAGGAAACTCGACCTTATTGTTGAACACTTAGGAGCAAAAATACCGGGTCAGAGTGCGTTTTTCATACTAAAGAGGCTATTTCGAAGCCTTGGTTCCTCGCCACAGAATGCTTTTAGTCAAATCTGATGATGAATACCCCGAGCATCGATACAGGACTTCCAGAGTGCCTAGGATACCCAACTGAATGAATCTGCGGTTAACGCCGGAATTGTGCATGTTCAGAAAAACATCTAAAAAGGCAATAAAATGTAAGGAAATCCAAGTGCTAACCCAAACTCTCCCGCTGTGGTGTTAAATGATTGTGCGATCAGTTAGGTATCTTAATAAATTTTGCCCTCCTCTATGGAACCTCGCAGTATCCACCATTAAACCTCACTCAAAACAACACCTGGCGAGGAACCAAGGCTTCGAAATAGTCTCGTTTGTATGAAAAACGCACTCTGACCCGGTAATTTTGCTCCTGAGTGTATATGTCAGATTGAATACACCAAAGGTGGGTCCCAGTTGTTGACTATACTGTAATCGATATAGAAGATAAAAATACATAAGGACTTCTTATCAGTACCTACTCATAACCAAAAGTAAATTAAAAAATAACTAATAATTACTCTCACAACCAGGAATACAGAAACTCGCAAGAGAATAAGTGGAACCAGTTCTAACGATTAGCCTGGTCTTTGATCAAGATATTCCCTAGACAAAACTGGTGGTCACCGGTCACTTCGGATCATAACGCTTACGATGAGTTAATGCAATGTGCACTGTGCAGGCTATTGAAACATGCATGGCAAGGTCAGGGTATAATTGTATAAATTGTTAGTAGACATGCTTATGTGTGCAAATGCACATATTTCTTTATTCACTATGGTGTTTTAAACAACTACCACAACGCATCACGAAGTAAGTAAGTAAATTAATTAAAAAATGTAAACAAGAGAATCGTTTTCAGTGTATTATTTATTAATGCATAGTGAGTGAGAAGCGAGATGCAAGAGGATGGTAAGACGGTAAGAGGGCTCTGAAACCCTTGGATGTAAAAGTCATGATACTGTCATCCAGAAGGATAAAGTGGAATGCCTCTGTGCAAGCCATTTCACCGGATGTCTTTTACCTAAACCGAAACATACCTAATATTTAGTGCGAACGCAAATCAGCAGTATTTGCGGCACACAAGCTACACAAGCTTTTTACCACCCGCAAAAGGTGCAAACAAGAACTTGGAAATGACTAATATACGCATCGGCACTGTGGGCAGCCGTGTTATCACTTGAACGAACGCTCTGGTAAGCTAGTCTGCGAATTAAAAATAGGTGAACTGTCACAGTGCGTTCTGTGCGTAGTTGCGTCGGTACGCAAACGCTTCATATTCGGCTGTATGTCTTACCAATTCATTAAACCTTGTTTTAGGGCAAAACGTAGTTAGTGGTACTAGGTGGTCATAAATAGCAAGAATCCTACCTGTCAACTGGCGGCGGGAGCGGCGCCATCATGTGTGGGTGCGGCGGCATCGGCGGATGTGGCGGGTGCGGGTGGAACGGCGAGCCGGGCGGCGCGAACCCCGGCCCGGGGAAGTGCTGCTGCGGCGGCGGGCCGGGCGGGAAGCCGCCGCCGGAGCCCGGCCGGGCCGACGGCGAGCCGAACGGCCCGGGCGCCGCGTACGGCGGGCCTGCGAACCCCGGGCCCGGCGTCGACGGCGCCGGGGACGCGGCGAACGCCGGCCCGGCCGGGGAGCCGGCCGGCGGCGCGAACGACGAAAAGGGCGGCTCGGGGTTGCCGCTCTTCCAGGCCGCCGGCACGCCCGCGGCGTCGTCCAGCGCCGGCACGCGCCGCTGCGACAGGCCCACCGACATCTGCACCAGGAAAACATGCCTCACCAGAAGGAAACAACAAACAACATGGCGACTTGGATAGAGTCGATCGGGGGATTTCGAAACTGGCCGAGCTATTTTAGAACCTTATCGCAGTAATTCAAAGATCGTTGGGTCATAATAATATGGTTATATGCAGCTTCTGATTCTCTTTTCGGCAGTCGATGTTTTTCTATTTACTCTGGCATTGAAAATGGTGCCTCAGCATACCAGGAAGATATTACAATACAATTACCTAATTGGATAGCGAATTGAGCGAAGCGAAGAACTCTGTACAGTACAGTTCATAAACATGTGTACACGTACACCTTTAATCGCTGTGACAATTCATATATGGCAGTATATACGTGACACTAACTAGACAAGGTACTAAAGTGTACACAAATTTATGAACTCGACTGTACTAAGTTGTGTTCCAGAACTTACGTACCTAATAGTAAGACACGTAGAAATAGGAATGACAGTGTCCTTTCAAATAACCGTTCTAGGGGACTAGCTAAGATGCATACCTACATAGCGCATGCATAATATATCAAGTCTTTTTGTGTGTGTGTCATTTTAAAGAATTCGTATTATGATCGTCAAAGAAACAAAAAAATACTATCTATACTTCTATTTTTTTTTCTGAGTCATGGATGTTTTCTATGTATTTAAGTATTATATTTCTCTATATAAGTATTTATAATGTATCGTTGTCTAGTACCCATAGCACAAGCCTAGAGCTTAGTTTGGGCCTAGGGCAATTGGTGTGTCATTGTACCCTGATATTATAATTATTATTATACAAATTATACACGACAAAACCACATTAATTTCAAAAATTAATATATTACTTGACAAGTTATTATTATTATTATTTGTATGTCTTTACCAATCACGGGACTATGGGAGTCCCGGACCTTTGAAAGGCGTACATGGAGCCGAAGCCAACACGCAGAGGCCCTTTAGACAAGTTTAATTTAGTAAAGTTATGGGACACCAACCGGCGATTGTCCCTGAGTTCAAACTAAAGAAGTATGCTCCCACGGACCACCACCGGTCAGTGTAAAGACTATTTAAGAAGGATGGGAATATTAATAATAGGTTCTATGAATGAACTGATATGGATTGGTGAACTAGGCTATTGATGAAACTACGGCGCCTGCCTGGCCAATGCTAATTACTTTGGTTTAAATGGCAGGCGGTGACTCGCCAACTCAATGGAATGGACCTCCCGAAATAGCCACATATATATAGCAGCAGGGAGGCAACAGTTCCAGAGGGGCTAAGGGTGGAGAGGTGCTTCTGGACTTTAAACGACCATAAGGTGCCCACTCGCCACTTATGCAACACATCCACCCTTCGAGCATATAGCTCTTGCGACTCCACTCTGACCGGCCAATAAAGGCAAGCCAGAGGTGAGGGTCTGTTCCTCGTCATTGCACACCGCCGGCCGGTGAAGGCAAGCGTGAGGTGAGGAACAGGACCTACCCTCGGGAGCACTCAGGTCCGTGGTGTCGCCACTCACCACAGCTCGCCACTAGCTATTATTATTATTATTATTATTCTTTGCCCCGCGGCGGCTTGAACAGCTACTACCGTGGGAATATGGCGTTTCCACAATGAAGTGATTTCGCCAGTGTCAAGTATATATATAAGTATAAATCAATATAGCAATAAAACACAATCCAATCTTCTAGAAGATTGGTGGCAACGTTGTACGGTGATATGTAGGACAGAGGCCAAGATGGTTTTGACCTCTGTACCACTGCGAGTCCACTTGAAACGAGAAGTAAGATGCCAGGATACACGAAATAAGTCCAAGTCTTCTATCACTGTGCAACACAAAGGAATTAAAAGTACTAATCACTACCAAAAAACATTGAACTTAAATACACAAAAATAAACACATCCGCCATCTTTTGACGTTGCAAATGGCCTCCGACAAGTAACTTTACGTTAACGATTTTCGAAAACTCAAAATGTGGATTGACGTTAGCTCTATGACTAGGTAGGTATCTATCGCGTCGGCCGCTTCTGCAAACTCAACATTTTGTAAATTGTCGAAAATCATTTTATCTTTGTCATCGTAGCTCACAAACATATTGACCTATTTATAAGGGGTTTTTTTTAAAGAACGTCCGTGATATTGAGATGTTTCTTAGCTACTTTAGATTTCATGAAAATAGGTTGGACCGAGAGTATAATATCAGCTCTGAAAGAAAGGTTTGTAGTTATGTATGATAGATGTCGTTCATTACAGTGTCACGAGTGACAAAGATTATTAAAAAAAAAACGTAGACAAGAAATAATACGATAAATTATTTCTTGTTTGTGGCGCCATCTATCGGCGATTAGTGACACTTTGTCGTTCAACAAATTGCCTATGACAGAATCCAACAGGGAACATGCATGGTGTTTTTTATAGCTTCATTAAAAGCTGATTCATGTAGCAAACAGGTGAGAGTTTTTTTTTTGAATAGGTTTAAACGTAACCAAGAGATAAGCTAACAAAGATTCGTTCCTCCCTTCCTAGCAAAACAGAATTTTACGTGGAGTTTATATGATCCAACTGCACGATGACGTCACCGGTGCACTTCGGATCTCTGTCTAATAAGCATTTTAAAATGGCTGTATCATCCATGTTTCTTGACCGATTTTAATTTTAATTTCACTTTTGGTGATCACTTTTACGGTATTTTCATATTTTTTGTGACTATGAACATGAAATTAAATAGTGACAAAGGAATGTCGAAGCTTCAGTAAAGACACCTAGATGATTTATAACTCTCGAGTTAAATACTAATAGGTACTGTATAGTCGAGAAGACATTAATGTAATGTAACGTCAGCAGCAATAGTATATTTCCCAACAATTTTGAAAGGGTTTTCTTACCCAAAGGGTAAAAACGGGACCCTACTACTAAGAATCCACTGTCTGTCCGTCCGTCTGTCTGTCACCAGGCTGTATCTCATGAACCGTGATAGGTAGACATAGAATTATTTCTGTTGCTGTTATAACAAATACTTACTAAAAACAATAATATTATTATTTAAGGGAGGCTCCATACAACAAACGATGTTTTTTTGCCGTTGTTTGCTCGATATTAATATATAACGGCAAGTTCACTTTAAAAATAAATATTATAGGGGGGGGGGGGGGGCTCCCATGCAACGAGCGTGTTTTTTTTTTTATAGATAATACGTGATATCCGCAAAACAGGATGACCTAAGGACAACACTGAACATTTAGATGGTGGGTGTAGAAACAAAGATAGCCACTATGAACAGTCGGATCGAGTCTCTCCAGTCCAGGCCGCTCGCAGGGATGGGTTCTTGAGCACTCTGAATCCTCCCTCCTCCTCTGCACCTCTGGATGGTGTACCTCATTACATGCCTCAACAATAGCAATCCCGCATCGAGCCTCCCGTCTTGGGATCCACTCACAAGCCAAGCCCTGCTCAACAAAAGTATGGTTTTTAGTCTGCTTGATGACCTCTCTCTATAATGGTACGGACCTTCGTGCATGAATCTGACTTTAAGAATAAGTCACTTAACTAAAACAAGTAAATATTCGATATCGCAAGCTATGTTTTTTTTTATAGCTAACTACATATACTTTGGTAACACTTGCGCATTTCGCGTTGTCAAACTGGGTCGTCTAATTATGTATCATATTATAGTTCATTTGTTTCATTAACTCGGTTGGAAGCGCTCTTATTGCAGAGTATTAAGGTTGAAATTCGCGAGGAAAGAACGAGGCCACATGCACTGCGAAGTGACGTGATTAGTGCACGTTACGAAAGCAATATATTTAACAACTAAAGCACGTTACATTACAGAATTATGATAATAGTTTTAATCAGGTTTGATAGGAAATTTCCCATTTTTTTTCAAGTAGAAAAATTTACGATTCGTTATTACAGAAATTAACTAATAATAGCTTAGCCCAACCTAAATATATCTACTTATTTTCAATTAATTACAAATAGGAAAAAAATAACGGGATATTTTTTCATGGATTTTTATCTGATCAACAAAACGACTGATTTTAACGGACTTCTACTAATTTACATTTTTGAATCTTACGCCTATGATATCAAGCCGAGCGCCACAATCGTAGACCAAATCAACGAGCCTTAAAATAACTCATAAATTCGATGCGATTTGAGTCGATTAAATGTATTCTGTTATATTCTAGAATCGCTTCAGTACCCAAGAAGTCTGTTCTATCTATTCGAAATGCATACAGCCGTCCTAGCTGTCGACGCGATCTGCCATCTGCTTACGTCAATCCTATACATCTTTTCGATTTAGAAAATAGCCAACTAACAGCGTTAACGTAATGCTCCTTGACAAGGCCCCCAGCTTGGCCGCAGTTCCTCCTCGCCCGCGGCCGCGCCATCTATCCGTCGTAGTGTAAAATAATTTGAAAGTATCAATAACGAACAATCACTTTTCCCACGAGCGAAGAGCGGTGCGGTGATAACACTATCGCAACATTCCGCTCGTGATCTTGAACTTTTTCGTTCGACCTCAATCGGCTTCGCGGAGAAAAGAGCGGACATTGGTGCGGTTTAGTAGACTCGCTCGGTCGCCAAATGACCATATCGCTTTTATTGTAGCTTACATCTCAAAATGAGCACATTGCTATTTTATTTTGTCTGTCTTAGCAAAGCCGACGGAGCCCTGTACGGCGGAGTTCTCATTCTTAGGCAATTTGCCCTTTGGGCATTTAAGTTACCAAACGAACCTAACCTACCTAACGCAAGCGAAGTGGTCATTTTGCGATCGAGTCATTCTAGGTACTACTACGCCTTTGGTGCATGTCACAACAATGGCGACAGGTTAAAGTTACTATCTTCATGTGACGCACTCGGGTAATAAATAGACATGTAATGGCTATCCCTACTTTCAAAGCTTTTCATGAAACCATGATTATACTAGCATTATTAAAAAAAAACCGCATCCAAATCAGTCCATCCGTTCGGAAGCTACGACGCCGCTGCCCGACACAGACAAATAGGTATCTATACAGTCATGTTAACCTTTGGCGTCGAGGGTCATAAATCGGATCATATTGTCAATTTCATTTTGAACAGTGCCCCGATTTTTTCCAAACTATGTTGCCAATACACATACTTTGCTATTTACATGCGAACTTGGACTTCAGAAGACTGCATATAATCTTTTAAAGATTACGACCGTACTCAAAGACATTTTAGAAACAATTAACTTGTTACTTTCTCATACTTGTGGGTGAAAAATCAACAGTAATTAACGATTAATAGTAATTAACTGACTCGGGATATATTAAAATTCATCTTGACCGAGGTGCCCGTCACAAGATACGTCAATGTAAACGTCAAACCAAAGAAACCTTACGGGTAGTAGGATCTTGTGCAGGATCCGTCCGGATCGCTACCACCATCTTATCCATTAACCTACCGCCAAACAACAGTGTTCGCATTGTTGTATTCCGGTTTGGGGATAAGACAGCCGGTGTAATGACTAGCATAGAGGCATTCCATCTTAGTCCTCAGGTTTGGCAACGCATTTGCAGTCTTAGGCTTGCAGTCTTGTGAATGCGAATGTCTATGGGGCACAGTTTCCACTTACCATCAGGTGGCCTGTGTGCTCGTTTGCCTTCTCTATGCAATATTTAAAAAAACCTGTCATTTTTGACGCATCTCGAGACTGGGGTTGCCAGATGTCAACATTTTAGCACATCATGTCTTAACGATTAATTTATCAAAATGCACATGGACTGACCAAAAATAAGATTAGAAAGAATAAACATGAATTATGTTTTGCATAAAAATGCTCAAATTGAGAATAAATTGTTGTTGCGAGATATGTTACGACTATTCTTATGATGTTGGGACTTTTTATTTATACATATGGCAACCCTACTTTGAAAGAGCATCACAGTTGAGGTCAGGACCGAGATTCTAGGCGCTAAAAACCACATTATTTTTTATCTGTTACCGTATTGTCGACGTTTTGATAGCTCTTATTTACTTGACAGTAATGGCGAGCTAAAAAAGTACCTACATGGTAAAAGACGACATCGTTTTTATTTTTACAGCCCAGAATAGAAGCCCAGTTAAATAAATATAATGACACGGCCTAAGGTTTGCGCGAGTTCGGTTCGACTCCCACCTCGAGCTTACAAGAGCGTGCGAGAAAACTAGCAACACTTGTTCTTTTTTTTTAGGGTTCCCTAGTCAAACTGGGAACCCTTCTAGTTTAGCCATGTCCGTCCGTCCGCAGCCTAGCTCAGAGACCCTTAGTACTAGGAGGCTGTTATTTGGCATGAATAGAGTCTGTCTAATGAAAGCTGACCCAGCTATTATTTGAGCGGCAGCAGTTGGCAACACCATTAAAATGTCATATTGACATTACCCGTTGTTGTTAAAGTTAAATATGAAGAGGTTTTTTTGGAAATTCAGTGCTTAATTATGGGTAAAACAATCAAAAGTGGTGTGCGGCAGGTAATTTTTACCATGATAAGTAAATTAAAACCAAAACAAGAGGAGAGGGAAGCGTTGGCGAAACTGAAAATTGAGTTATTAGATACGGTGATCGAATTCGATAAATTCATAGGTTAGTACGTCAAGTTAATTTTGATCCTTATTAATAGTATTAAGCTTAATTATATACCTTTTTCTGAACAAACTATCTTTAATATTGGTATTTCTTTTCCATTAAGAAATTTAACGATGTATCTATTCCTTTCAGATAAGCTTGCCGTCTCTGAGGAGAAACAAACCGTTGTGGATAGTATTGGGAAGCTGAAACAGTTAGAGCAGCACGGTTTGCTACGGCAGATACATTATCTAGAAGAAATATCATCAATGACCGGTAAGTACCTACTAAAATTTATGAGTAAACATTATTATTGGTTTATATTATATATTTGAATATTTGTTTAAATCATTGTATTTTCCTAATTATAGGTGTATTTTCTGTACCTATGTCATGTTGAATCTGTTAACATTCGCAATTTTATTCAATTAAATAGACAGATGATGATTAATATAACTGACATTCATAGCGATTTGAATTTACCTAAACCCAAATGTTCTTAGAGCAGTCGGACTGTACAATGGGGCTGTATTGAATGTCTCAATGTATTTGTAAATTTAATGTATATAAATAATGTTTATTTCATTCTTTCTTTCTTTTTACAGATATCAGTGTTTCAACACTGAAGAGGATAACTAATGAAGGAAAAGTAAACCATGGTGTCTTCAGTACTCCAGGAAAGAAGCGACCTCATAAGGATAGTTTTGACATCCAAGCCATCCGAAACAAGGTGAACGAATTTTATATTGTAAAGAAGCAAGTGCCTACACTCAGATGCCTATTATCGGAGTTGAGAGAAAGCATCAATTTTACTGGATGGATTTTAATTTGTGTTAGTTTTAAAATTATTTATTACTTTATTACCTTATAATGTTACTATGTACATAATTATGAAATTATAACAATGTTTTACCCTAATAATAAATAAAGTGTTTTTACTACATGACTTTTTATTGATGATTTTATTTAATAAAAGAGCTCATAAATGAGAAAGCATGCTGGTGCAAGCATGATTATGGTGGTCTGCATTTATTTTTTATAGATAGTTACAAAGCATCAAATACTTCCTGACATTCAAAAGTCGCCAAATCGGTACACGTTTGGCGACTTTGGGTGTCACTATCTATTTGATGCTGACTATACGGGTCAATAACTTTTTCTCTGTAGCTTGTTGCCATGGTGACGTTTCCTGAGTTACTCATACTCATACTTTTCAGCACAATTTCATTTTGAGTAAATTCACTTTGGATCACTATTACTTTTGACCCAACTTCAGAATGGTTATTTCACGTGGACGATTTTCCATTTGTACCTGTCATTAGGTAAAAATCGAAAATCGTCCATAAACCCATTTTTTCCAAGAAACTCTCTCACAGTTGTCTCCTGGCTTACGGGACAGAATAACAAAAACAAAAAAGTTGATCCACCCTTACGTACTATTAGCCTATTGGGCTTCTATTGATAACCTGTACTTAAATATGATACCTACCGTATGTGGTCTAACACTTTCACTGTCAAGAGCTCTGATTTTCATACAAAATTGACTCACCAGCCCCTTATTTCACCATCTCGACAATGATAGGTGACAAGTGACAATTCACTATATATTGCAAAGTTAACAAGCTTTCACATCAGTGGGATTCACATCAGCTGCGTCATGTACACTGAAATGTCACCTGTCACCTGTCATTATCAGGATGGTGAAATAGGGGGCTGGTGGGTTCTTGGCAGTTAAAGTGTTAATATGGTAAAACGGACACTTGAGTGCGGTATTAGTAGACTTGAGTACCTATAGTTTATTAATACCGGCCTTAGTATTGTGAAAAAGTACGCGTTTCCTCTTTCTTTTGTGCCGACCGAAATAAATAAATAAGAAAAGTACCAAAATCGTTTATTCCAACACTGATCGGTAATACCATATGACGATTTTTTGAATTTGCCGCTTTTTCCGAGGTTCAGCTTTCATTAGACAGACTCTATACATATAAGTCACGCCAACAAAGTAGTAAAATAAAATATTGAAATGTATTTTTTACTGTAGTTCCCCTACACGTAACGTGGGGATATATTTTTTTTGTACTCGTCGATTAAAATCTGTGTATTAAGATTTCATAGAGAATACTGCAACGTCACTCTTTTCATCGTTGACACTTCCGAAACAACCGAAATAACCATTTCGATACGCTCAAGACAACTGAAAAAAAATTGAAAATAGAACTTCGTATTTCAATAATATGTTTCCTTGTTTAAGGAGACTCGATCCGATACAAAATTGCCAATCTATGGCGTTTCGGAACGGAGCAGCGTCGCGTCATCTGTCAAAAATCTATTTAAACCTGCTTCTGTATCCAGGGCATAAAAAAATAAAAAAACTACGGTTTGTGATTGGCTAGTTTTTAGCCAACCGAACAGCACAGTACTGCAACAATTACGGACGCCGTGGTTTGATACAAATGTCGATGTGGTGGTGATTGTATTAATGACTTAAATTATTAATTTTAATGAACTCGTACAAAAAGTATTGTTCACAATAGTGTCATAATCAAGCTTTTTAATCTCGTAGGTACCTTACTTAGGCCACTCAGCGAGATTCGTGGCCTAAACACGGTACTCGACTAAAAAGCTCTCTATTATAACACGATTATGAAAATAACTATTTTTGCTCGTCTACCCCACAGTGTGTGGTGAGCTGAACTCTGAGTATGGTCCGACATGCTCAGAATTCAGCACACAGGCCAGCTGACTGTAAGTGCATTCGTCTCAGGACGACAATCTCAGGACTAAACGCATTGCCAATCCTGAGAACTTAGATGGAATGCCTCTATGCTAGTCATTACACCGGTTGCGAACACTGCTGTTTGGCGCCAGGTAAAAGGGTAGAGTGTATTTTTTGTGACCTCGCCCTGTATGTTTTTAATATTGCATATAAACTCAATGATACAGGCGTTCGCAGGACAGGGTTTAGGTTTGCACTACGTCGGAAACGTTTCCAAAACGAGTTCAAAGGCCACTAAGATGGCTCTGGCAGTTTAAATCTCAAGATATAACTTTTTTTTTAATTATTTATTTAACAGTATTTTAAGTGTTTCAAAAAATACATTTTATGAAACGACCTTGAGTGCCATACTTAAATATATTAATTACATTATATTAACTTGTGCAATAGAAGCGTAAAGCAACGAGACACACAATTATATATTGTCTTTTAAGCAATTCACAATGAGGAAATAATACTTGCTTTAGCTTAGTCTCCTGTGTTATAAAATGTACATAATTCAATACATAAAGTTTAAACTATTTTTCAATGATAAATTGAAATTAAATAAGGTTCAAAATCCCCTATTTACATGAGAGTATGAGTCAAGTTACATATATTTAGTGAATTTTACCTCTATGTAGACGATATCCGATGTTTTCAAAAATGTAAAAATCAATCAACATGGCTATGCCTTTTGTGTTGCAGTGTTTGTTTGACAAATAAATGTTATTAGGTCCAGTTACAAATATATATGTTATTATCTAGGCGCCAAAAATATGTATACGCCGATATGCTACGTAAGTGCAATAAGGTCCGTGTGGCCGACCTTGTGTGTATGCGATTTGACGGGATGGATCTATAGATATTAATGCCTTTTCATAAAGGATGAAACCAGAATGGCCTTACTACCAAAAAGAGCGGTTAACTTAACCTTTATTACCTTTTAGATAGCAGTCAAAGATGTGAATTTCGTGTTTTTTGGGACTCGGACGTTTTGGGAATCAGTTTTCATGATAATTTCATGAGATAAAGAAATTAGTGTATTTTGTGAATTGGACTTTCTGGGAAGTTTAAATGCGACTCGGTCCATTTGAAATTGGGTCTTATTGACAATACACTCAGGAGCAAAAATACCGGGTCAGAGTGCGTTTTTCATACAAACGAGACTACTTTGAAGCCTTGGTTCCTCGCCAGGGGTTGTTTCGAGTGAGGTTTAATGGTGGATACTCCGAGGTTCAATAGAGGAGATCAAAAGTTCTTAAGATACCTAACTGATCGCACAGCCGGACAGTTTGGGTCAGCATTTGGCTTTCCTTACATTTTATTGCCATTTTAGATGTTTTTCTGAACATGCACAATTCCGGCGATAACCGCAGATTCATTCAGTTGGGTATCCTAGGCACTCTGGAAGTCCTGTATCGATGCTCGCGGTATTCATCATCAGAATTCAGTAAAAGCATTCCCTGGCGAGGAACCAAGGCTTCGAAATAGCCTCTTTAGTATGAAAAACGCACTCTGACCCGTTATTTTTGCTCCTGAGTGTAGTATATATTTAGAATCGCTCTTTATTGTGGTAAGTCCATTCGGGTGTCATCCCATATGAGAAAAGGTCTTTTAGATCTTAGGTCATATTCAGTATAGTGTATTTCGAGATTAGTTCCAAACGGGAAGGGATCCGTCTATGTAATATTTACATATTGTCTAGACGTAAACAACAACCAGAAATTATAAATAAAAATAACCTTCCGTGAAAACTTATCCAACTGATGCTGAAATCCGCATCAAAATCAGTTGCGTGGTTAACGTGGTTTACAGACAACGGATATACACACAGAAAGTCAGATGCGGAAAGCGACTTTGTTTTATATATTTATTTATTTTTATGGCATAGAGAAGGCAACCGAGCACACAGGCCACCTGATGGTAAGTGGAAACTGTGACCCATAAACATTAGCATACGACTGCAAATGCGTTGCCAACCCTGAGGACTAAGATGGAATGCCTCTATGCTAGTCATTACACCGGCTGTCTTATCCCCAAACCGGAACACAACAATGCGAACACTGCTGTTTGGCGGTAGGTTAATGGATAAGATGGTGGTTATCACAGAGATAGTGATAACCCTATCGGATGGGGTCCTAGAGGAAAAAGGACACAAGTCAACTTAACTCGTAATAAAAAAGGGTATATACAAGAACGGACTATACTAGACTGTAATCCTTTTTTACATGATCTTCAGAAGACTTAATAGTTATTTTCATAATCGTGTTATAATAGAGAGCTTTTTAGTCGAGTACCGTGTTTAGGCCACGAAGCTTGCTGAGTGGCCTAAGTAAGGTACGAGATTAAAAAGCTTGATTATGACACTATTGTGAACAATACTTTTTGTACGAGTTCATTAAAATTAAAAATTTAAGTCATTAATACAATCACCACCACATCGACATTTATATCAAACCACGGCGTCCGTAACTGTTGCAGTACTGTGCTGTTCTGTTGGCTAAAAACTAGCCAATCACAAACCGTAGGTTTTTATTTTTTTTATGCTCTGGATACAGAAGCAGGTTTAAATAGATTTTTGACAGATGACGCGACGCTGCTACGTTCCGAAACGCCATAGATTGGCAATTTTGTATCGGATCGAGTCTCCTTAAACAAGGACACATTTATTGAAATACGAAGTTCTATTTAAAAAAAAAAACTCAGTTGTCTTGAGTGTATCGAAATGGTTATTTCGGTTGTTTCGGAAGTGTCAACGATGAAAAGAGTGACGTTGCAGTATTCTCTATGAAATCTTAAATACACAGATTTTAATCGACGAGTACAAAAACCCTATTTTCACTAGGACCACAGCAGCGTCGACAGCTTGCGTGCCTCGCTCGCGTGTCCTCGCGGCCATGAACTCCTGGTACCTGCAGGTGCATCTTGCACTCGCCCGAGGTAGCGCTGTCCGTCTGTCCGAGCCATAACTATCAATAATTTATCCTGAATCTATTTCTTTTACGCTGTTTCAGTTTTTTTAGCCCACTTGCACTTCTTGTATAGATGTGAATTAGATGAAGTACACATCTATTATTTCAATTAGTTTTATAATTCCAGCTCCCACGAGTGCCGCGTTTGAAAATTTCAATCGCTAGCTAAGTAGTTGGTGGCGGTAAATGTTATTAAAAGTCGACAAATGTAAAAACGAATTCCCGAAATGAGAATAAATGTTAGATCAGAGCGTACCAGAAACATAGGACTTTCATAAGAATTGTTAATTTGTTTTTTAAACCTGATGATTTATCAAGTTAATTTAGTATGCAACAGCAAATGGCGCATTTCTAATAATTTTTACTCGGTGTATCATCGATATTAATCCATACTTAATATTATAAATGTTTAACTATGTCTGTCTGTCTCTTTCGCTTTCACAGCTAAATGGCTGAACCGATTTCGATGAAATTTGGTATAGAGATTGCTTTAACTCCGAGGAAGGGCGATTGTGCATTACAATCAACTTTAGTGTCCGGCGGCAGTGATATTTTTTACGGTTACGCCATAAATACTAAGCAATAAGCACTAGATTGTGCAAAATCGGACAATAAAATTCCTTGAAGCGGAGAATGGCCTATAGGGTATTTGTACGCGAGTAGCGATTAATGGCGTCTAGGCGGACGGAAAAGAAAAAAGACATATTTTAAAAACTATAGAATGTAGAAGAGGAAAGATGATGGGCCACTTGATGCGGCACGATAGTTTCTTTTTGAACATTTTGGAGGGTAAAGTCGAAGGAAAAAGAGGAAGAGGAAGACCTAGGCTCACATACTTTAACCAAATAAGACGGAAGGCGAATGTCGTGTCGTATCAGGAGGTGAAAAGGCTGGCACAGGATAGAGAAAAGTGGCAATTACTCCACCGACAAGAGCCTGGCTCTTAAATTTAATGATGATGAGGCGGACGGAGTCGCGGGCTAGTTTCCTATATCTCTAGGGGCCGGAAACCCCTTTATTTGATATGATATGGAAACTGCTTCGAACTAGTTAACTACAACCATTGAGGTTGCCAGGTTCGTAAGGGTTAGAGTTACCCTATCCATTCTTCCTCTCCGTTGACTTTGTTTCGCAGATTCGTGCGATTGGCTGGTTTCATGCCTGTGCAAAAATATTTTGTATGGACTGCGACTAGAGTTTAAAATAGCTTGAAGCCGTTCAATAAACACTTCATAGGGAAAGCCTAGCGAGGGTTTTAAGGAATTGGTAAGCGCTTAGTCGAATTAATTGTATCGTATGGGATAGCTTTTCATTGGGGTAAGTCGAAGATATGCTTATCGCTTCGTTAGGGATTGTAAACACCAGTCTATTATATATCCTAACAAAAACTCTTTAAAGGGTAAGCGTAACCCGGTCCGGTCCGGTTTCTATAGCTTATTATATTCGCTGCAGCATAATATAAAATCTATAGTATGAACCTGTACAACAAAACGAAGAGGACTTCAGCCAGTCAAGATGAATAACGCAAAGTTAGCGATTTTCGAATCGTCCAACGTATAGGATTGACGTAAGCTGATGACAGATCGCGTCGACCGCTTATGTCAACTCTATACATTCCGAGACGATAGAAAACAGAAACGTTAGCAGCGTTTGCATCATGGCTACGCCTACTAATAGTACTACGGCAACTTTGTATGCGGCCATTACATTTTCAACGAGCCATTCACATTCAGACCGTCCTTCATTCGCAACGTCAATGGTCCCTCTGACTAACGTGGTCCGTGTTGCAAGGTTTGATGACTGTTTACACGGACCTTCCGCCAAGGCCTTAATTGTACAATCGAACCCATTCACGACCAAACTTGTCGCATACGACAGAAATCCGTGAGACGATCAGTGAATGGCACGTTTTCGGATGCGAACTCACTTTAACGTCCTAACAAAGCAATTTTAAAATGCCTTCCACATGTTTCGTCTTTCTCTCATAACATAACAGTGCATCAAAACACGCTGCACATCCCCACTGTAAACTTGCTCAACCCATTCCACGCCAAGAACGCGATATTGGCTCCTCTTTGTATGGTAGCTGAGCCTTGTACGATTCTGCCCGAGGAAGTGGCCGGCCCGTGCATATTTGTTCTTTTGTTCGACCGCTCGGAGGTAGCAGGTAATAATACAGATTGGCGTTATCTTGATCCCCAAGTGACCGTAATGTTGCCCAGTGATATGTCAGCGGGACGGTTTTAACTTCGGTCGGAGCTTTACGTTCAGTTTTATTTCTGACGTCCTTTTGCTGCGTTTTTTTTTGGCATGTGTGTCGACTTTCAATCATGTAGGAAGAGGCTAGATGACTGGAACGAGTGACATGACTAATCAACTACGTATTGTTTATTGTTAAAACGACAGCTTTCATTGTTTTCAGTCCATATTATTAGCACTTAAATCTTGCCAAGTTGTAGTAAGTTATGAGAGAGAGCTATTGGAGTCGTATCGTATGTCTCTTTCACTGCCTAGAATTTGTCAGACTTTGACAATTAATATTACGACATCTGTATCTGTGTGTACAATGGGAAGATATGGTTAAAAGTTTTGTAACACAAACATCCGTCCACGGGCCAAGGCAAATTTGATTTTTACTCAAGCAAGCGACTGTAAAAATCAGTGTATATGTATCATGACAGGCTAACGGGTCAGCTACGCAAAATTATACATTAACTGCCAAGAACCCTACAGGTGAGTCCATTTTGTATGAAAATCAGAGCTCTTGGCAGTGAATGTGTTAATTACTGCAAAAGTAAATGTACGCGAAATGCCACTTGGCTAGGAACTCAGGTTTTCCCCGAATTTGTCCCAGTTGGGTTGGATTCTTCAAATCCGCACGGGTAAAACCCAGAACAAACTAATTATGGTGTCAATGGTGAGGATTCAAGACTTTTTCAGCGTCAGTACTTTAGTAACGTTGATTCAGTGCGCCTAGACATGTCGCATTATACACTCAGGAGCAAAAGTGCCGGGTCAGAGTGCGTTTTTCATACAAACGAGAGTATTTCGAAGCCTTGGTTCCTCTCGCTAGGGGTTGTTTTGAGTGAGGTTTAATGGTGTATATTCCGAGGTTCAATAGAGGAGGTCAAAAGTTTTTAAGATACCTAACTGATCGCACAATCAGTTTACACCACAGCGAGAGAGTTTGGGGTCAGCACTTGGATTTCCTTACATTTTATTGCCATTTTAGATGTTTTTCTGAACATGCACAATTCCGGCGTTAACCGCAGATTCCTTCAGTTGGGTATCCTAGGCACTCTGGAAGTCCTGTATCAATGCTCGGGGTATTCATCATCAGATGTCACTAAAAGCATTCCCTGGCGAGGAACCAAGGCTTCGAAATAGCCTCTTTAGTATGAAAAACGCACTCTGACCCGTTATTTTTGCTCCTGAGTGTAGATAGATAAAAACACGCAAATAACGGCGAGCCCTTCTTTCAGAGCTGAAATCTTTAAACGGCCCGACCGACTTTCATGAAACTTGCCAAGAACCACGGCTATAAAACCTGCTTTGAAGTAATAAAAAATGCATCCAAATCGGTTAACCCGTTTAAGAGCTAGGGTGCCACAGACACACACACACGGTCAAAATTTAACACTTAAAAAATCTGACAAAGCGTATAAATAGGCGACCGACATGACTGACTGACAACTTGCATCAATGCGATGTTTTTTTCAGTTAAAATTCTCAGAATCCGTGTTTAGGTTTAGGCCCAATGGGTGGCTAGAAGAGAAGCCAATCAAACCCGCTCGCTTCGCTCGTAGCAAGGTCAAGGTGCGAGCTACTTGCACCGTTACAAAAAACCTTTTCATTAGCAATACCAGTTTCACAACAGTAACGATGGTTCCTCGCAGTTAGCGGTGTAGTTTGCCGGTTTCTAGCGTAGGGAAGGCAACCGAGCAGACATGCCAGCGATGGTAATTGGGCTATGAGTATTTACAAACTTATAATCGCAGTTGCCAAGCCCGAAGTATAAGGGGCCGTTGTTTGATCAGTAGTCAACTGAACTAATAGTTCAAATTCAAAAAACGGAATCGAAAATGTGACAGATTTGAATGAATAAATTTATTTCTCAAAAGTGGGTGTACAAATTTTAATGTGGAACAATTTACAATAAACTTCACAAGAAACAAACAGTTAAAATTCATTGAGGGACTCATTAATGCTAAAAAAACCTTTCTCGGTTAGCCAAGCCATCGTCACATTTTTAAATATCAATAAATTCTTACCCATTGGTTACGATTTTTAACCATTAGTTCACTTAATTAGTAACCAAACAATCGCCATACGGCTTAGCGGTAGGAGCTTGTGCATCCATCCGGATTGCTACCATCTTATCCTTTATCGTTTAGCACTCGCATCGTTGTGTTCCGGTATGAGGATAAGACAGACAACCGGTGAAATTACTAGCATAGAGGGATTGTAGTCTGGAGAATGCAAATGTCTATGGGTCACCGATCCCTCTTACAGTAGAGTTCATAAATAATTATGTATACACTTCAGTACCTTGTCTATTTCATGTCATGTTCAAACTGCCAAAGACGGATTATCACAGCAATTAAAGTGAAAAGGTATTAAAGTGTACTCGACTGTACCATCAGGTGGCCTGTGTGCTCGTTCGCCTACTCCATGCTATAATAAAACTTGTATTATTTCTTCTATTTTCTATCTAAACAGTGGCTCTAGAGTAGACTTATTGCGAGAACATTGATGTATTTAAGCTGCCGGACGGACGCGTCGAGCGCTTATGTTAATTGCATACATTTGTAGTTTTCGTAAATCGTTTACGTTAGCGTTAAGAGTCTTGTCTAGGGTATAATAGGTTGTATTTAATTTACATTACACCAGTCGTCAGACGGCTGCAGCGCCTAAACAACATCTAGCAGGGTACCGCGCGCTGTTGGAAGGCAAACAAAGTCGACCTGTCGGCATGTAGCCCTGTACAGCTAGCACGAGTTGTAGAGTCCGACCAGCGAGTGGTGACACAAGCATTTTTCTCTAATTCTTCAGATGGCAACAATTTTACCTATGAATCAAGCTGTCACATTATGAGTACTTATCCAGTCGCTATGCATTTCGAGTTACCAGCTAGTGATATTTTGAATTTGCCGCCTTTTTTATGTGTCTCCACTCGCTGGTCGGAGTATATTTACTCGCATTTCGCTAAGTGGGTCTATCGTTACAGACTAGATTCTAGGGATATAAGGTTAAGGTAAAGGTAAAAAACCAAAATAATTGTACATTAATACGCCATTTAAATGATGTCTAACTTATAATTTCGTTACAAAAACGAATGTGTTTGACGTTAATTGGCAGTTTCCAAATCAACCAAATCGCAGTAATATAGAACAGGATAGCATTTACAGCATTGAGGTAACCTGGGGTTTGCAGGGTTAAATTTGCTACCCGCTGGTTTACTCCAGTACTGCAGTTTGACAGTCAGTTTCACGTATAGTCAAAAGGCAGTTACTCTCGCCAAACGACGTCTGTCATCATAGGACTGACAACGCCTCCGCTTTCCTCATCTGGGCCCATATCGATTGTTTAAAGTAATTGTTGTCGCTTTTTTCTGGTACCTGGCCCTCGTGGTTCCTCTGGTTTGAAGAATATAACTTAGCTAGAGCATGCTCTAACGTTCGATAATCTACATGAGATTATTGTCATGGGAACGCTCGTAACTAAAGGGTTTACATAACAAGCTGCAACGAAATACATATTTTAGAGACCACGTTGAGAGTATCGAAATTATTTTTTAGATACACTAGGCGAAGGCAGAAGGTTGTGATTTGTGATGGACTGACCTAATAAATTACAGCAGGCAACCTGTTTTCGCCGGCGACAACGATGTGTGACGAGTCCATACAAAACGCATGAAAGCTGCCCCGTAGCTCGTCCAGTGCTGGGTATATTTTTGGCAGAATATTTGCAGTATTGAGCCCAGTTGAGACAGTGGGCTCCATATAATTCAACCGCAGGCAAATTAAGGTGGTAGTGGTAAACGCTTCAACGAAACGAAACCTAAAGTTTTTGTTGATCTTTTCGAACCGCAATTCGGATACTGGTTTGATCGTATTTAATAAATAATATTTGATTCACGTTGTTTAGTTGGTTTACATTTTCACAACTCTGTGATTTGATTTCAATTACGAGACTATAGAATAGTTAATTCCATGATACCCGTAAAAAAAATTGAGTAGCTACTGAGGAGACTGCACTCACTCAGAAATGAGGGAAATGACCCTTAGTCACGACAGGAGCGGTTTGACAAGATTACACGTCTACGATGCGCTTTTTTTTGGAGATCACATTCTTGATCTTTTTATCAATCGACAATTGGTGATGCTCTAGTGAAGCGTTTGATGTTTTGCAAGCATTCATACGCTGCGGTATTTAAATATAGTTTTTTTACATACATACAATTACGCCTCTTTCCCGTAGGTTAGTCAGAGACAAACTTCCCTCGCTTCCTCCACTTAGGGTTTTTACCGACAAGGAAAATATTACTTTTAATTTATACCACCTTCAATCAAACTACACGTGGAACTGTCCACATGCAATTAAAACAAAAATTAAACCCATGTCCACTTTCGTTGCTATGACTGCAGTCCGTATCAACATTCGAAGATGTTCGCTGCAATAAGACCTTTTATAAACATTAAATATATACTATACGCAAACACGTCGAGTCAAAATATTCACTGACTACAATTTCACGTCGCATTTTTAGCATTGTCCAATCGCGTTAAGTTGTTCCTGTCACTTTTTTACTTAGCTAATCAAAAACTAAGTAATGGTATCCTGATGGGACATTAGCGCTATGAACTTTGTGCAAATGAGATGAGTTTATATGACATGTAATAAATATACCAATAAATACTGAGTATGATTTTCAAAACAAGAATCCCTTGCTTGATATTTCAGCTTGGAGAAAGAGTTCGTTAGTTTCATAGATCAGATTTGTGCTCAAGTGTGTTCAACCATTTCAGAAACTATATTTATTGACGAATGTAAATATCCTAATATCTGCATTAAAGAGTTACAGCTGTATTGTCATTTGTACAGTTGCGTTGCATCCTCCCTTGACAATGGGCGTCGTTCCAGGAAGGGACCCTTTTGAAATACATCTGTCTACGATAGACGATCGAGTCTTGTTGTCGGAATATTATAAATTGGGTTATTTATTTAACAATGCTTGTAGTTTATTATCAAAATGATGACTTGTTGAAATGATTCAGTTTTGCTTTTTATTGGGCTGCAGTTTTTATTACCGTGAGTCGCAAGTGCAAGATGTTGGTCGTAGATAACTTGGTATATGCGTAGATGATAGGTGTTCAGAAACAAGAATGTCGTCTAGGGTTGTAGTATTTGTCAATTTATAGCATAACCAACACTGCCAACCGCGGATAAAAACAACCTTTAGTTACTTTGAAAGATCTTACGCACTCAGCACGTAAAGGCTCTTTTGTTTGTATTTCTGGAATCAAATGTCCTTAATCCATAGTGAGTCATTTTCTAGGAATGCGAACGCGTTGCCATCCCATGAGAGCATGGTGAAATGCAAGTCAAGTGCTTGAAATGAGATTTTTTTTAAACATACGTAGGTGCAGGCATCTCTTAAGTGGATTGTGAAGCTAAAAATTTCCATACAAAATGCGAAACCGTTGTTCACCCCCTTGAACCCCCATTTTTGAACATGTTGTAGATATTTGTAAAACTATGTCTGTACGTTTCAATATTACTTAAAATGAAACAAATTTATAATAATATATAATAACAACAACATTTGAAGGGTCCACGGAAAGAACATGTCTAGTCACATTAGTAACTTTTTGAGATATCGCGATTTGAAAGTTAGGAACCGTGTCATTTTGTACGTAATTTTCGTGTAGAGGTGTTTTTAAGAGTGAAAAAATACAAGTTATATGAAGATTTATATCTGAAACTGAGTGGTAGGTAATAGTTCATTTCGTCCTCTACATTTTGGGATTAAAAACTAATTTTCAAAAAAAAGTGACTAGACATGTTCTTTCCGTGGACCCTTCATACTCGTATTCAAAAGCCGTGGAAATCGGACTTGATTAACGAAACGGGGTGAGAAACGTTTTCCCGGAGCTTGTATGGATTTTTTGACAGCTACCTACACGATTTTAACGGCGCTTCACAATCCACTTAAACCTATTGCACAATCAGGTCATGAGTGAGGCTAAATAGGTCGGACTATCTTTCGAGGATTTTGAAGATAAAAAAATAATTTAATTTGCTTAATTTAAGCTTTCCATGAAAATACAGACACACACGTTTATTCGAAATACAGTCGTGTACGAGAATCTAATTTTTTAGTCCTTAATTTCATCGCTGGATTGGCCGTGCTCGCGTTTGGTGTACCAGGGCACCAGAAACCTCGAAGGATCAGATGCCCTTTCATTCTATTTACTCATTGTTTCAAAACCTGGTACTTTTTATCCGTTACAGCCGAACGTCTTCGAGAGTATCTTCAAAAGGTAGAATTCTTATTTTACGTGCCAAAGTTGTAGTGTCGAGACAGTTTATTGGCCATGATTGCTTGTTGGCACCGTCTGGCACAGCCTGGCTCGATTGCGACGCGAGGAATGCCATGCCAGTGCCGACTAGCTGTCGTACGGTGGCGATGCCCGCATTTATCAAATACATACTTACATTATAAAAGTAGTCTGTGTATTTTTTGAGCTTACATTTCCTGGCTACATACGAAAGTTAACAACTAATCAAAATGTATGATAAGACAGGCGACACGATATTTTTTTAACTGTATTCAAATTTGTACTTAGAAGAGATTTAACAAAAGGGCTACTGTTTTTTCGTGCTTTTCGAAGCATACTCAATAAATAGAAATAAAATAGTTTTGTTTATGGTAACATTCGAGAGGAATAAAAAATCGGTTAAATGTGATAACATGATACCAGTGCTTATGGTTACATTAAAAAAAAAGAAAAAATTGTTTTAGTTTACTTCGCTGTTATAAATTACCTATGGTCATGTAATTGAATTGAATAGTATATCTAATAGTGATTATTATTAACAATTACTACAGAGTGCGTACTCCAATAGTCATGATAGTAATTCATTAGCTTGTCCCCTACGTTTTATTTACATAACTTAACCACTCTGATGTAAAAATAATAATAATAACACGATATGACACTTGGCTAAATATTATGATTGTTCAACAAATATCTACTACGTTGTACGCTACATGTAGATCAAGTTTTAATTGTAAAGTGTTACCACGTACCTACAGGTAAGCGATTGTTTCGATCTTTGGAGTCGGGAGGCTCCAGCCAAACGAGTTTTAAGGTTACCAAAACATTATACGTACGTACCTACCTATGTTCCAGTTTTTAGGAGTCAGTCACATATGATTTGGTATTTATTCGAATGACTATAGTTGTAGTGTGTAGATGTGAGAAAGACTGTTTATACATGTTTATAGAGAATCAAATGGGAACTTCTACAATATTTACTATGTAGTATGAATAATAATAACATTGACAAGCTGCTATAAACCAACCTCCCGCCAAAGCTTTGCAAAGCTTAGTGGTTTAAGTAGGGCGGTTAACAAGTAATAACGTCGAATCACAAACTTAAAATCCAATGCGACTACCAGGGTATCATAACCTAGAAGATATCGATTCGTAAACATTCCCTCCAAAAAAACGCGCCGCACAAAAAAGGGGTTCGAAAAAAGACCTGCTCGGGATAAAAAAACATCTGAGTATACGAGGGATAGACCTCCGTACCTCCGTAGTTCGCTCAGTGGCCTCCCCACTCGTATGTTAAAACCTCCGGGCACTGGGGCGAGCTACCCCGCATTTCTGCTCTGACACAACAGAATGAACACTGAGAGCAAGCTCTCCAAGCTCTCCACTTACGTTGTTCCGGTTGCCTTTCTTCCTCATACGAGCATTGCACGCCGTTTATCCATTTAACTATTTTAAAACTACACTACACTTGACACTAGAATCCTCACGCTCACTGACATCGAAATTTTAGTTTTTTTTTTATTGGAAGCGTTGTCGCGTGCGGCGTCCGCCGGCCGGCGGGAGGACAGCAAGGCACGCAGTGACGCCGCGGCGGCTTTTAGTTTACTTTTCAACCGACGTTTTACATTATTTCACTGATTATTTGAGGAAAATAGACGCGTTCGCCTCATAATCGCGTCGTGTGACGCATTGTACGGTCGTCGATAGCAGGTACGGCCGGCCCGTCTCGCTCGATCGTACTGGGGTTCGGCTCGCGTCGGGCGCGGGGCGCGGGCCGCGGGGGGCGGGGCTCGCCCTCGCTGCTTTACCGACCGCGCGCCCTGCTCGACCCGCCGAGCAGACAGGTGGCGCGGCCATTTTGCAAATAAGCGCCTGCAGAGATGCTACCTGCACTTTTGTTTGTTTTAATTTTTTCATAGTAGTTCTTATTTTACTTGCAGGCAGAGACACTTACCTGCTTACTTTTCAAGAAATAAGACTAAGGATTTCATGAAGACTTTTCTTACAACAAAAAATTATGAAGATAACAAAAAGGGGTCGCTGAATCTTTGTATTGTGAATATTTTTTATCAAGCACCACAAATTGAATTTCGAGAATTGGTAGCGACATCGAGCGGCAGCGATTGGAACTACGCAAGCAGCTTAAAAAGTTAAAAGTTTGTACTTTTTCCGCTAACCGAGATTTAACTATAGTGTAGGTACAAACAATACAATGGGAATTTATCTAGTGCAGTTTTTGAATTATAAATTGTATCAAATAAATAATAATAAATAAATAAATATCTCGGGACAGCGTCACACCAATTGAGCTTGTCTCAAACTAAGCTCTAGGCTTGTACTAATTGTACTATAGGTACTAGACAACGATAAACATACTTATATAGAGAAATAATATACTTAAATGCATAGAAAACATACATGACTCAGGAACAAATATTCGCGCTCATCACACAAATATCTGCCCTTACCGGGATTTGAACCCAGGACCGCTAGCTTCGTAGCCAGGGTCACTACCAACTAGGCCAGCGCGTCGGCACTAAAATTCGTTGTCGTCGTCGTACCTATTAAAATTAAACTCTAAAGTCTAAATGAAATCATAATGCGTACCTATGTAATATTTACAATATTTGAAAATTCAGGATTTTTTACTTCTCATTCTCGTAAAGTCCTTCTTTATGCTGGGTAGGCTGCATAAAATCGCATTTTATGTTCTAGTGCATAAAGGGCTGTCGTCATCTAGACTAAGACAATTAAGCCCTACAGCCAGACAGACGATGTGACTACATTAAATAAACTTATAATTTGAATACATTTACTTTAATTTCTTTGCCTTCTATGTTGCATCTAACAAAAAATAATTTTAAAACGATTAAAAAACCAACGTTTGACTTGTATTGCGTTCGGCCCAAGTAAAAAATCTCATGCAGTAAATTGTCTCTAGTTTATAGTCTCGTTTTGGACTATTAAAAGTTGTTTTCTTTGCGAAACTTGTTGTATTACGGAATGTACATTATCACCGTTTTATTTCCTCGTAATCGAAGTGCCCGAAGAAACACCTCATACTTACGTACGGGTCATCAAATCAATCGTTTACAGCTGTGAATTTTCTCACAAGGTGGCGCCACTTTATATGGACGAGCAACAAAATGAAAAAGTTGAAATCTCAGCTAACCATGTGGGGTAGTTGGTTTTAATTCTGTTTATGTTCGTCATCCCTAATCCAGTTTGTATTCATTGATACACAAAAGTTACAAAAGAAACACAGTTTTAGTTCTCCATATTCGAACTAGATGGCGCTAGCTCTGATTTAAAAGTCTCGTATTGAATTGTTGCCTTGGTGTGGAAGTCACTGGGTGGTTAAGTGATTTTCCCTATACAGCTCAATAGGCTATTTGACAACATTGAAAATATACTACAAATTGTGGTCATCTTATCAGATAATACCGTAAAACTAAATAAATAAAATAAAATAAAATATGAATATTTTTTTGGAAATAACACGTTTTTTTTTTTAATATTACTGGAAATTTGATCTGTGGCAGAAACGCTGTGTGATTGGTTTGCAGCTGTGGTTACTTGCTGGTGACGTCACACGCAAGTAACTATAGATCATAAGGGTGTATCTCTTCAAATTATTGTTAACTAACGCGTGACGTCACACTTGTCATATGGCCAGTGCCATGATAGAAACAGCGTTCTTAACGCTGTTTTGAAAATTTCAACTTTAACATAGATTTTCATTGACAATACAGTAGAATCTCAAGGAAATATCAATGTATTGTGCTTGTTATCTTAAACATAATCATTTAAAAAGGGTTTTCTATAATTAGTCAAATAGCCTATAATAATTGTTTAATTCCTACCTGAGATCCCCGCCACTCATAGGCGACCTTTTGACCCCTCTCCCTAGCATTTGACATTCAGTACTAACCGACGTGTAGTGCGATGCGCATGGACCGGTGTGGGCCATTCCATATGATTTCAACAAATTTGAATTAAAAAGTGTGCCGCATGACTTTTGATTTGAATAAAAAAAATTGAGGATATACTTTATGGTGACAGAAGAGCCAAACCATCATCATTTTATTTTTTATCTTTTTTATTTCCGAGTTTTACTCATTCGAAGTAAATAGTGGGGTCAAATTCCTGCTTGTATATAATACGCTCTAACTTTTTTTTTAAAAGATAACGAAATAATTGTTGCTGTGTTAAGGTAAGAAATGTGGATGTCATAATGTACGAAAAAAGTTATCTAAATTAACTACAAAAAAAATGGTGTCCGTTTGAAATGTTCAGGTAACTGGTAATTTTTTGCAATTTTAATTCAAATTTGTGCAAACCCTAAAGCATATTAGGGATAACTTTTTTCAGAAATATAAAGTACTATTTTGTTCATTCTGTAAAATAAATATTATCGTTTTAGAATTATAATTCTAACAGAAAAATATTAGTGAAAATTTAGAATTTCGAAAAATGCTTATGTTCGACCCCCAAAAAACCCATGTGGAAGAATAATTAAAGATTTGAATTTATTCAGAAAATATAGTCCATGTCTTTGTTAATTAGATTCAGTTTAAAAAGTTTTGTTATTTTCGCTCGTTTAAGAAATATATTTTTTTAGGTGCTACTATAATCCTTATCGAAGTTATATATAGGAGACCGTACTTATGAGATAATGAAGCGGTGCAAACTATTTGTGTTATTTAACCTGTTTTCATGTATAGTTATTATTCGTTATATACCACTGGTTGATAAGAAGTTGACTTTTTATTGAATTGTCATCTTCGAAATTCAGTTATTTCGACAATGGAGTCTTGTTCGGTTGGAATGTTTGAAGGAGAAGATTGTCATAAAACGACTTTTTCGCGTTCATCATGGCTCAAAACAATAAGTGAAATAAGTGAAACAGACGTAAATCTTCTTATTAAACGCACATGTATTACAATCATAAACACTATATGTCAGTACCACTACAAAAAGTACATAGATAAATTTTACCCGCAATTTGGCGTTAAATGTTGCGATCCATTGAAAATTCATAAAAAGACTATAAATAAATCGTTACGGGAAATAACCTTATCTTTCTGCCAAGACCATGAAGAAATGAACCTTATACCAGGCTTTGCTATGTGTACCCGATGTTATGATTTGATAAGTAAGAAATCCGCCGCTCAAAATAATTGCATGATGTCTGTTGAGGAGACGATGCCTGTTAGTCTTGCTTGATCAACAACCACTATTTCAACCGGATTGGATAGGAATCCAATTAGTTAATGAAGTATGTAGCATTTTAAAGGAACCTCCCGTTTCTTCTTTAACCAAAATTCCATTATCACGAAGAAAAAGGAAAATTGATGAAAAAACTACTGAAATAGCAAAGTCAGTACGCCGCAACTTAATGAATGCTTTTGGTGTTGACGAAACTAATTCAGAGGAGACAGAACAGATGGTTAAGGACAATAATTTGAATTTGGGGTCAGAATACCTTAAGCTGATCGAAGAACTTAAGGTAAAATATTTAATTTATACGAGTTTAGAGGAAAAGTACCAAATTTTGACCTTATTACCCAGGGATTGGAGTATTGCTAAAATTCAATTTGAATTTAACTGTAGTCAGTATGTCATTAGAAAGGCAAAACAAATGCGTGAACTACATGGAGTGCTCCCAAAACATGAAAATAAGAAAAATGCAAAAAAAATGTCAGATGAAACTATAAAAGCTGTGATAGATTTTTATGAGGATGATGATATTAGCAGAATAATGCCCGGTCGAAAAGATTGTATAACTGTCCGTGATAAAGAAGGAAATAAATCCAAACAGCAGAAACGTTTGGTTTTATTGAACTTAAAATATTTTTTCATTAAATTCAAGGAATTTAATACAGGCGTTAACATTGGTTTTTCATCATTTTGTTCATTGCGGCCTAAAAACTGCATACTAGCAGGTGGTAGCGGGACACATTCAGTGTGTGTTTGTCTCATGCATCAGAACATCAAATTAATATTATCGGCTATAAAGACGAAGTTAACGTACCAAGACTTACTAAAAATTATTGTGTGCGATATATGTAACGAAACTGACCAGTCCAGTATATACGAACTACGCATATATACGGACGGATCAAAGACAAAAAAGGGAACAGGTACAGGAGTGTACTCACCCGAAATCAACATTAATATATCAACAGCCTTAGGCGAATACAGTTCCATCTACCAATGTGAATGTACTGCCATACTACAGGGTGCCGAGGCAGTGGCTAAACGGGGTATCAAAGACCAAAAGATACGAATTATTTCCGACAGCGCTGCAGTACTACGAGCTCTAGACAACAAAATAATACAATCCGGGCTCATACTAGAGTGCCACTCAGCATTGGAAGTGATAGGTCTAAACAACCAACTCACGATACAATGGATAAAGGGGCACAGTGGATCTCTAGGTAACGATGCGGCTGACCAGCTGGCCAGGAGAGGATCGGATCGCCCAGCGATCGGTCCCGCTCCAATGCTTCCCTTAGCATTCAGCCAGCTTAGAGGTCATGGTTACGCCACAGAACACTCGAACAACATGCTAATCAATGGGCAAATACCAGTACATGTAGGCAATCTAGGGAAACCGTGCCACACCCGGACGCGCGTCTAACAAAGCGTCTCCTATCATTAGATAGACAGGCCCTACGAATAATTGTAGGAAACATTACTGGACATTGCTCGCTTAACAAACATTTGTATGTTCTAGGTATGACCGACAGCCCCCTATGCAGGGGATGCCTATCGGCCGACGAAACAGCCCCCCACGTAATCCTGGAATGCGTAGGTGTAGCCGCTCAACGGACTGAAATCCTCAAGTCACCGAGGTCACTCCGAGAAGCCTGTGGAGATACCAGGAGGATCCTGCGCTTCTGGTCGGAGTTAGGCTGGCTAGATCACTAGCCGGTACCACGCACAATGGCCCGACATACACGGGCTAAGTGCGGAAAAAGGAGTCCATCACCATATGTAACGAAAATTTGCATGCTTTCAAAATGTACGGAAAGTCCAGGGGTTGAAAATTTGGATACATTTATTGCTTCTCAAAGTATTCGTCATGACATGCTTGACATTTATTCATACGCTCAAACCATTTTTCGAAGCATGCGGCCCAATCACTAGAGACCATGTTTTCAACGTGTTGGTTGAACGTCGTCACCGCTTCTTCGGGGGTCTTAAATGTCAAACCCCTCATCAAATCTTTAATTTTAGGGAAAAGGTAAAAATCGCAGGGTGCAAGGTCTGGGCTATAAGCAGGATGAGTAACAATCTCCACCTTTTCCAATTGCAAGTATGCCTTTGTCTTCTTAGCAGTGTGAGGAGACGCATTGTCATGATGCAAGAGAATGCGGCTTCTAGGTCGTCTCTCGCGGAACTTTTCAAAGACACTGGGCAGGCAAATGGTTGTGTACCACTCAGCATTAACCGTTCTCTTATTATCTAGCGGTACAGTACAAATAGGATCTGTTTTTGAAAAAAAACAAGCGATCATTTGTTTGCCAACGCTTTTCGCTTGGTGAACTTTTGTTGGCTTTCGTTCACCTTCAAAGACCCATTCTCTAGACTGTTGTTTTTTTTCCGGATCGTAACAATATATCCATGTTTCGTCTCCTGTCACTATATTATAGACCGCATTTGAACGCCCGTGGTTATACTTTCGCAGCATTTCTTGGCACCAATGAACACGGGCCTGTTTCTGAGCTGATGTCAGTTCATGGGGAATCCACCAACAACAAAGCTTCGTGACTTGTAAATGATCTTGTAAAATCTTTTGTATTTGGCTC
Organism: Acleris sparsana; assembly: GCA_923062465.1. Classification (NCBI taxonomy): domain Eukaryota; kingdom Metazoa; phylum Arthropoda; class Insecta; order Lepidoptera; family Tortricidae; genus Acleris; species Acleris sparsana. The sequence continues at coordinate 7,292,826 of OV281311.1, read as the reverse complement.
ATACCTATCCCTAATTGTTCACGAATTTCGTCATAGGTGATTCGTCGGTTTTCTTCTATTAGTCGCCTGACAGCAGCTACGTTTTCTTCAGTGACTGCGGTAGACGGCCGACCTTCACGAGGATCGTCATGGAGAGAAACTCGGCCCCTATTGAATTCAGCGTACCACCGTCTCACAGTGCTCAAATGTGGTGCTTCAAGCCCAAAAGCATTTTGAAGGCGAGCACTACATTCTTGCGGAGAAAGAGAACTTTTAAAATCGTAAAATCGTAAAATATCATTGCTCTAAAATCTTTACGCGTCAAATCTATTTTCAGTGCAAATTGTTCACTTCAAATCGCTAGTAAAGACAAATGACAATCAGTTTCCCGCCAACAACTATTTAATTCCATAAACGATAATCCATATTTTTTTAAATTACATAGTTCGAAATTCAAATGTTTACGAGTGGCCAGATGTGCAAAACTTTCAGTGTGGCCTAAGTAACAAAGAAGCAATCTGAATATTTAAAGACTTTAAAAGAAAAATTGCAAAATGACGCCGAGTGCATAGTTTTAGGAGATTTCTCGGTAAAATTTACTTTTTTGGTACAAGGCGAAGTGCAATCATTTCACTGGACAAACGATCAAGCCACGTTGCATCCATTCGTTATTTACTATAAAAAAGGTAACGTTGTCCAATGTAGACCATTTTGTATTATCAGCGATGGTTTAACCCATAACACCGTATCATTTTTCGCTTTCCAAAAGATTTTCCTTACATATCTAAAACAAGAATATGAAAAATTGGAAATTATTCATTATTTTAGTGATGGTGCAGCTGCACAATACAAGAAAATAAAAGAATTTTGTAAACTTGTGTCATCATTATGATGACTTCGGGCTAAAAGCAGAGTGGAACTTTTTTGCCACCTCTCACGGCAAATCCCCCTGTGATGGTGCTGGCGGCACTATTAAGCGCTTGGTAAGAAAGGCTAGTCTGCAACGCACCACAGGTAGTGATAACATTTTATCCCCTGAAGCTATGTACGAGTTTTGTGTAAACAAAATTCTTGGAATCAAGTTCTTTTTCGTCTCAAAATCAGAAGTCGATGTAACTGAGTTGTACTTATCACAACGATTTAAAAATATGAGAACCATAAAAAATACACGTTCTTATCATAGTTTCGTTCCCATTTCTCAAAATGAATTAATAGTGCGACGTTATTCTACTTCAGAAAATTTCGAAGTAGCAAAGGTTTGCAAGTAATGTTTTTTTTCGTTTTATATATAAGTATTATTAAATATATTTCGTAAATTTGAACCGTCTGGCTTTTATTTATTGATTTTTCAGTGTATGGTAATTGATTACCATACATTTAAAAGTTATAATCATAAATATTTTAATCTGCATATAAAAACAATGAGAGAAAATTCACGAGATAAGCAGTTTAAAAAAAACATATATCCAAAAATAGGGAAAATAACAAAACTTTTTAAACTGAATCTAATTAACAAAGACATGGACTATATTTTCTGAATAAATTCATTTTTTTTATTATTGTTCCACATGGGTTTTTTGGGGGTCAAAACATAAGCATTTTTCGAAATTCTAAATTTTCACTACTATTTATCTGTTAGAATTATAATTCTAAAACGATAATATTTATTTAACAGAATGAACAAAACTAGTACTTTATATTTCTAGAAAAAGTTATCCCTAATATGCATCAGGGTTTGCACAAAAATGAATTAAAATTGCAAAAAAATACCAGTTACTTGAACATTTCAAACGGACACCATTTTTTTTGTAGTTAATTTAGATAACTTTTTTCGTACATTATGACATCATGAAGAAGCCCTAACTTGGACCTAGAACGGTATTGTGCACAGATTTATCCCTACACTGACAGACCTTTTCTTTATCAGCCCCAAGGAACCATCATGTCTAACAGACGTCAACTTACCGAGGAAACTCAAGATGACCAACACCGAGAACGCCCCACGGACAAACGCAAGTTTGGTCCACCAAGGAGGCCAATCTTATTCCCCAGCGCCATCTCAATCTGGTCGTGAAGCTCAAAAGACTTATGGCGACGTAACAAGGTTACGTACGCAAGAAAATAAAATCTAACTTGACTTAGACCCACCGCCTTTGCCTCACCTACAATCGACTATACCCACCAATTCCTTTGTATTGTTACCTACTGCACTTATCCATATTAAAACACCTAGCGGTTACTTTATTGAAGCTCGGGCCTTGTGTGACACTGGAGCCCAGGGCTCTCTTCTTACGTCGGAGATGGCTGTAGACCGGCTGAACCTTCCTATTTGCTCTGCGTCAACTCCGGTCAGAGGAATAGGTAATGTACAAACAATTAATTCCTGCGGTACAGTCCTTTTGTGTTTCAAGCCCGTTCATTCTGGAAAACGCCTTATCCAAACCAGAGCCATGGTAGTGACCGTTATAGCGGGAAATCACCCAGAGTTAAAATTACCTAAAAAATTAGTCTCGCTTACCTCGCACCTTCGCTTAGCTGATCCCACCTTTTACCTCCCGGGGCCCATAGACGTATTGCTTGGAGCAGACGTCTTTGTAGCAATCTTTAATTCTGAGAAGCATTTCGTATCAACAAGCCAAATAACCGCCTTCTCAACCATATTTGGCTTCATACTTTCTGGTTCTATACCTTGTGATGCCGATGATCCTCATACAATACAATACAATACAAAACACTTTATTGAACACCATACAAAACATTACAGAGATCCAGTAGATTAGATTAGATTAGATTTATTTATTTCATTTTGAAAATTTACATGTCATTTTTAAATTAAAATACCATGAATTCACAAAAAGATCGTCAAAGTGTATAAGAATAACAATAAAAAATAAATAATAGTCAAATCAAAATACAATGCGAAATTAAAATAAAGAAATATTAAGGAACAATTTCAAATAATATTACAATGCTGCAATGTCAACGGAGTACAATAGGTATGTTTAAAATGTCAAATAATTTATAAAAGCTAGGGTATCCTAGATATACTTACGTTGTGAAAAAGTCAAAATATAATATAATATACAATATTTATCTTAAGGTATAAATGTAATTATAATGTTTTTTCGTTGTATTCCTTTACAGAATACAACGGGTTTGACAGTAATAGTTCCTTTAGTCGGCGTTCAAATGTGTCGTTTGAAGTTTCATTTTTAACGTAGTTTTCACGCGCGGTAGTAAAATTAAAACAAAAACAACAGGTAAACAACAGGCGGTCTTATCGCTAGTTAGCGATCTCTTCCAGGCAAACGGCCGTGTTGGTAGCACAATAACTTAATACTCTTTAGCTAATCTAGTGATAAGTTTTGATTGTGATCACTGTTTGTTGACCCAAAAATAAATAAATAAATAAATAAATAACTAATGTTTGTATAAATTTAATATATTTTTGTCAGCATCAAGAAAAACCTTATCATGAGATAAGAGAATTAGCTCATTCTATTTCTATAAACGATTATCCATTGGTTAAAATACTATCTGCTACTGATGAAAACAAATTCACAAGATTTGTAAAAGGAGTTTTGGGTTTTGAGATAATACCTAAGATAGAAAGAGATGGTATCAAATTTTATCCGAAAGCAAATAGAAAGGAAATAGTTCACTTTGAAAGTGATATATCAAAAGGATTTTTTGTACACAATGGTGATGCTTTATTGAACATAAGCATAAATCGTACTACAATGAAAGAACTAAATTTTGTTTTTGCAAACATAGCAGTATTTTTAACCGCACTATTGGAAACTACAAGTGGCAAAACTGTTAAACAATTAAGATACAACTGTAAAAGATACTTCCAAAAAAGAATTCACGAATTACTAGGAATAAATGAAAATGTTGTAAGAACAATAAAACAAAACTTAGACTCCGTAACAGATTCAGACTTTGAAGTAGGAGCATTAAGGCTTTCAGATCACTTAGAAATTGAAATAGGAAATCAGGAATCCGGGTATGTTCATGGTTCAGACATAAAGGGAAATAAATCTGGCCAAATATTGTGCTCTGCTCCAATAGTCAACAATATTGTTAGATTGGAAGATTGTGTGAAAATTAGTGACCCTAGAATATTCTGTGCCTCCTGTGACAAGTGATACAACTCGAGTTGTAGCAAAATGCGGTTTTTTTCATGAATCAACTTAAAAAAAAAATACGCATCTTTTGCTCCAACTCCCGTGTTCCTAGGCCTTCTAGTTCCCAAGATACATTCGTGTAAAATGATACAATTAACCATTTTTTTTCCAATTTTGAGTGTTTAATGCTATTTCTCTAGTTAAAACACTCAAAAAAATTAAAAAATATCTTTTTTTTTGTTCCTAGTGATATATCTAAAATTGTATTATTAATCACGATTTTCATTTACCTTTAAACAGTCGTGTTTTTTGATATAACTTGAGTTGTATCATTTGTCACCAGAGTTTTCCGTTCTTCTTAAGAAAGATTACTTATTAAATTCCCTACACACAAAAGTTGTATCAATCATCACCAGACCTCCTTTTTTACACTTTTATGTGTTAAATAATACAATTCGAGTTGTATCATCTTACACGAGCTAAATGGAGCACAATCTGAAATGTAAAATGATACATAAAGTACGTTTCTCCGAATATCTCAAAATCTATACTAGTTATCAATATTTTTGTGAAACCATGTAATAAATTCATATTATATGATATAAAAAGCAGCAGCAATTTTTAAAAAAATATATTCATGTAAGAGCAGTATTTTTTTAAAACTTGTTTTCGCTCTCCTGTAAAATCGTGTTTTTCGAGTTGTATCACTTGTCACAGGAGGCACAGAATATTATCTAATGAGCCCAATCAATTTGTTAATCAAAGCAATACAATATAATATAAATGTTGTTGGCCAAATAAGAAAAAATATTTTAGAAGGCAATTTTAATACAGGATTTCCACATTTGATGGGATACATACTAGTCTCTTATAGGGAGAAGTACAACACATTTTTAAAGAAGATTCTTTTTGAAAAAATAAAGATGCATAGCAGAGATAATATTTTTATAGCAGTATTCTAAAATTTTTGCTCAGGGAAGCACATAGAAATGAATATGGAAAATCAAAACACAATAATGTTTGACAGACATAAAATTGAGATCAAACTGGACAGCGGATTGATCCTGGGGGATGGGGGAAGGGATTTGCTTTGTGGTGGGGGGATTGTATTGACCAGTGCTGCATCGGGAGCTTTGGGCGGAGAGTATTGTTGTTCAGTGTTGCCGCGCTGCAGAGTGGCGAGAGTGAGCGGTTTGATTGAGGGTGTGCCGTGACTGAAGCGGTGGAGTGGTTGAGCAGGGGTGCGAGGATGGTTCCTGGGAATTTTGAAGCTGTGACCATGTTTCGGACGGATTATTTCCTCGTCGCGGGGAGAAGCGACGCTTCTCTGCAAACCCTTGAGGCACTCCAAAGGCATTTGAATATTGGATTGGAGCGGGACGATAGTGCTTCCTTCACAAAGTTCTTGTTGGGGGGAGGGATGGACGAGGAAGATGCAGGCTCGGGTGAGGGGGCGGGGAGGTCGAGAGTGGAAACTGTTTCTTCCTTTGAGTGTTGATTCTGTAAAAAATTATGGTTTTGTTTGGTCAAATTAATTGTTGTGTGTGTATTCGTGTAAGTGAATATAATTAAAACTACCTTGTTTTTTTCCCTTATGAGCAGCTCACCAAATTCTCATTTCGCCACATTCTCAGTTCACCTAATTCTCATCTCCGCATGCTCTCAGCTCACCAAATTCTCAATTCACCACATTCTCAGTTCATCTAATTATCATCTCGCCATGCTCTCAGCTGACCACATACTCATCTCGTCACGTGCTCAGCTCACCTAATTCTCATCTCACCATGTTCTCAGCTGGCCACCTTATCATCTCGTCACGTGCTCTGTTCACCAAATTCTCATCTCACCATGTTCTCAGCTGGGCACATTCTCATCTCACCACACTCGCAGCTTGCCAGATCGTAAATGTATAGTCATCATCATTTACTCCATTTCACAGTGTGACAAGAAGCCTCATTTTTGAGATGTTGTGCTGATCCCGAAAACCGTTAGTCAAGACACTCCGACCGACTAAAACTCCAAATCGCCCAATTTTACTAGTTTTCGAATTATAAAATATTTAAAATCGTTACTATTTATCCGGGTTTTAGTATAAATAAAAAAAACGGACAAATACGAGTCGGACTCGCGTACGTAGGGGTTCCGTACAAAATACACGCAAAAAACGGCCGTGACTATGGAAATCCGCTATTAGCAGAGCCCCGCTCCTAAGCAAAATGTACGCAGTGTGGGGTCAAGTTAGTACAACTAACTTGACCCCACATAGAAATAAACGGCCGTATCTTTTTTTACTTTAACTTAGAAGTTTGTTTTTGACGGCTTCAAGGGACTGTAGACCTGAGTATAAAGTTTTAATTTCAACTTGATACCTCTACGAGTTCACGAGACAAAGGGTCTTGACATACTCTCGCGGACACGTGCTCGCTCGTGCAGCAAGATGTGAATGCGGTTGTTAAATGGTCTCACGATAACGGAATAGTGTTAAATACTGATAAAACTAAATTAATGATCATCCACTCACCCTATTTAATTCTCAAAGAACAACCCTTAACGCACTGCTTTCTCTCTCATTTCTATTTGATAATCGAATCACATGACATATCGCACACATCACACACATTTTCACTGACTGTACATTTATGAGAATGCTGTGAACTGCGAGTGTGGTGAGATGAGAATGTACCCAGATGAGAACATGGTGAGATGAGAATTTGGTGAACAGAGCACGTGACGAGATGATAAGGTGGCCAGCTGAGAACATGGTGAGATGAGAATTAGGTGAGCTGAGCACGTGACGAGATGAGTATGTGGTCAGCTGAGAGCATGGCGAGATGATAATTAGGTGAACTGAGAATGTGGTGAATTGAGAATTTGGTGAGCTGAGAGCATGCGGAGATGAGAATTAGGTGAACTGAGAATGTGGTGAAATGAGAATTTGGTGAGCTGCTCATAAGGGGTTTTTTTTGTAACGATAATGTTCCTCCCTTAGAATGGAAACGTGGCCGCATCATCCGGATATTCCCTGGACAAGATGACGTTATTCGGGTTGTCTTAAAGCGCCCTCTAACTAGGCTCATTCGCCTACCAGTAGATTAGTTTTCCCCTAAACATCTAATTATGTTTAGGGCGGGGGCTATGTCTAATTCCTACCTGAGATCCCCGCCACTCATAGGCGACCTTTTGACCCCTCTCCCTAGCATTTGACATTCAGTACTGACCGACGTGTAGTGCGATGCGCATGGACCGGTGTGAGACAGATGATTATCCCTGAATTCACCAATTTTGTGTGTGTTTTACTCTTGTGCGTGAGGTTATAACCTGGACTAAACAATCCCTGGAAGATTGGGACGGCTCCGGACGGAGTCAATGGACCGCTGATCGCCTAGCTGATCTAGGCCTAAAGAAGAAGCCCTAACTTGGACCTAGAACGGTATTGTGCACAGATTTATCCCTACACTGACAGACCTTTTCTTTATCAGCCCCAAGGAACCATCATGTCTAACAGACGTCAACTTACCGAGGAAACTCAAGATGACCAACACCGAGAACGCCCCACGGACAAACGCAAGTTTGGTCCACCAAGGAGGAGTAAGAACTCTGAATCCAAGTCACGGGCAGGATACAATAAATCGAGAATGGAGCAGGATCGTTTCAAGACCGGAATGCAAACACTAATACAGAATCAAGAAGAAATAAAGAAAGAATTGTTCGTGGGTCTGGATGCTGATAAAATAGGAAAAATGACAGATAATGTCTCTAAGCAGCCCCAGATGATCCCAGTAACTACGCGAGCGATGGGATTTGGATGCTTGTACACCACTTATGCCGCGCATCAACTGTGGCGTCTGTGGCATCTGCTGTGGTGATTCCTAACATTCATCAAATGTATCGTGTATTTTTAGCCGCAATGGAAGCTAAAATATTGAAAGTTCAGAAAGAGTCAGGAGTAATGCTGCGTGACCCAGTCACTATTTATCGTCATGAGACAGCTAGAGCCGACTTTTTAGAAGATATTTCTCGGTATAACATATACCCATTGGCCATCAAAATGGCGATCGATGTCATTGGCGTAGTAACCGATGTACTTGATATTGTCTACCTACCTGTAGTTGCCGCAGTTCGTCGAGATGACGAAGGTTTTCTGCAGCCACGCCCAGAGAGCGTAATGCTATCGACACTTAGAGAAACAGTTGTCGAATTGGCAGACAGGGAGACACCAGAGCTTATACGTCGTAGATTTCACGAGAACAATCCGATTCCCGCATGCAGGTGGTCTGCTGACCATGTTCTGGAGAATCCAGACGAGGTAATTCCTGCCGACTACGACCTCAATCGAAGCCTGGGAGGAGACATATTAGGACTTACTTCATTTATGAGTAACTTACAAAAGATCGTCCCGAAAATGGTCGGAGGAGCATTGGATAATAAGATTACTGGAAAGAGATCAGTGCTAGTATCCAACCAACTGGAAACACTGAAGTGTCCAGATATGAGAGCTGGCGAGACTGTAGAAGCTTACGTAGCACGTGCAGTGCCAGAAGGAGATGCTCGGAAATTCTCCTACAACACGACGCTGACGCCAGCCGAAAGGCTCGAAGGACAATTAGTTTTACTAGGAGAGTGTCCTAACGTCGTGAATCTACTACGCCCACTGTACTATAAACGCGAAAGTGATCAACATGCGTTCCAATTTGAGCAGAGTTATTCTGCAGTGGCTAGCAATTTATATGGTCTATAGAAGTAGATCATAAATTCCGTCCGGTTATAATAGACGTGAAACAACTTAATGGCATAAATATAGAAATTCGCTCGCCCTATAGCTCCGAGGAGTCTGAGAGCCGACCAAACACCGTAAATAATAATTAATGCCGCAGGGCAGCTAGTGGCGAGCACAACATCTTTAGTTACCTAAAATGGAAAACTACAATAATAACTTTACCGACTTCGGTCAGCCTTCGGGCTTATGGAGAAAATCTTCAAGAGGAGGTCCACGAGGACGTGGCTTCCAAACTAACTATAACCAATTCACCGCCCAACCCCCTCAACAGGCTCCGCGCCAGAAAAGCTCTCGCAATCAGCGATCTTCAAACCGGATGGAGACCTTTAGAAAAGAGAAATCAACAATCAACGCCGATGCATACCAAGAAGAACTTAAAAAGAAACTTATGATTGGGACTTCGACTGTTGACGATGCATTAGCGCGCCTAGGAGAGACACAACAACTAAAGGCGATCACGCTCAGCATCACTACAAGAGGCATTGGCTTTGGCATTTGCCAAACTATGTTCACAGCTGTATCGATAAATGAGAACATTGTGCCTCCCGCATGTTATGGGCTTTATCGAATATTTCTAGCCACCTTCGAGGCGAAACTCGAAAATCTAAAATCGGATTACCCTCTTGTTAGTCGGGATAGCGAGTTAACCTACCCGTACTCCGCGAGTGCGCAGTTGCAACACTTGGCGCAAACAGTTACCGTCGCTCCAACACCAATGGTGAACCTTATAAACGCTGTTGGAATAGTCAAGAGAGATGGAGTTGTCTACCTTCCATCAGTTATGGCAAATTTGACGGATAGAGCGGAAAACTTTGTCCCCCGCCCAGAGACTGTAATGTATTCGAATCTGAGGCAGACAGTTGCTGCATTGTCCAACCCCCAAACTCCAGAAAGAGTTAGAGTTTATTTTGAGCAGCATAATTCTATTCCCGGGGCAACATTTGAGAACCACGTTTTGGTCAACCCCGATGACATCATGCCTGCGGACTATAGTTTGGACGATCTACAGAGGGAGATTCGAATGGTCCAGCCATTCATGATAAAGTTGCAAAAACACGTTCCAAAACTTGTGGCTGGAAACATCGATTTCAAAAGTTTGGGAAGGAACTCCTTGTTCATCAGGAACGAGTTAGAGAATTTAAGAATTCCCAACAAACCACGTAATCAAGGCTTCGCTCAGTGGACAGTGGTATAGCGAATGTATTCCGCTTGGGAACATAAAAACCTACTTTTCTAGATGGGACTTGCCAGCTGCCGATCGTTTTGACGGCCAAATTAATTTACTTGGTGAATATCCCGATCGAGCGAACATCAGATGGCCATTCTATGCCAACAGGGACTCCAATGTATGTCCTTTCGAGATAAGCAGTGACTACCACGGGATTCATCAGATCCTGTATGGATCATAGTCTTTGCTTTAAATCCTGCCCGGTTATAATAGGCACGGATAGATAATAATTTACAAATTCTCCACCTGGGTCTGAGTCATAAATTGCTAGCTTTGACGCTCTAGCGCCCAACAACACATAAAAGGCCGCAGGGCAGCTAGTGGCGAGCTGTGGTGAGTGGCGACACCACGGACCTGAGTGCTCCCGAGGGTAGGTCCTGTTCCTCACCCCACGCTTGCCTTCACCGGCCGGCTGCGGTGTGCAATGACGAGGAACAGACCCTCACCTCTGGCTTGCCTTTATTGGCCGGTCAGAGTGGAGTCGCAAGAGCTATATGCTCGAAGGGTGGATGTGTTGCATAAGTGGTGAGTGGGCACCTTATGGTCGTTTAAAGTCCAGAAGCACCTCTCCACCCTTAGCCCCTCTGGAACTGTTGCCTCCCTGCTGCTATATATATGTGGCTATTTCGGGAGGTCCATTCCATTGAGTTGGCGAGTCACCGCCTGCCATTTAAACCAAAGTAATTAGCATTGGCCAGGCAGGCGCCGTAGTTTCATCAATAGCCTAGTTCACCAATCCATATCAGTTCATTCATAGAACCTATTATTAGTATTCCCATCCTTCTAGTCTTTACACTGACCGGTGGTTGTCCGTGGGAGCATACTTCTTTAGTTTGAACTCAGGGACAATCGCCGGTTGGTGTCCCATAACTTTACTAAATTAAACTTGTCTAAAGGGCCTCTGCGTGTTGGCTTCGGCTCCATGTACGCCTTCCAAAGGTCCGGGACTCCCATAGTCCCGTGATTGGTAAAGACATACAAATAATAAAAATAAAAAAAACCGCTGACGCTGTCTGTCGTGCTTTTTAGTTTTCTTTTTATATTAATTTAGTTTTTGGCCTTTGTGTTTCTTTTTATGTGGTATTTAAGCGCTGACAACGTCAACATGTCACATCCTGCCAAAAACAACACAATAAAATGATAACTAGATCGAGACTGAAAGAAGCGGACACAAATAACGCACGCCCTCCACCTCTGCCCGCCTCGTCCAGCTCCTCGCCATCGTCGTCGGGTGATGAGTTTGCCACCGCGGCCGACACCAGCGAGTCGAGCGACGAGCGCGGGCCGCCGCCTCCGCCGCCGCGACCTCCTGCGCGACGCGGGCGACCACCGCTGCCGGCACGCTTGGGGCCAGCGGGGCATCCCGCTCCGCGCACGGCTCCCGCTACCGGTGGTTTAGTGCGCCGCATGCGATGGTCACAAATTAACAATGAAAATTGCATGCGAGCGTATTACGGGGCTACAGAGGGGTTAGTTTCTACCTCACTGCGTATCGTGATCGGATGCTGCTCCTGTTTCAGACCCTCGAGCCGGCCATCACCGTTACCGCCCAAAGACTATCGGATCAAGTGCGGGCCATTCAGCGGCTCCGGCGGCTGGATCAGTCTGTACTTGATCGGCTCCGCCTGGAATCGCTTCCTATTCGTGCAACCTCCGCTTCGTCACGGGACCCTCCTGCTGCGTTATTGGTTTCGATGCCAGTCGCCCAACACGTATGTCAGTGCAGGATGATCCCGTTATCGACGTTGAGGATTGTACGAATATAAGTCTTACTAGCCAGGTAAATGAGCAATTAAGGAGGGCTTTGGAAGACGCGATGGCGCAGTATCGGTCCACACCCAACTCTAGGCCTCGTCTACCACGCTTGCCTGCGTGTAAACGAAATTTGGCGCTTATGGGAAATTTAAATAAATATCTAAGAATAATAATGTAATAATAATAAAAACAAAAACCGCTGACGCTGTCACACGTTCTTTTTCGAAGTCTCAATTGATTTATTAGTTTTTGTGTTTTAAGTCTTTTTATGTGGTATTTGTACATTATATTCGTTTAAAACATCATGTTTTATAAAAATATAACATACCATGTACATACCATAACTTAAAATAGAAATTACATGTTGACAACAAACATTAACACCCGATGATAACAAGATTAAGAACGAACCGAACAGAAGCGGATACTCCAACGCACGCCCTCTACCCTTACCCGCCTCGTCTAGCTTTTACGTGGTATTTGTACTATAACATCATGTATTAATATATGAACCATAAATAATATGTATTATAATTTATACCTATACCATAACGTAATATAAAAGACCATGATAACAAGATCACTAGCAAAGAGAACTGAAGCGGAGACTATAAACGCACGCCCTCCACCTCAGCCCGCTGCGTCTAGCTCCTCGCCATCGTCGTCGGGTGACGAGTTCGCCACTGCACCCGAAACCAGCGAGTCGAGCGACGAGCGTGGGCCACCGCCTCCGCCGCCGCGACCACCTGCGCGACGCGGGCGACCACCGCTGCCGGCACGCTTGAGGCCTGCGGGGCATCCCGCTCCGCGAACGGCTCCAGCTACCGGTGGTATAATGCGCCGCATGCGATGGTCAACATCGAACAACTAAAATTGCATGCGAGCATACTACGTGGCTACAGAGGGAGGAACTAACCTCACCGCGTACAGTGATCGAATGCTGCTCCTGTTTCAGACCTTTGAACCGGCCATCACCGTTACCGTTACACTTACTGTGTTTGCGTTGTTATGTTCCAGTGTGGGAATAAGACAACAGATAAAATTACTAGCATAGAGGTTTCACCTTAGTCCTCAAGATTTCCAACGCATTTGCGGTCTTAGGTTTGCAGTGTTAAGATTGTGAACATTGTAGTCTTGAGAATGCAAATGTGTAATCATGGGTCACAGATCCCACTTAGCATCAGGTGGTCTGCCTCTCCATACCATAAAAAAGGTTAAAGTATAAAGTGCTAGCAATTCACACGGGCCCTGCACAAGATCACAACCAACATATAATTTTATGGGAAAAAGGAAGCAGACAAGCAAGCGAGTCATCTGATGGTAAGTGACCACCAGGGCCCGTTCTTTTCATGCCGTTGACGCAAACATGACGTCACGCTGCATAGAGTATGATTCCAAATGATTTTATTGTAATGATTAACCTTTAATCGTCAATCCTTTAATCATGTACAAACTAGTTAAGAAATCTATTGACGCGTAGAAAAATAAATACCTACTACATACCTAAAACTTAAATGAAACTATTTGATTGAGAAGGACAGTGGCAAACATCATCGAGTTACATTATCATTAAAAAAACTGTTTTTATGTTGTAGTAAAGCATAGTTCATATAGAACTGGCACGCGGTTGCCACAAAATAAAAAATATTTAGACGTCACAAATAAAAAAAAGACGATCATAATTTACCGTCCATATTTTGAAGTCTTATTGTTAAAAGTTCGCCTCGGATAAGTCAAGTAATTTTGAAATTGTAGACGATGGAAGTTGAAAGACGAAAATGGATAGTTGACAAATACTTAGAAAATCCCTCTTGGTCCGGGTCAAAGATCGCAAAGTCGTTAAATTTACCAAAAACCACGGTGTGTCGGGTCTTAAAACAATACAAGGATTCCTTGTCTTTCGATAGAAAGCCCCAACTCAACCGGAGATCTGGCACTAAGGACAAGAACTTGGAGAAAAAAGTGCTTAGGGCAATAAAACAGAATCCAGGTATGTCGGATTATGATCTATCTCGCAAATTCAAAAAGAGCCGCAGTACTCTAAGGCGTATTCGGCTCCGAGCCGGGTATAAGGGCTATAAAGCTATAAAAACACCAAACCGAAGTATGAAACAGAATAAAACGGCAAAAGCAGAGCAGAGAGGACCAAGGACGGAAACCACTGCATCTGCGAAGAGATCTACTGTTCGCCTAGAACATTGAGTTTACTGCTAAGCTGTAATAACCAGCGAAACTGTTTTTATTTCAAGACAATGGACAATACCGACGGGTCCGTCGAAGACCTCGTCCAACAGAGAATAACACCACGTGAGAGGAAGATCATTCTAGTGATACTACTACTGTTGTGTGTAATAATATTGTGTATTACCATCATTGCACTAAACGAGAGATCTCACAACGTTCTGACCGCACGGCAGCAGGACTTACTAGAACGTATTTGCCACGCGACTGTTGAAAACTGCTAAAAAAAAAAAAAAAAACACGTGCTCGTCTCTTATACGACCGCATTCTGACAAAATTCAAAGGCTGCCTCTTATTAGATGATGAAACATATGTCAAGCTAGATTTTAATCAACTACCGGGTACCAAGTTTTACATGGCCAAAGCAAGGGGGGATGTTGATGAAAAATATAAGTTTGTAAAACTTGAAAAAATTGCCAAAAAACATATGATATGGCAAGGGATCTGCAGTTGCGGCCTTAAGACCAATAGTTTTATTATTTCATCAACGATGACATCCGAGGTTTACATGAAGGAGTGCTTACAAAAACGTATATTGCTATTTATTAAAAAGCACAAGGGCCCAGTAAAATTTTGGCCTGATCTGGCTAGCTGCCACTACTCGAAAAGGGTTTTGGAGTGGTATGTTTCAAATAATGTCGATTTTATACCCCGATCAATGAACCCTCCAAACTGTCCTGACTTCCGCCCAATCGAGAACTACTGGGCAATAATGAAAGGTAAACTGCATAAAACTGGGAAAACAGTACAGGATATCAATTCTCTGCGTTCTGCGTGGAATCTACAGGCTAAGAAAGTAGAAAAAAGCCTTGTCCAGAAGATGATGAGCTCAATCAAGAAAAAAGTCTGTGATTTCGCACGAAACACTAATAAATGTATATAATTTTTATAAATGCTGTTAAATAAATAAATATTATTCTACTTTTATTGCTTTAAAGCTTTGTGTTTTCATTTACTTAAAAAAACTTAGACTTCGATTGCGTACCGTTTCTATATGAACTATGCTTTAAATATTAATATAATTAAATAATCATAAATTCAATTATGGAATTGACATTAATAAAAGAAAGTTGTCTCAATTTGCCATTTTTAGTGGTGAGAAATAAGTATGATGCTGTCGTGATCCGTATTTTGATTGCGATAACAATAATCATTTTACCGATTATAAGCCATTTTAAATTCACCATAGGAATTTAATTATATTTAAAAAATAACAATGCAAATTAGACATATAAGTCAGATTCCAAAATCGTATTCTTAACGAAGTGCGAGGATAGCTATTCGAGCCTGGTTTTTTTTTTTTTATTAAATTGAGCTCTGCTGACAAATAACTATTAACTTTTCCAAGAAAACAGATCATTTTTAGAATTTATTTAAAATAGTAGTCGTATCAATATTGCTGCCTGTTCCCGCCACTTTAGCATTTACAGAACGGCTCTTCTTGTAATGAAAGCCAACTTTTATTAATATATACGTGTACAGTACATTGCCATGTTTCAACGCGATTGATACTTTAAATTTCAAAATAACCGTGTTGGAAAATCAAGGTCTGATAAGAAATATGCACTTTAAAACAATAAAAAAGTACATTATATTTATGCTGTGTACTTTATTTTTCTTACGTAATAAATACTTCATTCTGTTAACCCTAGACTAGCGGTGGAAGCGGGCGATAACCCTAGCCACAGTCAGGCGATGGGGAAGTCCCCGTCGCCAAGAACGGCACCGAAAGTGAAACGGCAAACAACTGACATTGGCGAGGGACTCTCGACTCAACCATCAGCGAAGCGACCAAATCGCCGTACTTACTGCAGGCCTCCGTGCTACCGCAAGGAAAGCACAGGACTTCACGGTGGCGATCTGCATATAACTTGAATATTGGAAAAGATATTGCAGGCGGGGACGAACTATTCATTACAAACCTAGTTCTGGAAAATAAAAACATTTCGACTAGCTGGAACACCTTTTCCAACATTCAAGTTATATGTATAAATTGTATCAGATTTCTTGTCCTCCGCTTATGGTTTGTTGCCTCTCGTCAGTATTATCTTAAATCTCCCACAGATACTTGACGTTGAGATTGCGATCCTGGTGGAGGCCAGGGATGCTTGGTGTGAGTCGTGTCCCGGAGTGGATATGCTAGTCAAGAGGCATATCTAAAGAGCATAGGATACACCTCGCCTCATATCAATTCATGCATCTTTTATACAAAATAGTCCGGACCATTTAGATCGCTCCCGTCTCCTCGCTGTCTCAGCAGGCGAATCACCTCGCCTCATATCAATTCATGCATCTTTTGTACAAAATAGTCCGGACGATTTAGATCGCGCCCGTCTCCTCGCTGTCTCAGCAGGCGAATCAGGCCACTGGCTCCACGCTCTTCCTTCCCGTAATATAGGCACAGTCTTGGACCCAAGCTGCTTGCGAATTGCAATAAGCTTACGGCTTGGAGCTAGAATCTCTAGTGGCATTGGTACGTTAGGAAATTACGAGTCCTGCAAGCAGCACGGGGATGGATATTGATGAAGACCCAATAAAGTCTAAGACAACCAAAAAGACATCTACAGGTGCCTCCCAGAGCATAACTTTAGGAAACCACATCATAAGTGTCATCTTCACCTTGCACAATGTGTTGCGGCAGGATGCCAGGGGAGTGTCAGGGAACATGAAAACAAAAACAGCTACTACCTCGTATAAGGTCCATTATCTAGGGAAGGACTATGCTTTTAAGACTGAACAAGTCAAGGATTCCTGGATAAAGATATTGTCAGATGATGGACTCACTTATAAATATTACGATAAAAAGCCTGAGGAAAACTAGTACGGGACAATGGGACCATATTTAGACATGTTCGCTTCTTATGCTCTCCGGTCGAACGAGCTACGATTAGGACACGGGAAAATGCCTATGGATAAGACCGGTGACACACTCAATAAGTTTCCCGTGTCCAAATATGGGCTATCTGGAGCGCACCATGTCTTATTAGAGGGTACTTCATTCCCACCTGAGAGAAGGTCGTCAATTGTACAGAGTTTAGGGCCAATGACTGCCTTTATCTGTATGCTCCGCAGTGAAGGTAAGTACAGAAACAAATACGCTGCTGCCGTTAAGAGGGCAATGTCGCATGTACCCTGCATCGACGAAATAATAGAGGTTACCAAAACCACTAAGCATTTTACAGAAGTAGCAAGGCAGGCAACACGGATGTATTTCCCTATGACCGTCTTTGCAAGTGTCTATGAAAGCGAAGCCGCTAAGAGCAAATTTCTCGATAACTTCAGCACCACAGGAGCCGGTGGCTGGTATGTATATAAAATGGCTGCAGCAAAAGGGAAGCATTTACCATCGCTGGCTCCATGGAGGAAGAGAAGGGCTCTCAAATCGTCTTTCATAGTATTTTCGGGACGTATACAGAGGACTTGAGTATTCTGGAGCAAATAACCAACTTGGGGAACTGATATATACGAGAGGGGCTAGGAGACTGCTTTAAGCAACAAGGCGGCAGCACACAGACAACCAAGATAACGCTTCCCTTCATACGCTAAAATGTCCTGCGCTAATCATACTGGCCTGCTTTCAGGGGTTTATAATCAAGTTGCGACCGTACCGTGCTTCAGTGGTAAAAGGGCCCACTTGTTCGATGCCGATTTCTTTGAGCATATAGAAAAACGAAGGGGAGTGTATGCCAGTGGGAAAACGTTGCCTCAGATCATTAATACCTTGACAACTACACAGGAGGAACTGCACGAAAATTTACGAAAGAAATCAGGGACTCTAATGATGGGGGGACCACTAAATGGTACGATATGGATACCCCTCACACTTGGGGCGCACGGGGTGGAGTTAGATATAGAGTTACGCGGGAGGGGGAAATAGTTCTTGGGAAAGCAAAGTTCGTCTTAAAATTGTCATGTTTGTGTATTTTTTCTGTATTCTATGTTAATTATATTGCTTGCAAAAGTAATAGATTTTTCTGTCACGTTTATATTATTTAGTTTTTTTTTTTTTTTTAGTAATTCTTATTACATTAAAATATAAAATAATTTAAAATATAGTCATATTATCTAGAATGATAAAGAACATCGCGAGAGGATCTAACAATATAACATGGTGGAATAATTGATATAATTTGAATGTGACTGTACATTGAAAATATAATAATGTCATAAAAATAAAATAAAAAACACTGCAGAATGACATAATTATAAAATTATTCTAGAACATTTTAATTTTTAGGACAATTTGTGAAATGGTTCTCGTTCAAGTCTTCTAATTTTGCAGTGAAAGTGAAGAGAGAGATGTTTGAATCTTCACTCACTCACTCACTCACATCACTCTAATTACATTTATTCATAAAATCACTATATTATGCGAGAGTGAGAAAGATATATCCCACTTTTCACTTTTACTTAAAACCATTCCTGTTACTACTAGTATATTTAAATACTAATCAAACAAAATATGTAATTGTTAATAAACTTGTTGTTAATTTAATATAAAATATAAGTGCGTAAACAAATTTATTGAGAAAAACCAACGAACTCAAAAGGGACTAGAACAATCAGCATTGCTAAATAGTTAATACATCAAGATGCCACCAAAGAAACGAATACAACGTTCAGAGGAAAAACCAGAAGATGTAGGAAATCCTCCGCAACCTAAGCGATTCAAGGTTCAAGCCCAACCCGCAACCGAGACAATTTGGAATGGGTTTGTTCTGTCGAATGTTACAGAGAACAGTCGGGTCGTTAACCTCTAAAATTAACGAATTAAGCGAAGACGTGAAAAGTACAAAGAAGACCTTGAGTTCTTTAACCAAAGGAAATATTAGTGAAGAGGAACTGTGTTCATGTGCGAACCAGGGTAACGAGGAACTACCACAACAAATTATGGACTCGGAACAAACTGACAATTCGGACAATTATGAAATTCAGAAATCCCAAGAGAAGACCCTGGATCGACAGGAATATAAGAGTGTGATATACAACGTAAGAAATTTGAATATTGAAAATCCTAAATATGGAGGAAATTCCAAAAGTCTAGATTACCACCCGGTAACCTTTCTCGAAGACCTGGACAGTTATTTGAATAAATCGCCGAGCTCAAATAATAAACTCGAACTTATACAAGAGTGCTTAATAGGAGATTCACGCGACTGGGCCCGAATCTATAAAGATAGATGGGAAGATGTTGAAGAGTTTAAAAAGGATTTTCTGGCGACATATTGGGGAGAATGTGAACAAAATAGACTACGAAGAAACATTGTGCAAGGAACCTGGGAGAGAAGCAAGACTCCCTCAGTGTTGAGTTACTTCTTAGGATTGGTGGGAAAAGCTAAAATGCTGACCTATAAGATCCCGGAAAGACAATTAGTAGCAGACTTAATTAAACATTTTCCAAGATATTTACAACAAACTTGGGTTACAGCAAGAAAGGATACCATAATAGAAACAACGGAATTTCTTAGAACTATGGATGACATCAATCGTCAGGAACAACATACAAGTTTTCCAAGACAAACTAGCCAATTCGAGAAGAAGAAAAATGACTATCAACAAGGATATCGTACTTGGCGAAGACCAGAAGGAGTTCAGAAGAGGGGAGAGACGAGTGCTCAAGAAGTATCAGCTATGGAAGAAATTAATATAGAAGAAATTTTAAACTACTAGAAGCTGACAATGAGGTCCCCGAATCAGCTTCAACTTTAGGGGACAAGATGTTAGTCATGATGAGGAAGATGGGATGCGAGCCTGGACAACTCTTAGGAAAAAACGGAAATGGAATTAGAAAACCAATGTACACTGACTATTTAAGTTAATCCAAAACTTTATTTTTCAAGAAAAAGGTTCAGAAAACAGTTAACCCACCACTTCCAAAGGGTAATGGTCTAGGACCACGACCCCAAAACCTTTCAACAGTCGCTACACCTCCGAAAAATGAACCAATGTTTTCGGATTTAGATACGATGGGTTTCTCCGGTGTAACGCCGTACAGAAGAGCGAATGACTTTACTGTAACCTTCGAAGGATTTATTCCTTTAGTTGAAAAAGAGTATGATGTGTTAGCATTAACACCTCAGTTTTCAAAAAGAGTTTGCAAGTCTGCGTTCGTGTACTATTGCACACAACATTTATATGCTCGGATGGTCACTATCCTCAGGGATAGAGGAGAATCCTCACATCAAGAGGAATCTTTCGAGAACCAGGTCCTTTCAAAGAACCACTCGCTACCAGCACCCATTGAGTCTTACATCAAGGATTAAGGCCCTGTCATCCCGGCTCATCGACACCTCCGGAGACCCTAGAGCTGGCGCTTACCTTTCCCAAAGGATTGGGCTAGCCATCCAGAGAGGTAATGCAGCCAGTGTCTTAGGGACCATGCCGCGAGCGGACCTGCTAGAGGGGGTGTTCTTTTTATAGTGGTGTTTATGTTTAATTTTTAATATTTGAGTAGCTTAGTTTTATTTTATTTTATTTTAAATAAGTTTAGTTTTAACTTTAACCTTTAAATTTTAATGTAAAGTCCGTATTTATAGTTGTATTATAAGTTATTGTCTTTGGTTTGTAACCTAGGTAACGGGTTGTTGATTGTCTGGTTTGGAGAGTTTTCTGTTTTGTAGTGAAAACCAATAGTAATTATTATGAGAAGGCAAAATGATAAAGAAGGAATAGGATTTAAATTTAATTAAATAGAAAATGAAACAGTAGAAGAAAAAAATATTAAAAATATAGAATGCAAAATAGAAATTCCAATATTAAATTACAAAATAAATAAATCCGTAGTTTCTGTCTTCGAAGAATATAAGGTAGAAAACGGTAATTCCAGAAATTATAAAGCTGAAATAAAATCATACAAGCCTAGAGCTTAGTTTGGGACTAGGTCAATTTGTGTGACATTGTCTCCTGATATTTATTATTATTTATTTATAAGCTAGTTAGGCCCTTATTTGGAGGGTTTGGCATTTTGAAAATCATTACCAAGACCAAGTGGCATCACCGAAAAGATCTGTAATTCTATATTTATCAACAGATCTCAAAAGCTCTACAGACAAAAACTCTTGGAAATGTTGATCCTTGTTCAACAAGTCGTCCGTCGTTTTCGTTTACGGGGATGCGCAAGAGACTTTTGACCAGCGAATTCGCGGCGTATTTGGCAACAGGCAAAAGCGCAGCCAGTTATTCGAGTGAATCAATGCAGCTTATACATTATGCTTTAAATAAAGTAAAGGAAGAAGTCATGCGGGATATGGACTCAGTCAAACTTTTGTGCTCCGTAACTAAGGATTGGTAAAAAGAAGAATACAGTGCTTGGGCCCCCAGCACATTCGTTTCTTTGATAACTACCCCCGTCCCCGTAAACGAAAACGCAAGAGACTTTTTACCGGAGAATTCGCGGCGTATTTTGCAACAGGCAAAAGTGCAGCCAGTTATTCGAGTGAACCGATGCAGCTACATTATGCTTTAAAGAAAGTGAAGGAAGAAGTCATGCGGGATATGGACTCAAACTTTTGTGCTCCGTAGCTAAGCTAGCTGGTATACAGAAGAAGACAATGCTTGGGCCCCAAGCATTGTCTTCAAGATTTAGTACTTTCAGGTACTAAAATGTTTAACTATGTTGCATGAGATGATGAAATTACGCTGATTTTTAGGACAGTTTTTTTTTGTAACATTAAAATCGAACTGAAATCAATATTGAGCACTGATCGTCACTAGACAGTAATAATAACCGCTGTCGGATTAGTGGCAGCCGCATCAAGCTGTGTAATGCAACAACTACAACCTTAACAACGTGGATAATCTTCTGTATTTGAACTCGGGCTTGAAAGGAGATAGTTGAAGGTCTGGTCTGGTGTAGTGATGGGTGGACAGAAACACTGACAATGCTAATTGGAAATGTAACTTTTATTCACTGATTTCTTCATGTTTTACGAATACATTGATGCGTTCACTACGCCGGCTTGGAAGCGACTCCTAAATTATACAAAACAAGAGCCGTTGTTCCATTGATTAATTTGCTTTTTAAAGCAACCGAGACATAGCACATAATAAGTTCAATGCAATAAGGTGTATATTAATCACTACAACCGTGGTGCATTACATCCCTCGTCCCTCTGGGAACAGGACACATAAAATACATACAAGGAGAACGCTACACATAAAATATACTAAATCGTCCCCCACTATGGGATAACCTTCTGTGCTAAACGTGTTTTTAAGTTAGAATGGGATTGGATAACCCGTTAATAACCAAAATATTACAGCGGGCTTCGGTTATCGGTAACTCCGAAAAAGAAGGAGCGCGATTGAAAAGCTAAGCTACCTGCCTGCCTAGCCCTGTAAATCAAATTTGACAGTCAAGCATGGAGGATACTGGACAACCAAAACGCATTTTGCCAAGCAAGCATTGAGGATGCTTGATTGCCTTACAAAAGTAATAGGACTAGGTTTTACTAATAGTGAGAAGAGAAGAAACCATGTTTTGGTGCGGATCTATAAGAAACTGTCTTGGTGCGGACCTGCGTTCCATTTGTCTGTCAGTGATTTGACCTTAGTCAAGTCACTCTCAGCCTAATTAAATCCTACCTAACATAATTATAAGTAGACCTGTGTCCCCTTCGATCCGTCAGTGATCTGACCTTAGTCAAGTCACTCTCGGACTCAAGTTACCTACTTATTCTACTGCAAAGTAAGCTGTCATTATGTCAACAATACTGACCACGTACCTCACATTAATCTAAAATATAACCCCATGTATTATTCCTAAACACACCCTTATGGTCATAGCTTTGCAGATAATTCCCTCGAGTATGGATATGTACCCGTGTGAACTATCCCCCCATAACATAAAATCCCAAAACGACATATAAATAAGAAGGAAAAGAAGGAAAATGGCTTTACCAAAACCTGGACCATCTACACAAGAAGATTTCTATTATTCTGAATATCTGAGGAAGAGGGGCTTTCGTGGGATGAGGACTATGAATATTATCCAAAGAAAGAGTTTGAACCTTTAAATGAGTCAATTCTGAAGTACAGATATATAGTATTAGAAGGTAGTAGTAATGCAACAGAACTTCAAACATATTTTGTTAATGAGATAGATAGACAGCAAAGAGAAGAATTTTTTGGAATTAAAAGCACAAAAATCTTCCTAAACTTTAAAACAATATTCAGCACACAGATACAAATGATCGTACAGCACTAATTACCGTAGACATGAACGAAAATTTGATGATTTTCACAACAAAATTGATGATATGTCCGAATTAAGCAAAGCTCACATTTCCTGATAAAGCGAAAATCAACAAGGAAAACATTAAATCTTGAAGATAAAGAAACAAATGAATTTAGCCAAATCAATAGATTTGGTATTTAAATCTAAATATATCAATAAGACATTAATCCAAATGGAATATCTGTATATCTATAACATAAATAAAGAGGTAAACCTAATGGATATAAACATCAATGAATTCAAAATAGAAGACATAAGTACAGAGAAAGTGTTCCAACGTTTTAAGGAAACCATTGGTGGAGAGTCATGAAAATACATGCTCTTTTAAGGGGAAAATAACACCTTTTTTCATGTGCGATGCTATTAAATTAGATGACGAAAAACATTTATTTGCTGTTATATTGAAGATGTTCATGGGGGCAGGCTTTATTTCAGATTTTGAATTATACATAGCAATGCAATATTTTATAGATCAGAGGATAGAAAGTGGTAAATTGAGCAAGCATTTCGGATTCATAGACATATCTAATAAAACAAAAATAGCAACTACCCCGCATGAGGCAAAAGAGTCATCGATGATAGGGAAAAAAGGAAAGATTTATAATTATGAGATTGAGAAAACCACTCAACCAGAGAGACAGGGAATTCAAAATTTAAACTATACAGATTGGTTTGAAACCCTTATATGAAAAGCTTTCAGAGATTTTCAAGTGATTATGGTTCCGGTACTCTAATTAATATTATGGTTGAAAGTGAAGTGCCTCTACATCAATTCTTGGGCGGGTGGGTGCAACATTTTATAAACGAACTCAGCAGAAGAAACTTGGGTATTTACGTAGATCAAATCACTATTTTTTATAGTAGAACATCAGGTTCTTACAACACAACCGCAGGTAATAGAACAACAACCCATCACAATATTGCATCAGTACGTATAAAATTTGTTACTAATGTGGAGGGTGAAAAGAAGATATGGATCACTGGAGTAGCATTTAGAGGGCCACACCATTTGAGATCAGCCACAGACAAATGTAACCTATTTGATAAATGTTTTTTTTTTATGTGACAAAAATTAAAGATTGATGGAATCCACTTATCAAACATAAAAAACAATATTTATCGCTTGTAACATGATTGGAGACGTAGTCATGAGACATAAGCAATTTCATACTAAAGATTCGTTTAGAAATCTTTGTACATCACACCTGACAAATTTGTCCTCTCTTAACTTCTTTATAGATAGGGTAATAGGCGCAGCCTTAATGACAGACAATTCCCTCGAGTATGCATATGTACCCGTGTGAGGAAACCATCTCCCCATACCATGAAATCCCAAAACGACATATAATAAGAAAGAAAAAACAAGGATTTTTTGCATGGCGATGGCGATGGTGAGGGTCACGAAATTAGTAATTTCCCTGTTAAAATAAACATAATCGATAAAAATAATTTTCAAATGCATGTATAAACTGTAATTATTTAACTAGTTTCATGAAATCTAGAGAATCTCAACACTAACCGAACAGAAATCTCCGCGGCACGCAATTTTGAAAAACGGAACTCGAAACGAATCGCCATATTTGAATAATACAATTTATTATTGGCAAAATGGCTCATGGATAAATAATGGCTGGGCTCCCCCCTCGCTCCCACTATTCCTACTACCTATCTCTTGGCACCGTCGGGCCTCTTTGCTGCGGGGCTGCGGGTCTCTGCCTGCCGTGTCGCGGGGCCTGCGCGGGCCTCGAGTCTGCGCCCGGCGTATTTTTGTGACATTTTGTGTCAGCGATGTTTTATTTTATTTTGTGATTGTGTTTTTTAGTTTCATATCTAGTAAGTTTTTTGTTTTGTTAATGCCATCTCAGCCCTGTTTTTCGGGAGTGGTTCTATTAAGTTGTAATCTATGTATGTGGTGACAACAAAACATACAAGGGTCAGCGGGGGCTCGCAATTCATACAGCACGCAAACATGGCACGCGTATGGATGTTGACCCGCCGCTCCCGAGCGCATCACAGCCTACGTTGATATCGACTTCAACTCATTGCACTCCCACACCACTCGCCGAAAGATTGGGGCTGCTGAAACGTAATGTACCAATCATAAAAAGAATTCCCCGTGGAGCGCGAACCTCTGTGGCCAACTGCCTCTCCGAGTGCGTCGCCAAGGTTGTCACGGAAAATTCCCCTCAAGCCTGGGAGTGTCTGCAGGCATAATTATTACGTGACAATATACAGGGTGTCCCAGGAAGTAGTGTCAAGCGGAAGTCCAGAGGTAGTGCACCTCAAGGGGCATCTGAATCACCCCCATGTATGTTCCGCGATTTTTCGTAGTTTAGGAGTTATGGCCTTTTTTCACATTTTCTATGAATCTGCGACCACGGAGACAGTTTTGGTCATTCTGACTGCAATAATTGAGATAATTGGCTGCTTGTTTTTTTAATGTATACCTGAATAGTACGTGCATGTATTCCATTTAAAAACAAAACATAATCGTTGACCGTTTTGTCAAAAAAAATAGAATCACAAAAAGTGAGAAAATTTTAACTGTGGTTCAGACTTTGAAGGCCTTGTACAAAAAAAAACTAGCATAACTTTTTTTTAAAGCCATGTTTAAAAACTGCCTAATTTTATTGACTTTCTACCCTATTAATTTTATTGATCTAGTATTAAGGGATCATGCTAAAAAAAAAAATTAAAACGTACGTCATCCGTAATTTTCACTTTTTCTAGTATGGCCAAGTACAAATCTGAAATTAGGTTTGTACTCCGAAGTTGGCATAAAAACCTTCTTGGTGCAAAACAATAACACTGGCCACTAATTTTCTGATGCCATTAAATTAAAATTAAAAAATATTTGTTCCTGGTTTGTTTTTTTAGGGTTCCGTAGCCAAATGGCAAAAAACGGAACCCTTATAGATTCGTCATGTCTGTCCGTCTGTCCGTCCGTATGTCACAGCCACTTTATTCCGTAACTATAAGAGCTATACTGTGGAAACTTGGTAAGTAGATGTATTCGGTGAACCGCATTAAGATTTTCATACAAAAATAGAAAAAAAACAATAAATTTTTGGGGTTCCCCATACTTAGAACTGAAACTCAAAAATTTTTTTTTCATCAAACTCATACGTGTGGGGTATCTATGGATAGGTATTCAAAAATGATATTGAGGTTTCTATTATAATTTTTTTCTAAACTGAATAGTTTGCGCGAGAGACGCTTCCAAAGTGGAAAAATGTGTGTCCCCCCCCCCGTAACTTCTAAAATAAGGGAATGATAAATGTAAAAATAATATATGATGTACATTACCATGCAAACTTCCACCGAAAATTGGTTTGAACGAGATCTAATAATTAGTTTTTTTTTAATACGTTATAAATCGTAATCGCATTTTACCTTTCATTCAATCAACTCCAATATAATAAAGAATAAAGAAAAACATTTATTTAGATGTATAGTGGTACGGAACCCTACGTGCGCGAGTCCGACTCGCACTTGGCCGGTTTTTTCTCATTCGATCGTGTTTTATTGCATTTACGGTTCGGATTTTGGTTTTCATTGTGATTTTACGACGATTTGGTGTTTCTGGAACTTGGATTTGATTTGCTTTGTGACTTGGATATCTTATTAGTGATTTTAATACGACCTGGCTACATTCTGGATTTTTGATTTGCTTTGAATTGGATTTATTTTCTTTTTACCTTTTTTTTCGAACTCTTTCTGCACATTAATTGTAAATTATTCTCAAAACCATGTCTTTCTCACAAAGAGACTATGCGTTAATGCATTATTACTATGGTTATGCAAGAGGCAACGCATCTGAAGCAGCCAGATTGTACAGGGAGCATGTAGAGAATAGAGGCGAGCCCGAACCTGCATCTTATCCCGATCACCGTACCATTTTAAGAGTACATAACTGTTACATGGAAGGTCGCTTGCCTGGTACGCGATCTGGTCGTCCTTTAGAAATGCATGACTTTAGTTTAGTTGACTTGGTAATGGACGAAGCAGAAAGAGATCCAACGATTAGTGTCCGAAAAATTCAAAACCGAACTGGTATTTCAAAATCAACGGCACATCGCGTACTGCAAAATGAGGGTTTACACCCGTACCACTTGCAAAAAGTTCAACAGTTAAAACAAGAAGACTATCCTAGAAGAGTAGCGCTTTGTCAAGAAATGTTGCGGCGTCAATTTTTAATATCCATAATTTCCATTATTGGAGGATTGAAAACCCACACGCGGCACGTGCGTCTAATATTCAAGAGCTATTTAGCGTAAACTTGTGGACTGGGATTGTGAACGGACAGCTGATTGGTCCATTAGAACTACCCGACCGCTTGAACGGCCAATCGTATTTAAGATGTTTGCAAGAAGAACGAATTGTTAGATAACGTGGATTTACTCACACGCAGGAACATGGTGTTCCAAAACGATGGTGCTCCATGCCATTACGCGAGAATTGTAAGAGCACACTTAGACGCACGATTCCCAAACAAGTGGATAGGCCGTGAGGGACCAATCGCATGGCCACCGCGGTCTCCGGATCTTAACCCTATCGACTTTTTTGTCTGGGGTTATTACGAAGAATTAATTTACCAACATGACATTACTAACATGACATTACTAACATAACAGAACTAAGAGCGAGATTGAGAGAAGCGGAAGAAACGATTAAAAACAATAGGTCCGCCTTATTAAGGCTGAAAGGAAATTTTTTCTGGAGATGCAGAGCATGCATTGATCACGGAGGTCGTCATTTTGAAAACCTTAACCTACCTACCTACCTACCTACCCTTAACATCTCATCCACCTCCATCCAATCCACATCCAATCACTCGGGTTCCGCTTCCGCTTCCGTTTACGCTTCCGCTTCCGCTTCTGGTTCCGTTAAACTAAATTTAAAACATCTGGTTCCGGTTCCGGTTCCGATATAACCACATCTGTTACATCCTTGGTACCGATAATACTAGATCACTACGACCTAGGAATACGCTGAGACCACCTGCCAGGTTACAGGATTATGATACGTCATATTCGTTTGTTAGGCCTTTACCTCAAAAGCATAAATTCCTTGTAGCGGTTCACCGAATCGCTTTTCACCTCGAACGTATATTTAATTTTCGCGTTGTGTCTCGATCGTTTACTGTTTTAGTCGTTATAAGTTTTAGTCGCATTTCACCTTGATCGTGCATTTAACTATCGCGTTGTGCCTCAATCGTCATATTTTTGTCGATATATAAGTTTTTGTCGCATTTCACCTCGATCGTGTGATACATTTTCGCTTTGTATCCTAATCGTCTAATTCAGTATTAGACAATATCTTTAGTCGCAATGTACTTTTTTATTTTTTTTTAGCCAGGTTCAAGCTCCGTATTTTCTCACAAATATTGAATTACATAATTATAATAGTAATAATTGTATCCTACTTTAATGTCACTGTACTTCAATTTCGCAATGACAGAATATCATCTAATATTTATTAGTCACAAAGATAATATTTCAATGACATTGATAACATTTAAGACATTAAACTACAGGTACAAAACACGTTTTAAAAAAAATGTTACAGAATTTTATTGCGATCATCAATTAACGCGGCACATTAAATAGAGTCCCAAACAAACATCGATCGCGACGAAATGCGTCTAGGGTAAAATACTACAAGAAAAATTAAATGGTACATATTAATTATATTAATGTAAAAAGCCACGCGAAAAATTGCTCCAAGTAAAAGATTCTATTGAAATTTTGTTCATTCGAGGTGAAATGCGATTCTGTGAATTGCTACAAGGAATTTATGATTTTGAGGTAAAGGACTAACAAACGGTCATATTTTACTCTCTTGGATACGGAAGATCCGACGTCCCTGAAAGAAGCGAAGGCGTCTTCAGATGACTGTAAATGGGAGGAGGCGATGAAAGCTGAAATGAAACCTTTGCCTGAAAATGACACTTGGTCATTCATTACAAAACCTGAAACGAAGATTTTGATAATTGATACTGTTAAGAATTATAATAAAAATGCGACTTGCTTGGGAATTGAATATACTTTCAATTTGAATGGAAACAGCTTAATAAAAAATTGATAAAGATGTGATCGCTTCAGTGTCTGTTCGCAAGTGCCGGCGCCGGCGGCGCCGGGCCGTCTGCCGGTGGTCCCCCGCGCGTCCTCTTCCCCCGCGGCCGCGGGCGCGTTGCAGGCGCGAACATCCTCCAGGACGTTGAAAGCATATGGGCTTTCAATTATCTTGAATATTGGCGTCCTCCGCTTCATCGTCATCAACGAGAGGTACCAAGAGGCACAGTCTATTTATTGCCCTTCGTATGACTCCTTTCGAAGTGGTTACGTCAGCAACCCGGCTGACGCCATCCGTTCCAGGATACAGGCGGCTCACACGTCCTAGGCGCCACTGCAGCGGCGCCAGGTTGTCCTCCTTGAGTATGACGACGTCCCCGCAGGTCAGCTCCCGCTGGGGCGTGCGCCACTTGGTGCGCTGCTGCAGCTCAGCTATGTACTCCCGGCTCCATCTTTCCCAGAAGTGTTGGCGTATTTTTTCAATGAGCTCGTATCTGTTGGGTCTAGTTGTGTCTACTGGCATTGTAGGAATGGACATAAGCGGTCTCCCGATGAGAAAATGGCCTGGGGTCAGAGGAGAGGGATCAGTACAATTGGACGAGAGAGGAGATAGCGGTCGTGAATTTAGAATTGCTTCAATTTGTGTAAACAGACTCGTCAACTCCTCAAACGTCAAGACAGCATTGCCAGCTACACGCTTTAGGTGATGCTTGGCTGATTTAATTCCAGCCTCGAAAATTCCACCGAAATGGGGGGAATAAGCGGGGCTGAATACAAATTTGATTCCTTCATTACTAGAGAATTCATAGACAGATTGACGGCTGAATTTCAGCACCCTACCTAACTCATTGCTTGCTCCTACGAAGTTCCTACCGTTATCGCAGTAAATCTCATAGGGCCTGCCCCTACGCGAAACGAATCTTCGGAGGCATAGGATAAATGCTTGAGTACTGAGATCACCCACTAACTCTAAATGTACACCCTTAGTACTTAAACAAACGAATAAACACAAATAACATTTACTTGTGCGACTACCACGCCCCTTTCGACTACTGATTAAAAACGGCCCAGCAAAGTCAACCCCGACCGAGTAGAAAGGGAAAGCAGCATTGGTACGAGCCTCAGGTAGGTGTCCCATTATTGGCTGCAAAGTAGTAGCTCGTAACCGAATACACGTGACGCATCTTTTAACTACATTACGCGCTAATTGCCTGCCTCCAATCGGCCAGTACCTGTCTCGAACTGATGCTAGGGTTGACTGCGGGCCTGCGTGAAATAATCTTATGTGTTCATGCATCATTATAAGTCTAGTCAAATTATGTTTGGCATGCAAGATTATTTGATGTTTCTTATCATAATTGTAGCTCGAATTATTTAATCGCCCGCCAACTCGAACGATTCCGTTTGTATCAATGAATGGCGTTAAATCTAATAATTTGCTCTTTCTGTGCAATGCTTTACCTTGTTCTAGAACTTTAATATCATCCTGAAAAGATTCTAATTGACTAAATATAACTAAAATCATTTGTGACTTATTTAATTCCATTGAATTCATGGGCCCAGAGACCCTTTCCTTTGCTTTGTTGCAATTATTTAGGAATCGTAATACATGAGCGAATATTTCAACTAACCTCGCAAAATTCGAATATCGAGTGAAATCAATAAGCGAGTTGTTCGTGTTAACATGATCCATGGATAATAAAACATGTACTTTCAACTCTGGTAAAATTGGAGAAGTGCATGAATGCTGCGGCCACTCAGATTCGTCTTTCTTGAGGAAAGAAGGACCTTCCCACCACAAGCAAGAAGAAGCGATATCCTGAGGGTCGACTCCCCGCGAGGCGAGGTCAGCTGGATTCATACTGGTCGGTACATGTCTCCATTGAAACCCACAAGTTAACTCATTAATCTCGTTCACTCTGTTACATACAAACATTTTTAGATTCTTAACGTCGGTTTTAAGCCATCCCAAGACAACAGTTGAATCAGTCCAAATCGTTTTATTGTTTACCTTGAAACGAATTGATTTGATCACTTTGTCACACAAACGCGCCCCTAACAAAGCTCCTAACAACTCTTTTCTTGGTATGGTGGTACATCCTAAAGGGCAAACTCTGGCCTTTCCGCACAAAAGTCTAACAGTAACTTCTTTCCTTTTATTAACTGACCGCAAATACACACATGCGCCAAATGCGCTCTGGGAAGCATCTACAAAACAATGTAAGTCTATTAAAATAGGCCATTCACAAATAACATTTCGTTTTATTTTTATATCAGAAATTAAATACAAATTATTAATAAATTTTAACCAAATACCTAAAAGCTTATCCGGTAAGGGATCTTCCCAACTCAACTTTTCCACCCATAACTGCTGTAAGAATATTTTAGCCTTTATAACAACAGCGCAAATAAGACCTAGTGGATCGAATACTTTGCAAGTTGTGGAAATAACTGACCTCTTCGTGTGCCGTGAAGCGTGCTCAATATTAGCTTGAAATTGTATCATGTCATTTTTAGGACAATAACTCAGACCTAACACACTAGACTCCTTTGACAGCTCAACGAGGTCAGCGATTGACTCTTCATTGGTGAATGCATGTGAACAATTCGTGCGTATTTTCCTTAACGGAAGACATGCAGACTTTAAAACATTATTAACATTTTTATATATATGTTGCAACTCGCTTTCTGTCTCGGCGCCTGTATTAAGGTCGTCGATATAAAAATCATTTTTAATTACATTAGAAATAATATCATCATCACATTCACTAGCTAATTGTAAAAGGCACCTCGTACTCAAAAAGGGAGCAGAGGCCATACCATACGTTACGGTATTCAGTTGCAACGTTTTTAACTCATTACTGTCTTGACGTTTCCATAAAATTAATTGGAGATGACGTTGAGAAGGATGCAACTCGATCTGCCGGTACATTTTCTCAATGTCACCCAATAACACGAACCTATGTCCGCGAAATCTTAATAAAATCGATATTAAATCACTCTGAACAACTGGCCCTACAGCCTGAATGTCGTTCAGGGATTTGCCCGAAGAAGTTTTTGCTGAAGCGTCAAATACCACCCTCAGCTTCGTTGTCTCACTTTTATCGCGAGTGACGCAATGGTGTGGTAGGTAATTTCCATTATTCGGACGCTCCACTTCGCTTAAATGGCCTAAACTTTTGTACTCATTAATGAATCCACTATACGATTCTTTAAGTTGCGAATATTTATTCAATTTATTTTCTAAATTATTGAAACGCTTCTTAGCTAAATAGAAAGAGTCACCGAGACTACTTTCGGGTTCCTTTAAGGGTATCTTAACACAAAACCGCCCGTCGTCCAAGCGAGTTGTGTTCTCTAAAAAGTTATCTTCACAAAATTGTTCTTCTAAAGACAAAGTTTTTACATTCGAAGGCAATTCTTCAACCTCCCAAAACTTGGCCATAGTTTTATCTAAATCAACATGGCTGAAATTACAATAGACCTTGGATCTGGACTGATCAATACCAACTGGGCCGGCGATTAGCCACCCCAGCCTCGATTCCTGTAATGTAGGCATATTAGGACCTAAATGTATTTGATTTGTACCTATTATGCTCCAAAATATATCCGCTCCCAATAAAATATCGATTGAAGAAGGTTTAAAAAAACTAGGATCTGCTAACTTAATGTTGCCCGGAATACCTAATCCATCCGTATTTATTTCTACGCCGGGTAATGCACCTGTTATCGTAGGCACTAATAAACACGAGATTCGTGTATGAAATGGAGATAAGCATGATTTTATTTCTACTTCACAACTCCCGGTAATATCACAATTCATATTGTTAAGCCCACAAACACTGAGCCCTTTATTAGATTCCATACGCAAACCTAATTGATTCCGTACCCTTTCTGTTAAAAAAGATGATTGACTTGCGGTATCTAATAATGCACGACCAATAATACTTGTACCATTTTCCTTATTAACGAGCTCCACCCGTGCCGTGCACAATAGTGTGTGAGTCATCGTCACAGCTGATAAGGCGACGGGCCCTAGCGCGGGTGCAGTAGATGCGCTGCCCGGCATAACCGGTTCTGAACTATAATCAGCTGTCTGCTTATGTAGCAAGGTATTGTGTTTACCTTTGCACACTTTACATGAACCCTTTAGTCGACACTGATAGGCACTGTGACCAGTACGTAAACATATATTGCAAAGCTTAAACTTAGTGACTTCGCGAACCCTGCTATCGATATCCAATTCTTTGAACTTAGAACATTCGTGCACGAAATGAGTCTGATTACATATTACGCATAGCTGAGAACGCTTAATATTGTGATCCGACGCGGTAAAAAACGATCGGACCGGTTTGTTATATGAAATTGGCCTATGTTCGTATTTATCCGACCTATTAAAGTGCGTCGTTTCTAAAATATCGGCTCGATTACGTAAAAATGTATAAAAATCTGCCAGAGTGGGTAATATGGTTAAATTATTTTTATGCTCTTCCCACTTTCTACTCGTGATGGAATCCAACTTTGCTGAGACGATAAATATCAATAAAACATCCCATTGATCAGTGGGCAGTCCCAGCGCTTGCAAAGATTTCAAGTTTTTAGAGATGTGATCAATCATAAATCGTAATGCCTTAAAAGATTCCCTCGTAATAGGTTCAACACTCATTAACGACTTGAGGTGATTATTTATTAAAATATTCTTGTTATTGTACCTATCGCACAATAACTGCCATGCGTTTTTAAAATTATTGGCGGTAAATTCTATAGATCGAATTACAATAGACGCACTGCCCTCTAAACTAGACCTCAGATAATGAAATTTGTTTATGAGTGGTATTGACTCATTATCATTTATAAGCGAATCGAAAGTGTCGCGGAATTCCAGCCACTTTAAATAATTCCCATCAAACTTTGGCAAATTAATCGTAGGAAGTTTAACCGAGTTAAAGGCATGCGAACACGAACCCGCCACACTCTCGCTTCCACCTGCATTTTTATTACATGTTGCGGTTTCAATTAACTCTTGTGCCATAGAAAGGAGAGAGAAGAACTGCGATTCTAACACATCGCGTTCGGCGATTTGTTCTTCAATATTTGACGATTGTAATTCAATATCAGATTGTAAGGCGCTAAAATCGGTCAACAATTCCTGGAATTTATCCACCCTCATCGATAAATCTTTAATCTGAACCGTTGTTATCTTACTGGAACCTAATTGATTTAAAACATTAATGTGATCTTTAAACTTAGTCAGTCTGCCCTTTATAATGCTTCGTTTTTTAAGCAGCTCTTTAAGTGTCTCCATGACTAAACGCTAACGGAATAAAATGTTACGTAGAAAAGGCAATGAATTAAGTAAAGTACTACAAATAGACCAAACCTGTAGGTAGTGGTACAGCACTTTAAATCCAGCCGTCACAATGGTCTGCACGGCGCCCGCGCTGCGCACACAGCTCGGCTCCACAATAAGCGCCGGCGACGCCCGCTGGACACGAGCCGCAACTCAATAACGCCGGGAAGCGTACGAGTTCGTAATTCTCACTGAAATAGTCGACAAACTACTGTGAATATCACTTTTATATTTTATGCTTTCAAATGAAGGTAGGTAGACTACCTTACAAGCTCTTTGTACTTATGACGTGCTTTTATTATACAAATAAGCAGAAATTGGATTTAACTGTATACCAATAAGTTATTTGATAGGTATATAGTTTGCTTGAAGTGCAGATAAGAGAAAAATATATATATGTGAATAGGTATCGAAATAGAATTCGTATGAAGTGGGACAAAGAAATGCAACTGCAAATAAAATACTTTATCGCGCAATAGCCGACATGTAGAAATAAAGAGATAGTACGCGTTAGCTAGATACTATCCTAACACATTCGGAGCGGCAAGCTGCATACACATATTGAAACGGAAATAGGTAGGATATAGTAAAGGATTAGGCCTAGTACTTCCCTCGGGACAACCATCCAGATGTCTAGAGCTCGTCGACAACCTTCTCGTCAGCCAGAGGTGCATAAATCTGCATACGCGCCCATCAAATCCTTTGTTCCTCTTGTCCGTTAAATTTCAAACTCGAGTAACGGTACTCCGATTGTTCTCGAACTGTCCGAAGATTGGTTATTTATTTAGCTACTCCTTGTAGCTAATTTTCACGGTCGCCACATGTTAAGAATTATAATAAAAATGCGACTTGCTTGGGAATTGAATATACTTTCAATTTGAATGGAAACAGCTTAATAAAAAATTGATAAAGATGTGATCGCTTCAGTGTCTGTTCGCAAGTGCCGGCGCCGGCGGCGCCGGGCCGTCTGCCGGTGGTCCCCCGCGCGTCCTCTTCCCCCGCGGCCGCGGGCGCGTTGCAGGCGCGAACAGATACTAAATGGGTTTTTAAAATAAAACGAAATAAAGATAATAAAATTGACTTGTTCAAAGCCAGATTAGTCGCTAGGGGATTTAAACAAAAAGGCTTGGACTATTGCGACGTATACTCGCCCGTAGTTAAAATGGCAACAGTAAAATCTTTATTAGCCTTATGCACTAAAGACAACTGGCCAGTATACCAACTCGATGTATGTAGCGCCTTTTTAAACGGCTTAATTAAAGACGATACTTTCGTAGTATTGCCAGAAAACTTTGTAGTGCGCGAAGGCAAAGTATGTAAGTTAAATAAGGCATTATATGGCTTGAAAATGGCTTGGTACGAGCGTTTTAATAACTTCATGTTGAGCCAGAAGTTTTTAAAAACGAAAAGTGATCATTGTTTATATCATTATGTCAATGACAGTATTAAAGCCGCGTATCCACTGCGCGCGGCAAACCATCGAACATTGGCTCGCGCGGCGGCCGCGCAATATGGGGACGGCTCCGCCGCGCGCGGCAGCTCGAACATTGGCGCGCTCGAACGTGCCGCGCGGCGAGCCAGTTCGTGTCGGTTTTTGGTGGCGCGGCAAAGGAGCGTGTGTTGTGCGCGCGCAATTGGGACGAACCTTTTACTTAGAGACGCGCGGCAAGATGGATAACGAGAAATGTCGGCATTTGATTAGATTATATGGCTTAAAACCTTACTTATGGAATAGTAAATGCACTGAATATCATAACAAATATCTAAGAAAGGATGCATGGAATGAAATAAGCGTAGAAATGGGCCTGCCCGTGCCAGAGTTGAAGAAAAAAATGACTAACCTAGTAACCTTCTAGTACTTCTTTTAATATATATTTTTATGATCCACCAACGATGTTCTCGTCTCGAACGCTTATGAATAATATGATATATGATGATGATAAAAGCCGCAGCTGCACGTCGCTGACGTGATACGTCCATGGTTGCCGCGCACAAAATGAATGTTTGTTCCGGATCGCCTGCCGCGCGCGGCTGCCGCGCTATATGAAAATGTGCGCTTAAAATTGGCTCGCGCACCAAAACGCAGGTTCACCGCGGTCGAACATGGCTCGCGCGGCAGCCGCGCGCAGTGGATACGCGGCTTAAGGTCTACATACTAGTTTTCGTAGACGATATTTTATGTACAGGATTTGGTCCAATGTTGAATAACATCATAACGAGTATGAAAAATGAATTTAAAATGAAAGATTTGGGACTTGTTAGTCTACTCGGAATTCTTATTGAACAAGATTTACAAAATGGTGTTATCCTCAGCTCGAAGGCGAATCCGTCTTACAGTAATGCGACTTTTTTTTAATTTACGGGACAGATCGTAATCGGACAGCCCTGGATTTTGTTCAACAGCTCTCAACACTTTCTTTTTAAGTTCTCTATCCCTGGTACGCCATTTACGATTGACCTTGGTCTTTCTGCGGCAAGACAGGGTCTCCTTGTATCGTTTTATAATTCTACAAACAGTACTTTTGTGGAAATTTAGTTCCTTAGCTATCTTCGACCCAGACCATTATGGATTTTCCAAGTATTTGTGCACAATTACTTTCCTTTTTTCAAGTTCCATTGTCGATAACTATTAAACGCATTGATCAAGGTCTATAATTTTTGCACCATTTAAACATCAAAACGTTGTCAACAAACCGTGATTGTCACTTTTGAAATAAGAATTCAAGAAACTTTTTTTTTTAAATTAATTTATACGTGCCAATTCTAAATGAACCATGCTTTAATTGCAAAGATCATCATAGACAATATTTTTTACGAGAATCTAATTATACCTAAGCATGCATATGCAATGATTTAAGCAGGCAGGCGTAATAAATGTGTGATAAACCACTCTACATCTGATACTTGATGTCATTAAAATACTGCTGTGACTTAAAAAATGTCTTCCAGTTTTTGAAATGACATAATCCGATTCATCAAAATGGATGCTGCAAATCCTGCCATGTTTGGTAGGCATCCAATAATCGCTATGCAATACGCGACGAACTGCATCTACCCAAGCCAGGCCGCGTTATCCATTTTTTGAAAAACTTAAAAAGATTACTACTTATAATTTCAATAACTTACTAATGAAAATAAATATCGCTTTTGCATCTGTATGGGTCCTGCACCATCTCACAATGCAACGTGGCATGTTTGCAGTATTATTTAAATTCGGTAGGTAATCATTAAAATCGAATTATTTGTGTTTTTATAATAAACGACTGTTTGGCACTACGTAAGAAAGTCGACTGATAGACGGTTCGGCACTAAGTATTAGCTCCACACCCCCGCCGCCACAAGTCGGTGGGGCCAATTTTCAGCGTCAGTTACTCTTACATACTTATATTTCGATGGTAATCATATAAATTTGTGCTAAAATAACCTACAAATGCATAAGCGGGGGGGGGCCGAACCGCGGCGCGTAAATACGACGACCGGCGCTCGTCCCGCGCTGCTCGGCGCCCGACCCGCTCCCGCCCGCTGTGTGAGTTGTGCTTAAGGAAAACATCATGACCAGCTTAAGGGGAAATAGATTTTTCTTTCCCGATGTCAGAAGTCACAAACATATTGAGAGGCAAATTTTATAAAAACATACAGTGCATCAGCAAGAAACTCGCACAAGCACCTTGCAAGAATATGGCACACCCAAACTGACCCTACGATCAACCGATCTAATCCGAACTCGTTGTTCGCGTTTTCTTTAAAAAGAATAACAAATATGGATTCGCCGATAGTTTTTTTTTTTAGATTTGGGGAACCGTTTTAGAATTAGGTATATTGAACCCGAAGTGCCATTTTCGCTAGAGTTGCGTGTCCCCCCAGCCAAAACTACAAGTAATAAATCTTAAATGAAAGCACATAATAAGAAACGAATTTAAAAAGAAACGACTACTAGACTTTATTGGTTCCTGAGATACATTATCTAAGACAACACCAAATAACTTAATACAGGAAATTAGTTCTAACTTGTTCAAATTCGATTAAATATTTGTAGCTTTAAACATATAATGCTAGACTAAGTAGTACTGTTTTAATATGTAATATGAAATATGTTTAAAAAATGAGTGACTGCTGAGTTTTTTGCGACGTTTTCGCAGTGGTCTCCTCTTGGGAAGCGCTGGTAGATTCTTGACGTGTAAAAGTGCCCGAGCGGCCTATTTACTGAATAAATTTATTTTATCTTTTATCTTTATCTTCATTTTCGAATCAGTTTTTTGTTATTGTAGTAACGGCTTCGGAACCGTACACTGAGCATGATCCGACATCCCTTGCCCGGTGTTTTAGACAAGGCATCGCAACTTGGGAGTTGCGCCGCGCGATAGATGGCGCTAGGTGTAGATTAACCCGCGCTAGCGTTGTGCTCCCCAAGATTACATAAGGGGTACCATTCTGCGGCGCGGTACAGGAGTTTTTTGTTGTAAATACTATTTTTGAGTTCGTCCTTAGGTTTGTACCTATAAGGATGAATAAAATTCAGCGTGATGTTGGTAGATAGGCAAAGTTATTGTTCGTGAAATTGCGTCAATGGCAAAAGTAATTATGACCATAGACATATTCACATATTAAAATTATTTAATCGTCGTTAATACAGACGAGATTATTACTCTTACAAAAAAAAAAAACTGATGATCTTCATAATTAACTTCAGTCTGGTGTCATCAGTGTGCACACTACTCTCACTCCTTCCGGACCATCAAGTTGAATTCCCATTAAGTTGGATTCCCCGAAAGTTGAATTCCCATTATGTTGGATTTTCATCAAGTTGGATTCCCATTAAGTTGGATTCCCTGAAAGTTGAATTCCCATTATGTGGGATTCCCATTACGTTGGATTCCCATTACGTCGGATTACCATTACGTCGGATTCCCATTACATCGTATTCCCTATGATTTGTTAGCCGATCGTCCTAAACGCATTTGGTCCAATACGCAGTTCGTCCTAAAGTCTGTGCATTCTTGTCTTATTTAGTAAACAAAATTCTAACCTCAAAACGCCCTGTTCTTTTTGTTTATTAGTTATTTTATCGTAAATAAGTAGATGGAGATAAAATATCAACAAACTTGTCTCCAAAATGATGCCTCGGGATTATTTGATAACGTAATACACCTTATTCTAATTAAAAACTAGTAGATTGAGGTTAGAATTATGTTTAACTTGTTTTTTTTTTATTTATAAATAGTAGTCTAAATACCAACTTTCACGTTTCTAACTTCAAAAAGGAATGACTTACAAACAAACGTCTACCCCTCTTTTTACCACTTGGGGGTTGAATTTCAAAAAATCCTTTCTTACTGGATCCCTACAATATAAATCTACCGCCTGTAAAAAAATCGAGTTTCTATCTTTAGCGGTTTAGGCTGTACTTTAATTTAAGTTTTTCTTTGTATTCCGTTGTGTTTTTCTTATCAACAAAGGTTCATTTAATTATGATTACTGTGTTTTATCTTCATTTAAATGCAGTTTAAATCATTAAATACCACTTGCCATAACGGTGAAGGAAAACATCGTGAGGAAACCTGCATATCAGAGAAGGTTAAAACCCTTCGAAGATATGCGAAGTCCCCAACCCGCATTAGGCTTGCGGACTATAGCCTAAACCCTGTACAGAGGAGCCCCGTGCCCAGCAGTGGGAGGTTTATGGGTTGATGACGATGTTTTGAACTGTAAATGATAGCCAGTCGATATTTTTTATAGTCCGGGCGGTAGTGTCACCCAATGTATGGAGAGGTCAAAATTTGGTATCGGATAAATTCACTTGGCACAGATGTATCTGAGGTCAAACTGAGCTGATTTAGCCCGGTAGCCATCAGTCACCCCCTGGTGGGTGGGGAGGGGGGGTATTCAAAGTTGCTCTCCGCCGCGCTTCAGATAAAAAATCATATTGGCTTCAATTTACCTATCACCTTGAGTGTGGTATCGTTTTCGGATAAACCATAGATGTGGCTTTCATTTTTATTATAATAATTATACTCTTTGATATCAATTTATTAAGATACATAAGGAAGTTTCGCAACATAAGGTTATATTCTTTGTTTCAACACACAATATTTTATAATATATATACAAAATTATAATTACAAAAAATATGGTTAAAAAGCCCAATTTATGCAGATTTCAAAAACATATAGCTTTATACCATTTATTTGAGACGTGCAAAATAAATAAATAAATAAGACTGCGGGTGGAAAGACTCGCGCGGGTAAATGAAAACTTGAACTAATGTCAAACTGAAACGGAAGAGAAGCTTACGGCAGCAAAATGTAGCCAGGGTGCCGGATATGAATTGCTTGCTAAAAACTTGCTTGAGTTTCAAAAACTGCATTCATTGCCTGTGACATTGAAAGATTGCTTGATCGCACGCATTAATGACCTGAAGCCAGTGCTCATTGAACATGCGGCATGTTGGCATAAAACATGTTATTTAAAAATAAATAATACTAAATTAGACCGAGCACGTTTGAAGGCAAAAAAGTCAGAGGAAGAATTTAATATCACTACCCCTATGACTCGCAGCTCAGTAACGACCGCCTATGACAAAAGTACATGTTTATTTTGTGGGCTAAAGAGTTTCCGAAGGAACTTATTATGCTCAGTAATGAAAAAAAGTTGCAGTGATTATATTATTACATGTGCCACAGAATTAAACGATTACGAACTCTTAGCAAAGGTATCTGATACCTGGCGATTTGATTTCTCTAGGAGCTAAATATCATAATAAATGTTACGTGAATTATAAAAACAGACTTAAATTAACTCTAAATCCAATCCACTCTCAAATGAAATTGAAAAGTCAAGTCCAGGCCATCACATTTTCTGAAATCGTTGCTTATATGAATGATGCGAGAGAAAAGGAAGCCGAAATTCCAATTTTTAATGTAGTTGAGCTTGCAGCAAGGCAAACACAGGCTATGAAAGAATTAGGAGTGGATCACGTTGTACAGTCGTACAAGCTTAAAGAAAAGCTATTATTTGCACTTAAAAATATGTGGAAGGACGTATTTCTACCGGGTCGGTCTGAGATGTAATGTTTTGACGACCACAACGTCCTTTTGTGATTTGATCGTTTTGAGATCAATTTGTTTTGACTTGAAGTCCAATTTATTTTCAGATAGACGTTGTATGATAATTGTACATAAAGTATATATCTTTTTAAAGCTGAGTTATTTTTCTTTCATGTTCGTTTTTTTTTTGCACAAGGTGTCCGTATTTTCAAAGAAACTCACCATTTAATAAAAAAATAGTTAATCTTATTGTCATCATTTGTTGTTATACCTTGTACAGTTAATGAGATATCGCCCGCTGACAGACAGACGGTTGGACAGCGGAGGTTTAAATTTTAGGGTCCCGTTGGCGCCCTTTGGGTAAGGGACCTTAAAAATATAAACAGGGTATTGTTGAATAATGTATCAGTGGAGATTTGACTGGCAAGGTCAAACCTAAACTTGATAGAAGGACGCTGATACACAATAATGTGTCAATACACAACTATTTAGCAATAAAGCGTCAACCCTCAATACTATAACTAAATAATTGTGCGATGACACATATTTGCATAACAGCGTCCTAAAAACCTATAGTTTTTGCCGAGACTCTCTTAAAAGGACAGAACTCTAGGTGCTATTAGTTTCGTTGTTTCCATTCATCTAGTACAAAACAACTAGGCGGAACAGAACAGGAGAACCAGGACTGAATCAGTTTTTCTTGAAATTTTCAAATATCAGCGCTAATTCGGATCAGAGTCGTCTAATCACTACATATTATAAAACAAAGTCCCCCGCCGAGATAATTTCAAAAAGTATTGAACGATTTTCATGCGGTTTATTTATGGGTGTTAAAGAGAATTCACATTAACCGAAGCGAAGCCAGGGCGGGTCGCTAGATTTAAATAAAAACGATATGGTAACATAATACACTTTGTTAGTTTATTTAGTAAGAAAACCGATTATTTTCGTTTACTTTTTTCCCAACGAGACTGTACATGAAATGTCTCAAAAATTAACTCCTTATGCCTGATTTGTCAGAAAATGACATCAAACTCGAGGTGGCTTGGAAAATTGAAGCCAATATGATTTTTGAATATGATATCTGAAAGACAATGAGATTTGAAAAAAAACGGACTATGAAGTTTGATTTTTTTTCAGATAGACGTTACATGACAACTATATATAATATATATATTTTTTAAAAGCTGAATAAATGTTCTTAAAGATATTATTTTTTTCTTTCCAAAAAATTTAGTATTTTTAAGGAAACTGACTATTTAATAAAAAAACCGAAAAACAATTTTGATATTTTCGTAAATATTTTACTTTTTTTCTATGAAACTGTACATAAAATGTCTCAAAAATGAATTTCTCATGCCCGATTTATCCGAAAATGATACCACACTTGAGATAGTATGTAAATTGAAGCAGATATGATTTTTTATATGAGGCGCGGCAGAGTGTAACTTTGAATACCCCCCTCCCCACCCACCAGGGGGTGGCTGATGGCTACCGGGCTAAATCAGCTCTGTTTGTCCTAGGATACATTTGTGCCAAGGGAATTCATCCGATACCAAAATTTTGACCTATGGTCGTTACCGCCCGTACTATTACAGAGTATGTGTTATAACTACTTATTAAGTTTTATAATGACAAGTTAGGAAGTGGACAAGTTAGAAAATATCCATGACACGTTAATTTCAGTCTACTTTTACGTCAGGGTTGCCTGACTCAACTCGGTTGTGCTATAAAAGCTACCTTCATAGTGAGAAACCAACTTAATGGGACTCAACATAATGGGAATTCA
The DNA here is from genome assembly GCA_923062465.1 of Acleris sparsana. Lineage (NCBI taxonomy): Eukaryota > Metazoa > Arthropoda > Insecta > Lepidoptera > Tortricidae > Acleris > Acleris sparsana. Next base: position 7,249,228 of record OV281311.1, on the reverse strand, counting down.
ACATTCGGGGAATCCAACTTAATGGGACTCAACATAATGGGAATTCAACATTCGGGGAATCCAACGTAATGGGAATCCAACTTGATGGTCCGGAAGGCTCTCACTCAACAACACGACTTACTGCGTCCTACTACGAGTACTTCACGAGCAGGTACACGACTCACTGTGTACTCCACTCACTCCTCTTCTCCACCTACGCTCGCCAACGCGGCTCTGAGGTCTACTGGAGACATCCACCACTGGCACTTGCAAGCGGTAATTTCAACGCACAGACTGCACGTCATCACCATCACTTCCGGTCTCAAAGGGGGCTAGTGTGGCGACCTAGCGACATCTAACGGCAATACATACAACTTCCAACTTCATCCCAATGGACTTCGGTCCCCAGGCATAACACATCCGCCTGGAGAGAGATCTCTCTATTGTCCTCTCTCGGTACACTCTGGTTACTATTATGATATAAATTAAATGAAATAACAGGTGTCGTAGTTACGGAACCCTTCTTGTGCTAGTTCGAATAGTTCGAAAACAAAGAATTTCACGCACAACGGACTACCCCGCCCAAGGAAGAAAATGAGTCTCTGAAAAAAAGTCCTCCTTTTCGAGAATGTTTGAGAAAAATGAAATGGTAACTATATTTTTTCAAATACTATTTTAGATACACTACGTTACTAAAGGTACGGTAACATATAGACGAACTGAGACACATAATAATAATTATATTGTTGTTTGTATTATATTTATAATTGTATGTATTACGTGTGTACTATTTATTTATATTTATGTAATTATCTTGACTGCATTGTGTTATTAAAAGTATTTTTTCCCCGTTTTGTCCAATAAAGTTTAAATAAATAAATAAATATAATTGTCTAAAGATTCTCCGAAGAACTCATTGAGCAGTTGGAAGTGGATTTAAAGCCATACTTCCCTACAAAAACAGGCCGAAGAGGTAAAACAAATAAGTTCTGTACATATTCGGGCCATAAGGTGGAGTCAAATAAAACTACACTATTTTATTTTTTATTTCAATACGTATAAAAGTACATTTTGAAGAACAAATAATCAGTTTATATACTCGCCGCAATTTCCGAGACGCTCTTTTAACATTCAGAGGGCTATAACATCAAATCAATAGAGTGTCATTGATTTCTTTGTTCGTTGGAAATTTAATTCACTACGGATATTAAATTTTACTAAAAAGCACAAGGGCAAGGATTCTATGTTAATGGGTATATACCGATATAATCATCACACAACAAATAAAATTGGTTCATTATGTTGGCGTTGTATAAACAAAGATCGTACCGCGTCCCTTACTTTGGATAAGGACCAAACCCGAACTTTAAGGCCCGTATTAATAAACTGATCTCAACTCTAATGCTCGTCTCCAGAAGCGTCAAAAACGACAGTGTTCTATGGTTTGGGTTTTACTTTGACGTATCTTGTGACGAGCCTCACAGTCAAGATGAGTTTATTAATACGGCCCTAAGAGCACCAAATCTACATGTGTAGCCTAGCCCGGATAGTGACGAAAGAAATTGATACTTTAGTATAGGCACTGCATTACTCCGAAAGCTCAACAAATATGGAATTGTGGTTAATGGTGTTGGTCACACAAATGTCATCCTACTCTTTAAGTTTGTTTCTGTAATTAATTCCTTGTTGTGTCTGTTTGTTGATAAATAAAAAAAAAGCGTAATAATCGGCAGATGTAACCTGATGTGTGTGAAAACTTAACGCCAATAGAACAATTTTTTGACAAAAGTTTTGAAGATTTTCAACCTGAAGGACCCGTGCCTTTGCTTGATTCACGCAGAAGCTCCCTTTTAAGAGCCAGAAATATATACCTACGTTTTAGATACTTTTTTCAATTAAATACCCTAGGAAAGGATTATGGGAAAATCCAAAAGTAATACTTAGATTTTTGTTGTTATGTCATTGATGGAAACGAAATAGCAGATGAATTGGCTAGGAACGATGCTGACAACCCCCTGGTCGGGCCGGAGCCGTTTTGTGGCATAACAAAACGAAAAACCTTTTCCCTGCTAAGCGACCTTTTGGGCGATCGAGCTAGGACAAAATCACTCGAAATCACTTATAAAAGGGTTCAGAAGCAATATCTCCAACGAGATTCTACAACTCAAAAGAGACTTGCGCAGTGACTAGGATCCTAACTGGCCACTGCAAACTGAACAGACATCTGTTTGTAATGGGTATGAAACAAGACGCGACATGCAGGTTCTGTCAGGAGACAGAGGAAACAGCATGCGCATCAGAAGTATCTACTTAGGGCGACATAATATGGACCCACAAGAGATACAACTCCTCACTGCCCAAAGCATCTGGAGATTCCTAGACGCAACGGGCCTTTTGCGGTGAGCTCTAAACAAAGGGCTGCCACAAAAGATCAGCAATGGCCGAAGCGGCACACAAGGCCCACCTCAACCCCCCCAATAATAAAAGGATTGTGTGCCAAAAGTTTAGGCAGATAATCTGTAAAAAGATGGCGAATCTGAAAAAAAATATCCATAGAAACTGATTAAAAATAAAACTAATAATGATACGGGTGAGGGTTCTTTTGGGTCTGTACCTGAACCTTTCACCAGTTATATATCGAACCACAATATGCGTCGAGGGATGGCATAAACGCTTGAACAGCAGTATTCCTCTCAAACCAGATTTTCTCTTGTTTGTAAACAGACTCAGAAAAGAGGCCAAAGGAGGGTGCGCAAATTGGCCTATATACAAAAATACAAATACAAAATACAAAATTCTTTATTTCATAATATACACTTTTTCTATACTAAGGTGATGGCGCCACCCGGTAAGCAAAAAAAAGCTTGTGTTAGGTGGCGCCGCTTTTCCTTTAGGTTACATGATTTTTATATTATGCTACTTATATTTTGTTAACCAAGTATAATCAATTTCAATTTACTGGCCAAAATTCCAGTTTGGACTAGTTTCACAATTAGTCTTGCAAAATTAAAATTAAAAACTATAAATTAAAGATGTATGCTATGATTGATTTATGTGAAATTAGGCACTGTGTTCATGACACCAAGCAATCAAAATCAAAGAGTGTACCTCTCTCTCTCCCTGTGTGTGTGTGTGTGTATGTGTGTATGATTGATTGTATGTATGTATTTATGTATGTATGTATGTGCGTGCGTGTGTGTGTTTGTATATGTGTGTGTGTATGTGTGTGTCTAAGTGTGTATTTATACAAGGTTATTGTACCAAAATCTCTGTCTCATCATAAGATATGGTCTTAAGCCAATTTCTATATGACCAATAACAACAAGCGATATGTCACCGGATAGGTAATTCTAAGTTGTAAAACTATTTCTATGGCAGGTAGTTCGAAATCTTTGTGTGATAAAAGTTATCGCCGTGCAAAGACAGCGGTGTTTCAAAGTAATTATGCAAACGTCCTCTACGTAGGCGTCCCGATGTTCCCGATTTTTTAAATATTTCTCACAGTTATTTGAGGTTTCCCACTACACTAAATCGTTGTAGAATTAAAAAGCATATCCGATGATATAGTGCTTATTGTTATTGGTTTCTAGGCCAGTGTTCATACATTTCTGCCCATCCTCCTTTATTTGAAAAAAGCAGGAGGAAGAGTGACATCGTATTCTATTTCGACAACAAACTGTTACTTAAGTTACACTGTGGTGATACTGATTAATGCCGTTTCTATCTGAAATGACACGCCACAGAAAGCATATATAAACTAATAATATAAAATAGCTTCATTTTCCGCTATAAATATTGTTTGTTTTGTTTCTTTGTAACTCGAGAAGTCTTTGGTTTAAGTATAGGCGTATTTACAGCAGTTCGGTACAAAATATAATAGTTGCTGGTCTTAATGTTTTTTTTTCCTAAACTATACTACCTTCCACTCTTGAAGCTTAAATTAATATCAAATACGAGTTAATTCAATCAAAAGATACGGCTGTTTATATCATTGGAATTTTGTACATTATAAATTAGGTACAACATTTAATATGATTACTAAAGATTTAAAATAAAGGGAAAAAGGCGGGCATTTGAACACACTGCCAATGAAAAGCGGCGATAACATTTTAGCTGAATATACAGTTAGTAGCACAAGTGAACCAATGTTCACTACTCTGGCATGTACCTTAACTTTACATAAAAACGATAAAAAAATATTTTGATATTTCACTATTTCTGTTAGTATACTATGTAGAGATAGTCTGCCATTACATAATTACAGATTGAAGTAATGCATTTTATAAAAGGTCACATTAGTATTGAATCAATTTTGCACCGACCTCTTTTGGTACCAGGCCGTTTGATGAATTGGACTAAAAACTAAACTTATATCCGATGTGCATTTAGTTTCATGATCTGTCATGTTATCATTCACGATTTCTCTTGAATTTATTGACATCGTTGTTAATAAATAATAAAACGTTAGCCATGAGACCGTTTACTAAGCCTGTCAATGATTTGACTAATAAAATGTTGGAGGGAAGGCTGCCTACTAGGAAAATAGACAAGAAATTAACCGTAAGCCAGTCGGCTGTGCAGAGAATGAGACAAAAATGTACAAAACCTTTGAAGAATAACACAGGAGGGCGAACAAAAAAGTTAAGTCCGCAAGACACGCGTAGAATTGTACATTATATGGTCACTGGAGAAGCAAAATCCACATCGCATGCCGCCTCACTCTTACGAAAACAAACAGGAAAGGTAGTAAGTAAATGGACAGTGATAAGAAGTCTTCAGGGTGCAAAATTTCGAGTAGTGGAGAAGAAAAAGAAACCGTTAATTAGTAAGAAAAATAGCATCGAAAAGCATTTTTTAAGAAGTAGGATTAAGAAAAATAAATCCCAGTTCTGCTGAGCATAAAGATGACTTTTGATATACAATCAACTGCAATTGCCATGGCTACGGGATTGTCAGCAAGAAACGTACAACTAATTGTAAGTGAGGGAAACAGTGTGGAATGGAAAGTGAAGTTTTCTTCACCAAGAAGGCCTACCAGACGAGAAAGAGGAAATTCCCACGATCAATAAACCAAGACAAGTTTTTAGCGAAAGATGGAGTTATTAAATGTGGTTATACATACTAATGTATTAAAACTTGAGACTTTTATGAAGTGAATTAGGATTCCGATGCAGAAAGTGACAATTTAAGAGAAAAATGTTCATAGAACGCCATTCAATTCAGCAATAGAGAGGCCAATACACCGTGTTATTGTTGACTTTGATTAACTTCGGCATATTAATAGATACGAGGGCTGCTACTTGTGTATCCCGGAATAGGCAAAACTAGAATTTTCAGATAAAATATTCAACCTGCATGGTAAAATTTAACTTTTTTTTAAACTGGCCATTACATTTTTTTATCGTCTCTGCGATTTTCTTCTGTTTTTACAATTTTGAATTTTCATGTCACCGCAATAATGGAACTCTCACGTGAAAATGTTCGCACGATGAATTATTACGATATCCGGCGTGGCTTATCACAACAACAGTGCTTCGATCAACTTAAATCAACTTTTGGTGATGAAGCACCATCGATAACGACTTTGTATCACTGGTTCAGTGAGTTTAATTGTGGGCGTGGTACGCTCACGGAGGAATCCACAGAAGGTCGCCCGAAATCGGCCGTTATACCACAAAACATAGATGCTGTGCGTAAACTAATAATTCAATATCGTCATGTTACATATCGCGAGATAGAGGCAACTCTAGGCATTAGTATGACGAGTATACATAAAATATTACACGAAAATTTGGTTGTAAAAAAGATTTGTTGCCGTTGGATCCCGCACAATTAAATAATTAAACAAAAACGAGTTCGTATTGAATGGTGCATAAAAATGTTAACAAAATACAACCATGATGAGTCAAAAGCTGCTCACAAAACTTACACAGGTGCCGAATCCTGGATCTATTCGTATGATTCCGGAACTAAACAGCAATCCACAGTGTGGGTGTTCAATGAACCAAACCCAACTAATGTAGTACGTGCAAAAATCACTCTGAAGAAAATGGTGGCGTGTTTTTTGTGATGAATAGCCATATGGCTACAGTGCCACTAGAAAATCGTAAAACAGTTAAGTCGGAATGGTACACGACCATTTGTTTGCCCGAAGTCTTCCAGGAAATACGGAAGTGTAACCAGCGACGTAAAATAGCTCTTCACCATGACAATTCCAGCTGTCACACCTCAGCCGAAACAACTCGGTTTTTGGAAAGTCACAAGATCGAATTAACGGGTCATCCGCCGTACAGCCCTGATTTAGCACCCAATGACTTATATTTCTTTCCAAGCGTAAACACTTAATTACGTGGTCAACGATTTTCGACCCGTAAAGAAGATGTCGCTGCATTCAAAAGTCACGTATTGGAGATACCTCAATCAGAGTGGAAAAAGTGCTGCAGATATTGGTTTCAACGTGTAACGAGGTTGTTACAACCTCCTTTTTTACGTTCCTGGCCACTCTTTCATTTCGTTTTAATCTTTCTAAATTCAAAATTGTTTATGATCCATTTTTTTATATCGATCGAGGAGATGACTCTAGATTATCTTTCTGACGAGACACGGGTCCCGTGTCTCCCTGTTTCATTACATTTAATTTTTTTTTTTATAATAAAATAATTCTGTAACAAATCCTTCTATTTACATAATATAATATTTGAAGAATGCGAGTTATTTAAGTCTCCCCGATACTTACCATCCTACCGTTAGAAATGGCTCTCCGGCGGGGAATCGAACCCCGGTCTCCCGCGTGACAGGCGGGGATACTTACCACTATACTACCGAACGTATGCAAAAGTGCATCGATTATTAAGGAGAATACTTTGAAAAACAATAAAACCAAATTTAATCATATATGTTAGTTTCATTTTCTTATTCCGGAAACATAAATAGCAGCCCTCGTACATCCATAGAAACAAAATGGTAGATCGGATTTTTAAATACATATTCCAAAAAAAAGTTTTTCCGTTTTAGCATTAAGTAATTAAATGTATGTACGTCAAATATGTAATATTTCATTTTTGATCAACACACAACACACAATTCTGTGTCATTGTTTTTTTTATTGAAACGTGACCATAGCAAACCTTCTGTAACGACCAATAAAGACTGAGTTCAGTATGAACCAATAGTGGCTGTTGTTTAAACATTACCATAGAAACCCCTTTTGTAACGACCAATAAAGACAGAGTTCAGTTTAACCGATAGTGGCTGTTGTTTAAACGTGACCACAGCAACCATTTTTAACCGACTTCTGTGACTGAAAGATTGAGATTGAAGATTGCTGATTGGACGTTTTCATGATTTAAATGTCGGCATTTATATAGAATATAATATAGGTAATGGGTGATTTCAACGCCAAGAACTCAGCCCGTGGTTGTCCAGCTACTGATGCTCTCACTGCACTTAGAGGGGGCACTGCGGCGGGACTCTGTCTTTTTAAAATCAGGGTTCGTAACCGACCTGTGTTCGGTCACAGGGCAGTTCCATCGTGGATCTGTCGTTTGCACGCCGCGTCTACGGGTGGGAAGTCGTGGAGAACGTAGAGACGCTGTCAGACCATCTCTACATGATTCGCTTTCATAAATCTGCATTCTCCGCGGTTCCGATTCAATCGGGACGCGCGGTGTTGCATGGTGACAACCCACGGTGGTGAAGCGGTTTGACAGGGAAATTTTCATTGAGGCTTCCCTGGTCGAAACCTATTTTGGATGCCTCTGGATAGCACCGCAAGCGTTCATGAGGAGGCTGTGGCGTTAAGCCAGTCAATGATTCGCGTCTGCTATGCGTCGATGCCACGTGAGGGACCTCAACCGCCGTAAAGGCAACTGTAGTGGTGGTCTGCTGAAATTGCGGAATTAAAAGATAAAAAAAGATAAAAGAAATTTATTCAGTAAGTATGCCGCTCGGGCACTTTTACACGTCAAGATACTACCACAAGACATTACGTACTGCGTGTGTAGTTGAAAGGCGCCAGTACCAGAGGCAACGACGAAAGAGACGCCGAGTCAGCGTTGCGTGATGCCTGCAAGACGGCAAAGCGCACGCTTCGCAAGGCCATAAGCGAAGCAAGAGACGGAGCGAGAGAAGAGATGCTGGAGACTCTGAATAGAGATCCATGGGATCCCTATTGCATGGTGCGAGGGAAACTTCGGCCGTGGGGCTCCCCCTTAGACGCAGTCTCCAGCCTCAGCTGTTGGAAGCAGTGGTGGGAGCTCTCTTTCCCCACAGGAAGGAACATACACCTCCATCTATGGCCCTGTCTGCAAGGAATGAGGTAATTGCCGTGGCCGAGGAAATACCGCCGGTATCTTCTGGTAAATTTGTGGCCGCGATTCTTCGGCTGCGTGCCAAGAAGACGGACACGGGCCCAGAAGGTATTCCAGGCCGTGCATGTGTGCTTGCTGTGGTAGCATAGGAGGAGGGTCAGGGGGCTCTTGGATGCCTGTATCACCCAAGGTCGTTTCCCACAGCTGTGGAAGATCGGCACACTTTTCCTCCTGAGGAAAGAAGGCCATCCAGTCGATTCTCCCCCAGGGTATTGTGCTCCTAGACGAGGTAGCGACGCTTTTCGAGCGTATTATTGCCAATTTGGGATGCCGCTCAAAAGTTTTGTCAGGCGGTCGTGGAGCTGAAGGAAGAGGCGGAGAGAATCAGAGAGGCAAGCGCCCGTAACTCGATTCGCAGAGTGTCACACATAACCACCGTGCCTTCCCCTGGTACCTGCGGTGATATGCGTAAAAAAAGGGTTAGGTTAGGTTCCCCCCGACTGTGCTGCCTCTTGCTGTGGTGGGGGGCTTGCGAGTCTCTGTGATCCCTAAAGCTATACCGGACATTCGTGGACGAATTTTATGGGGACGGCCCGTTCAAAATGACACCAAAACCATTTTACCAGGTAGAGAACATTTTTTTAATAATCACTTTAAATGGGATTACGAGCCAGCTCTTGCACAGGGAATGCAATCGGCCTATTTAAATGTTAGCGACATTGGAATTATTTGGAATAGGCCGATCAATCAATTAGGGTGTTATGATCACTTTCAACGGGCAGTTTGAAAAAAAACGAAAGAATTGAAATGTTCTTCTACTAGGCATATTACTGGGTAATTAGCACTTTTACCCGTGCACTTCATACCAGAAGGGCTTTTGACTATTAACGAAATGGTACCAAACAATGAGCAATGTGAAGCTTCTCTAAAAAAACTTTGACTTTGACTTTGACTTTGAAAACATCACTGTGAAAAACATGTCTAGAACGTTTAGCGTCGCTTAAGCATAATTAATAAACAACATGTCAGTGCACTGTGTTCCCTGGCTTATTTTTTATTTAAAGACTTATATTAGTTAGATTAGAAGGTTTTCAGTTTTTGGAAAAGATGATCCCCTTTATATCTCAGTTTGATAAAATGACTTTATTATTATTATTTGTTTACTTTTACTGACTATACATTGTCCAACTGCTGCTTCGTCTAAGGGAGACTCTTTCTAGTTGCTAATCTACCTGAGAATCATAATAATAGTAATTTTCGGGATGTTACAAATAATGCCAAATAAAGAGAACCGGTTTTTATATCTTCAGTGGCGGATCCGCGGGGATGGGCAAGTACGTCATGACCACCCCCTTCGGCGCTCTAAGATTTAAGTTATTGTAAATAAAATACGAGAGACGCGAGTTACTAAATAACAAGATATGATAATGGTACCGTGGTGGTAGTAATCGTCACGCGCGCGGTTGAACAACCGTTTCAGTTACTCGATTTTTGCAAACTGCATCTATCGATATGAAAAAGACTACAGATGCGACTAAGGACACGATAGACGGAATTGATCCCAACTCTACAGAATTCTATTACAGATTCCCAATTTTACGGATTCCCAATTCTACAGATTCCCAATTCTACAGATTCCCAATTCTACAGATTCCCAATTCTACGGATTCCCAATTCTAAAGATTCCCAATTCTACGGATTCCGAATTCTACAGATTCCCAATTTTACAGATTCCCAATTCTACACATTCCCAATTCTACACATTCCCAATTCTACACATTCCCACCACCAAAACCACAGATTTCTAGTTCTACAGATTCCCAGCTTATTGTATGTTGGCTTTACTACCAGCTCAGTTTATAGCAGAAGGGCATATAGGAAGCGTGAGTGAAATACCAGAGAATCATAGTAATCTCGTCAATTTTACTATATTTGATGAGTATTTTTCAAAATTCTGGTTGAAACGTATTAGTACAGATGTATTTTCCTGTGCCGATGAAACATTTCGCACAAACAATGCTTTAGAAGGCTGGTATCATAGGCTAAATGCCAGAATTAATCGGAGTCCATCTTTTTTATTGTTCATTGACATATTCACTTGCCTGTGAAAAAACGTAAGGCATATGATATTAAACGGAACACACAAATTAGAAAAAATATACAAGACTATAACTGAAAAAATACAAGTGAAAGAATGTATACAACGTTTAGCAGCACTAAACTAATCAATGTTTATAGTTTATAATAATGAAGCATTTTATTTTTTAGGGGTTGGTAGCGTTAAGTTTCACGTTTAAGTATAATTGTTACGAATAAAACATTTTAACATAACAAAAAAAAGTTTTGTTTTTCATTTAGGCAATATGGATTATACGTGTACTTTGTTGTACTGTGTATTTTTGTAGTGAACCTACGTATTAAGTTTTTTTTCAAGCTAAACTAAACATCGATGGACTAGATTGGCTAAACTTGTGGCAACTAGATCAGGAAAAGCTGTAATGACGCGAGCAGCAATAAACCTTAGAAAACTTGGCTATAAAGGCATTGCCCAAGCAAATATAATATAACATAGCAAATATGGCTATATTTAAGTATTTTCAATTCAATCTTGTCTCTTTACTTATGGGACAGCCAAGTTATGTTATCCACAAGAAGTTGCTAGAATAAATTTTGTTCAAGATAACGCAACCATTCATACAGCAAGAATCGTAAGAAATTAGTTCAACAATAAGGTCTTATCTTCGATAAACAAAGAACTAAAGCCACTAAGGCACTGGTCCCACCGCCGGCTACAGACTATAAGCTAGTAGAACTATGAACTACAAAAGACTGGGCGAGCGGCGAGAAGTTTTGATAGTTTTGACGCTCGGCAGGCATCGGCGAGTACCGCTGAGCTAGTTTTATAGTCGATAGCTTTTATCGCTGCGGTCAACTAGTAAACAGCGGTCCCACCCCAGATATCGGCGAGCTCGGCGAGCAACTAGTAAAATTCTGTACTAGAAACAGTTGACAATCGGCGGGAGGCTAGTAAAAATTCTATGGAATTATAGCTTACTAGCCGGGCGTTGGGAGAGTGTCCTCGCCGGCAGTGTGAACAGCGAGCGATGAACTATAAATATATATCTCACTCATTTATTTACACGGAAGCGAATATCTTTTGTTCGTTTCTTGGGCTAGAAAAAAGTCGATAGTTCATATCTCACTCGCCGGCGGTGGGACCAGTGCCTAAGGGAGTGTACACAAAACTGCGATGCGACGCGTTGCGAATTCGCAACGCACAAAATTACGACACGAATTGCTGTGTTGCGATTTAGTGCGCAAGGCGTCTCCCAGGGTGATCATTCCTTCGACGACCGTCAACCGTACTAAACGTATTTTAAATTGAAAACTAGATCGTGACATGGATCGTAAAAAGATGTGTGCACTTTTGTTATTGCTTAGGAGATACAGGAAAAAGAAACAAAGAAGATTTTGGGTTCATCCATTTATTACTATTATGAATCCCGATGGGAACTATTTCCATCTAAAATGTGAAGCTCTGAAAACCGACGAAAAAAAATTTGTTGAGTATTTTAGAATGAGCATATCTTCATTCGAACAGCTTTTAAGTTTATTATCACCATATCTTCAGAAACGATCGTACAAGGGGAGAATTCTTGTTATGCCTCTGGATATGATTGGAATCACTATCCGGTAAGTAAAGTAAAACAATAATTGATAACATTCGTTTTTATTAAGAAAAGAGTTTTCCAAATATTACAATAGATAAAATTTACGTAAAATCAAAGTTTTCTTCAGTTGAAAGTGTGCTTAATATGCTTGAGTTAGAAAAATCATTAATAGGTGAATCAATTTGATCTGATATGTTACTCGCAGATGACTGTGGACGTATCAGTGGCGTTTGTTGAGATGTAGCAAAATGTTGAGTTTGGTAGCCACCCACTGGTAGTTGCTATTCGGATAGTAGTAGCCATGAGGTTGATGCAATTCTGTTATAATTTGAAGAACTCTGCTCTGAAACATTAGTGTTTTATTGTCATCTAATCATTCAAGTGATGGTAGAATACCTTTACAAAAAGATATGTGTCTATTCTCCGGTTCTTTTAAAATCTTTACAATATCATCTGCTTTTGGTAACGTGTTTTAGATGTACCTTCTTGATTATCTGGCTCATTTTCTGATTCATTTATACTGGTAGTGGTCTCATTTTGTAATTTTTTCTTAATAAATTGTAAATTGTAATTGTTGGTATTCTATTATATTTTTCGATCCAGACCCTGACCTATTTGCATCTTTGAGTTTCTTTTCATATTTATTAAAGGTATCCTTAATCCCCCCCAATCTATTTATTACTAAATTACCTGCAAAAAAAAATAGACAATATTTAATTTATACTCGTATATGTTTATATCGTTTTAGGTTAGTGTTCTTTACTTTTCGAGTTTGTTATTTATTTATGTTACAGATTCCTAGCGACCGGAAATGAAATCAGAAATATACATATCGCTTATTATCGAGGAATAAGTACAGTTGCTAAGATAATACGATCAGTTTGTTGTGCAATATGGAAATTTTGTTTAAATGAAAACATACCAAAAATAACGCAACAGCTGTTTGAAGAAATTGCTGCGAACTTTGACAAGAAAGCCAACTTTCATAACTGTATTGGAGCCGTTGATGGGAATCGTATTCGTAGTCCCTCAAACAGTGGATCACTTTTTTAATTACAAGGGCTACAATTCAATAGTTTTGTTGGCTATTGTTGACTCGAAGTACAGACTCATCTATGTGGACATAGGAGCATATGGAAAGGAAAGCGACTCCACTATTTTCCACAACACGAAACCGTACGACTTACAGATTTTCAAAAACCGGTTCCATTTGTTTTTGTCGGAGACGAAGCTTTTTCTATTTCGAATAATGTCATGCGCATGCATACTCTGGCAAGCATTTGTCTGTTAAACAAAGAGTATTCAACTACCGTTTGAGTAGGGCAAGAAGATATGTCGAGTGTACTTTCGGCATACTGGCCAATAAGTGGCGAATATTTCACCGGCCCATTAACGTCACATATAATTTTGCAATAGACATTGTTAAGGCTTGTTGCGTATTACATAACATTGTGATTAACCGTGATGAATTAGACACCCCAGTTGAAATGTTGATAGATGATTCCGAACTACAACCACTTCAACAAGGGTCGAATGTAGGTAGTCAGGTAGTAAGTGCAAATATAATAAGAAAAGAATATTCGGATTACTTTACTAGTGAAGTTGAAGCTGGCAACTCCAAAAAAAATAAGAATATACAATGCGGCTTACACTTGTTAGATTATTTAAGTATTTCTTTAACTGTTAAGCATGTAATAATGAATGCCTAGCTACGAGTAAACATTTCAAATCTTATTTACTAAATCACTTTTATTCAAATATTCTATATAATTTGTTCTTAACATAAAAATTATCAGTGAATAATAATCAGTGTACTCGTTAACCCATAAATTCGAATAAATAATCATGAAATTTTGTATCCTATAATGTTTTCCATTACTTCTGAAAATATCGATGTGTCAAGCCAACATGAAAATCTTTCAAGTACCGTACAGTGCCCACATTGCCCCAGATCTTTCAAACGCAATGGTTTACAACGTCATATACGTGCAGCCCATGATGACCATTCAAGCACGCAACGAATTTCTGCCTCAGTCGTGCACACATCACGTCTGGAAGATGCTTTTGGATCGCCCTAACTTAACAATACAGGATTAAAGACAGGTGCTTGGCAAAAACGTTGGGATAAAGTATGTTGTCTACATGGTAAACTTTACGATACCTTTTCTTTGGATGCAAGGCGGTGTGTTACGGCAACCTCCATGTTGTGTGGGTGTCCGATCGGTTCGCATACCTCATAACACATAGTCACTTCCTTGTCGCGCGTGATTGTATCAATGCCTGGTTCTCAGCTCTTATGTATAGCCTCAAGACCCGGAAAAAGTAGAAGCCATACAAGCAATGAAAACACCAACAAATAAAACAGAACTACAGAGACTACTAGGAATGATCACATACCTAAATAAATTGATTCCCAATATGTCCAACCTAACAAATCCACTTAGAGATTTGTTACATAAAAATACAAGTTTTACATGGGAAATTCATCACGAAGAAGCACTCAACAAAATAAAACAAGTACTTCAGAGCCCTCCAGTACTGAGACTATATGATGTAAATAAACCGGTAACATTAACTGTAGATGCAAGTTCAAAAAATCTTGGAGCTGCACTTCTTCAAGAAGGACAACCAATAGCCTATGGAGCAAGAGCATTAACCAAATCTGAACAGAACTATCCGCAGATAGAGAAAGAAGCACTAGCTATACTGTTTGGATGTAAGAAGTTCCATGAATATGTTTATGGTAAAGAACTAACAGTTGAGTCAGACCATAAACCACTTGAGACAATTTTCAAGAAAAACATACAATCTGCTCCAGCTAGGTTGCAACGCATAATGTTCAATCTTACACAGTACTCACCAAAAGTCATTATTTAAAAAGGGCACCGAAATACCCTTAGCAGACTTTCTTAGTCGAGACTGTGATGCATCTGCCCTTAAATATGAACAAGAAGAAAGTTTGAAAGTGGCAGTCATACTACCAATGTCATTAGATGCTAAAGAAGAACTAATTAATGCTACAAAGGAAGATCCACATCTACAGTTACTTCTAAAGACAATAATGCAAGGATTTCTAGAAAATGACAACGAACTTCCTACAAAAATACAACATTACTCTAACTTTAAAGAAGGACTAAGTTATCTCAAAGGAATTATTTTCAAAGGCGATAAAATTGTAGTGCCAAAATCACAAATTCCTAAAATGTTAAAGAATATTCATCAAGGACATCTAGGGATACAGAGCTGCTTAAGAAGAGCCCGACAATTCCTTTACTGGAAAGGACAACATGACGACATCACAAAACTAGTCAGAGGCTGCTCTGTCTGCGAACAAACACAAAGAGACAATATCAAAGATGCAGTGCTAGTTAAAAGGATACCTACGCTTCCATGGCAAATACTCGCATCAGATTTGTTCGAATTGAAAGGAAAAATTTACCTGGTAATATGTGACAGTTACTCTGGATACAACCTAGATTTTCAACAGCTAAAAGGTCAGTCATAATATGAAGTAATTGAACAACTTAAAAGATGGTTTTCTGTACATGGAGTGCCAGAGGAGCTACAAACTGACAATGGAACACAATATATGTCCAGAGAATTCAGGATATTTCAAAAGGAGTGGAGATTTAACCATGTCACTTCCAGTTCACATCACCATCAAGGTAATGCTGCTGGTAATGGGGCTTGCTGAAAAAGCAGTTCAAACAGCAAAGAACATAATAAGAAAATGCAGCATTGACAAGTCATATGTCCAACTCGCTTTATTAAATTGGAGAAATACACCACGAAATGATCAGTTGGGTTCACCTAACCAACGTCTCTTCAGCAGGATTACTAGATCTCCAATACCTACAATTGATAATAATTTAAAACCGAAAATAGTCCAAGGAGTCACAGCTGAACTAAAACAATTAAGAGAGAAACAAGCTTACTACAGTAATAAACATACTACAAGACCAGTCAATTTTGAAATAAATGATAAAGTCAGACACAGTGGCTCACCGACACTGGGAAGGAGCAAAAGTGGTAGAAAAACCTGAAGGTCTACAAAGATCTGTAATAATACAAACAGATCAAGGCCGAATCTTACGACGAAACTTCAGTCATCTGCACAAGACACAAGCAGACATAACCAGAAACGGGGTGGTAGTACCTGAAACTAAATCTACAGATGAACCAGCAGTACAACAAGTTCCGGCAGATTGTCAATCACCAGCTGTTTCATTACCAAGTACTCCCAATCACATGTCGGAGTCAATTTGTAGGTTAGCCGGCGGCTTCATTCCAGATACTGAGTCGTTCGTAGCCATTTTAAGACTTTCGTACTTACTTTCTTATTTTGTTATAGGTACGTATTTTATTTTACGCATTATCACTTCTGACACCATGTAATGATAGGGTTCTTTAATAAAAGTGACCATTTAGTTATATTATAATTATTTCAGAACTTATATTGCATAACATCGGCCATGTCCATTTTGTAAGGAAATTATTTAATTGTAATTACTTACTAATGGAATGAAATTACATCCTTTTTAGGGTCCGTGCGACTCCTACACCAATTTACGATGCACGTCGGCATCGTTGTTGCCATAGTTTATCTTATCAACTTGATGGTGGTGGCATCCGTCCGCCCGCCACTATCCAACGACCAAGGCAGGAAAAGGGATCAAGGTCTAAAGCTAAGATCACCCGAGATAAGACTCGTATGGATGATATGAGAGTCAAGAAGGGAGACCAAGCTATGATTGACCTCCAAAAAGAGCTCGACAAGAGGTTACACTTCGGCTTCAGCACGGAGTTTAAAGCTGCTATGACTCAAGCTAGCAACGTCACCGATCAGGCTCAAGTTCTTGCGATAACAACTCGTGCCATTGGCCTGTACACACAAGCTGTTTTCACTAAAACACAGCAAACTGTACGAAGTTTACCTGAATGCACACCCTACGATCATTATAGGGTATCTCTTGCGCAACATGAGACTAGGTGCATAGCTGTCCAGAAGCAACAGGTCATGCCGTACAATAGTGACAACGCTAACCATGCCCGTCCAGGGCTTACAGTTGAGCAGCGGGAAGTTATGGCTGGGAATGCCGTTAACTTTGGCCCAATTGCCAACGTAATAAATGCAGTTGGAAACTTTGACTACAATAATACCACTTACTATCCTAGAGTTCCATATTCTGCAAATCCCGAACCTCACATCGTGACCTTTTCAAACCTCCGCCGTACTGTCGTTCAGATGAGTCAAAGGGGAACGCCTCAAGAACAGCGCTTAGCGTTTTATCATTCAAACCCTTTACCATTTGCTAGATGGGGACCTGTAATGGCCCCAGGACAAAGGCGCCCAAGAGGCCAAGATCAACACGCTGATTGGCCACTACTGGAGAATCCAGATGACTTCATGCCCGATGATTATGACATCGAAGATCTCGAGCAGGATTGTAATCGCGTCCGTAACTTATTTATCAGTTATTTATAATTATTTTACAAAACTATAATGACAACCATTTGACACAATAACTCAAAGCCTACTGGAAGCCGGTTGAGCACCAAGTATTAGCTCCGCCCATTTCAGCACTAAGTATGTGAAACACTTTTTGAGTGACAGTTATCCTTCTATACTTATTATATTTCGATGGTTTTACCTAAGACTCATGCTGCTGGCCACTGCTTAGATATACTCGTATATGCGGCCGTTGGGTATTTTATGATTAAGTTTAAGTGTAATAATTTGTGAAATATAACTTTGTATGAACACATGAAAGCTTAATTTTAACAGAGATTAATTGAACATCATTTTAAAGCTCAGTACCAATTTCACCAAACGATTTTAAACTTAATCAATGTTAATCGACTGTTAGTTCATACATTATGAATTATGACCGCTGTTAACGCTCTATTCGTCTGTTAAGTTGTTAACTTCGTTTGGTGAATTTGGAACTTAGTTTAGTATTATTAGTGAGGGGCGCGCGATCCTCCTTGATCCTCCTACTGACAGGCTTGCCCTCGAGAGGCTTATGGGGAGGGTGAATCTCTTACAGTGTGGGGATGATGAAGTAATACACAGGGTCTATCCCACGGGGGGCCCGATGCATGGGTACAGCTTTAGGGTAGACTCAGGAGTGTTCCAGGGTCGTGCTATAGAGATGGGGTGGAAAGGTAATTTCCCCATTGCTGAGCGAGGAGGAGGGGGTATCCCCTCGTACGGGTGGGGGCTGCGTGTCAACTACAGGGACTGGGCTAATATGTCTTTCAGAGTGATCACCCTCAGCTCAAGGCTGGTAAATACGCTTACGAGTCAGCACGTCTTGGTAGGCTTTGTACGTCAGTATGAGCCTAGCGGGGTGGAGTATGCAGGCACAGCAAGGGATGCTATGTTTGGCCACTGGCGTGGGCCAAGGGCCCCCGGTAGGTCAGGGGGTGGGGGAAACGACGCCGGTAGCGCCCCCAATGACACGGCGAACCCGGATTTTCGGCCACCGGCCTCGCGCTCTCAAGATACGGGACAGAGCGGCCCATCCCCTGGGTTTGGAGGAGGCACAGAACCCAAGCTGGGGACAGACGACGCCGAGGCTTCTCGGAACCTGGATCACGTGGCGGCAAGGGACACCCTCTGAAGATGAAGGCCGACTGGGAGTATGTACCGGGGGACCTCCGTACCTATGTAGTCAGTAAGGCTGCATCTAGCCCGCGCGAATGTGGGTGCGAGGAGCCGGGGTGGAATAAACACTATACTTCCTTTGACGACTCCTTGAGGCGTTATAGGCTCCCCCAGGAACATTCATGTGACGCTTGCGGGTTGTTCGGGGAGGGTGTGCTGGAAGACGGGCTACACCTGATAGCGCGCACGGCACACCGGGAGGCTCAAAAGGCAATGGTGTGGGTGTACAGAATGGTGAAGGACACACTCGGGACTACGATCTGCTCGCACGACCTCGCATCGTTCCTCAAAAGCCTTTCCGGTGAAGTCAAGAGGGGGGGGAGGTTCTTACACCCCGATTGGCGCTTCCTTACGCATTGGGAACTTATGTTTGGGTACGTACCCTACGGGAAGTCGGGTTCTCTGCTCAGTGAGGTAAAGGACTGGTTGGTCGATCGTAAACACATCGGGGAAGAATTGATGGGGGAAGAGAAATACCTACACTGCATGTACAACGAGGCAGTCTCCTTCCTGAAAAAAGAATGGAGTGTCCCTGCCCCTCTGCCCTCCATGGAGGAGTGGGTGGCTGCCGGTAAGTGGATGCGAGGTAAAGCCGGTACCGGGCAGTCCACCAACATCGTCATCGACGGTAGGAGGAGGAGGACGCGGGCTTTTAAAGGAGTGGACGCAACAGTTATGTCGGATCGTGACCTTGCCAGGCAGCTGGTGTACTCCTCTGCAAGAGGAGATGGTAGTTATGCAAAAGAGTGAAGGCGGTAAGATCCGGCCGGTTGTAAAAACAGGTAACGCCCTCAACAGGAAGATGGACTTCTTGAGCGAGGTAGTGGAGAAGGGACTTTACGGCAGTATGACGTCAACTCTATTTGCGGGTAGTTTCGGCAATGAGCAGGTCGACATGGCATGGTTGGGAGAGGTGAGAGACAGATCAACCCTAAAGGTGCCCCTAGACCAGAGCGGATTCGACCAACACCAAAGTGCTGGAACCATCCTTGCTGTGCTTCAGGCGGTGGGTGACACTTGTATAGATAGCCCTGCCATACCTCAGGAGTACAAAGATGTGTGGAGCGCGATGTGGGCCAGCCTGGCTTCGGGGAATGTCTCTGTTGTGTACGACGGGCACAGACTTAAGTGGGGGAACGGGATACCGAGCGGCTGGAGGTGGACCGCCCTTTTGGACACTCTGCTGAACATCTGCTCCTTCAGGGTGATCAGGCAATGGGCAGAGAAGAACTTGGGTGTGGCGGTCCCGGTTGGTCGCTGTTGCTTTCAGGGAGATGACATACTCATGACCACGACCACTGTAAAAGGAGTAGAGGCTCTACCCTACGCTTACAACCTCGCGGGCTACAAGGTTCACCCGGAAAAGACTTACATCTCCCGGGAGAGGGGGGAGTTTCTCCGGAGGAGTTATGAGACTCTGGGGGTCACAGGGTATGTAACACGCACCCAGCTAGCCCTGCGGTTTAGGAACCCTATTCTCGAGGTCCCTATCTGTAGGGCTGAAAGGCTTCCCGGTAGGGTCCATCTCTGGATGTTGCTTCGCAACAGGGGGGGTAGAGCTCAGGAGATAGCAAATTGTATCATCGAGGATGGCCTGCAAAGTGGGATACCCGAAGAAACAACGCTGGCGTACTGCCTAACACCGTCAGCGGCAGGAGGGATAGGATTGGTTGGGAGCGCGAGGGACGTCGCAGGGATACTAGAGAAGCGGGCTCGTGATCTCAACGTTAACCACTGGGTGACGCCGGAAGTAACCAAGCCATCTCTGAGCCTATTACCATCGATAGGGAAGTGGGCTATGCGACTCTCCGCCCTCGGGGTGGAATTACAAGGCGGGTTCAAAGAGAAGTTCTACCGCCTCCTCGCGCAGACGTGGGGTATCAGGGAAACCGATATGACGGGCAAGGTGGGAGTTGAGTGGATAGTAAAGGAGCCCCTCCGCAGCAGATTGGGGCTTTGAGCATGCTACCACCTCCCCAAACTATGCCCAAGCAAACGGCAGGAGCGAGCGCGCGGTGCAAACAATAAAAAATATTTTAAAGAAAACAATACAAAGCGGCTCCGATCTTTATTTAAATCTACTCAGTTATCGTAACACGCCCCGCGAGAACTTGAGCTCTCCCGCGCAAATGCTAATGGGTCGCATGCTGAGGTGTAGATTGCCCGTACACCCAGATTTATTGCAACCCAAACCAGTACCAGCTAATGAACATAACGTTTTAATTAACAACCAGCAAAAGATTAAGCGGTACTATGATCAGCGTTGTAAAATATTACCTAAATTAAATAAAGGAGATAATGTTATTGTTCTGGATAGGAACTATCGAATGAGGGGGCAAGTGGTGTCCGAATGTAGCTCTCCTAGGTCCTATGTTGTTAAAAATAGGCGGGGAATTTATCGCCGAAATAGAAGGCATCTAATTAAATGTGAACCTCAATACTCTGAACCACAGAGTAGTGGCATAAATAAAGACAATTATGAGTGTGATTCTCATAACAATGAGTCGCTTGAAGAGGATTGCTACGCGTCTGCTGGGTCACTGGAGGACACGGTTATAGAATCACACTCACCTATGATAACAATAAGAAAAAAAAAGTAATTATTTGATTTTGATCGTCATCCCAGTTTTTTATTGTTAATAAAAACTTATTTGTTGGAAGGAAGGGAAGACACTTTAAGCCGGGTACTCACTAGCGAGCTGTAACTGTAGCCGTTGCATGTACTGTAACCAAAAAACACAGTGTGTACGTGGTTCGCAAACCTGCTGCGAGCGGTACGCGTGCAGCTTGCAGCGAGCCGACGTTTACAACGTACTCATTTTTGAGTCCGTAACGTTGCATGTAACTGTAACCGTTACTGTTACCACAAACATAGTGTGTACGTGGTTCGCAAACCTGCTGCGAGCGGATACGCGTAGGCCTTGCAGCGAGCCGACGTTTGCAGCGTACTCATTTTTGAACCTGTAACGTTGCACGTAACAGTAACCGTTACTGTTACCAAAAACATAGTGTATACGTGGTTTGCGAGCCTACGACGAACGCTACACGAGCGACTCGCAGCGAGCCGATGATTGTCGGTTTTTGCCGCGAATCAAAGGGAGCTCGCAGTGCGCTCGTGGACGTCAAGAGAGGTTGTTGCTAGCCGCTACGAACCAGCTGTATTTCTTCCGATATGAGTGAATGGTCAGAGGAAAAATGTCTTTTGCTGATAGACGCCTACAGGGAAAATACCGTACTATGGAACCCTAAGGACAAAGATTACTACAAAAAACACTTGAAAGAAGATGCCTGGGCTAAAATCGGAGGTATAATGAATGAAAGCGGGGCAGCATGCAAACAAAAGATGATAAATTTATTGGCTTCGTATAGAAGGGAGCGCATGAAAATTAACAAATCTGTGGGAACGGGGAAAGGTATTTACAGTGATAAAATTGATATTAATTATTTATTTTTTTAACTTTAAAATATTTTAACTTTTTTTTTATTTTAACATTTCTTATTACAGGAAAAGACGAGATTTACGAAAGTAAATGGTATGCATTTAAGGTGCTAGGATTCTTGAACGATCGTTTCACACCTCGAGGGCAGGCCTCCCCGTTCGTACTCCCCGTACACACTAGAACCTCGTTACTGTATCTGTTTGGTTACAGTTACAGCTCGCAAAATGAGTACGCTCGGTGAAAGCGTTCCGGCGACGCCGTGAGCCGTAACTGTAACACGCGTACACACTAGAACCTCGTTACTGTTTCTGTTTGGTTACAGTTACAGCTCTCAAAATGAGTACGCTCGGTGAAAGCGTTCTGGCGACGCCGTGAGCCGTAACTGTAACACGCGTACACACTAGAACCTCGTTACTGTATCACGCATGTTACGGTTACGGTTCGCTAGTGAGTACCCGGCTGTATATAATTGTAATTTTATTTGGTGTTGGGTAGTTTATATTCTATTAAAGGGAAAGATGTTGTGGGTACTTGTAGAAATACGATAATAAAGGTAGTTGTCATTCAACCGTCTTTGATTAACACAACAGTCAACGACATTGTAACTAGCAATAAAATTAATTAAGAACTTTTTGATAGTCTGTCAAAATTTAGTAATATTTGTAGGCAATTGTATGGGGAAAACGCCAGCACCACCAGCAACCTGACCACCTATGTATACCATAAAGATCTAGTCCGCTACTTTAATCAATAATCATACACTATAAATAGTTCAAAATCACATAATTCGGTGTCAGAATTATCTAGTATTTTAAAGGAAATTTTAAACAACGATTTGAGTGTACAGAATCACAGCTTAATCCACACTTAAATATTTAATGTAATGGGACAAGCAAGGTCGACGGCCGCAAGCAGTAACAGACGTTGTAATGAAAAAGAAATGGAAGGATACAAAATAGAATTTGAAAGGAGTAGGAAGCTTCACAGTTTGGTGTCATGCACACTAAGCAATCCAGGCGACGCAAAAATAAGGCAATTGACAATAAATAACTCATACATTAATCCAGAAGCGACAAATGGTTTACATATGATGAGCGGTACATATTTGTATACAAACCCGCCTCCATATGGGTATGGGAGTCCTGCTCCATATGTAGCAGCTTCTGTCAATAGGTCATATAGTTATAACCGTAAAGATGATGAGTCAAGTAATAAACAGTTGAATGGATTTGAGATATTAATTAGATGCTCAAATTCCGGAATTAACAGATTACCCAAATGATGGGATAATTGGAAATTTCAACCCAGGATTAGTATGGAAATTTGCCCAACTATACTTGATACATCATTTTGAAATAATTAAGAAAGGGATGGAACACACAATGGACTTCTTGAAATCAAGCAATTCAGACGTTTTGAGTAAAGGTAGACAGACATGGGATCCAGAAACTTTAAAGAGTGCAACATGCTCAAAAGCATTTAATAATTTCCTCTACCTATTAAAGCTAAACTTGGGAAAAACACCTAGTACTTTGCTTGAATGTGTTATTTATTGGTAAGAGATGTATAACTTATCTGCATTACGGGTCAGATATACTAAAGTGAGAATGATTCTAAAGAAGAAATATGTTAGGCAGCTGAAAATGAGGGTTTCTGTTTCCAACAGACAAACATTTTTGGTGAAAAGGACAGTTAGTGGTAGGGAGGAATGCAACAAATGGTTAGACAACTATGCCAGATCATTTTGTTCATACATAAAACACGCTGAAAGAGGGAAGTTGGATAGGAGGGCAATCGCATCAGGATCAATTGTCATACGCCTCCATCTTAGAATCATAGAAGAATTGCATCTCTATATGGCGAAAAATTTACCAGGTAGCACAATAAGCATAGGTGGGGAACAGAAAAAAAAAAGATCCTAAATGAACTAAAAATGTCCTCTTTAAAAGAGGGGTTGGAACCGAAGACGCAACAAAATGGAATGAGTGCATGAACCCGTTAATGTTCACAATAGTTCATCAGTGTTGGTCGGATGAGGCTGTACGGAAAAACAATGGCCTCCCTTTAGCAACAGACGAAGAAAAAGTCTTAATAAAAATATGTACAGGGGGGTTCTATTATCTCTTAATAAAAAGAATAAATTTAGGGATGGGGTTTCTTTTGGAAAATGCTGATTTTTACAATAGAATGAAGTGGTCAGAAATTTCAAGAGAACAGTTAAATTCGAAAAATAGAGAATGGTTCGATATCATCAAAGACAAAATCGATGAGGAGGATTATGTTAGAGCATCACCAGGTTTCTTGATGGGGATGCTTAATGCATGCTCGACAACAATGGGATTGGTAGCAATAGGGAGCATTCAAATAAATAATACAATCATAAGAAGCTTAAGATCCAGTGATGATTCCATGACAGTGTTTGTAGCAAGTTCAATAAAAAATCTTGCGAGCCTGATCATTCTTGTCTATAGTGTATACAGACTTTTTGGAATTAATCCGAGCAAAGAAAAAACTATATTGTTTCCCGAGGGGTGTTTGTGGGTCAATATGGTGTGGAAACAAGCTCGCTTAAATGGATAGGTGCAAATCCACAAGATGATTTCAATGCAGTTGCGGCAACAACTCTACAACTTCTTTTCACGCAAGTTATAAATGTATTTGGTGCCATTTCACGGATAGTAATAGGCTGTGATAATGTTAGGCGTTTGTGGAATGTAAAAAAGACAGAGTATGAAAGGTTAAAAGTAGAAGGAGTAAGATTTTTGACAAATGGAGGTGCAAATCCTTGGGTTGTAGAAAATCTAGCTGTAGATGAGGCAGCCATTAGATACAAGAAAATTAGTACAGAAGAAGACAGGAAGTATTTTCTTAGAGTAATGAATCCAAACAATCCATTTTCAGAACCAAAAGAGGAAAAATTATTGTATAGTAAGGACATAGGAATACTTGTGGCTACTGATGACAACACTCCAAGGAATGTCTTCTGCTACGTTGGAAAGACGAATAGACGAATATAGGTGGACGTAACGAATTATAAAGAGATTATTGCTGGAATATTCAAGATATTAATAAACTGAATAACTGAAGACGTTGTTTAATTCGTGCGACAACTCAAATATATTACATTGTTGCTAGCTTTCTTGATAATAAGTCAATACAACACAACAGGTACAAAAGGATCACATCGAAAAACAAAAAAGTAACTCGCTGCCGACGTCTTAACATTGGAAACAATTTAAAGAATATATTTGTGCTTATATGAATAGAATGTTTGATTTGTAAAAAGAAAGGAGTTTTAGTAAAAAGTAAAAAGAAGTTAATAAATGTATTTGTCTACTTACAAGTTTAGTTTTTTTATTTGTTTTATTTTTCCTCGAAATTTGGAAATGAACTTTTACATACGTCCTTCCAAGCATCTTGTTTGATGAATTTGCTTTTATAATCTTCATTACAAGTGTCCCAAAGAACAGGGCGCTCCTCAATTAGTGATATTAAAAAATCAACGTCGTACTCTGTCATTTTTTTACATTAAAGTACACGTTTTGCCCACGCGCAGTCCCAGAGCGAACAAAAATGGCGCCAACAAGTGTGACGAAACATCGCAGGAATGCACGATGCGAATCAATTCGCAAGTTCTTGCGACGCGTCGTGCGAGCTCTCAGATGTTTACGATGCGATGTCGCATCGCCGTTTTGTGTTCAAGCCCTAAAGGAATATATTTTATTTAGAAACAGAATCTGCATAATACCTTTCCGAGGATAACTTCACGGATAGAATTAAGACAGCCAAAGGTCCGGAAAGGATTTAAAAACCCAAAGACAATCAAAAGAAAGACTTGCCGAAGCGTACAGAACATGCAGATAAGGGAAATTATCGCGCTTTAAACTGGCGGGCCCTCCTCGAGGGGCACACAACAGAGACCCCAAAGTTCAAGAGGATCAACCTACAGTAGACCACAAAATTTCAGGAATAAAGATCGGAGCATCTCCAGGAGAGGAAGGAGATAAACAAATACCATATAAGAAGAATCAGTGTCTTTATCTAATATTTGGAAACTGGTTACTAATGCCCTCTGATCATGGACTGGATACAGACAGGGATAAAAGATCCCTTTTGAGGAAGAGCCTGACCAGAACTCGGGTTCATTGAATAATAATTTTCCTCAAAATGAGTTAAATCAAATAAAGATTTAAAAGTATGATGGCCCTCCAGGTATTTTTCACTTCTCATGCTCGTAAAGTTTTTCTTCATGCGGCTGCATAAAATCGCATATTATGCACTAGTTCATAAAGTGTTGCCGTCATCTAGACTAAGACAATTAAGCCCTACAGCCAGATAGACGAAATGACTGGATTAAATAAATTTGTTATTTGAATACATTTACTTTAATTTATTTGCCTTCTATGTTGCATCTAACAATAAAGATTTTTTGAAAACTATTAAAACCAAGAATTATTAATAAAAACATTACTGAATCAACGAATGATTTGGCAATATTGCGTTCCACCCAAGTTGAAAATCTCATGGAGGAAATTAAAAAACATAATACAAAGAAATACAGTGGCGGGAAAGAGGTTTTTGTCCATACTATAGTTTTTAAGTATAATAAGGTAGTTGTTTTCTTTGCAAAACTTGCGGTTTTACGGAATTTAGTAAAGACGAAATAATACTCACACCTAATACACTAATGGAAAATTATGCAAAAGAACTTATTGAACAGATATTGCCGCCTAACTAAATCCAAGCATTTTGAAACAAGTCAATACATTCTCATTCATGTAAGTTTTTTTACATTATCTTTGTTTTATTTCCTCGCTATCGAAGTGAAAAGCAGAGTGTATAACTCAGTCTTAACCCCATTTTTTTTTGTCCTTGTTGCACAGTCTACTACCTCGTATGTTCATAAGTTTTGAGACAAACATTTTAGCTTATAAAATAAAGAAAATAATACTGGCACCTATTTTATATTCTTTTCAATTTTGAATTTGGAATGTTAGTGTGCTATTTGTATGTTTTCACTTCTCAGGCTCTAAAATGACTCACAATTGGCTTGTATAGCCGGACTAAAGTGATGTATTTAATCTCTAGGGAATAAAACTACACTTTACTCCCTAGGGACTAAAGTACTTTTTCTTTTTAATTTACTTTGGAAACCCTTAAACTGCCAATCATCTCCTTTTTCAGTGATTGTATATGGATCATTTTTCTTGCAAAAAATATAAATTAATCGATTTAATTTCACGATTAATGATTACAAATATGAATCTATTTAAATATATAAGGGATAAAATCTATTTTATTAGGCATGGTCCAAATAGTTTTCAAGTTTGTATCTGTTGGCTAAATATGCAAGCATTTAAACATCACGGTGTTAATGAATGGAGGATTATCGCCATTTTCAGAGATTGTGTATGGACCATTTTTAGGCCGTGGAAATAACCTCAAAATGCCAACTGTGCAAAATTATTAAAAAAAAGATTTAATTTCGTGAAACACGATTAATGATTACTAATATAAATATATTTAAATATATTAGGGATAGTTCTATTTTATTAGGCATGGTCCAAATAATTTTCATGTTTGTATCTGTTGGCTAAATATGCAAGCATTTAAACATCACGTTGTTAATGAATGGAGGATTATCGCCATTTTCAGAGATTGTGTATGGACCATTTTTAGGCCGTGGAAATAACCTCAAAATGCCAACGGTGCAAAATTATTACAAAAAGAGTTTTTTTTTTCTCGCATTCGAAGTGAAAAGTAGAGTGTTTAACACGAGACTAAACAACCATAATGACACTCGAACTATAGCCACTCTCGCTCGCAAGCTCGCTCGCGTGGCTAAACATCTCGTGTCATTATGGCTTGTTTTAGTCCCTTGTTGAACAATCTACTATTTTAAAATTCATTTCTTATGTTTTTCTTGTGATGGAGGGAACGAAAGAATTGCATGCGACTGTCATTTCACTACATATGGCGGGGAAAAAACCAATGGAAATTTTCCGTGACATAAAATGTTTTGGGGTAAGCCGCAACTTCGTATATTACACCATTAAACGCTACAAGGAGACTGATTCTTTGAAAGATCGACATAGGAGTGGTCGCCCGCGGTCTGTAAGGACGACTGCTAACATCAAAATAATCAGAGAGCGACTTCGCCGAAATCCATGTCGCACCCAGAAAAAACTCGCTCTGCAGACTAAAATTTCGCGTATTTCAGTCAACAGAATATTGAAATACGATCTGAAAGTAAAGGCTTACAGCCGTAGAAAAGTTCATTTTCTAAATGATCGCCTTCGTAAATTACGTCGCGAACGTTGTCCGATGCTGCTAAAGAGACACGATGCGAAAAATATACTCTTCACCGACGAAAAAATCTTTACGGTCGAAGAAAAGTTTAACCGGCAAAATAATAAAGTTTATGCCAAAAGCAGCAAAGATGTTCCTGCTACAGCACGAAATGTCTCGCGTGCCCATCATCCGGCGAGTGTGATGGTATGGTGGGGGGTTTCGTACGAAGGTGTCACTCCGCTCCATTTTTGCCAACAAGGTGTCAAGGTTAAAGCAAAAAAAATATCAAAGTGACATTTTAGATACTGTAGTGAAACCCCTATCTAATACTTTATTTCACAACAAAGAATGGATTTTCCAGCAAGACTCAGCACCCGCACATAAGGCTAAAACGACCCAAGCTTGGTTAAGGGAAAATTTGCCGGGCTTCATCGCGGCGGAAGAATGGCCATCCTCCAGCCCTGATCTCAATCCACTGGACTATTCTTTGTGGACTGAATTGGAACTCAGGGCCTGCCAAAAGTCCCACACAAACTTAGATTCTTTAAAGCGAGCCCTCATCAAAGCAGCGAAGGATATCCCACTGGAGAAGATTCGTGCCGCGATCGATGACTGGCCGGAACGACTAAAAGCTTGTATTAAAAATAGGGGTGGACATTTTGAATAGTAATAAATAGTAACTAGTACTTTTGAAATCCCTTTCTGCGAGAACAATAAACGCAAAAAGACCAGTTAGCTATAGGTAATATAAAACATATGTGTAACGTTTGTCTCCTGTGTGAACAAAAACCCTTGATATACTTTTGAAATCCCTTTCTGCGAGAACAATAAACGCAAAAAGACTAGTTAGCTATAGGTAATATAAAACATGTGTAAGGTTTGTCTCCTGTGTGAACAAAAACCCTTGATATACTTTCGATATCTTAAGCTATTTATTTAAAGATCTAAAATATATATTTACAATATTATTTATACAATATTATTTAACGTTAAGATATAGTTAGTATTTACCAACTATATTTTTACGTTACTAAAGTTAGGTACACTACATCACCCCCCCTCAAAATCCTGAAGTCAGTGGGTAAAAATGCAAAAGACATAATCACTCTGAAAACAGCCACCTATGGTATAAAGAGTGAAGAAGACCTTGATTCTTCTTACGGCAGAAGGAGGGAGAGGACCACCCTCACATCAAAAGACATTACCTTGAGCAGGATTGCTGCATCATTCCCACATCTAACACTTGCTGTAGCCAAAGCCCACAACATCGCAGGGAAGGCCAACCTGATAGTTATTAAACAGGCTTATGTGGAAGCGAAAAGAGACGTTGATATGAAACCGATGCCGACAGTGCTACAACACGGATTGCTGCCAGCCCTGCTACAGAAAGAACAACCAACTGATGAAACACCTTTGCGCCAGTTCTGTTACATGTTTAACCTAGAACAAACTATGACTTTGCAGGCCCCAAATATGAAGAGGGCGATGATATCTGAGCCTCTCCAGCCACATAGAGAAGGCGATGAAATTTGTAGACGCTGCCATCAACGGACCACTCATGTCCAATCCCGAAAGGAAGAAAATTATGGGATGCCTTCTAGGCAATAGTGAAGATGTGACTGAATGGATTAATGCTGGGGCATCCGCTTGGAGCAAAGCACAGATAGCAGGATCATATTCTGGCCTAATCACAGATTACATCAATCTTAGGTCTATACGTCTGAACGCGGAATCAGAAGGTAAAGTCAGGCACTTGGGTAGGTTATTAGTAGTTTAGTTTTAGGTTTAATTATTTTGCATGTTCGATTTAAAGTTAGGTACACTACATCTGTGTAAGGCTTCTTGATATTTGGTTTTATTTATTTTCACTTACTATCATAAAACCTATAAAAAAATAACGAAGAGGAAGAATAAATCACGATTAGCTACTCAACTGCAGCCATGGACGAGCACGTGAACGAGATATTAACATATTTACCCACAATTACATTGTATTTATTAAATCGACGTATCTGAACGATTTTTTATAAAACAAATATTTTCAAGGGTGTACCACCCGTGTGAACAAAAAAAAGACTTGATAATTCAAATATTTAAAGAGGATCCCAGCAACTCGGGTCGAGTCGCGAACCTTGGTAAGTGGTAGGTACACTTAACTAGAAGTAGGACCAGATGCGTAAAATATTTTTAGCCAACCAAAACCTACAAAAATAGAATAAAAGTAAACTTATGAAATAAAGTATAGGTACCTACTCCCGCCGGAATAGGATACACAGATGAAAAAATACAGACTTCGATTTAGTCTTTAGAAAGGGTAGGTCTGAACAGATACATTTAAATTGCTACCTTGTGTGGACATTTCTCATGAATAAAACGTAATATGCTTGACTTTAATCCCTGATGCTTTTCGCCAGGCAGATCTTTTCATATTTTTTGGCCACATATGATATGATGCAGCAGGGTTTCTGTGAAACCAGATTAAAACATATTATCAGTTATTTTTAATAGGTTTTCTCCCGTGTGAATAAATAAGCTTGATACGTAATATACAATTGCATAATAGATAAATAAATAACAGTTTAATTTATTGAAGAAATATTTTATGATTTCTTCCCAGATTGCACCACAAATAAGTTTGCAATTATATTCATTTATAACTTAATTAAAAAAAGTTTTGATTGAATAGAACCTTATCAGAATGTTAAAGGCTTATTAGAAAATTAAACATAGGCTGAACCCATATTTTTAGAACCTGTATAATCACTGAAGAAATCACATACAAAACAAAACGAAAGGTCATTTCGAGTTACAGATTTAGATGAGGATACCCATCCAATAACATGCAAACCAAAAAAAAACAAGTAGATGTGAATTAACGCTCGCAGAAAAAAAAAGAGACAATAGACAAAAAAAAATTGAACACTTTCTCCCCAGAGTGAACAAAAAATAACTTTTATATTCAATCTGATGATTCACATTAAAAAAAATACTTTATAGTGTAAAATGGAGCAAGGTAGGTAATTGGGTAAAAATATTACAAAAATTGTCATCAGAAATAATTCAGATTAGAAAGGATAATCATGATCATTTTGGAACAAGACAATAACTTTTCCGAGAAATATCCAACAGTCACTTGCAACAAACTTATTAGTTTTACATAAGACTCATGCTGCTGCTTAGATATACTCGTATATGCGGCCGTTGGGTATTTTATGATTAAGTTTAAGTGTAATAATTTGTGAAATATATGTTTTAAATTGTGTAATTATAATATTTAGTTTATATAATTATTGCTAACAAAGAAGGATAAAATATATATTTATATATATTTCAAAGACATAAGATCTAAAATTAGATCTAATGATGTAGATTGTTCATTTAAAATAGTACAGTTTATAAGTTTATAGACATTCTCATAACAATGGCTAGATTTTTGTTTGTAAAGAGAATCAACCAGGAAACAACTGACTGAAAGGGATGAATTGTGCATGTTATAGCACCATTCTTATAATCAATTGTTCAACAGTGGGGAGCAGAATCCCTTTTATAATCTTTAAAAACCTAAAATCAATAATGGCCTAGAGTTCACCCTCCGAAACAACAATTTCATAGCAAAAGTGGTTGCATAATTCAAAGGACAAGTTAGCCTGTCAACCACCAACACATTGTGGAAACCAGAGTATTTCAGTATTTGACAAATCTCAGAGCCATGGAAACTAAATCAAAACAATAATATATATATGTACTTTGTTTTTTGTGTTGACTTTTACTATTTTTACTATTCTAATTTAATTCTATTTCTGACGATCTCAATGTAACTGCATATAATTTGACATGTAATGTAATTTATACTGTGTTATATTGAGTAATAAAATCTGAAATCTGAAATCTAATTTTTGTAATGTATGAGTGCCTGATTGTGTAGCTTCCTTCGCATACGAGTCAGCCATTTTGTTACCAGCAATACCAAGATGACTTGGGAACCATGCCAAAAATACATTTATATTTTTATTAAAACAAGCATACTGAGGGGATATTGACAACTGCCTAAACAAATCTGATGATATAGCTTGCAGTCAGCTGACGGAGTCAGAGAAAATGATTGAATTATTTAAAGAGTGGGATATAAATAAATAAAATACATATAATTATAGCCACTAAATAGCCTCACCAGTGGAGACTAATAAAAATCAGTAATTTGTAGTTCAAAATTATGCTAAACTTTTGTATCCAGACAGCAGAACCGAAACAACAATCTCCAGATAGTTTCAAGCAATCAAAGAAACAACCAGTCCTGAATCTCTGTGCTATTTATCTAATAAAGCACCTAACACCAACAAAAAATCAGTCACAAAGATATTGTCTTTGAATAACGGGAAGGATCCACGCACTCTACTTTTGTCAAGTAAAGATAATATTCTTGCTAAACAACCTACTTGGACTATTTTGTACGAGTAATATATTTATGAAAGAATATTTAAATTTAAACTGTTATTGTTCTGTCTTGGTTGTTACTTGTCGCAATGTTATTTTTATATTTTGCTCAATGTTTATTGCAGTAAACATATGCTTATAGAACAAGTTCTAGTATTTATTAATTAGCAGTGATAGAAATTTCTAGTTCTTTTTGATGTAGGGTCCCAGTAGAAATGACGCGTAGTTAAAATTACTACAAACAATAGTACGACAAAACAAGTTTCAAATCAAAGTGTAACAATGAGATCCCCCACCAGCGAAAGCGCGCAGAACATTCGACACCCTATCAGCATTTATCAGAAGTAAGACAGATGAGCTACGTCAGTCAATTTTGAGTCCAGGAACACATCTAAAGATGTTAGTTTATCGAAAACCGGGATAGTCTGGCCAGCTATCATTTTGTTTCAAGCAAGGGTCGACCTTTTCCTAGAGAACACCACTACACTACTTTTGGCAGCAGACAAAAACAGCCCGTGATCATCAAGCCAGAGGGATAAATAATCCAAAGCGGTATTCAGACCAAATTCAGACGCGACCAAGCTACTGACGCAGAAGTGGATGGGACATATAGACCAATATCATCCATCAGAATACAATTAAATACAAAACAGCAACAAAACACGATCACTCCCCAGAACCGATGCCAACCAAACCCAATAAAGCAAAATATAACATTATCTTATTCTTAACAAAAAGAAAATTATAGAGGTAAAGGTAAGATGGTAGATTAGGGTAGGGACCACAGATTATAAGGGTATGTCTACGATGTCTATGGTAGGGGGACTACAACTCTGTTTCATCTAGAATGGGCCCTACTTTGAAAATCGAAGTTCGAAGTTATGTTAGCTCCATCCTTATTTCTCGATTTAGTCTCGAATAACGAGTGACAGAGATGAAGCTAACGTAACGTCGAATTTTGATTTTCAAAGTGGCCTGTGACAGCCGTAATTTCAATCACTAGTAGGGAAAATTGACATTTTTTTCTTAATACAAAGGTCCTCCTTTTAAAATCCAAGTTCGAAGTTACCTATGTTAGCTCCAACTCTCTCACTCGTTTTACCCTCGAATGATGAGTGACAAGGGTAGCGCTAACGTAACTTCGAACATACTATTAACCTAGAATCCCTAGTCTAGTATGATTATTAGGACGGCGACAGACCACCACACATTAAGGAAACAATACACGATGCAATGAAATAAAAAAATATAAATGATAACATGTTAATTTTCCGTTAACACTATCGGATAGGTTTGTTTGTTTGCATTCACAAACTAGGGTTACAAACCTATCCGATCCGGCTTCCAATATAAAAACGAAACACAATAACATCTCTTAAATGACTAAAAAAAACCCATTAAAGTACGAAATATACAAGCGAGCAGTTCGCTTACGTAGGACACTGGGTTTCTTTAATTTATAGGTAGGCTTCGGCGAAGATGCGTGACTCTTACTTGGAACTTCGATTTTTAAACTAGGGTCTTTGTTTTCAAAAAGAAAACGATTGCGATTGCGAGTGCTTTGAGCAATAAGCCTGCCTAAATATATAGTCGCATTCATCACACAAATATCCCCCTTACTGGGATTTGAGTCTGGGACCGCTAGCTTCGTAGCCATTACCGACTAGGCTAATGCGTCGTCAATAAAGTGTAACAGTATAAACGTGATTTTAGGCCCGAGCACCTCGCCTTCCAAACTTTCTAGAAAGAGACGGCGCCTTTGACGGCGGTGACGTGTATTGATTTTCTGTGTCCGCCATGCCATGTGCCCGCGAAAGCGAAGTCTGTGCCTTAATTATCTGTGGTTGTCAAATGAAAACGAACGTTCAAACGTTGACGTGTGGTTGACGTCGCTTGACTGGCTCGTAGGTATCGAGTATTGACGTTTTCGGAAAGAGCACTACAAAACGCCGACACTTATGTGTGCTTTATGATAACTCCAAAAGTAATTAAGCAACCGCGTCAATTAAAGGAATGAGTGACTAGTTAAGTTTATTATCGGACTTATAAGTATGGTTCGAAACAGGAAAACTGTGCGAATACATCACAGTCACGGTGGGACTGCGACGAGCAGTAGTTCGGGGAGCAGCGACGAAGTAGTCGGTTGTCGCACACTTAAAGTGCTATCTGGATGGAAAACCGTGATAGGCTTTGTCAGTTTAGCCGTGGCGGGGTACTTAGTAGCTCTAGGCTACCTAGAAACTCGCGTGAACACGCCCTTCGACGATGATAAGGTACGTGGTTAACGATGAAATATTTGTTTGTTTTTGTTTGTTTTTGACTATACCTTAAGCTTTTTCAAGTTTATATGACCTCCTAAATAAATACTCGATTACTTTTGATTATTAGGGCGTCAACATACTGATGGGTGTGAGAGAATTAATAACATTTTAAAGTCGAAGTTTTTAACATTAATTACACTAGTATACATTTTAGCTATTATGACTACAGCTTCAGCGAACCAGAGCTGTTTGATATAGAAACAGTAAACTTGCAAATAAAATTACCAATTTAAAGCCTAAATATAATTTCAAGTATGGCAATGAAAACATTTTGCAACAGCTCTGTCTAACTCCTCTTTATATTAGATATTAATTTGTTTACTAATTATTATGTGTGCATATCATTGCCCAAATTTTGTGGTTTTACTAACAGTATGTTGTAGGTATATATAAATGATAGAATGGGATATTAAATTCAATATCTGGAAGAAATCCCTTAAAGGGATAATTTTGCCTTTGTAAATATTTTACTCGAATTTATGTAGTAAAAATATTTGTGTTGTCATTGATTCATTACTGTGTAAGCTTGCCACAAGCCTACACATCAAATAGGCTAATTGGAAAGCAATATTTTCTATACTCTACTCATATTCAGCTATGTTTATATAAATGGAATTCAGAGCATTCTAAAGTGTAACGTAAGATTTAATATACTGTAAAATTACTGAAATATATCCAAAACTTAAAAAAGCGATTATAGGCTTGTAGTATTGTTGGGCGATGGGCTTGCAACCTGTCACTAATATACACTGGTAAACCGACTTGGTGATATTTCTATAACCACGTTTTGCACAAACAGGCTAAGATGTTTACCATCGTATTAGCAACTTGCAAGCACCTCGCTTAACGACAACTACAAGCCTTTATTCCCTTATTCGCTCTTACGATATCCACAGGAAGACATGGAGTAGCACTATTCTAACCCGGCAACCACATGTTAATTTGATATAAAATACTTTTTATTGAATAAACAGCCTGGTGAAAGTCGTCTCCTGTTCGTATCCCCTACTACCTGTACAGATTTCAATATGGTTTTCATCAATAGATAACAGTGGTATGGTGATGGACTCCTTTTTCCGCACTTAGCCCGTGTATGTCGGGCCATTGTGTGTGGTACCGGCTAGTGATCTAGCCAGCCTAACTCCGACCAGAAGCGCAGGATCCTCCTGGTATCTCGGAGTGACCTCGGTAGATAAGAGTGATTCAAGAGGAAGATTTTATGTAAAATCTAAACTGTTCACAAAACTCACATAACCCGAAACGATAAGCTAGACATACAAAAAAGAGTACATGCATTATATAATTATTATATGCATTATTATATTATAACTAATGTGAGCCAATGTGGAGCCTAAAACTGTTTGTGTTGTCTCCAGATCGTGTCGGAGACTGGGCTGGCGGTGCCGGCGCGGTACTGGGGCACGTACCGGCCCGGGGTGTACCTGGGCATGAAGAGCCGGGAGCCGCGCTCCCCGGTGTTCGGGCTCATGTGGTACGACCTGGCTGGAGTGGCACAGAAGGGGATTAGGTGAGGGACACGGATTCAAAGTATATTTGCGGTCCGTCTTTCGTATAACTTTATAGAGCTGTATCTTTTAACCTGCAGATTTCTTGGAATATATTTTCCAGCACTTTCTGGCATCTGAATAAGGTGAATTTAATTGGCATATTTATGTAACTTCGGCAATAATGCAATGATATGGTGCCATAAAGCTGGTCTGGTGCTGGAGTTCCAAAGGTGGCAAACCAAAATAGCCGTTCCCATTTCGATTTTTTTTTCTTTTTGTAATTTTGTAGACATTGGTGTGACCAAAACGATAACTTACCGTCGTACGGCTGGCTGCGTCACGACGGCCTGTCATTCGGGGAACAGCGCATCTTGGACCCTCCGCACGAGATGTTCACTTCGTTTATAAAGACCCCGGGAGGCGAGCACGGCGGCCATTGGACCGTGCGGATCAATGTCACCGCGCAGGTAAGCTTCTAGACGCTTCTGGTGCCCTAGTACCTGCAGCGACGGCGTGTTGTTCGGGAAGCAGCGCATCGCATCGGCATGATCGTTACTGCTTTCTAAAGGCTACGCGGGAGATTAGCATGGCGATCAATGTCACCGCTCAGGTAAGCTCCAGGACGCTTCTGGTGCCCTGGTACTTGCAGCGACGGCGTGTTGCTCGGGAAGCAGCGCATCTTAGCGTCGGCATGATAGTTACTGCTTTTCTAAAGACTATTGGGAGATTAGCATGGCGATCATTGGTCGTGCGGATCAATGTCACCGCTCAGGTAAGCTCCAGGACGCTTCTGGTGCCCTGGTACTTGCAGCGACGGCGTATTGCGGGGAAAACAGCGCATCAGCTACCGGGATGAATGTAGCCATTACTGGAACACACCGATAGATGTAACCGCTAGGCTTCGAACGTCTCTGAAGTCATTTCAGAATCTGATAAGTGCAATAGCTCTTAGATTTTCGGATTCGGTTAATATCTAAGAAGTATGTTAAGATGTTCGACGTTATTGACGCTTACATGCACGACCGGGTGGTTACAGGGAAACTCGAGCACGCCCTTTGTGCTGGTGTGGTACGGTGCGTTGGACGAGCCGCCCGCGGCCGGCGCCCCGCGCCCGCGGCTCTGGCTCGAGGGCGGAGCCCTGCACGGCCACTCGCCGAAACTACACAACTTCAGGGTCCATCTGGTGCCGCAGCAAGGTCAGTGTGCGATCATAGACATTTTCAGCCTTTTAAGAGGGCCTGTGGGGCCCATTGCAAAATGAATTAATGACAAGCTAATTGTCTCATTTTGTAGTTTTATTTACAAGACAAAACACTAATTCCCTTACTTATGAACGTGGTATAATCGTGGGGTAGCTAAACCATGCTTTGTACGCATATCTGTCATTGTTAATGACAGATAAGGACAAAGCACGGTTTAGCTACTTCACGGTAAGTAAGGGCATAATGCTATATTAGCTTTTATTTGATTACGCAACAGGCCCCTGGACGTAGCAGTTCTTTAAGATATTTGTTTCTCCTGGTACTTTTAGTACCAGGAGAGCGCTTCTATGAAGAAGGAAGCGCAGATTTTAAATAACTATTCCTTTTATTTTATTTTTTATAAATTATCGTGAATACCTTTATTTTATGCTACGAGACCCATATTAACAAATATAGTACAGGCAACATAGATAACAAATAAACTGGTGTCAGTGCTATATTTATATGTATACAAATAAAAGTGAATAGCTGATATGACTAAATGTCGTGCTCTATTTCTTGCCATGATTCAAATTAACATTAAACTAAACAAAACAATCGTAACAACATAACTCCCGCTAACAAGCGCCTACGTCGCACTTGGACGACAACAATAGTACATTGTGCATCAAGGGCAGTATGAAGGGAATTACTAACGAGAGTGTTAGAAGCCCGACGCCGAAGGCGGAGGGCTTTTAATGACTCGAGTTAGTAATCCCCTTACTGCCTGTGATACACACAATGGTTTTCATCACATTTGCGAGGAAAAAAAACAAAGAGAAAACACTTTAACTCTGCAAAATATAAATAAATAACTTTTGACGAACGGGAACGTAAATGGAAACGATATTTTTTTTGTGACAGATAATAACTGCGTTTAGTTTCGACCTGGATTCGAGCCAGATTTAGCCAATTTGATAAAAATGTATAATTACTAAAATTAATGATAAATGTTGATATAAACTTGAAATAGGTATAAAAATAATGAAATTTAATGAAGCGTATAGGTTTTGTGTAATGTAAGTTAGTCTATAGCTAATTTTTAAAGATGAAATTAGAAACCGATTTAATTTTTGGCTGAAAATTAAACCTCCTTAGTCAGAAATGATGTACGAAAGAGTTGCAAATAAAAGAAAGTCATTACTCCCTAGGGATGACAAACTCGCCATAATTCCCGCGGGAACAATTTAGGCCATTGTCCTTCTGTATACAGGCATGGAATAACACCATTTACGAGCAAGTGTGATGAAAACAAACTAGCGCCCCTCCCGCTCCCCCCGTACTAGCGGCTATCAAAGTTGGCGGTGCGTACGTCGTTCGTTTTCAAATTAGTCATAAACTTAGCGCAGTTCACGTTTCGTAACTTTGTTATTTTTATCGATTATTGAAAAATAAAAATAGGAATATGTAAAGAATTAACTTTTAAGATCTTTGGCATTAAAAAGTGAAAATGACCGAAAATCGAGTTAGCGTAGTATTCGTAGATAGTGACGATGTATATCGGATCATTCTTTTTTCGTGTGTTCGAAAAATCCACCGGGAAATTCAATACTTTGCAGCGGGGCGAGGCCGCTGGCGGGCCGCCGAAATGTGACGCCTCTCGGGTAGGATTTCTCCATTAAATCGGTCGAGGGCGGTTTCCGTCCGTCTCACTAGCCAGTGCGGAGCTTTCAACCTCAGGGTCTCCCCGGTCTTAACTCAGACATACGAGCTATTTGTAGCTTTGTGTAGCAGGATACACCAAGTGTTTCTTAACACTGCTTAAGCACCTCACGTTCTTATTAGGAACCAGCAATGTCGACTGCGTCTTATTGTTAGTGAAATTCGGTAGGGATGAATTTCGCCAAAATACTTGAATTTCTTTTCGTTGGTAGGTAACAAGCGTCCTAAGTAGATGAATCAAATATCTGATTTTTTGGCTGCGTCATATAATTATGATAGTACATTGTGTTTTAAGGGCGGTAAGGAATTACGATCGAGGCTCTAGTAGAAGGCTTTCTGAGTCGAGGTTAGTAGTT
Source organism: Acleris sparsana (assembly GCA_923062465.1). Taxonomy (NCBI): domain Eukaryota; kingdom Metazoa; phylum Arthropoda; class Insecta; order Lepidoptera; family Tortricidae; genus Acleris; species Acleris sparsana. The sequence continues at coordinate 7,209,349 of OV281311.1, read as the reverse complement.
CCCGTACCGCCCGTGAAACATACAATGTTATTCATCACATTTGCGAATTAATAAATAAAATTGAAGGGCAGAAAAAACTTATTCATTAAAATTTATATTCACTGTTAAAGAACAAACCAAACATTTTGTGCGGGGGCACAAATTGTTTGGTAAAAGCCGTTCGGTCGATTTGGCTGAAATTTTGTGGAAATACCTCTAATACTCTGGTGAAGTGTGTGAAGTTGCAATTTTAATTAATGACCTGTTTTTAAAATACAGCTATTTTTAAATACATAATTATTTACGTAGTATTGACGTAGGTATGTAAGTAAACAGTTGCATATCGTCTCTTATCTATTTATCTATGAAGTAGCGAGACCGTATCCCAGTGCATGGTGGATATCGTTATGTAAGCAAAAAAGATCTTTTATGTTTTCTTTGCAAGTTACGGCAAGGTGTTAGTGATGAATTCTTGTGGGTTCTATTTCATTATTCATCAAGACAAGCGGCAAGCCTAGCTGTTAGTACAGTGAGACAATCTTTAGGAACCCGTTTTATTCGCGAGAATATAGGCTTCGAAGCCATAACAAGACAAGATTACATAGAGATGCACTTAACAGATTTTTCCAATCAATTATATAACTCCACTCCAGACGTCCCAAAAGCATTAGTGTACAACGATTGTACATATTTAGAGATAGAATGAAGTTCTTGTTTCAAGACTTTGCGACAGTCTTTTTGCACTCACAAAAAGAAACATTTAGTTAAGCCCTCAATGTTAGTTGCTCCTAACGGATATATTTTAGATATTCAAGGACCTTACTTCTCCAATGCTAACAATAATGATGCCAGAATTCTCGTGAATGAGATAAATAATGATTTTCGTGGAATGCGTGATTGGTTACAGCCACAGGACATCTTCATTGTAGATCGTGGTTACAGAGATGCAATCCTCAGATTACAGGAAATAGGCGTAAAAACAATAATGCCACCTGTTCTAAGACCCGGTCAAAGTCAATTGACAACTGAAGACGCCAATTATGCACGGATTGTGACAAAAACGCGATGGGTAGTGGAAGCACGTAATGGATATTTAAAAAATATATTCAAATTCTTTGGCCGTGTCATTTCGACATGTTCCGAATTCGAACATTTTTCTTTTAATAGCTGGAACTATAATAAACAATTAATACTATGGGCCTATTACAATTCCGGATGGTAATGTCCTGTTAGCAAATGAAATGCTTCATCGTGTTGAAGACGTTAATACAGGCACGAGTTGAAGCTGAAAATCTTGGCCGGAGAAGAGCACGATGGACTCCGCTAACTGCTGCACAAATACCAACGTTTCCACGGTTAAACCTGGAGTATTTGCATTTGATCACATTTGGAACATATCAAGTGAAACTGTCTCCCGGATATATACAAGACAGTACATTGCGTCATATTAACGACTTAGCAGCGGAAGATGAAGACGAGCGAGTTTTCGAAATAGATGTAAACTTCAATGAGCTAGGGTTTATTAAAATAATGGCTACATCAAGATTCCGAAACGCAACATTTTATTATGTGTGGATTGCGTTTGATCAAGAACATAATAATAGGTGTGATAACGATCCCATCTTGGGTTATTATTGCACGTGTAAAAGTGGAGCAAGAACCCTTGGTACATGCGGTCACGTTACAGCAATATTATGGTTTTTAGGTTTTGCCCGATACGAAGAAAATGTGAAGTATCCGTCGTTAAGAACGCTTTATACCATACTTAACGCAGTCAATGCACAAAGGTAGCCTTGTACAACCAATTATATTATACATAAAATAATTATAGCTAGCTGTGTACGTTGACTGATAAGAATGATACTTAGGTAAGTAGAAAATACTGAACATAAAAATAGTTATATTTTAAAAACTGGTCAATAATTAAAGTTGCAACTTCACACACTTCACCAGAGTATTAGAGGCTATATTTCCACAAAATTTTCTTCCAAATCGACCGAACGGCTTTTACCAAACATTATGTGCGGGGTTCTTAGTAAAATGAAGACAAACAGTTTTTTAATACAAAATGTAAATAATTTTTAGGTTTAATACACAAGTCACAAGCAGAACTATTATACGTGAACTTTTTTAAAAGCGGATGGCGGGCTTTTTGCCCACACCACAGACTATACAAATGTTTCGTTCAGAAACCTTAACGACAATTACTTAAGAAGGTATACAGCCATAACAGAGTGGAAAAAAAAATGTTTTGTTAAAAAAATATATTTAAATCTTATATTAAGAACATTAGTTGAGCATTTATAGTACATTGTGTATTAAGGGCGGTAAGTAAGGAATTACAACCGAGGCTCTAGTAAATTCATCTTATATTTGTTTCAGGCAAAGTCCTCCACACGTCGTTTTCAGAAGGTTACGCACCAGGGCTCCATCTTCTCAAGGAGAAGTTCTATTCTCTATTAAAAGCGGAACCACACCCGACCTTTGGAAAAATAGCGGTGCTCAGGCCTGACGATGAACTCCGCACTAAGGTTATTTGATCTTTCACTCTTTGTAATATTTGTTCTAACTAATCCATTGCATGTTTAAATAAAGTACCAGGAGCGCAAAGGTAATAAGGGGGTCCGTAGCGTAACTTAGATTGCAAGCGATGACGGTGCGGCGCAGGTGCGGGCGGGCGAGCCCCTACGACACAGCGCTGCGCGCATGACTCCCACACGTCTATGCACTCCTAGTATAATCACGGTTTTACTTTTTTTTAAATATTCCAGTTTATACTGAACAATTTTTTTTTTGTAGGAGGTCGAGGTAAACTTCGTGCCAATCCAGGTGATAGTAGAGACACCGTTCGTCCTAGACGTGGTTTATGCCGTCGAGGACCTGCCCACGCCACCGCTTAAGGGTGACGAATATACCAGGGTGTTAGAAGAGAAGAAGAGGTCTTTTGACGCGGAGTTCGAAAGGAAGTTCGGATTGAAAGAAAAGGGGTATGTCTGTGTTTTTAACCGACTTCGTTCTTTAATCTTTTGAATATAACTAGTTGTAAATGAAGAGAGTAGATAGCTGTCTCATTTTCGCCCGTATGCATGATAGAGATGCATTGATAAAATCTGCCAAGTGCGAGTTAAACTCGCGTGGGGTGGGTTCCGTACATAAATATTTTTTTTGATAGAATTCTTATAGGTTTTCCTGTATTCTACAAGAAATGAACTATATTTTGTACCTTTTTTCCAAATTTAAGGCTGAGTAGTTTTGGAGATCAGAGGGGGGGTATGTGAGGGGAATGAAACATACAAATTAGAGTACAAATGGTGAACTTAATGCCGATTGTCAAACTTTTCGTCTTGGATGAATAAAATCAAAACAATTCATTTTACAATAACAAATATATATATTTGAGATCCTCATAACGAGCCCTTTTATTTGATATATATGAAACAATAATGTTTGCAAAGTTTTTTTTTTAATTTCCTTATTTGTCCCCAGAAAACGACCCTTATTTTAAAATATATTTATTTACTTCGCACATCTGTGTTTAGGTCATAGGATTACACCATCCTACCAAATTTCACCTGATTTGGTCCAGTAGATTCGGAGCAAATTGGCTGTGACAAACGGACGGACAGACAGGCAGACGCACGAGTGATCCTATAAGGGTTCCGTGTTTTTAATTTTTTATACGGAACCCTAATTACTTCGATTGGATTGGTATTATTAGAAATGTCAGAGGTAAGTAGGCATGTATTTGTCACGCAGGTATTCGGAGCAGAACATCAGCATAGCGGCGGCGGCGCTGTCGAGCATGTTGGGCGGCGTGGGGTACTTCTACGGCGCGGGCCGCGTGCAGTCGCCGTACACGCGCGAGCCCGTGCCCTACTGGCGCGCGCCGCTCTACACCGCCGTGCCCAGCAGGTCAGACAGCACCAACTGAGGATCCGTTGTTTGATCACTAGTTAACTCCACTAATTGTTCAATTACAAAGCGGATTTTTACACATTTCTTTGAGGAGTGTGAAGCGCCTCTAAAATCGCGTAGCTGTCAAAAAAAAACAATACAAATTTAGCTCCGGGCGAACACGTTCCTCACCCCCTAAATCAAGTCGATTTTTGAATATGTTGTGGTTATTATCGGTTTGGTCGCAGACTTCTAATTCCCTGAATGTCTAAATCCAAGAATGTCTAAATGTAATGACTATATGTATATTAAGTAGTATGGAGAGTAGAAGTAAAGCATGACACACTTATGACAGACTTGTATGGGATGACGCTGTCAGCTCTCTCTCAGTGGCGGCTAATTCGATGGGGGAATGGATGTATGGCGACTAGACATTCGGGGAATGGACGTATGGCGATTAGACATTCGGGGAATGGACGTATGGCGACTAGACATTCGGGGAATGGACGTATGGCGACTAGACATTCGGGGAATGGACGTATGGCGACTAGACATTCGGGGAATGGACGTATGGCGACTAGACATACAGGGAATGGACGTATGGCGACTTGAGATTCAGGGAATGGACTTATGGCGACTAGACATACAGGGAATGGACGTATGGCGACTTGAGATTCAGGGAATGGACGTATGGCGACTAGACATTCCGGGAATGGACGTATGGCGACTAGACATTCCGGGAATGGACGTATGGCGACTAGACATACAGGGAATGGACGTATGGCGACTAGACATTCAGGGAATTAAATATCAGCGACCAATACCGTTATTATAAAGACCTAGGTCTGCACGTTTCTGTTTTTTTGTTTTTTGTATTGGTTTTGTACTAAGGAATATTTTCTTGGAACGGAAAACGTACAGATATAGTTAATCATGATATCTACGACATATTCAAAATGCGAATTATCGGCCGAGGCTTATGGGGAGAGAAACGTTTTCGCATTTTGTACGGGTATTTTTAGCCTCTTAAATTAAACTATTAGTAACGGTTTTTAACGTTTAGTTAGTCTGACTACTGATCAAACAACAGGCCCTAAATGAAAAGCGCGTTTGCGCGTGTGATGACGCAGCCCGCCGCACGACTCTGCAAGCGAAAAAAACGCCCGAAGCGCCGCGCTACGCCAAGCCGCACGCCTCGCGCGACGCTCCGCGTCTCCGTAGACGAGCCGTTATTATTTTTGGCGTGTTTCCGTTCTGTCAACGTGATAGCTCTTATTGAACAATCCCATTACACGTCAAAGGCATTATCGTTTAACAAAGTTGTATTGAGGCTCAGAATGTTTTAACTTTTTCTAGCATTTAGCACCAAACGAAGAATCTCAAGAAAAGATGACTCAAACTTAAAATAGGAAGACTGGCTGAAAACAGAGAGATAAGAGGAAGAAACTGAAGATAATAAGTAATGCATCGTAAGAATGAGTAGCTCGGTAGAGTCCCATTCGTACGGAACTACTCATTTTTACGAGATCGTTACTTACTCGCGACTCCTTCAAGACGTCGGGCTTGTTAAGGTTTAGAATGAGGTAATAATAGGTATTGCTTGTATTTCGTGTCATCGATTTTGTGAACTAGACTCGAGTAGTTATAATTTTCCTTCTTTTAGTAGTTTATTTTATTAAAAATGCATTGTTGTATGCATGCATAATTGCTAAACAAATCGATTTTTAAATGTGTGACAGGATAACTTCAAATTGGTAATACAAAACACTTAATTGCAGCTCAGTTAATGACGAATCTTAGTTTAAATATAGTTAGTATTCCAACGAAATGGGCATACTTCGATGGTTTGGTCATTTGGATTACAAATAATGGATTTCAAATATACCGAGCTAAAGTAAGAATCGGAAGGGGCCGCCCTAGGCGTACTTTTCGAATCAAATCGGAGAAATACTGGAAAAGGGCCGAATCTTAAGTACCCGGAACCGACGTGCGTGCATGACTCGATGTATGAATGTGGAAGAAGCGAAAGAGATTTGTCAGGATCGTTGCGGGTGGAGAAGTGGTCTCTGCCTACCCCTCTGGGAAACAGGCGGGATTTAATGTATGTATGCAGTTTTCAAATTAATTGTGATTGGTTACCCTACATTTAATACCTTAAGGCTTGCTTACACTTTGTGAAGTAGCAAGTGCAGGTGAGAAGTGCGCAGTCACGCTGTTAAATGAGAAGTGCGAGTGCGAAGTAAAGTGAATACGAGTAATCGCTCTGTCTATTTTTGCCTGTTAGGTAGTTGCCGTACTCCCCGCACTCGCAGTATATCCTAACTACAGGGTTGGGCAGATTAAGTGTCCTAGTTGTGTATGGCTTTTTTACTTAAATATAACTAAACTTCTTATTCACTTCGTATTTTCTATTTGTTGACAATTTAACCTTCTTTATGATTTCTAAACGTCAGCTATATAATAAAAAACGTCAGATATATTTTGTTTTTATATTGTTTTCAACAATGGACGCGAAACGCCAGCTCGTGTGCGATTTGTACCAGAAAAAATACCGACCGTGTGAGATATTGAAGACGCTGAAACATTTAAATATCAATATAAGGTTTATATCGCGGACCGTCAAGCGATTCAAAGATACGGGATCTTCACAAATCAGGCCCAAACCTGGGAGAAAGCCATCTGTTCCCGCCAAAAACATCATTAAAAATATTCGTGAGCGTATTAGACGAAATCCAGCTCGAAGTGCAAGCAAACTTGCTAAAGGTATGAAAATATCCCGTCGAACAATGAGTCGTATTTTAAAATATGATCTTGGGCTAAAGGCCTACAAAAAACAAAAAATTCATGGCTTAACAGATGCCTAGAAAAATGCTAGAGTGAAAAAATGTAGGGAATTGCTAGCTTGGCACGACGGCGAGGATATTATTTTTTTCGATGAAAAGATGTTCCAGTTACAAGACAGTTTACAGACACAGACAATTATATGGAAACCACTATTACTGCTTCCAACAAGACAGTGCCCCATCTCACAAAGCTAAACGCACTCAAGACTGGTGTAGAACAAATTTGGCAGATTTTATACCTTGGCAAGAATGGCCTGCATCATCGCCGGATTTGAATGCTTTGGACTTTTCGATATGGGGTTACATGCTGAGCAAGATTGGGAGCACACAGGGCATGAATCTAAGCTCATTCAAGCATCGATTGGGATGGGATTGAAGCATGAGACTTAGGAGATGGTTTTACTTCAGGGATGTGTGAAAAACATTGATTTTGTATTACCAATTTAAAGTCTGTATTTATTTCTAGCACCAAATGAAGAATCTCAAGGTTTTTTGGAGGAAGTATCTCGGGGATGAGAGGGGTTGTACTGTTCCATTCGTACTCTCTGGCCTCCGCTAGATCGATCTGTCTCCGCGATTCCCTCGAGGTTTTCAACTTGTTCAAAGCTTGTATTATTGTACTAAGTTGTTGTTTTTATTTCTCGCTATCGATGTTCTGGTTTACTTTGTTTTTAATTATTGAATTTTTTATCAATGCATTATTCTTACCCCGACTGGGTTACTTTACGGCCGAACCCTATATTCAAACCGCGAATAGATAAGGCTTGGTATCCCGACTCTTTACCAAGTCATAATTTGACAAACTATATCATTTTACAAACTTTTATTTGGCAAAAATGTGATGGAGCTTAAACCATTACATATTACAAAGGTGTAGGGCTTATTTTGTGGTTACAGAATAAAATGAAAATAATACGGCGGGAAGTATCTCTTTATAAATGAAAGTTTTTCAAATGATGATTTGGTAAAGCATTAGTGAACCATAAGGCTTACTTCGGATTAAAATTTATCATTTTCCCATAGAAAATATGTCAAATTTTAAACCGAATGCAAGCCTATCTGTCCGCGGTTAGAATATAAAGTTTGGCCGTACATTTATTACGATTTCCTAGGTTTCATCACCAAACAAGGAATGTAAAGATTTATCAGGAGCGTGTCGTGGGGAATTCGAAGATTTTTAGGGTCTCGTTTATTTGATTTCATACAAATTAGTATGAACGCCAGAAATATGGCTTTTTAAATGCTTCTTCCGTGAAAACTACGATATGTACAAACATTTTGAACCTCATTAAATCAGCTAACGAATAACGTTAAAAGCAAAACAATTGGTCCATTTGTTCTTGATTGGTTGTCAATTCTGTTAAGTATGGAATCGTACGAGATGTAAGTACGAAGGCGATATATTAGTGGCCGGTACCTGAAGCTATAGCTTGAAAACCGTCGAGCCTATCAAAAAAAAACATAACATTTTCTTTGTAGAATTTGATTTGACATTTTTGTCCTTGACTCTCTTTTCGTATCTATTATAGTTGTCCCAAAAATGTTAAAAAACCGTTAACGGGGGCACATTTCACCCGGGGTGAAGCGGCTGGGGGAGGGGGGTGGGGGGAGAGTAGTGAACTTCAAACACCACACCAAAATATATCAATGTCACACAAGTTCAGTCGTTGGTTGCCGGCAGGTCGTTCTTCCCGCGCGGTTTCCTGTGGGACGAGGGCTTTCACGGGCTGCTGTTGCAGCGGTGGTCGCCCGAGATCGCTGTGGACATCGCGGCGCACTGGCTGGACCTCATCAACGTCGAGGGCTGGATCCCTCGAGAGCAGATCCTTGGTGAGCTGAATACACCTTTGAATGGATATTCGGGCGTTTCGACCGCGGCACAGTGTGTGTTCCAAATAGTGACTACTTTGTGAAATGTGCAATAAAGTTTAAATTAAATAAAAGATAAAAAAAAAGATGAAAGATGTTTATTCAGTAAGTGGGCCGCACGGGCACTTTTACACGTCAAAATCTACCAGCGCTTCGCAAGAGACCACTGCTGAGAAGAAACGCCGCAAGAAACCCAACAGTCATTCGTTTTTACTTTAAATACTACTTATGATATTATACAATTATAAAGCTTAACCTAGCATGATATAAAACAATGAATTTAACATAAAATAAAAATAAAAATAAAAAACATTCAAGCGTAGCTTGAGCAGGAAAATGTGTCAAAACTAAGAATTTTCATAGGGTAGTAATAAGTAGTAGTAATAAAAAAAATAATATAAAATATACTAGTGAATAGTGAATAGTGTGCGAAGACCATGATCATCATCATCATGTCAGCCGAAAGACGTCCACTGCTGGACATAGGCCTACCCCAAGGCTTTCCACTCACACCGGTCTTGTGCTTTTCGCATCCACCGCGGTCCCGCGATCCTGACGAGGTCGTCACTCGATCTTGTTGGAGGCCTACCTACAGCTCGTCTTCCGGTCTGCGGACGCCACTCCAGAACCTTCTGACCTCATCGGCCATCAGTCCTGCGAGCAATGTGCCCCGCCCACTGCCACTTCAGTTGACGGCACTTAAAACGCCAAAGAATCACTCAAATGTGTACCCTGTTAACTAGTAAGCTTTGGAAAACTATACAAGTGCAAGGATTACTTTTAGGCCGTTTTAATCCTAATTAAAGTTAGCACTGCTTTTTTTATCGCGTATGTATGACGGGTCGGTTGTAAAAGGGGTCACTTGTTCGAAATTTAAGAATTGACGGTTATATTGGGATTAGAACGAAATTAGTGCCTATGGTATATATATATATATATATATATATACCATAATATACTGATTTAAACTCACACGATTTTGATTCATTATTATTACTACACGGGACGCTACGCCCATGGTCTCGAGGGGGGGGGGGGGAGGGGTCCCCTCGAGACCATGGGCGTCACGTCCGAAACGTCGAGGTAATAATTAATTTTAGTAATTAATTATATATCCCTTAACGCGATTAATTCCCGTGTAGTAATAATATATACCATCATGTTGTAATGCCATCGGGTTTATCGCTCAGGCTCGTTCGGTCCGTTTCCTAACATGTCTGCTTCCTAAAGTGGCCTTCTTCCCACATTGACCGTTTCCTATGACGTCTACTTTTGAAAATGTCTGTTTCCTAAAATGTCTGCTTCTCAAAATAAGCTTCTTCCCACATTCTCGCGGCTCAGGCTCGTTCGCTCCGTTTCCTAAATTTGTCTTCTTCCCACATTGTCAGTTTCCTATGTTGTCTACTTCTCAAAATGTCTGATTCTCAATTCTTTTTCCTGAAGGATCCGGAGCCAAAATAGCAAAAACGACAACAGAGCAAACTTTAAGTGAGGGACCTGTGTAAATTTGTGAAAAGCAGACATTGTAGTAAAACGGGCGGAACACAAATAGTGGGCATTATAGGATGCATACATCGTAGGAATAGGACATCACAAGGAACGGACATTATAGGAAGCAGGTCAATTTTCGAAACGGACATGATAGGAATCGATCATTCTAGGACAGTGGCATGATAGGAAACCATTTGCTGACATTATAGGAAAGAGTCATTTCTTGGAAGAAGACCAGTTTGAGAAGCAGACATGTTAGGAAACGGACCGAACGAGCCTGAGCCGGGTTTATTATATTCCAAATTTCAGCCCGTTACAATAAAGAAAGTGGTTCAAAAATTACTTTTCAACACACTTGCTCAAAACGACCTTTTTATTCCACCGATTTTTGGCTCATAAACCTAGATATTAAACACGCGTGCTTTTTCAGTATATTACGCACAAGTGCCTTTAGTTTATTAACCCAAACAATTTACATTTGTAGCCTAGTACCAAGTTGTAAGTACGAAGAAGAAGCGATATAATTTAGTCGGGTTATACCTTTTTTTTTCTTATCAACAAACAGTTTTTATGCGGCAAATAACATTATCTACATATTTATTTCAATAAATTGGTGAAATCAGCTTTATTACTAAAAAATAACTCAATTTCATTAAAATCATTTAATTTTTTCTGTAATTTGTATTTTAAACATGAATTATTACATTTTAAATTTGGCTGTTGGCCGATCTCGTTCGCGCCTTAGCCTTGCGCGCGCATCGGTAACGCGGCAAGAAAAAAAACAACGCGCCAGCCGCCATTTTTCGTAAATAATTGACGGCTGTGACGAAGATAGTTTGGATTAATTATTGTGAAGTTTAATATTAACGAAAATGTCTTCTTTAAGTAAAGAAAATGAAGAAATTGTAATTTTACCAACTGTTTTAATAATTAATTAAAATTTGACTAAATGAAGAGTCTTGTTTTTTTTCGCAAGTGTGTTGAAAAACGTCGTATGTAACGCGTGTGCCTGTGACCATAATATACGCGGCTTTCTTGTGGCGCACTCGCTTCCGCTCGTGCGCACACAATAGCGCCTTGTATACAATGGTCAACTTAGCACACTTGTATCATAATGTACTATTGAAATATTAAAATACCGAAGGTCAAAATCAAAGTGTTATGTATACTGATTTAAACTCACACGATTTTGATACATTGTTATTACTACACGGGACTTAATCGCGTCTCGAGACCATGGGCGTAGCGTCACGTCCGAAACGTCGAGGTAATAATTAATTAATTATAGTAATTAATTATACATCCTTTAACGCGATTAAGTCCCGTGTAGTAATAACAAAGTGTTATGTATTATATATATCTCGTTTAAAACCCGTAGGAAATGACCAGCATTATTGCAACTAATTTTACTATGAAAAGTTTCTTGTCTGTGGTAGTAGGTAAAATTTGTACTGTAATGGTTATAACAGTATAGATTTTGGTAAGGTTATGAGTTTCATATTTGGAACATGTTCCAAAATTAACACAATTTAAATAGGTCCAATTCTAGTATCAATTGGAACGTCAACTCGGTATATTTTTTAGTACAATATCGTAGGATATTTGAATTTCGAACGTCATGAGAATAGGGACTTTATTAGTATGTCTATCATAATGATTTAAAAAAAAACCATTCATATTCGTGACACATGACAGGTTTCTTTTGCCGCCATTTTTGTTGTCATTTCGTCGTATCTTAAGTCGTAATTTGATTTCATTTAGTTCATTTCTTTGTTGAGTTTATTGTGCCACTTTTGAAAATTCTGCTTATCCAAGTAGACAACAATTGATTAACATTGATTAAATTTAACATTGTTTGGTGAAATTGGTAGGTACTTAGATATGTTACAGGTAGCGCTGGTAGCAATGCAGGTCATTTGCCTTTCGGCTTCTGAAGCCATCTTAGAGTACTTATAATATGTGTGTAGATAAAGTATTGTACGCGACTCTGCGTAATTGGCATTACAACACTCGTGTCATCTATTATGAAACTCGCCTTGCGGCTCGTAAACCACACTCATGTTGTAATGCCTGTCATTACGCAACCGTCACGTAAACTACTATTACCAGGTTTTTAACACGTAATATTTCGACATCAAATTACCAGGAGTGGAGGCGTTAGCAAGAGTTCCCAAAGAGTTCGTGGTGCAGAGCAACGCGGCCGCCAATCCGCCCATGTTGCTCATTACCATCGCGCACCTCGTGAAAACGCAGCCCCAGCTGTTCCAGCCGCACTGGCCGCTGCGGAGGCTACTCGACCGGATGTTCTCTAGACTGCAGGTGCGCTATGATCGCCTGGTACTTCAACAATGTTAAAATATAAGATAAAGTGAGTTTAGCTTCGCTTTTTTTAGGTTTTTGTTGGCGTGTGAGTCACCGCCGGTTTGTCCAATTTACGGTCGACATAATCGTTCATACGAACAAGTAATTCAGAATTACTTTTTTAGGTTACTGTTTTTGGAGTCACTAGTGTCACCTATTTACCACGAGAGTCAAGAATGGGATTCCCAATCGCCTTTATTTCGAACCACTCGTGGTGTCCTCTTTCTCTTTGTATAAGAGAAATCTCGTTGGAGAAATCACCAACCGTTACGATCTTCTGTCAACTGCTTGAGCACTACACGAGTTTCGCCTTTATTTGCTCAAAGTAATTTCTTCTTGATTTTCCCTTGCCTACCCTTCCTCCTATCTTTCCTTAAATGATGTTTTAAGGTGGTTAAAGCCGCCTTAAAGCCCTTTTTTCATCACACTTGCTCGTAAATAGTGTCCTAAAATGCTACAAAACTCGACGGTAAATCCAAAATAATACCACCGCGGTGGTATTATTTTGGATTTACCGTACCGGGCCTTTTTCTACCATTACGCCCTATCGTGCGTTATAGTTTTATTTTTTAAATCTAATACGTGGACTCAAAGTATCATAATACGTCAGGAGCCCAGTTCTTGTGCCAATCGATGAGAAGTTTCATTCGAGATGAAATGTCATTTGCATACAATTTTCTTAAAATCTCGCATATACACTATTGATTTCGACTGTCAGTAGAATCGGACTCCTGAACATGCATGACATTATCTGTGGTAAGTCATAGACAATGATGTAGTCTGCCGCTAATTTATAAATATTATCTTTTGTCTGATTTTATTTCATTTCCTCGGAATTACACGGGTAAAGGAAATACAAAGTAATTCTGTCTTTACCACCCTTATACACAATGTACTATACTATGCATTTTATTTGATTGTACAAATGTAGACATGTAAAAAGTCGGTTTATGTGGTGTCAGCTGTGGTACCAGTGGTTCCAGTCATCGCAGAAGGGCGCCGAGCCCACGGCGTACCGCTGGCGCGGCCGCGAGCCCGACGAGCGCCAGCTCAACCCCAAGACGCTCACCTCGGGGCTCGACGACTACCCGAGGTACACATACACCAACCTAGGCGGAAAAAACCATATCGTCGTTCACTTGGGGTTATTGTTTTTAACTTGGCTCTTAATGCCAAGTAAATAAGAGCTTGAGGGAGCCGTGTCCAGCAGTGGAAGTCGGTTGAAATTAAAAAAGATAAAAAAGATAAAAGATAAAAGAAATTTATTCAGTAAGTAGGCCGCTCGGGCACTTTTACAGTTTTACACGTCAAGACCCGCGCCAGCGCTTCCCAAGAGGAGACCACTGCTGAGAAGAAACGCCGCAAGAAACTCAGCAGTCAGTCATTTTTTAAACTTATTTCATATTTCATATTACAATGGTATGTACAACTTAATCTAGCATTATATAAAGCTACAAGTATTAAATAAAATATAATATCAAATAACAGTAGTTCAGCAGGAAAACATGCCAAAAATCTTACGGGAGAGAAAGATAGAAAATAATAAAATAAAATAAAATAGAATCAATATATGTGTATATGAGATGGTGCAAGATGACCACATAAAAGTTTCGATATGTTTTCCTGCATCAACGGTGTCCCCCAGACAAGAAAAAGCAGGATAAAGCCTTTGCATTTGAACAAATTACTATTGACTAAAACGTTAACAATACGAAATAGATTATACCGCCCAGACTCTCGGCTCTCGAGTTTCTTGCGACACTTCTCCGAATGGTCTTGTCCGGAGCGCTAGATGATTCACTCCATTTTACCGACGTGTGAAAGAGCCCTCACGCAGGGACCGGAAAACCCCTTTATTTGATTAAGTCTATCAATCGGGGTCTACATCATATGCTCTCCCCATCGATAGCCTTACCCTAATGATATGGAAACTGCTTCGAACTAGTTAACTACACCCATTGAGGTTACCAGTTTCGTAAGGGTTAGAGTTACCCTATCCATTCTTCCTCTCCGATGACTTTGTTTCGCAGGTTCGTGTGATTGGTTGGTTTCAAGCCTATGCAAAAATATTTTGAATGGACTGCGCGTAGAGATTATAATAGCTTGAAGCCGTTCAATAAACACTTCATAGGGAAAGCCTAGCGAGGGTTTTAAGGAATTGGTAAGCGCTTAGTCGAATTCATTGTACCGTATGGGATAGCTTTTCATTGGGGTAAACGAAGATATGCTTATCGCTTCGTTAGGGATTGTAAAAACCACTCAACTCATATACCCTAACGAAAACCCTTTATAGGGTAAGCGGTTCCAAATTCAAATTCAAAATCATCCGGTATGATCCGGTCCCTGCCCTCATGTGGCCAATTTACTAATTAATATTTTGAGTTTTGAATCGTCGAGAACGCATAAGGACTGCGCATAGCTCATCGCATATAAACTTAATCGAATACAAATACGAAGAACTTGTTCTACTCGCGTACTTAGTTAGTAGTATTTATATCGTGAACGGTATCAGAATACCACCTATAGCGTAACCGAAGTGTGAAAACAATTCCATAATGCAATGGTAATTAACAGTGCTATAATAATTATTTTTAAACACATTTTTTAATAGTATTTTGCAATTAAGAGAAAGTTTTTGTGCCAGTACACACAACACATTTTGTTTTCTTTCCTCTCAGCCAAAATTAAAAGAACAGAGTGTTTATGTATCAATTGAACCCTCGAACTATGGCCGCGCTCGCAGGCGCTCGTGTAGCCTAAATATTTTTCGTCATTTAACAATATAGAATACCATCGATATACAACGAAACATTTACGAATCCGTCACTAGTTTTCCCGCCATTTGCATGACCGTGGTACCAGGCTAGCATAACTCGGGGTGTACTTGCAGAGCGTCGCACCCGTCGGACATCGAGCGGCACGTGGACCTGCGCTGCTGGATGCACGCCGCCGCCGACACCATGGCCACCGTGGCCGGCGTGCTGCAGAGAGACACCACCAAGTACGTCGCAACACGAGTAGCGGACGCTTCTGCTCCCCTGGTCACTTAATATATAGTCTTTTCAATTTCTCAGATAAAACTTCTTCTCCTTATTAATAACAGGATAGTATTAAAACTCCTTTGGTTATTGGATTGGTCATACTGCTTATTGGCAGGAGGGCATTGTAGCTGTCAAATCAGTAGAAAATATGTGTTTGATTGAGGCAGATTTGGTTACATTTTGTACTGCATTGACATCTGTCAAATTGGGCCGTTTTCGTTTTTTCTAACAAAGAGCGTTTAACGATCGAACCAGCACGGTTTTTAACCCTTTGAACGTCAAAAACACCTACCACTCCACCAAGGCCATCTGATGGTAAGTGGAAACTGTGACCCATAGAATTTTGCATTCACAAGACTGCAAGCCTAAGACTGCAAATGCGTTGCCAACCCTGAGGACTAAGATGGAATGCCTCCATGCTAGTCATTACGCCAGCTGTCTTATCCCCAAACCGGAACACAACAATGCGAACACTGCTGTTTTGCGGTAGATTAATGGATAAGATGGTGGTAGCGATCCGGACGCACCCCGCACAAGGTCCTACCACCCGCAAGTACAGTTTTAAGAGACTTTCTTTCGTATAGTGGTGAATTTTGCATAGCTTTTGAAACATTGCCGTGTGATTTGTATTTGACTCACGTCGATAAGGTTAATTCGGTGGCTTCAAATAAGTGCTACTATATTTCCAGGTTCGAAGCGACGCGAGACCAGTTGGCCGACGAGGAGCTTCTGAACAGTTTGCATTGGTCGCCCCAGACGCAGACCTACGCAGACTACGGTGAGCTTATGTGCCCCTAGTACATTTTAGAAATAACATTTCTATGGGTTCGATTTTTAAGATTTAATTACCCAGCACTGCCCAGCAGTGGGCAAATCTGTTCGTTTCTGGGTGTTGCTGAGTGAGTTACTGTGTCACCAGAGTTCTTTTTCTCAAACATGCAATGGAATGTTGGCGTTATGTTAGTTATTTTAGGCTTCACGTTGCGGGCGGAACAACTCTAGAGAATTGTAAAGGAATTTCATACAGAATTGAAGGCCGAGGCCGGGAAGTTTTTTTTTTTTAATGTACTTATGGCGGCTGTGTTTATCAGGCTCAATAGCTGTTTTTTTTTTCAATACACGAAGCCGTGCATCCGACCAAAGCGTTTGCAGGTTTATTTAAAGTACCAGGAGAGCAGAGGTAATTAGGGGTGCGTAGCGCAACTTAGATCGCTTATGCACTTCGATATTTGACGTTGTAATATTAGTTTTATTTTTTAAATTATATCTTTGAGAAAAGTACTATACATACCTCGCCGTCAAAAGGGGTTGCCAGCTTCGCTCGGCCGTCTATATGAATTGGCCCGGCAACCGCCTACTTCCCGGCCTCTGTTGTAATGTACTATTTATTATACAAGGTGTATTTGGAAGTGTGGATCAAACGAAGCAGGTCGATAGAGGACGTCTAGACCTATCCAACTCACCCCCATGTATGTTCAGCGATATTTAGTAATTTCGTAGATATTGATCATTTTAATCTTAATTTTTGTAATTTTCCCTTATGTCCATGTCACGAAAAACAATTAATTTCAAGTTTTGTTTCATAAGTTTTTAAGTGGTATCTTACATAATAAGAGTCATTACAAATCAGCGAAGTTTTTAAACCTATTTGCTCATTTTTTTTCCAGTATTTATTTAAGTAATTACATAAAGTAGTTTTTTCCATAAAAAGTGAAAAGCAAACTCTGGGATACCAAGTATGGAGAAACAAACTTTATGTGATTACTTAAAAAAAATACTGGAAAAAAATGAGCAAATAGGTTTAAAAACTTCGCTGATTTGTAATGACTCTTATTATGTAAGATACCACTTTAAAACTTATGAAATAAAACATGAAATTAATTATTTTTCGTGACATGGACATAAGGGAAAATTACAAAAATTAAGATTAAAATGATCAATATCTCCGAAATTACTAAATATCGCTGAACATACATGGGGGTGAGTTGGATAGGTCAAGACGTCCTCTATCGACCTGCTTCGTTTGATCCACACTTCCAAATACACCCTGTATACATAGTTCTTGTCATAAAGTCTGAACCGATGGTTAGATTTGATGGGAATTTAGCATACATAGACGACATAATGTTTATTAATCTTGTTTCTTGTTGGGATGTGGTTCTCAGGGCTGCACACGGACGGCGTGAGGCTGGTGCGGCAGCCGGGCAAGCCGGGCGAGGGCGCCAAAGTTGTGCGCAGCGTCACCGCGCCGCCGGAGCCTAAGCTCGTCTCCTCGGCCTACGGTTAGTATGTAGTACGGTTAATGTGATGGGTGACCGCTACCACCGTCTTATCCTTACTATAATCTACCGCCAAGCTATGGCATTGTTGTGTTCCGTTGTGGGGTGACAACTGGCAAAATGACTAGCGTAGCATCTCATCTTGGTCCTCAGGGTTGGCATTGATACATTAATGTCTTAGAATTGCATTCTTGAGAATTCATATATCTATAGGTTCAGATCAGGTGGCCTGAACCCTCGCGTGCCTTCTCCTTGCCAGTAAAATCAAACTAGCGAGCCGTAACTGTAACTGTTGCACGTAACATCGTGTGAGCGTGGCTCACGAGCTTGTTCTCCAATAGAAACACGCTACAGTAACTGCTACTCAGTTACAGCTACCCAGCTCAAGAGGAGGCAAAAATGAGCCGGCCGTTCACTCACCTTATGGAAAGTAATACCAGGAGACCAGCGAACAGAAGAGAAATCGCAGATTCGTTGCCAGCCTTTGACAAATCATTATCTGCTCTAAGTATCAGCTTGGGCCAAGTGCGACTCGCGACCATTTAAATTTCTAACTGCAATATTCAGTTTGTCATGAAGTATCGATTATTTTTCATGCTTGCTAGATTTGTTTGGTGCAGACGACCCTTGGTACGATCGAACTTAGCTGTACATTTATCTACCTTGTCACAGCCATTGACATACTTAATTAAAACCACTCTCACTTTGATACGTTACTATGGACAAGGAACTAAAATGAAATAAAAATAAAAATTGAAATAAAAATAAAATTGCTATTCGAAAATTCCGCGTCCGTAAAGTATATAAATCATTTGTTGGTCAATGCGTTAATTGCTATAATAAATTACCTGACGTAGTTTTAGAGTTACCCTTTCCAGCACTTAAAAACTACTTGAAAAGGTCGTTAATGTCTAAAGCGTATTATAGGGTCGAGGACTATCTAACAGACAAAAATGCATGGCCTAAAACCGAAACTTAGTCAATAATAATTTGTTCAAATACAAAGGCTTTATCCTGCTTTTTCTTGTCTGGGGGACACCGTTGATGCAGGAAAACATATCGAAACTTTTATGTGGTCGTCTTGCACCATCTCATATACACATAAGTAGTTGATTCTATTTTTTTATTTTTGTTTTCTCTCTCTATCTCTCCCGTAAGATTTTTGGCATGTTTTCCTGCTGAACTACTGTTATTTGATATTATATTAATATAATATTTGTAGCTTTATATAATGCTAGACTAAGTAGCACCATTGTAATATGAAATATGTTTAAAAAATGACTGACTGCTGAGTTTCTTGCGGCGTTTCTTCTCAGCAGTGGTCTCCTCTTGGGAAGCGCAATTCTTGACGTGTTCTTTTATCTTTTTAACGTACAGCTATTTCAGACAGTACTTTGTCATGTTTTGCATTACATCTCTGAGGTTAACAATGGACGTTTTCCAGGTTATGTGTCCCTGTTCCCGATGCTGTTGAAAGTGTTGAAGCCCGATAGTGAGAAACTCGGCAAGATACTGCAGGATTTGGATAAGCCGGAGCTACTGTGGTCGCAGTACGGTCTAAGGTAGGTACTTCGCGTGTTATGTGATCCTAGTCATTAAAACCCTAGGTTGTTTCCGTTAAGCCTTGGCTACGTAAACTAGCTTTTTATTTTCATCATTTTGTTAAATCTAAGCATGTAAACCTGAGTACTTGTCTCTGTCATCGATTGTAAACCTTTTCCCCATAGTAATACGGCGCCTTACAATAAAGGTCAATGTACGAAATTCTTTCTCGTCGGCGTCCGCAATTTAGACAATATTTTTAATCCATACACTAAAGCTTAGCCCTGAAGTAAATTACTACAAATTCAATGAATATGGAAAATATCTTCTAATAGAAAATGCGATTACAGATGTAGTGCATAATTGTTTTCCTTCGTATTTTGTCGGAAATGTTCGTATTTGTCATGCTACTTCAGCCAACCTCAGTACTTTTTGTACTGTGACAGACTGAAATAGCAAGATACATTCGTACGTTTCCGTGAAAATACGAAGGAAAACAATTATGCACTACATCTGTACCAGCTTATATCTATGTAAAAGCTACACCAAAAAACGGTCCCGACTGTGTCCGATTTAGTGCGTTGAGTACAATTAATTTATTAATTTATTAAAAACTATTTTGAATTGCGTAGTAGGTCAATTTTAATTTAAGTTATTATTCACTTCTCATGCTCGTAAAGTTGTTTTTTATGTCGAGAGTAGGCGGCATAAAATGGGTATTTATGCTCTTGTGCATAAAGTAGTTTCTTATTTTAAGACTAAGGCAACTAGGCCTTACAGCCACATAAACAATACACCTTCATTTAATTGATATATTTAGATTTAGGTTATATCTTAATCTAGATATTTAAATAAAAAATTACGATTAACACAAGCGTGCATCAATGTCGTTCAATGTAGGGTGCAGGTCTTGGTTGTGTAGGAAAACACCGAACATAAATTTAAATAGACTGTAATTTCCAACGTTCCTAGTCTGGTACAAATGTATGTGCTTTTATAATGGCGGCTTACGTACAACTCCTCTTACATTGAAAGTTTACCCACATTATTTATGTGCAATAATATTTATGCGTGTACGGTATCGTACATATTCCGCAGAACGACAAAAAGTTGTTTATTACTTACAACTACACAAGCATTCAAGCTTTCAAGCTTGAGCTTATCCTATAAGTACAAGCTTCCTTAAGGTTAAGATAAAAAAAAACTATTATTGTTAAACAGATACTGAGCCCCAATTAGACTGTAAACAAAGTTCTAATCGTTATCAATTGGCAGTACACATACCTTATAAATACTAGATCTAATTATCGAGCCTTTACTGGTTCTTATGGAAAGTGCCCTTACTTTTCCATCCGCCCCAGGAAAAACTTCTACTACCCTAGCCATTGGCCACATTAATGGACTAACATTGTCATCCCTGACTATAACCAAGGCACCAACTTTAATATTTTTGCATTCAGTTCGCCACTTAGGTCGGTTTTGCAGCTGCACAAGATACTGTTTGTGCCACTGCTTCCAGAAGCTTTGAACCATTTGCGTACACTGTTGCCAAAACTTCAAGCGACTAATTGGTACATTGGTACAATCGTTCTCAGGATATGAGGTCAATGGCGCACCAGTCAGAAAATGACCTGGTGTTAAATATGACATCTCGGTGAAGTCAGTTGTGGGCAATGCCGTAAGAGGACGAGAGTTTAAAATTCCCTCGATTTGTATAATAACAGTGTTTAACTCTTCATACGTCAAAACAGCAGTGCCAACAACTCGCTTCATATGATATTTCACACTTTTTATTCCTGCTTCCCAAAGTCCGCCAAACACAGGGCTATAACTTGGAATAAATTTAAATTTAATATCTATACTTGCTGCATGATTCACAACAGTTTGCTGGTGGTCTGCAGCAGACTGCAGTTTATACAATTCAGTTAATTGGTTATGAGCTCCTTTGAACGTACTGGCGTTGTCACAGTACACAACAGAAGGTTTATTTCTACGTGAGATAAATCTTTTAAATGAATTTAAGAAAGACTCTGTTGTCAAGTCTGAGACCAACTCGATATGTACTGCTTTCGTAGTGAAACACACAAACAATGCAATGTAAGCCTTATATAATACAGGCTTTCTAACACGGTACATTTTAATGGTAAATGGGCCACCATAGTCTATGCCTACTTTATCAAATGCACGACATGATTTAACTCTATCACTAGGAAGCGAACCCATTAACTGTTTTGCATGCTTAGCTTTTAACTTAAAACAAATTATACATTTATGAAGTACATGTGTGACTTCTCTGATGCCATTTATTATACGATACCTAAGACTTAAACTATTTAACACAAGTTTCGGACCAGAATGCAACAATGTTCTGTGCTCATTTTCAATAATGTAGTGCGTGACCTTTGAACCCTTAGGTAAAATAATTGGGTGCTTCTGTGAGAACGGAACTCTCGCATTCTGAAGTCTTCCACCTACCCTTAGCAATGACAAGCCACACACAAATGGATTTAACTCCTCTAGACTTGATTTTATGGGCTTACCTGAAATTAATGCCTTTATTTCTTCATTGAAATGCAACTTTTGTTCATGCCTAATAATGACATATAGTGAATAATTCAATTCCTGAGGAGTTAAACATTCAATTTTATCATCAACCCTTTTGGCCGATATACAATTCTTATCAACCCTTTTGGCTGATATACATTTCTTACAATTATTAACAAACCTTAAGCACCATGCTATGGTTCGTTTCATCCTAATAATACTAGAACAACTAGTAAACAATGCTAGATCCTCACGTTGTTCGGATGCAACCAATACAGACTTTAATTCTGGTATTTCCTTAGGCATTATTTTATCGTCATGCTCCGGCTTAAACTCTAGAGTACTTAGGCAAACTGGGCCCTTCCACCACAACGGATGCTGCTGTAGGAGATGCGGTTCTACTCCACGTGAAAGGCAGTCAGCCGGGTTTGCTGACGTGTTAATATAATGCCAAGAGAAATCGCCCGTCAAATCATGAATTTTTCTTACTCTATTAGCCACATAAACAGTTAGTTTTATGGGATCGGTTTTTAACCACGCAAGTACTACTTGTGAATCGGCATACAGATACACATTTGTAATGAATTTTAATTTCATGACGTCATAAACTTTTCTAGCTAACATAGCTAGTAAAAGCGAGCTATTGAGCTCCAAACGCGGCGTCGTAAGCCTTTTGACAGGGTTAATACGTGACTTTGAGCATAGCAAGTCTACGGTAACATCACCAGTTTCGTTGACTATTCTTAAATATACACAACATCCGTAAGCGAGGTTTGATGCGTCAGCGAAACCACAAATATCTATAGACTGAGCATTACGTGTATCCATATTCCGATTCACTTCAATTTCTGTCATTTTGTCTAAGCTAGCTGCAAAGGCCTTGACCCCATTGTTGAGTTCGGCAGGCAATGGTGAATCCCAGTTAACATTTGCAAGCCATATTTGCTGCATTAACAACTTGGCCCCAACCACAATGGGCCCTGCTAAGCCAAGGGGGTCAAAGATTCTGCTAACAAAACTTAATACTTTTCGCTTTGTATAACATTCTAATATCTCTTGCTTCGGAGAAGTTATTATAAGAGTGTCTTTAACTAGGTTACATTTGATACCTAATGTTCTAACAAAGCTACATTCATTTTTATCTGTGAAATTTACTTCCTCTTCCTTCTTTTTACCTTCAGATGGGATGTCGCATAATAGCGAGTTGTCATTAGCGCACCATTTGTGCAGGCTAAAACCTCCCAATCCTAACAACTTAATTAACTCATTTCGAGTATCTAATACAACTTTCCTATCATTACAAGCTATGTTTGCGTCATCGACATAGGTGTTGTGAAGCAACACATCTGCAGCCAGGGGGTAATCATCTTTATACCTATTAACTAGCTCGTGCAAACACCGAGTGGCTAGGAATGATGAACTTTTTAGACCATAGGTAACAGTTTGCAGCTGCAGACATTGTATTTCATCCTTTGGGCACTCTCTCCAAAGAATATTTTGCAAACAGCGGTGTGATGGTGCAACTAATATTTGCCTGAACATTTTTTGTATGTCGCAATTTACAATGTATTTAAATAGTCTAAATAAAATTAAAATGCTAAACAGATCATTTTGCACAACAGGCCCATTCAGTAACACATCATTTAGAGAAACCTTTGCTAAACTTTGCATTCCTCCATCAAAAACAATTCTTGTAGTTGTTGTAGCACTATTTTCATTGAAAACAGGATGATGGGGCAAAAAGAATACTGCTTGTGAATCTAAATCATACTGTGAAATAGGTATGGAAATGGCATGGCCTAAAGCTATGTACTCATCAATAAAGTCCTTGTATTTTTTATATAGTATTGGGTCTTTATTGATACGATTTTCCAAAATATTAAATCTTTTTAAAGCACAAGTAAGTGAATCACCTAATTTTAATGTTTTAATATCTTGTTTTAAAGGCAAGGCAACTTGAAATTTGCAATCTTGTAAGGTTACAGACTCTTTGAAAATGGTCTCCGCTAACTCTTGCTCAGAGGTGGCCTCAGTGTAAACTTCTGGGACACTTTCAGTTTGCCAGAACTGGGAAACTGACTTTTCTAACTTAATAAAATCTAAATTCTTACTAACAGTTGTTGCACAGCAGACAGCTGAAGTAAGATGTTTAGTAGCATTCTGAGTGATGCAAGGTAATCTTCCTGCTACAATGTAGCCAAAGAGTGTGTTGTGGAGATACAGTCCCCCGGGCCCGACCGGAAGCTGATCACGAAGCAGAACCTGAAAAAATATGTCACACCCTAAAAGGATACTTATCTTATCACAGACATAAAAATCCTTATCTGCCAATTTTATATATGAGGGCAGAGCAAGCTCCTTACAATTTATGGCAAACTGTGGCATCTTACAAGTTATGGTGTCTAACACATGACATGTCACTGACATGTTAAAGCTGTTCGCAGTTGAATGTATTTTAAATGTGGCCTGTTGAGCAGTCTGAGTAGCACCATCACACACACCGCTTATTATAGCATTAGATTGCTGCAAGGCACAATCTAGCTCATTGACTAAGTCCGAGCGAACAAATGAAACTTGAGAACCTGTATCTAAGATGGCCCTCACATAAATAGGGTTTCCTAATTTATTTATTAACTTCACCTTAACTGTAGGTAACAGAACATTGTCACTGACTTTTGATAACAGGCTAACATGACCTGAACTTTTTAGGGGAATAGCATCCTCATGCAATAAAGAATTATGTTTTTCTTTACAAACTGAACATTTAAAACCAAATAGGCATTTTTTACCGTAGTGTTCATTTAAGCAAATGTTACATAATGTATTAGAATTGACAAATTCTCGACGTTGTGCCACGTCTATCAATTTAAAGCCTGGGCACTGATGCATCTTGTGTAATGGAGAACTGCAATACTTACATTTTGGGGACTTGACAGGGGTTTTCCTGGTACTACATGAAGCAGCGACTAAGCTACTCCTTCGCGGGCTAGATTGGCCCAGCGCGAGTGTCTCGAGAGCCGCAGCTCTTTGCTCTAGAAATTTAAACAAATCATGCAATTGCGGCAAGTGCAAGCTCTGATTTTCCAGATGAAAGGCCCTAAGCGTGTATTGATCCAGCTTTCGCTGTAAAACCGTTATAAGCACCAAGTCCCAGTGTTGCACAGGCACATCCATATTTTTTAATGCACTTATGTGTTGCTTTGTTTTAGAAACTATATTGCGTATAACAGCCGCCGAAGGTTTCTGCACACAAGGAAGGTCAAGGATAGAAGCTACGTGGTAATTTACCACCTGTTGCCTATTATCAAACCGTTCTGACAGAAGCTGAAGAGCAGCTTCATAATTGTCACTGTCCAAAGGCAGATTTTTAACAATATCTAGGGCTTCACCCTCTAGAAGTGACCTTAAATAATAAAATTTGTCACACGGTGACAATGACTGGTCTTTATTAATGACACTATTAAACAAAGAAATGAAATTATGGTATTCACCCACCTCGCCTTTAAACTTCGCAATTTCTATGCGCGGTAAACGCTGAAATCCCATCTGCTTCGGAGACTGTACCGCGTTAGTTTCCGCAACAATTGGAGGCGAAATAATGTCGTTGATAAACGCCGCCATTTCAAAGTAACTGTCTTCGAAGGCGCTGACCGTCTCTTTATCGTCGGTATCTAACAAAGATATTTCCAAATTTAGGTCCATATATTCATTAAAAGTCTTTTCTAACCTTTCCTTCTTTGCTTTTAATAAGCTTATATTGTGGTTACCTGGGTCCATATCGCGTAAACCTGCTTTAAGTCGCGTCATAAATGCTTTACATTGCCCCCTGGCAGCGATGAGTCGCCTAGCGTCCTCGGCCATAGCAAACAATAGTAACTTTCTTTGTGCTATCTCAAGTATACACTTAATGAAAACAAACGAGTATCAATCAAAACTATCAACTTTAACTATGACGACGTCTTATTTACCACTCAGAACTAGTTATTTTAGGAAGCAAATCAATTGCAAACCAACGCAAACGCAGCCGAAAAAGCAAGATGAAGATGAACAAACAAGTATGGCGACTGGACGCTAGGGGCGCTAGGGAATAAGATGGCGCTCACGCGTCGAGCCGTCCTCCAATAGCTGCCGTGCGCGTGATGCGGAAATCGCCGTGGCGCGTCCTGATTGGCTGTGTTGAGATTCCCTGCGCTGTGACTGGCGCCTTTGCTCCTACACCGTACAAATAATTCGGCGCAATTGCTTCTACACCGTACAAATGATTCGGCGCAATTGCTTCGTGTAACACACGAAAAAAAAACACTAAAAAAACACTTAAAAACACACTTGCATGGATGCACAATGGCTCCGTTGCCGAGGTTTGTTCCGGCGAAATAAAAAGGCCAATGTTCGTTCGTCGATTCCACAAAATAGTTGCGAGCACTGCACGCACGACGCATAAACCACTTTTAATATTCGTCCTTAGTAATACTTAAGGACAGATACCCTGCACACCGTACAGAATAGGTAGGTAGGTACTCCCTGTAGTCCTTGTCGAAAATCGGGCGCACTGCACACCGACCGTGTCACGACGTATCTTGGGCACTGGAGATGTTCAATCAAACTCGCTCCAATCCTCTTCGGGGAGAAAATATGTTCGCGCACTGCACGAACTTGTATAATGTTATGAGTTGTACGCTCCGGACACCGACAACTTGACGGCCGTTAACTTATAAAGCTAACCTAGCCCGACTTAATGCATTGCATTAACCACCGACGAAGCACCATAAAAGCTTTTAATTAATTGCTCGAAGGACCAATGTAGGGTGCAGGTCTTGGTTGTGTAGGAAAACACCGAACATAAATTTAAATAGACTGTAATTTCCAACGTTCCTAGTCTGGTACAAATGTATGTGCTTTTATAATGGCGGCTTACGTACAACTCCTCTTACATTGAAAGTTTACCCACATTATTTATGTGCAATAATATTTATGCGTGTACGGTATCGTACACATCTATGTAAAAAAAATTAACGCAAATGTTCTATTACATACCTTGATATTAAGGCGCAGACCATAGTGAAACGTCACATAGTTGTAAATAAAAAAAATATAAGAAAAAATGCGTGGCGGCAAGCTAATTATTCGTCAAACAAAACTAGAAACTAGCTAAATTTGTTGTGTTGCGGTTGAAAATTCAATAAGTTATTCTTAAGTAATTAAACAATGTCTTCGAGTAGTGGTGGTGACGATCAAGTAACGATTTCGCCTGTGACTTTAATGGAAAGAAGTGCGAAAAATGACATTCAGCAGATATTGCCGCCTAAATAGAGGAACTCTATTTCAGCACACACGAATGTTTCATTAGTTGGAAGAACCAAAAAAACGTAAACACGTTTGCAGAGCGTGTGTGTTTTTAAGCTATTTTGACGAACTGTCGAAGGAATTGCAGCCTTTAATTTAAAACCATTGAAACGAGACATTTTAAATACATTATTAAAAAAAAAAACTATGCTAAATCCTTGTTTTATTACATTGCTATCAAAGTGAAAAGCAGAGTGTGAAACTCTAGTATAAAACCAATTTTACGGCTATATGCACGTCTCGGGTACCAGTTTGAAAGAATTACACGGAATAAACACTTTTTAAGAATACAATTTTTTTAGGTCCCTCTCGAAGTCCTCGCCTCTGTACATGAAGCGGAACACCGAGCACGACCCGCCGTACTGGCGGGGGCAGGTCTGGATCAACATGAACTACCTCGCTCTGTCGGCGCTGCGGCACTACTCGCGCGCGGACGGGCCGCGGGCGGCGAGCGCGGCGCGGCTGCACGACGCGCTCCGCGAGAACCTTGTCGGTGAGTGCCGCTCCGGCTCATGGTACCCTGGTACTTATTCTGTTTTTTTTTTTTTTTTTTTATTGTAGCTTTGGCTACTAGGCCATTAGCTTAAAACGAAACAATAAACCAGTTACGGTGATATGTAGGACATAGGCTAAGATAGTTTTAACCTCTGTACCACTGCGAGTCCACTTGAAACGAGAAGTAAGATGCCAGATACACGAAATAAGTCCAAGTCTTCTATCACTGTGCAACACAAAGGCATTAAAAGTACAAATCACTAACAAAAAAGAACTTTGAAAACCTAAATACACAAAAATAAAAACTAGAACAAATTACACATCCGCCATCTTTTGACGTTGCAAATGGCCATCCTTATTCTGTTCTCTCAATATCATAGATAAGATACATTGTGACGTTTATGTCTGTTTTCTTTTTGTTCGTTGCTGTCTATGTAAGGTTAAGGGACGTTTGCTCATTCTGCCAAAGAAAATAGGGCATAAAAGGTTGCGTGTGCACTTTATTTATAGATAATTTTTCCTAGCTCTACTGCCCTCCTGTACCCAATAAACGGTATCTCAGATTCAATTGCCAAAGAAATTCGATCCTCTCTTCTTGGAAATGACGTTGTGATTTCTACAGGAGTTTCAGGAGTTATCAAAATCAACAAAATCAGAGCCGGAAAGTTGGATCCTTTCCTTGTCAGTAATGCGAAGTCAAGTCGAAAATTAAAACCGTTAATCTATGACACAATAGTACAGTCAACAGCATAAATAAGTGATCACTTATGTACCTTGTCACTTTAACGTCGTGTTTGATATGTCATACAAAATTGTGAAACGATCGCAAACCGAAAAGTTACATAAATAATCACTTATTTATTACGTTGACTGTACAATAGACGAACGCAACCACAAATATCAATAATTTTTCTACATAATATTCACTTTGGTGGCGGTTTTCTTTCTTTTTGTTTTGATTACAGTTGGAGAGCCCACGACACTAAACCTATTACGGTAAGACTACCGAATATATATATATATATATATAGTCTCATCATTATTGGAGGAACACGAAATGGCAATGCTGCTATGCGGAAAACCTGCCACAACTTTTTTATTTAGTTTTAACTACGATTTCTAAATGCAGCAGTGGTTTTTCTTACACAGAAATTGATGATCTTTTAGATGCCTTTGGTTTTTTGAAGAGATCGATCATAAAAGATACTTTAGTACGAGGCGTCGCTTATCATGCTGCTGCCACTGATTAGGCCAATCAGGGGGCTTGCAGCACTGCATTGTCGTATATTCTTACCCCTCCCCTGTTCTGAAGAATAAACGAAACTTGGGAATCTTTACTAGCCATCGGAGAACAAGTAAAAAAATGCTTAGCCAGGTTTTTTGAATTGCAGCATCACCATTTCGTGTTCCCCCATTAATGAGGAGAATCTGGTAGTCTTATCGAACTAGGTTTAGTGTCGTGGGCTCTTAGGATATTACGTTAGTATAGTGTGTGATCTTCTGTGGTTTCATTGGATGGTTCCAACGGAAGACCAGCGCTGGGGTAACGCTGAGTCGGCACCATTTCGTGACAACAGCTATTTGGTCTGGACGTCAGTATTTTGTTAAGTTTTGTATGTCTGTTTCTCACGTCTCAGTTTTTTTAAAATTCTGCAATATTTGGTCGTTTCACAGGAAATCTCCTCTCCGAGTACCGGCGTACGGGCTACTTCTGGGAGCAGTACTCGGGCGAGACGGGCGCGGGCTCGGGCTGCCGGCCCTTCACCGGCTGGACCGGCCTGCTGCCGCTCATCATGGCTGGCGAGTACTAGCGCGGCCATGCCACCCTGGTACCTGACTGCACAAACCGGAGATAACGGACGGATAACATTCGATTTTAAGTTTGTGATAGATATGCTAGTTTACGTAACGATGTATTTGCAAGACGCAATATTTTTCACCTCGGCACCCCAAAAAGGCAGTTTATGCTGTTCAAAGAAAGTGGGCCTAATTCGATTTTTCTGCGAGCGAAAGACAAAGGGACTATTTAATAAATAAAAAAAACCGGCCAAGAGCGAGTCGGACTCGCGCACGAAGGGTTCGCACCATTATCTATACAACATTAGCAAATAAACGGCAAAAATATCACGTTTGTTCTACGGGACGCCCACCTTAAATATATATATATTTTTTAAATGATTCTGCGATTATTTAAAATGTCTACCTGTTGCCGATATTAAAACCGAGCAAAAAACGGCATAATAAACACGTTTGTTGTATGTGGCTATTTGTTGTAATAGAGGCAACAGAAATACATCATCTGTGAAAATTTCAACTGTATAGCTATTACGGTTCATGAGATACAGCCTTGTGACAGACAGACGGATAGCGGAGTCAAGTAATAGGGTCCCGTTTTTACCCTTTGTGTACGGAACCCTAAAAACGAGAAAAGTGCTCGGTCACTATAAATGGCTGGGTAGCCGGGTGGATAAATTATGTGGTTTAGTTTTTACTAATTAGTTTTTTCCTTTAGGTATTATGTTCTCGCTGCTGAGATGAAAAGTTTTAGGTATGTGCAACACGAGACCAAAGTCATGTGCGTGTTAAAGCCTTCGCTTACTCGGGACTCAAAATCAACTCTCGCAGCAAGAACCAGCTCCGCTCTCTTGTTGCACAAAAAACTATTCTACAATTGTAATCTCTTCAGCTCATTTCTTCCAAAAAAATTGAATGATCTTGGGCTTGTGTTTCCGTTGCAAAATTAAACTCTCCATGTATATTAACACGGGTCAATATTACATAAAGATAAAGATACATACATCACATAAATACAAAAAGAACAAGACACAGAGAGATTGTTGCGAAACGGTCCCAACTCAGCATTCGCTAGCCGTAGAGCCAGCACTGGTCTTCCGTTGGAACCGCTAGGTAGAGACGGAAAGTGACACACTTAACACGAAACAACGTCAATAGAAAAACAACATGAATTAAGAAACAATCATTCGTTCGAGATAATCTCATCAAAGCGAAATATATCGCTAAGCGTCAGCCTGCGATTAAAACGTTCACTGTCCGCATAAAAAAATCTGACAATGTCACACGTCCGAGTGTGCTTCCGTCGTGACCCAATTGTGGGGTCAAACGAAGCTGTGAATCCATTGTGGAAGCACGGACTCCTGGCACGAGGACGGGGGGCGTATTAGGGAGAACTCGATGCGCGAGAGTGGGCAGTGTGCATGTGCGTGTGTCTGACGTGTTGCTGCATCCCTTGAGGAGCCACTCGTCAATGCCGGCGGGTTTAATATTTCGTTTTGACTTGCGCCATTTCCGCTGCATCAGTTGAAAAAACAAAGGCCGCTTGGTATTAAGCGGATTGTGAAGCTAAAAATCTGCATACAAAATGCGAAAACATATAATATGCGGGTGGTAAGACCTTGTGCAGGGTCCGTCCGGATCGCTACCACCATCTTATCCATTAATCTACCGCCAAACAGCAGTGTTCGCATCGTTGTGATCCGGTTTGGGGATAAGACAGCCGGTGTAATGACTAGCATAGCATTCTATCTTAGTCCTCAGGGTTGGCAACGCATTTGCAGTGTTAGGCTTGCAGTCTTGTGAATGCGAATGTCTATGGGTCACAGTTTCCACTTGCCATCAGGTGGCCTGTGTCCTCGTTTGCCTGCTTGAAAAAAAGATGTAGGTCTTTATAATAACTAACTACAACATGGTCAAAAATCGTGAAAATCGGACTTGATGTAGGGTGAGAAACGTTATCGCCCAGAGCTAAATATTTATGGATTTTTTGACAGCTACGCGATTTAAGCGGCGCTTCACGCTCCTCTTAAGGGATTACAAGCACTGTGCAAGTTTAATAGATTATCGGCAATACCGCAATATACATCTATAAATCTATTTGCTATTGTAAGATCAGGGTAGTTGCAACATTTTTTTACTAATTAGTAATTACAGATGTAGTGCATAATTGCTTTCCTTCGTATTTTCACGGAAACGTACGAACGTGTCATGCTACTTCAGTCAACCTCAGTACTTTTTGTACTGTGACCCACTGAAATAGCAAGACGCGTTCGTCCATTTCCGTGAAAATACGAAGGTAAACAATTATGCACTACATCTGTACTCTCCTGTTGTGTGTCATATTGTTTTCATAAGTGGATGCGGCCAAACGAAATATAACCTAATACTTAAACGTACTAAAGTAGAGAGGTGAGAAAAAAATTATCGATTTTGAGGTAATTTGTAAAGTTATCTAGTATCCCTTTAGCTCCAGATGTAAATATTGTAATATATTTCCGCTATTGATCGTTATTCTAAGGATCAACTCTCACCGAGACGCGAAATTATACTTTATGTACTATACGAAAACATACACACGCAGAATTAATTCTCACAGTGAAATGTGTACCTTTTCGTGTAGTAAATAAAGTATATTTCGAGCCGCAATGCGCGCAGCGTCGCGTCGCGGTGTGTTGACGCTGAGGAGTTAGGGTCGTAGTAAAATGTCTTGAGACAGTTCGATAACTGACAAATAAACATTGGGATGGGTGATCAATTCAAACAGTTAAGCTCAGTTCCAAGCAGCGTTCAATTTAAATAACCTAGCCTAGAAAAATCATTCTTATGTCACGCTGTATTGCCGCCTTTACAAAAATACAAAAATAAAAAAAATAAAAAATGTTATGTCATGTTACATTGTCAGGATCGTAGCAGGTGGAAGGTAGTGGTATCTGCCTACCCATATGAGAAACCAACTGTAAAAAGACAAGTCCACTGAGTACAAACTCGATGGGTCTACCATGAGCCGTCGAGGAGTTCCTATGGCCACCTTCCGTCTCCATCATCATGCCAGCTCGATGGCACCATTGACAATTAGAAGTACCTTAGTAGGTTAAAAGATTTGATTACATGGTTAGTTAAAATTAAAACTTTATTCACGTAGTTATTTAGTGAGTGTAAGAATTGAACGATAGTGACTCCATAGTAGCGATGCATCCGATACCGATACCGATACCGATATATCGGTATCGACGATATTTTTATGACCGATTCAACGATACTTTTTAATTTAAAAATGTAGTGTCAACGAGCGATTACTTTGTTTTATAAACAAAAATCTTATCAATGTTAATTTTAATTACTAAAATTTTTAATTATCTAATATTAACCTATGTATCTACTTCTTAAATTAATAAAAAGAAATCTGTCTTGTGATTTATTTATTTATTATACCTTCATTTTTGAATTCACAAAAAGCGTATCGGTATCGGTATCGGTATCGCCGATATTTTTATAAGAGTATCGGTATCGGTATCGCATCGGCGAAAAGGCGTATCGATGCATCCCTACTCCATAGTTTCCTTGCCGACTGTTCTTGTATCATATCACTGAACACTAATTAAATAATAAAAAGAGTCTAACGAGTTAGGTGAACTCTTTAGGTTTAGAAAACGAATGTGATCGAAGTACCTATAGATGTGAATTGTCAAATTATAACTCCGTTTGTTTTGAGGGACTTTTTTTATGTGATTATTAAGTGTTCCTTATTCCTCATAGATGCTGTTAAAGGCTATATATATATATTGAATTCTAGCCGACCCTTTAGCCCCAAAAAATGCCGGCTCGATCGCGTTCTCATGATCATTGGCCGCAGCCAACATGCAAACGTTACTGACGTTTTTCTCTTCTATCACTCAAAATGTATGAGAATGTCCTCCCATACATTTTGAGTGACAGAAATGAAAATGGCATTTGCATCTTTGCTAGGGCCTGAACGCTGCATTCGCGGTGTTTCGTTAATATGGTCCCTCGTCGGCTATAGATGGATGGCGACCTGATCCGTCCGCGCGGGACGGTCACACTAGAACTTGTCGGACTTTGAGCCGCCTGATTTTAAAGCGCTTGTGATATATGTGCAGTGTTTAAAATTCACAATGCCCCCTTGCATCTTTGTAGTCCAGGACATTCCCGGTCATCCAATTGTGAATTGTTCATCGCAGCTAGCTGGTCGTAACGCGCAAACGAATATCACGCTAGAGGTGGCGCCCCTGTGTATCGACCCAAAGTAAATTGTTGTTGGCTGGTAGCGTAATTTTATGTTTGATATGGAAAGAAAGAAAGTACATCTTAGTGGAAACGAGATATTGACCGCGACTACTTTTTAGTTCCTGAAATTTCAGCAAGTAGTATAACTGTTCGCGACTGAAATTGTTTTGATCATGCAATTGCATTCGTGTGTAATTAAGAACATAATAGACGACATCTAAAGCAATTTCACGCAATGATTCGATCTTCTATATCGTTAATTACTGTCTATGTCAAGATGAATAAGCACATAACTCCACTTATATTCTAAGAGCCCACGGCAATTAACCTAGTTCGATAAGACTATCGGATGAGATATATATATATATATATAGTTAGTCTCGTGATTAATGGCGGAACACGTAATGGTGATGCTGCAATTCAAAAAACGGGTTATTCCCACCTGTTACCACTAAAGTACTCGGTGGTAACAAGTGGGAATATTTTTCCCAGTTGATACCACTAAACTATTTGGTGATAACTACTGGGAAATAAAACCCAGTAGTTACCACTGGTAACAGGTGGGAAAAAATCCCAGCTGTTACCAGTGGTAACAGGTGGAAATAACCCCAAAAAACCTGACTATGAAATTTTTTTAAATTTGTAACTCCGATGTCTATTATGGTAATAAGACTCCCAAGTTTCGTTTATTCGTCAGAACAGGGGAGGGGTAAGAATATACGACAATGCAGTGCTGCAAGCCCCCTGATTGGCCTAATCAGTGGCAGCAGCATGATAAGCGACGCCTCGTACTTAAGTATCTTTTTAGATTGATCTCTTTAAACAAGCCAAATTTCTGTGTAAGAAAAACCACTGCTGCATCTAGACATCGAACTTTTAAAAAAAAAGTCCCAGTTATTCCGCATTGCAGCATCGCCATTTCGTGTTCCCCCATTAATGACGAGACTAAATATATATAACTATATATGATCTGGTAGTATTATCGTACTAGGTTTAGTGTCTCTCCTCTACTATTTATTGAAGCTCCAAATATATGTCCACACAACTACTGCCACGAGATCAAGAATGCGTTTACATGTTTATTCGGTACTTCATTTTTTATAGCACAGAGTTTCATAGTAATAATGGAAATGTTTTAGCTAAATATTTAATAATAAGTAGCGTCGCATAAGGACAGTTCCGAATGTTTTGTTAACGGTTACTTTGTTTATGTAAATAAATATATTGTTACAAAAACTATATTTTTGTTAGTTTCATTTTCTAAACCCTAAGACCCTAAGTTAGTCCTAATATTTAAAAAAACCGGCTCAGGGCGACTTTGTCCCAGTCCTATTTCGTCACCTTCCTAACTCGTCCACAATGCCATGTCGTCAGCATGTAATAGTAATTCCTAAATTGTCACCTTCCTCACTCGGCCACATTTTTATATCTTCAATTTCCTATTTTGTCCTAATTCCTATATTGTCCACAGCGCAAACTGAAGTTAGCCACAGAATATTGAAGAAGATGACCACACAATAGAAATGTGGACGAGTTAGCACTGTGGACAATATAGGAATGTGGCCGAGTTAGGAAGGTGGCAATATAGGAAAGTAGACAAGTTAGGAAGGTGACGAATATAGGAATGCCGACTAATTGGATGCCGACTGAGCCAAAAAACCTTTACGAGCTGCGTTACCAATAATTTGCAAAACCAGTAACATATACGTTTACATTTTCTCGAGTGCCACCAACAGGCTAGGCGCAGTGTTCCCATTATTTTGTTCTATTGTATGCTTTCGTCAGAAATAATTTTAGCGTCGGATCCCCGCAATAGTAGGTAGGTTAGGTTAGGTACCTTCAGGTGCCCGAAGGACAAATTGCCCAGAAAAGAGTCCTGCCGCGCGGCGTTCCTCGTCGAATAGCAGAGGAACAACAAGCAAGGTCCACGAGTCAGAAACCGACTTTAGTAAGTCAACATTGGGGATTTTTTTTTCCACCTGTTACCACTAAAGTACTCGGTGGTAACAAGTGGGAATATTTTTCCCAGTTGTTACCACTAAAATATTTGGTGATAACTACTGGGAAAAAAAACCCAGTAGTTACAACTGGTAACAGCTGGGAAATTTTTGTTCCCAGTAGTTACCAGTGGTAACGGGTGGGAATAACCCTATTTTTCAGTTAAATAAAACAAGCGTGTACTCACAATCAACGATTACTTTATTTCTGTAATTTTTTACTGTAAGTAAAATATATTCTATGATATTTCAGCGATATAAAAACGTGGCGATAGTCTCCACAAGAACATTCAATTATGAACTCGGCGCTTCTATTACTCCGAGACAACGAGCAACGATTAATTTACCCAATAAATATAAGGTTAATACATGTCACAATTATTTATACGTACATACGCACGCGAAAACACCAAGGCGAGCCTGCTGAGTCACGTAGGACATTTCTGAGGTACGCCTTTGAATTTCGCGTGGCATCGTATCGCGAATCGTAGGACACCGCGTTAGTCAGTTCGAATAACGCGATGCAACGCTAAGCGCGCACTTTTAAATTAGCAATAGAATACAGAATGTTTTCTATGCAAAATAAATTTGCAATCTGGTGACTGCAAATGTATTGCCAACTTCAAGGACTTAAATCGTCCCTTTCTAAATGTCGTATCTGATCGAACAGTTGGATAGGAAAAGCACTCATGTTCGCTAAAGGATAAAGGCTACTTTCCTATTTAAATACTCTATCAGATACGAGCTGAATGTCTCTATGCTAGCCATTTCATCACTTGTCTTTGTTGGATAAGTTCCATACTGCATTGCTATCATAAAATGTGCGAGCCTCATTGCGTCGCACCTCGGTGTGAACAGACCCCTAGTTATTGTTTTTTTTATTAATGGCGGTCCACCGCGGTATTCCGCAGTGATTTCGCCAGTGTTAATTATTAATAAATTTACAAATATACACAACTACACTCGGGAGCAAAAATACCGGGTCAGAGTGCGTTTTTCATACTAAAGAGGCTATTTCGAAGCCTTGGTTCCTCGCCAGGGAATGCTTTTAGTGAAATCTGATGATGAATACCCCGAGCATCGATACAGGACTTCCAGATTGCCTAGGATACCCAACTGAATGAATCTGCGGTTAACGCCGGAATTGTGCATGTTCAGGAAAACATCTAAAATGCCAATACAATGTAAGGAAATCAAAGTGCTGACCCAAACTCTCCCGCTGTGGTGTTAACTGATTGTGCGATCAGTTAGGTATATTAAGAACTTTTGACCTCCTCTACTGAACCTCGCAGTATCCACCATTAAACCTCACTCGAAACAACCCCTGGCGAGGAACCAAGGCTTCGAATTAGTCTCGTTTGTATGAAAAACGCACGCTGACTCGGTATTTTTGCTCCTGAGTGTATAAAGGTACTTTTTAGTTGTATCTTTTGCTTCGTCTCGGAGTAACGCGAAGCGCGGCGCTCGGAGAACTCTAAATACATGTTAATGTCCACAAAACACAGTCATCTCAACCCACAAACACCGACGAGGTACAAAGCTTTTTTTTCACATTTTCGATTTTTTCCCCTATCTAGATATATTTCAATTGGATAACCTACTTAAGCTAACTTTACAATGTTTAAATGATTTTTTTTCTCATTTTTTTGCTTATTATTGTTTAGAAAACCTCACTGAAAACGGTCCAGCCGCTGTTTATGTACAAAATCCTAACTTATACAATATCTTATTATGTTGCATCTACTAACAATAGTGCAATCTACTAACGCGGGACGACCACAGCCCGGGACAAGATACATTCGGCGAACGTTATCGAAGTTGAAAACGTAGCTAAAGCTGCCGGACTTCATAGAAAAAGCTGTCACGTAGCGGGCGCGTTGAGCGCTTACGACAAATATCGAAATGTTGAGTTTTCGAATATCGTTTACGTTAGCAGCATCTTGTCCCTGAACGGCTTCACAAACAATATTACATATATTTCTGCAATAAAGATCAAATTATTGCTCAGAAACTCCCGAATCAACAAATGGGCACATCTGCACACGTACTCCTTTAAAGTAAACCTTGTTACGTAAGGATACAGTCGAAACTGCCTTAGCGTATTAATTGCAGTTGTGCCCTTTCGTGTAACCAAGCCCATGTGACCTTTATATGTCACATTTGAAATTGTATAACAAATCGATGACGTCACTTACGCCACTAACCATGGGAGTGTCCACTACACTAACACAGCAAAACGAAACAACGAAAATACACTAAACCTTTACTAGAATACATAGGCAGTGTTAATATCACGATTTAACAAACAAATAAATCATTTTCATAATAGTTATAAATATGTACATTTAGATATTTGTGAATGTAGTGCAAGTCCAATATTTTTTTTCATTTTTTTTCAATTATT
Source organism: Acleris sparsana (assembly GCA_923062465.1). Classification (NCBI taxonomy): domain Eukaryota; kingdom Metazoa; phylum Arthropoda; class Insecta; order Lepidoptera; family Tortricidae; genus Acleris; species Acleris sparsana. Next base: position 7,171,228 of record OV281311.1, on the reverse strand, counting down.
TTCAGTTATTTCTGTTCAGAGCACATCTTGTACTTTCTAGCATATCGCTCAGTGGTTCTTTATCTGTACATGCTATACTCTGTTTCATCTTGGGTGATCTCTGTGACGTATTACGCTATTTCAATCCCTCATTGGGGGGACGCGATTATTTATTTAAATTCCTGAATGGCGTCTCAAATAAGTGTTGTTGTAAACGTGTTTATGTGAGCTGTCGCAGGCATCATCTAAGATGAAACAGAGATTAGTTAGAAAGAGTCCCGAGCGACAAACCCGCCGCAGACAACACGTGCTAAACGTGCAGAGATAATAAAACTATACATTTCAAATAATAAATAACCGGTCTAATACATTTTTGACAAATCATCCTAATAAAACAATTGAGTATAAAATCCTTTCCTTTCTTTACTTCGAAGTTCATCAGGACCCTTATTATTAACGTCACAGTGCACATTGACTCTACTAGTATAAAGTGCTGCAGTGTTTAGTCAACCTGTCACTTGTTGTCACGATCGCAAAATTGGGTCTTGGTCCTTCCTCTCCAAGAAACTCGTCAAACAATCAAAATGTGGCAAAACAAAAGTTTTGCACAAACTAAACACTACACAGAAAATAAATCTTAAAAAACATAAAAAAGAAATACAGCCAGATTTGTCTAGGAGAAATAATATGCAGTTATAATTCTACGACATACGTCTAAATTCTATATAACACTAAGATTATGTTTTTGTATTTAGTATAGGCACGGGCACAACTAGAGTTAGGATTAATTTTATATTATACAACAGCTAGCAACTTTTAATAATAAGTCTTGCATATACTTTATTACTTTAGGCAAAATAATAAAATGGCAGAAAGAACATGCTGTATATTAAACTCAAAATCATATGTCAAATAACTTACAATCTCATGCCCTAAATGTAATGGCCCTTCTACACATCGGCGGATTAAGGGACGGAGCAATACGTAAGAGTGAGATGCAAGAATATGTTTCTCACTCTAATGTGTAAATGCGTCTCTTACGTTGGCGCATGATCCGCTGACGTGAAGAGGGGCCATTAGCCAGGCTTTGTCCTTATATCCTTTTTTGTTTTCTTATAAACAAGCATTGCCTTGAAATCGAAGGATGTCTTTTGTTGTACGAATGAATACACAATTTACAGTGGATATGACATAACGTAACAATTGAATTATGAATAAGTAACCACTCTTTTCCGTTATGTTAATAGTACATTACTACAGAGGCCGGGAAGTAGATCCGGCGCACCCGACACAGCGCGGGAGACTGAGCACTGTAGGTTACTTCTAATGTTTATGCACTCCTAGTATTTGACGTTGTAATTTATTTTTAAACTTTTTTAATGAATTGAGCGAAGCGAGGCCGGATAGTTACGAGCCTGTCAACCCCTTTTCACGGCGAGGTATGTAGTGTTATCTCAAAAATATAATTCATTAAAAAAATTAAGACGAAAAATGACATCGTCAAATACTAGGAGTGCATAAACATTAAAAGTAACCTACAGTGAACTCCTACATAAAAAGGACGCATACGCAATTTGTCAGTCAAAGTAAATTTTACCCTCAATCTTAAGAAATAAGGTCACTAATACATACACGGTTCTATGAGACGTACGTCCTTTTTTCTAAGGAGGGCAGACAGTGCTCAGTCACCCGCGCTGTGTCGGGTGCGCCCCTAATTACCTCTGCTCTCCTGGTACTTTAAATAAACAAGCAAATGCTTTGGTTTGACGCACGCCTTATTATATAAAAAAAAACAGCTATTTAGCCTGTTTATAACACAGCCGCCATGCCTACATTAAAATTTAAAAAAAAAACCCTGCCTTGGCCTTTGTAGTGGCAATTTTGTATGAAATTCCTTTACAGTTCTCCAGAGTTGTTCCGCCCGCAACGTGATACTTTGAAGCCTAAAATAACTAACACAACGCCAACATTCCATTGCATGTTTGAGAAAAGGTTATTAAACTTTGTCATATATGGTGTACAGTGTATTCATTTGTAAAACACAAAACCATCCTTCGGTTTAAGACAGCGCTTTAGTTATTTTGAAAACACAGTAGAAGTAATTACGGCGCCACTTAATAAGGCTGTCAGTGTTTCCGCCCAAAATAATAAAATACACAGCGCGTTAATACAACTAAAACACGGTCTGAAAACATTAAAATTTAAACTAATTAATCACAATACACCCTTACATTACTCACTTAACAATTATCTGTATCAGTCGTAAACAATTAATATATATTATATTAACACACACGGGTTAGTATCATGTCGACCAAAACGCAACTGGTCTTAGTCAGTAGGCGGTCTAAAAAGCAACTTGTCTAAACAAGTATTATCAAGCCGTCCTAATTGCAAATGGTCTATAATGCAGCTGGTAAGTAGCATTAAATCTAAAATAATCACAAGAGGAAACACAGACACACACAAAGTAGATAGGTCGGGTTAGGTTAGGCTAGGATGCCCAGAAATAGGAGCCCCGCATAGCGGGTATCCGAAAACTTTTTGAAAAAGAGAAGCATTTTGAAAATACATAGGGCAGTTGCGAACTTAGACTACTTGGTACATAAGACCAGCTGCGTTTTAAACCAGGTGATACTGACCCTACACACTATGGCTACGCTCGTCGCCGCGCACAACTGCTCGGACAACCGGGATGGAGTGAAGCATCAATACGAAGGGAACATTGATGTTGATTCATGATATCCTGGTACCTCGAAATGGCTCATGTCATGGTGAGCGGAGAAAAATTGTTTTTTCACGCCACTGCTCGGAAATGTGGCGAAAGATGGTCTGTTCTTGGTCCCCAAAACAATCGATAGTTGTACATTGAATGAGCAGGCCTACTATGAATTTAAACAGACCAACTATGTTAACATTGTTGGTCTGTTCCATTGACCAATAACATCGGTCCGCTGATCAGTAATTCGACCAATCAGAACACACTTTGTGCTGCATATGAAATTAAATTGGCCAATGAGAAGTCGTTTTATTTTTTTAATAATATTCATCCCTTCACGGATAGGCAAAGGAATCAGATTCCATACAGCCATATATTATGTCTGCTTTTAATTATAAGATATTTTTTTTATTTCCTCGCAGTAGTCGTGAAAAGCACTGTGTTAAGCCTCGGCCGAAAGTGCAATAGATGGACTCGTACTTTCGAGGGCCTTCGATACACGTCGGCCCTCGAACTAACTCGTCCATCTATTGCTTACTTTCTAACCTCTACAACAATGTACTATTTAAAGTAGTTTATGAGCCTAAACGGCTTCATGGTTTTTGGAATATACACAGACAATATCGAAAAAATACAGTCTGGTATTTGAATAGACTTGTTTAAGTGATACAGTTAGTAAACTTTGAAAATACACACGAATGGAAACTACATTTCGTATGCATGCCTATCCGAAAAACTCCAACTTCCTCCGCTCACCAATCAAGACAGAAAAGTTCATACAAGCAACGCAGGTATTTTGTTTAGAATGCACGAAGACGCAACTCTCTCCTCAATTTAAAAAGGTGGTTAAGTGCAAGTTCGTGGATTAAAACCGTTCGTTCGCCTCATATATGATGTGATGTATGACTTTATGACATCCTAGTCCTTGTGAACCACTAGAGTTCTCGGCAGAAGAGAACTCAATCCTGGCACATTGCACAACCATGAAGTTTCTCAATATTTACAATGATGACAACAAGTTTAGCATTGCTTTAATGCTGTCAACATTATAGAAACTTCGTGGTTGTGCAATTATTTATTTATTTAAATACTTTATTGCACAAAAATAAAATAGTGTACAAAAGGCGAACTTAATGCTACAAGCATTCTCTACCAGTCAACCTTAAAATTGCAATGTGTCAGGAATGGCTTCTGATCTGCCTAGCTATAAGAGGCAGTCATTACTCAGACAAAACAGTTCCGAAAAGCGACGAACTGGCTTAATAGTTACTTACGAACTAAATGATAAGCAATTACAAGTTGTGGCGAAAGCTGAGGCCAGCTCTAACACTTTCAGCTTGTCTCGATCGCCACAGAGCTACGATTGACTATTATTTACTAGGTTCTATTCTACTCTGTATAACCATATCGCTTTTTACATGCCATCCTATTGTTTTCAAATAGAGCTATCAAAACTTTGACAACACGATGACATGCCAAAAGAATAAACTAGTTGTCGATTGTCTAACCTGGGATAAAATAGGACAGCGGTAAGTTGAATCTAGGAAAATGCGAAGAATTTAAAAGTAGAATTTTAAACGAGCATACCACAAAAGTTGTAAACTATTTTGCTACCAAGCGACACTGATTAAGTTTAAAGAAAACCTGAGTAACAATATATAACACCATTCTGTGGACAATATTGTTTTAAAAATTGATCAAAGCATTACAAAAATACAAGTTTGACTCAGATCCATGCAGTTTTATAGTCTAAAACGTATACAACGTGGCGAGCGAGCAAACTTACCTTCAACTTGTCTTGATACTTTTGAACTACGGAATTAATTGTGTCCGCTCGGTGCCGAAACGCTAGAAATAACTCCTGCTTGAAATATTCATAAATATTTGGTATGTACGAGAAGGATTAACCTGTGCTAACGAAAAGGCCAACGTACATACTAAGCGTCTCCCCAGACCTATCGACGGGGAATCGGCTTGAGCCCCGGTGAGAAAAAGCTTTATGTCGCTGCAATAAGATCGAACGCGACTACGTTCCGTTCGTAACAAATCGAAACTTTCACTTGGTCGTCTTGCACCGTCTTATATACACATAGGTGTTTTCTTTTTCTCCGTCTATCTCTCTCCCAAGTTTTTTGCTATTTTCCTGCTGAACTACACATGTTATTTGATATATTTAATTTCATTTTTATAGCTTTATATAATGCTTAGACTAAGTAGTACCATTGTAATATGAAATATGTTTAAAAAATTACTGACTGCTGAGTTTCTTGCGGCGTTGCTTCTCCTCTTGGGAAGCGCTGGTAAATTCTTGACGTGTAAAAGTGCCCGTGCGGCCTACTTACTGAGTAAATGACTTTTTTTTCTTTTAACGCCGAATCGAGCCGAGCCGAGCGAGCCCTTTTTTACTGTTCCGCACAGACACAAATCCGATCCGCCTACCTAGGGCGGGAATGACCGAAAAACCGAACGACCACCCGCATCATTATCATCATCATCATCATCATCATCATCATCATCATCATCATCATCATCATCATCATCATCATCGTCATCACCCTATGGTAGGTGGGTCTGGGGCTCGTCGAATTTGGAAATTTGGAGATTAAAATCCTACAGGCAGAATTTCAGTCGAGATGCTCGTTTCAACCCGCGTGGGAGCTTGTAATTTTCTTTACACATTGCAATGTATAAATATTCATTGTTTGTCTTCCAACGTTGTCTAAACTGTCCTGTGAGCAAGTTTTTTTATTATGTTCTATAAGTGTAGAATAGTGTTTTTGTATTGGATTGTACCATATTGATTATATCTCACTATTGTCATAACATAAAATGGAAGGCGCTAGTGTTTACATTTGCTTCATACAGGTTGTCAAAATTGAAAATGGCTTAACTGTAAAAGTGTAATTCAAAATTGGATTTTTTCAATGGCTATTGAGAATCCTCCTCAACTATCTAACCTCTATACGGGAACACAACAGAGTGAACACTACTCGGTGGTAGGTTAATAATATAGTGTATAGAATAGTGTTGTTATAAAAAATACGGACGTAACCTCGTCTAATCATGAGTGAAGCGTACAAAATGGCGGTCCGTTTACGTGTGTGATTAGAGGGTTGCCATATAAATCGTCAATTTGCCCATTTTAAGGCCCTTTTACCCACTGCAACTATTTGCATAGATACAAGCGAGCATTTAACGGCCGCGCCACTGTATCACGACTAAACGTAGACGATTTATGAGTGTATCGATGCTGCATCGAGACTGAATCGAGATTGTATCGCTGCAAAAACTTCGTACAATTAAATCATGTTATAATTTATGCACTACCTACTTCAGCAGTTTCGTATAATTAAAACCCAATTATCTTTACGTTTTTCATTTTTAGGAAAGCTATCAGATATTAATAAGAATTAAAAGAAAAAAACATCTTTATTAACACACTTTGATTCCGACTACCCCCCTTCAAACTATGATTAAACACTAGCTTTAAAAAGGCGAGTCAAACGAGTCCAAACTCGACGGATCCACTTGCCATGCAGGAGTTCCTGTGACCACCTGTCTCCATCATCAGAACAACTCAATAGTACCATATAATTATACTGTCATCGCAATTACATAAGTATGCAAAATTACAAGAGACTGACTAATTAGAAGTAACTAAGTTAAAACAGAGACCCAAGACTTAATTACATTCATAGTTTCTTAGATTGTTTGTAACTTAATTAAAAGTGTAATAAAACCGGTCAAACTCAAAATTGACTCGCATAAGTGCCATAACTAACCGCGTTACAGATTTCCCCACTTTTAGGGGAAAAACATCGTGAAAAATCTGGCAACACTGATTGTCATTTTTAACCGACTTCTCTGTCAATTTGGTTTGATAGAGTATGCTTTCGAGGTGGTCCCATTGTCACCAAATCTGAATCTGATGAGGGGATCCGTGAGGAATTGAGGGAACTTCTCAAATATAGCAAATATACCTATGTATAGCAATTTTAGTATTTTTAGTAACAAGTTCAGCATTTGCATTGAGAAAGTATTAATTGTTGAAGTGGAACTGATGATGAAGACCTGAGATGGCCACCGGAACTCCTCAACGGTACCTATTTCAAGGGTGGGGAAAAGATATTTCGTTTAAGATAGTTGAGCAACTATAACGAAGAACATTTAATTGTTTTAATATGACTATGACTTTCCCGCGGCATTGCTTGCGGCAATCTTGAAATATCTTAAAGATTCATATGATATTAGGTACGCTTTATTGTTTTTTAAAACATTTTTGTTTATATTTATAAAAAAAACACGATAAATCATATAACGTGATAAGATAAGTGATACCATGTGGCTTTTTAGATTGCAATTTTTACAACACAAGTGGGCATTTTCTTCATTAAATGTCACTCGTGCTGTGGCTTGGACCGTAATGGCGGCGGGTTATCAGACCTAGTGCATCCGTGTGACGGTAGATCGTGTATGACAAACGAAATGGCCGACCTTGCATGCTTCACACCTTTTTAGTGCAACGTTACATCCGTATTTTTTTTAGGTTCGTGTATTGGTTATTATTAATTACCAATTTTTTAAAATATATTTTATGTAAAATTGTAACAAAACAGTTTTTTACCTATGCCTTCCGTTAACTTTAACGACTGTAAAAACTGACTTAATTCATGTATTTTTAGAAACGCTCAGGTGGCGTGTGTGCTCGTTTGCCTTCCTCTTTTTGCCATAAAAACACTTTGTCCTGCCTCGGATTAAATCCAGCATTGTCGGCACCAAGCGTGACGTCATCTACAGGGTAACCTATAACACATCCGAAGTTTCGTTTCCCAACTGTTTCATTTGTAATTTTATTTCTGACTCCATTAACATTTGAAAATGTTAGAGATTACTATAGAACCTTTACTGCCCTTCTTAGTAAAAAGGACGCATGCGCAATTCGATAGTCAAAGAAAATTAAACCCCTTGTCTTAAGAAAAAAGGTCACTAATATAAGGCACTCAATATACGAACTTCTGCAATTAATAATCATGGACAAAGTGGCTGCGAAACATTCCATGGTGGACCGGAGTCACTAGGGAGCGGCGCTTTTCAACCTCGCCGAAAACCGACTAAAATATCCGAAGCTGACAGCCAACCTCCACTAGTTGGAGAGGCAGTTAAAATGAAGAATATATTCGCAATTATATGTAACATACGCCCTTGTTCTAATGAGGGCAGTATAGGTTAGGTTAGGTTTGTTTCATAACAACCCTGGAAAGCGAAACGGTTTCAGTTGAAAATACATATACCCAGTTGGGAATGGAAATTCGACCTTATGATAAGTAACCCAGCTATAGACATGAAATATGATATGAGTAAGGTATAAGGGTCATTATAAGTCGAAGGAGCGCAGGTCCCGCAGGCGGCGCTCCAGGTCGGCGACGTCGCTGCGCGGCCACGCGGGCTGCTCGCGCCGCCGCTCGCCGCCCGGGGCCATCTGGAAGCCCGCCAGGCCCGAGCTGGGGGACAGGGGGAATCATGAAACTGACGGAATCATTTGGAAGTACTCGTCACTTGTTACAAAATACATACACACACATCTTATCTTATCTTATCAGACACACTTAAAGACAAAAGAGCAAGGCCTGACATTCGGAGGCATAATCGTCCAGTTCCTTAAGTGGTAAGCTGCAGCAGTATTGTAGTCAAAGATAAGACCCTTTAGGATCTTTTGGGCAATTACCCTCTTTCACGTTTCCTCACGATTTTTCTCCTTCACCGTAAAAGCATCGGGTGATGCACTCAAGTTAGAAAAACTCATGTGTACATGGTGACCGAGGGGGTGCGAGCTCGGTACCTTAGGCACTGGTCCGATCGATCAACTATTAATATGTATCTCTTTTCTTGACACTGGATCTATATTTTTTGTTTCGACAAAGTAGTCGAGTTCTCGCCGGCAGTGTTAACAGCCAGCGATCAACTTTTGTTCGTTTCTTGGGCGAGAAAGTCGCTACCTCGCCCTGGGTGGGACCAGCGCCTTAAGGCCCCTTCTGCCCATCATGGGCCATCATAGGAATGGAGTCATGCGTAAGAGTGAGATACAAGAATATGCTGCTCGCTCTAATGTGTAAATGCGTCTCTTACGCTCGTGATTGTGAAGGGAGCCATTACGATCATGAGTAGACGTCTTAAGCCACTAGCCCACTGACGCTCTTTAAACTTTATACATACACAAACTCACGCCTTCGTTCCCAGAGGGGGGTAGGCAGAGCTACAGAATTGCCAACTCTAAAAAAATGTTGAAAATTCTGTAACCACATTTTGCACAATTAGCAGAGGTCGGGATTCTCGTAGCACTTTCGAGCTGTCATAGGGACTTCTCGTCTATCGACTTCCGATATCCATGTGTATATCGATAAATACATAATACAATATTTAAAATATGATTACGAGCAGAAGTAAACTACAGGCGCTCTTATCGCGAATGAGCGATCTCTTCGAGATGACCTTTGGATAACAGCTTTTTGGAAATTATAAATAGGAATTAAAATAATAATATTTAATTGTTTCTTTTAAAATAATTTATGTATTTCGTATGCGTTTGAAACATTTTTCGAAAGAAATTGCATCAAGAATTGCTACCAATTATTTTCATTACAAATTTCTAATTTAAATTTTTAGCTAATCAATAGTTATCTGAAAACAATCCCTCGTTAGCGATAAGACCGCCTGTTGTTTACCTCTACTTTAAGTCTTCTTTGATATATTATGTTCTATAATGTATCGATAAAAAATATATATCAGGAAGTCGATAAACGAGAAGTCCCTATGACAGCTCAAAAATGCTACGAAAATTCCGGCCTCTGGCAATTAGGCTAAGATGTTTATCATATATTATATTATATTGCAGGTTGCAAGCCCATCGCCTAACAGTACTACAAGCCTATTACCTCAAACTCTAAAAACTTGTTAATAATTCTGTCACGACATTTAGCAAAATTAGGCTATGATGTTATAGTGAATGTATTTAAAAATGCTTTTTGGGTACAAAATAAGGTGTTCCCTTTTTCACCGAGACTCATTTCACAGAACGTATCACTTCGCAGAACTTTCGTTTCATAGAAAGCTATTTTCTGTAATTGAATAATAGCCAAATCAAAAGAACCCGATACCAACGTTCGTGTTTGAAGAACTTGATGAATGTAGAGGAAGCGAAAGTTTTTTGTTTAGACCGGTGCACCTGGCGTTCCATAGTCCCTGCCTACGCCGTTGGGAGACAGGCGTGAAAGTATGTATGTATAAGCAATATTTGTACAGTTGTATGGAAAACAGACAAGTGTTCCTAATTACATGACAACCTCTATATGGACAGAAGAAAGTTTAGTGTTCCAAGGGTATGGAGGTGAAGTTACCTGTCGTTGTGCGGCGGCTCGGGCGCCGGGTCGGTGTTGTCGTCGCGGTTGTAGAGCCACACGCCGCCGTGCAGCTTGTGGTCGCGCACGGCGAAGTCCTCGCTGTACAGCTTGGGCGGCGCGGAGAAGTCCACGCGCAGCTCTTGGCCTGCACCGACGATAATCGTTCACAACACAATCGGAGCCTGCCGTTTGGCAAACATATCATTGCCAAATGTATCGTTCTTTTTCATTTCATCATCATCATCAGCATCAGTCTATGTTAGTCCACTGCTGGACATAGGCCTCCCCTAATGAGCGCCCTGTCTTGCCAGATACAGCATCTGCCTGCAGTCTTTCGCAGATCGTCATCCCACCTGGCCTGAAGAGGTTCTACTTTTACATTTGCCAACCCAATTTTATATAAATATTTCAGGATTTATTTCAGTACCATCATGTAGAACCCTATAGGTTAGATTAGGTTCGTTTTAACAATCTTGAAATGTTTACGGTTACAGAAAACAAAGCTGGTTGATAAATGAAACGGTTGGGAAACGATACATTTGGCAAACATATCTCTCCGAGACATCATCATCATCATCATGTCAGCCGAAAGACGTCCACTGCTGGACATAGGCCTCCCCCAAGGCTTCCCACTCAGACCGGTCTTGTGCTTTTCGCATCCACCGCGGTCCCGCGATCCTGACGAGGTCGTCACATGTCTCCGAGACATAGGTAACCTCAAGTCAATAGTGCGAGAGAGAAGATTGATTTTGAATGTGTTCTAGAGGTGGCACGACCTTGTGCAGGGTCCATCCGAATCGCTACCACTATCTTATCCATTAAACTACCGCCAAGCAGCAGTGTTCGCGTTGTTGGTGTGGAGATAAGACAACCGGTGAAATTACTAGCTCAGAGGTACTTCATCTAAATCCTAAGGGTTGGCAACGCATTACTAAGGTCATAACTTGTTATGATGGTGGTGGTGTTTTCCTTTTTTTTAAGGCATAGATAAGGTAAACGAGCACACAGGCCACCTGATGGTAAGTGGAAACTGTGACCCATAGACATTCGCATTCACAAGACTTCAAATGCGTTGCCAACCCTGAGGACTGAGATGGAATGCCTCTATGCTAGCAATTTCACCGGTTGTCTTACATTGCTGCTGGTGGGTTAATGGATAAGATGGTGGTAGCGATTCGGACGGACCCTGCACAAGGTCCTACCACCACTAACCTACCCCTACCCCGTGCTAACCTTTCCCTTACCGTTCCATCCAACAAGACTCGTACCTATGCTAAATCATTCACGGTACACTCTGTCCAGTTATGGAATGGGCTTCCACAGTGCTTGAGGCAATCTGGATCTGTCGGTTCATTTAAGGAAAAGTTAAAGAAGTTGTGGTTAAATGTACAGGATGAGTCGTGACTCGTGAGTGTTGCTCCTTTGTCCTGTTGTAGGTTTTAATTGCTGTTTACATATGAGGTAGTATATATTAGTATATTTTATTACCTATGTATTTATTTTATTAAAGCAGATATTATTACTTTTTAATGTCTCTTTTTCAGATGTATGTACCGTTTTTCTTTTTTCTTTTATCTGATATTTTGTAAATTTGCCTATCCTCTTGCATTATCCTGGCTTATTCAACTCCAAGGTTAACTGGAAGAGATCCCATATGGGATAAGTTCGCCTATGTACTATCGAACCAACGGAACCCTGACCCACCATAGAACCTTGTCACAGTGATTGACGTTAGGACTGTCATACGAAGCTATACGACAATCGTACGTCAATCATTGTGACAAGGTTCCATGGTGGGTCAGGGTTCCGTTGGTTCGATAGTACATTATCTATAGTGATGCAAAATGTTTTGTAATTGTTTATGCGCAATAAAGAGTTTACATACATACATACATACACTAACCCAGGACCGCTGGTTTAGTAAACAGGATCACTGCCAACAAGTCAAAACGCGTCGTCGTATGTGGCACTGACCTGGGTGCAGGCGGTCGTCAAGCCGCAGCTCCCCGTAGGGCTCGATGTCGTTCCAGCGCGTGGCGGGCCGCAGGCACTCCGCGCTCGGCGGGTACCACGACTGCGCCGGCTTGCTGGCGGGCCGCTCTGCAGACAAGCAGTCAATATGTCAGTGGAAAACGCTAAACGTGTACATAATGGACATGATAGCCCGGTTGTTATTGGAGACCATGGCAGCGCCACCAAAAAAATGAATACAGCTCTATGGATGTATCTCACCTACCCCGTGAAATAGGACAGTGATAGGTGACAAGTGACAATAGGGAATATGCATGTTTTTTCCCAGCTTCAATAAAAGCTGATTCATGTAACAAATAGGTGAGAAACCAAGATCTAATCCAACAAAAATTTGGTTCTATATCTTTGTAGCAAAACAGAATTTTACGTGGAGTTTATATGGCCAAACTGTACGATGTACAGTCAGCTGCAGAGATAAGTATACCCTCCTGCATACAAATTTCCTATGCAGGGGGGTATACTTATCTCTGCAGCTGACTGTACGTCACCGGTGCACTTCGGATCTCTCTGTCTAATCAGCGGTTTAAAATGGTATCATCCGTATTTCTTGACCGATTTTAATGTTAATTTCACTTTTGGTGATCGCTTTTACGGTATTTTCATTCGTTTAGAAATGCGATTTATAAAGTCTATGCATATTCCCTATTCGGAGTACATTGAAAACTCCACTAAGTGTCCAGTTTTGTCAGGATCGCCGGATCGGAGCAGGTGGAAAGAAGTGGGGTCTGCCTACGCCTTTGAGAAACACGTGCGATTTAATTAATGTATGTTTGAATTTTTCACCAATGATCTTAACTAGACTTTAGCTTTTCGATGGGTGCGATGTGCGCGAGTATTGGTTCCTAAATCTTGGATGTTTTCTATGTATCTAAGTACATATTTCTCTATAAGGTGCTAACAAATTAGCCACGGATATTTTTACAGCTGATAGTACTCGGTTCTCGGAGTACATTTAAGTATGAAACATCATAGGTTTTCTATGTTTTTTTGAAGAAAAGTAGGAAACAAATTTGCTACGTTAAAACACCCTGTTAATAAGATAATTAAATGAGACCTCTTTCGACATTCTAGAACCTCTTTAAACTAACACTCAAAAGGCCTCTAAGGTATTTAATAACCTACAGTTTTCCCGCCGAGTCATAATGACATTTACGAAAAACAACTTTTGACGTGACATGACAGACAGTGTTTAACATCTTGACAAGTGCATAATAGGGTGATTATTTTAAAGATTAATTATAATTATTTTTTTTGTTCCGTAAATTAAGACAATAAAATGATATACGAAGGTTCCTTAATTACAGTTAAAAGTTAATTGATTTAATGTAATCTATTATCACTTAAAATATCCGTGACTAATTTGTTAGCACCTTATATATAAGTAAGTCTATCGTTGTCTAGTAGCCGTAGTACGGGCTAAAGTTAAAATTGTGATATTAATTAATTTATATATTTATGGTCTGACGCGAAGAACACAAGGTTTTACAGTCAATTCATTGCGAGGCACTTGTACATAAGAGAACTTTTTAAAGAAATTAATATCTTAAATGTAGCGTTTCAATTTATTTACGAGTATATTATTTATGTTATTAAGAATTCAGATTCTTTCACCAAAAAGTCTGATATCATCATCATCATCATCATCATCATCATCATCAGCCCGGGGGCGTCCACTGCTGGACAAAGGCCTCCCCCAAAGAGCGCCACAAGTCACGGTCTTGGTCACAAGTCTGATATACATAATTTAAATACTAGAAATAAACATAAAATCGCTATTCGAAAATTCCGTGTCTGTAAAGTATATAAACCATTTTTTGGTCAATGCATTCATTTCTATAATAAGTTACCTGACGTAGTTTTAAAGTTACCCTTTCCAGCACTTAAAAATTACTAGAAAAAGTCGTTGGGAAGCGCTGGTAAATTCTTACTGAATAAATGTCTTTTATCATTTTTTTTAATAATGTGTACTAGCGACCCGCCCTCGCTTCGGTTCGGTTAGTATAAATTAAAATAACCAAAGTTCATGTGGAATAATACACTTTTCAAATTATAAATGGTGCATATGCGTAGATATTTTATTTAACGACTATTTTAGAAAGACGTCCTATTTGACACTTTTTTTGTGATGCCGTTAGATTTTAAATTCAATTCAAATCATGACTGCCAGTTATGCACAATACAAACAAATTTTGCCTGGAAGTGCCGCGCGAAAGGGCTACATACAGCTGACCATGGGGGAATACTCAACGCTCAGGTCTAAACGCGCAACTGTTTGACCTTGTTGTGACTTGTTTGTCATTGAAAACGGGAAATTGCAGTCGTTTACACTGTAAAGGTAGATCCGTTGGTGTTAATGGAATCCGGGGAAATAAAAAGACTTCATTCGATTCATCCAGTCAGTATTGTGCACTCTATTATGAACGATTTTAGAGAATACTTGCAAACGTGCGCCTTTGCACAATTTGGGTAGATAAAGGTTCCGCAGTAAAATAATTGAGTCGGGTAGCCGGCGAGCATGCGATAATATTAAGCAAATACTTACACGCGCGGATGTACTTCCGGCTCGATAAAACGATGTATTTATATGTTATTATGAGTGCTTGTGTAAAAACCAAACAAGTTTTATTTGAAATGGCTCGTTTATAACCGTAGGTACTGCACGGATATTAAAATGTTGCCTCATTTCTCGGTCACTTTCTAATTCGCCATAGTAAGTCACAATATAACAGCCGTGGTGTATGCGAAAAGCACAAGACCGGTCTGAGTGGAAAGCCTTGGGGGACGCCTATGTCCAGCAGTGGACGTCTTTCTGACATGATGAAGTCACAGTGTACATTGCGTGTTATGTCAAATTACAAGAAATTACATTGGAATCGTCAAAAATGTACACAAATTGTAATATTAACCAAAAACAGAAACAAGAATGTGCCGTGTGGTTGCCGGCCTAGAATAGTACCACTCCATGTTTTCTTGTGGAAGTCGTGAGAGGCGACTAAGGGAGTAAAGGCTTGTAGTATTGTTAGGCGATGGGCTTGCAACCTGTTACTAATACACTGGTAAACATCCATAGCCTGTTTGTGCAAAATTTAGTTACAGATTTAACATGCTTGGCCTAAACTTAACTAAACACCTAAATAACTGACTAATAAAATAGGCATAAAAATATGTGAATATTGTACATTGTCTAGGGGACACGGTTTCTGTAGGAGAATGTATCGAAACTTTTTATGTGGTGGTTGTCTTGCACTGTCATAGGAAAGTATATATATATTTAATATATATATAGTATTTTTTTTTTATTACTACTATCTACTACTTATTACTCCCTATGAAAATTCTTAGTTTTGACACATTTTCCTGCTCAAGCTACGCTTGAATGTTTTTTATTTTTATTTTTATTTTTATTTTATGTTAAATTCATTGATTTATATCATGCTAGGTTAAGCTTTATAATTGTATGATATCATAAGTAGTATTTAAAAAAACGACTGACTGTTGAGTTTCTTGCGGCGTTTCTTCTCAGCAGTGGTCTCTTGCGAAGCGCTGGTAGATTTTGACGTGTAAAAGTGCCCGTGCGGCCTACTTACTGAATAAACATCTTTTATCTTCTTTTTTTTTAACAACAATTTGTTAGAGTTGGTAATTCTGTAGCTCTGCCTAGCCCACTCTGGGTTGAAGGCGTGACGGTATGTATGTTTGTATGTAGAAACAAGAAGTAAGCATAGAGAATGCAGCGATCGGGTATCGTTATTCTCTCGCGAACTTTAAATTTTTCTGGGTTTATATATTAGACTAGAGGACGCCACTCCTCCTACTTCTTCCCGCTGGGGGTCGATTTTCGGGAAATCCTTAATTACTGCACCCTAGACCTCATAAGGAACCTATGTACGAAATTTAGAATCTTTAGACTCAGCCGTTTTGGATATTTGCATTGCACCAAGCTTTAATGTTCAACCTTTTTTGAATAAAATCGGATTAAGTTTTTAAACATGTGTCAAAATAAACTTAGTAGCAAATCCCCCCAAAATAAATTTCCACCCCCTTAAGGGATGAATTTCAATAAACACGTCTCCCATGAATTCTGTCAAAGCAATATTTGAAGTAGATTGAAACACGGAATGACGTCCCATACAAACTTCGCCCCCTTTTTCACCTCCTTAGGAGTAGAATTTCGGAAAATCCTTTCTTATCGGATGCCTAAGTCATACAAAGAACACACCCTCCAAGTTTCAGGTGTCTACGAGCAGCATTTCATATGTATAGATTACATAGTAGCCTATGTGTTAATCCTGGGTATAAGCTATCTCCATTTCAAATTTCATCCAAATCCGTCCAGCCGTAGGAGTAACAAAGAAACAAACAAACTTTTGCATTTATTATATTAGTGGGATAGCAGGACATAGCAGGATTGAAACGGTATGTAATGATTTAGTTGCTTCACATGCAAAACAATATTTAGCACACACACTGTATGCTTAAAGGAATTATTATGGGACAAATTATTTGTGACATAATTTTCAAGTAACACAGAATATACCTCTATTCAAGGCAGTAAAAACAATATAGGGGCTAGCAGTTAGGGCAAGCTATTTCGGGGGGTGGTCTTTCAGATGATATAAGCAAGTTAGAGAAAAATGTAACACAAAAAAGGCAAGGCCAAAAATATATTTTTTGAAAATCGACCGTTAGATGGAGCTCATATCTAGACAACGATTGAAAATAGGTAAAAAATGTATAGAATCAAAGTTGTAGAGAATTTTATCTGCTGTAATAATTCAATACAACAAAACTTCCTACGACGCATCGTTTTCAAGATGTTAACAAAAAAACACAAAACGGGACCTTCTTTGTGTCCTCCAAGGTCTCACCTCCGAGGGGGGACTTTTAGTATGTTTATCTCCTAATAGTCCAAACAAAGTTCACAAGTCAAACTTTTCTGTTGACGCACCTTAACGTTAAGGCAGGACCCTAGCTCCATCTACGTATAAATGCATCCCATACGCATATATAATTCACCAGCCGGCCGTAGAAAATATCACGACACCAGGAACCAATCAGAGAAGATATCACGTCATCTACAGCCGCTGTGATTGGTCGAGGTCTTCCGCTACAAAAATGCATGTCACCCCTAGCACATTTTCGCTAACCGCTACTCACCGAAGCACATTGTTTTTTTTAGTTTTGTAATTTATATTAATAAATCAGTATAAGTAATTCAAACTGTCTACGAATTTGTCCTGCTGATCCTGCCTCTCACATTACGCCGAGCCCGTCCAGATCTACGCAAGAACATTTCCATGCACAATTTTTCATTGCCAGAATAAGATATGGTTTTTACCGTGTTGAATAGAGGTCCAATTCTAAATTGAAAACATAAAATAAAACACAATGTCAGTTCTCTATTGATAGCCGTTTACTAAACAAGTGTACAGCGGTTGTTTGAGTTTTCTAGTTCAGGAAATATGAATTAACCATCTGCAATCTGCACTAAGATGTTTTAATATCAAACAAAAGGCAATCGAACTGCCCACGTTCTTCAAACAGCACGATGGGTTGAAAGGTTACGATCAGTATTTAAAAAAGCATTGCTGACGTGTTCATACAAATCTCGTAAATTCAGAATGAACGCGTCGGCAATAGTTTTTGAAATACTAAACTTTTTTAAACTACGAAATGTAAAAGCATGTGTTACAGATAGTTTTGAACTATATTTAATCAGCTAACGAATTGAATAATAGCAATACAATTGGTCACCTAGTTGTTGATTAGTTGTCAATTTTGGTGAGTCACATTTGTAGATAGTATGAGATGTACGTTCAAATATGATATATATAAGTGTTAATGTAGAAAAAAAAGATCGCAAAGTTGATAACAGACGGCCAAATCATATTTCCTGAAGGCTCAGGGCGACTTTGTCTCAGTCCTATTTCGTCACCTTCCTAACCCGTCCACATTTCCATGTCGTCAGCATGTAATTCCTAAATTGTCACCTTCCTCACGCGGCCTCATTTTTATATCGTCCATTTCCTATCTTGTCCACATTCCTATATTGTCCATAGTGCAAACTGAAGCTAGCCACACAATACAAATGAAGACGAGTCAGCACTGTGGACAATATAGGAATGTGGACGAGTTAGGAAGGTGACAATATAGGAAAGTAGACAAGTTAGGAAGGTGACAATACAGGAATGCCGATGAATTGGAATAGTGGGCCATATGGCATTGTGGACGGCTTAAGAACGTGACGAATTAGGACTGTGGACGAAGGCGCCCTGAGCCTTCCTGAACTTTATCTGTGACTACAATCGAGGCAGTCTCTACTCTAATCTTATTGTTTTTGACGAATTTCCGTACTGTCAACCGTTGATAGTTCTAATTGACTTGTAAAGGCGGCCGAGTTTATAACAACCAAATTGTCTTTGACGTGTTGTGGTATAATTTTTAAATACGCCGCCATTACTGCCAAGTAAATAAGAGCTATCAAAACTTTGACAACACGATAACGAGTCAAAATCAATAAGGTTTTAGCGTGTACAATCTCACCCCTGGTGACAGGGATGTAAGGTGTATCTAGCTACACATGATCTGGGCTTTCTTGGCTGCTGACCGTATCGACGCTGAGTATGGATCGCGACAACGTTTTAGGCTCACTGTAGCACTCAACCTGGACCATGCCAAATAAGAAATAGCATTTTCTGCTCATCAACTTGGACGCGTCCGAGAACGGGACGTCGAAGTGGAACGCTACGTTGCCAGATTTGATCGGCCTGTGTTCGTCGTCGAAAGTCCATCGCGACGTGTTGAAAAAACCTTGGTTGGTAATTTTTAATATACCAAACGCGGTAGCCGCTGTTTCTTCGTAATTGGGATATATAGGGACCTCCGCTTGCATTTTAACGTTGACTTCCTCTTCTAGATAAACGACTGTCCGGCAGTTAGGCAGTGGGCTCTTATCAACAGTGTTTCGGAGCCATTCCTCCGCATCAGAATTGACTGCTATGAATAAGAGCCCAAATGGGTTCGTCTTGGAAGCAGAGTCGAAATGAGGAGTGATTGTGTTTGGAGATATCATCTGCATTATCAGTCTCTTGCAGAGTTCGTCGTAAATGGAATCCCGGTGCACAGTGCTCAGCATCCTGAAGTCTCGGGTGACGACGACCAAAGCTCGGGGTTCGGAGAAGATCGGCTGGTTCGAGCTGCCCGCCGGCAGATCCGCTTCGTTCGTTCTCCTTCTTTTGGGCTGCTGGCTATCCGGTGGGGTCGTCATTTGGACTAGCCTTTGTCACCTGTATTGGTATCCGTTATCAATCGTTGTGTTCGGGGTAGCCGATGGTCTCACGATTCAAATGAAGATTCATACATTGACGTCGTGAACATATGCAAGAGTTCTGTTCAATGCTGGACCCTTTTCGAGTTGTTAAAATTATTATTGCATAGGTACGCGTTATCATTGGGGCCCGGGATTTGGGTGCGGCCTATGACAAGTTGTAGGGAGAGAACACCACTGTTTATCTATGTTATGGACAAATTGATTGTTGGTTTTTATTCATGTTAATACTAGCTTCTGCCCGCGACTTCGTTTGCGTACATTTAGATCGTTACTCCCTGGGAACTTTTAAACTTTACGGGATAAAAACTATCGCATTTAAACATCGACAGTGACTTTTTAATTTAATTTTGTTATGATTAAGTATGAATTTATTGCGGTGGATGCGAAAAGCACAAGACCGGTCTGAGTGGAAAGCCTTGGGGGAGGCCTATGTCCAGCAGTGGACGTCTTTCGGCTGACATGATGATGATGATGATGAATTTATTGTATGCATGTGTAACCCATGTAGTCCTGGAGTCTTGTAGCATTTTTTAACTTTGTTTTATTCTTATATGATTATGATGTTTTTGCATGCCAGATACTGGCAAAATGTGTGTGACTATGTCCACTTGTAACATCTTTTGTACCACATTTTAGGCAAAATAAAAAGATTTGATTTCATTTGATAAGATCCAAGTAAACTTGGTCATAAAAAAATAATCATATTATCTTTGCAACCCTCTTTCATCACTCTGAGGTTGAATTTTAGTATTGAAGATCATTTCTACCAAGTTTCAAGTAAATTGGTCCATAAAAAAGAAACCCATACTAACTTAGTAGCCCCTTTTTATCCTCATAGGGGTTGAATTTAGAAAAATCCCTTCTTATCGATGCCTACGTTATAAAACTAAGTTTCACTCAAAGGACATCACCCGGGTTTCATACATTTTTGGTCCAAAAAAAAAGTGCCGGCAAAAAAAAAGAAGCTATATTATGTTAGATCTTATTCGCCTGAGCATTTGTTATTATGGCACGAAAGCTGTAGTACCAATATCCATAGTTTTATTCTAGTTAGAAAATTAAATATTTCGGTGAATTGAACTAACAAAAACCAATGAATTATACCATACTTTACATTTGAACATATTTTGGTAAGATACGGTGGTTTCAAACATTTTTTTGGTGCCATAGTAAGAAATGCTAAGGCGGGTAAGTTGTATCAGAATAAACCATTTTTTTTTTGGCCGGCACTTTCACTTTTGGACCAAAATGGATGATGTCCTTTACAAATATTTATCTTAAGCGGTTTGGGCTGGGCATAGATGAGTCAGTCAGTCAGGACATCTTTTATATACATAATAATATAATATAATATAGATTACGAAAATCTTTATATTTTACTAACTTCTGCCTGCAACTTTGTCCGCGTATTCCAGTATGAAAAGTAGCCTATGTGGTAATCTAGGCTATAAGCTATCTAAATACTAAATTTCATCCAACTCCTTTCAGCCGTTGCAGGGTGAAGAAGTAACAAACATACACACACACGAACTTTCATATTTGCAATATTTGTGGAATTACGCAATAAAGTTACAACTTAATTTCGTATTCAAAGTAATTGTTAATTTCATTATAATTTTCTTCATTATAAAAATAATAATTGTAATACACTCAGGAGCAAAAATTCCGGGTCAGAGTGCGTTTTTCATACAAAAGAGACTAATTCGAAGCCTTGGTTCCTCGCCAGGGGTTGTTTCACAACACCACAGCCGGACAGTTTGGGTCAACATTTGGATTTCCTTACATTTATTGCCATTTTAGATGTTTTTCTGAACATGCACAATCCTGGCGTTAACCGCAGATTCATTTAGTTGTGTATCCTAGGCACTCTGGAAGTCCTGTATCGATGCTCGGGGTATTCAGCATCAGATTATACTAAAAGCATTCCCTGGCGAGGAACCAAGGCTTCGAAATAGCCTCTTTAGTATGAAAATCGCACTCTGACCCGGTATTTTTGCTCCTGAGTGTAAATCACCGTAATATTCTCAAGATTTTCTGTATGTAGTTATTTACTTGCAAGTGTTATTTTATCTGGATAAATTAAGAGCATTGATAATAGTCTGATAAAACAGATAACGTCGATACAAAGCGGGATCGATAATTATCATACTAAAACTACAAAGGTACTCAGCTCTTTTTATTTTTTAATAGATTTATGAGTCAATATTGTTACTTTTCGTTTTAGGTAAAGATTAGCATAATTTGGGTCACTCATGCAAAAAACTGGTCACGTGCGAGTCGGACTCGCGCACCGAGATTTCCGTTATAACGATATTAAACTAGAATCAGGTGCGACAAGATGGTTAACAAAATCTTCAAACATTCGTCCTGTTAAATATTAAGAATTATTATCACAAGTTCGTTATTTATCAGATTTTTCGGCTTCTTAACTTCGAATTACATCTACGCAAAAACTACTAAATACTACTACTAATACTATGGTATTTGGTCACACTACCTACCTCATATTCTGAATACTTTCCCCAAACATATAATAGAAAATATAGAGGCTAAACCTGGGTCTACCGGAAGCATTGTTAAACGATTTCTTATGTCTTATAAATAGTGACCTCACAAACTTAGCCAAATAATCTTAAATAAGTTAGGATTCAAGCTAAGTTAAATATTTGTAAACTTAACAAAATTTGAAATAAACATAATTTTATTATTATTATTTACTGGAGCGATTTCAAAAATTATTACAGCATTCGAATGCTTCTGGTTTTTTTTCTGTGCTGACGGAGCCGCGGGCGGCAGCTAGTTATATAATAAAAAACTTATTTAGAGTGACCGCTAAATGATTTAGGTCTTGGTTCCATTCGACTTAGCTCTGCGGGAGGTCCGGCCGGTAGAACTTCGCGGTCAGCTTGCCGAACATGAAGTACAACGCGAACTGCCTACTCCTCAGCTCGGGCACGCGAGCCAGCGGCACCGTGAACACCACCCCGTCCCCGCCGGCGTCCTCCGTTTCCTCGAACTCCCACAGACCAGTAGCGTACAAATTCTTGTTAGTGTTCACTAGAACATTAAAACATGTCTTCTTAGCCTTGGCGCTTCGGTTTATGCTCACGCACATCCTGAGGCGTTTCGGCAAATTCTCTAATGGAAGGACGACGATTCTGCGGTTGACGAAAGGACTCATCGCCACCGTGGTCGTTAGCCAGTTGACCGCTTCGTCGTTACAAACAAACAAAATCCCGAAAGGGTCGAGCTTCGAACACGACTCAAAGAGAGGGATCGGGCCTCCCGGGCTCTTCATGTACTCAAAGATCCTTTTATGCAACTCCTTGTACAAAAACTCTATGTATTCCACCTGCAGAATCATGAAACCGTCGGCTACCACACAGACTTGTCTTGGCGTATCGTTCATTGCGCTCTCTGGAGGTATAGCTGCACTTTCGTCTTCGTATGGGGGGTCAATGGATGTGGGCGATACCATTGTTGGAGAAAATCGCTAAGCTGCGCCGCGTTGCGTTGCCTTATTAACACCGAGTACCAACCTATGATATTCACGACGCGTCGTTACGAGCGCAGCGTTGGAACTGCGGCGCTAGTTGCGCGTCGCATTTAACATTATCAACGACACGCCCGCGACTTCGTACGCGTGGAATAATTTACGCACTACTCCCCCTATTTTAGCGTTAGGGGATCAATTTTCAACAATCACTTGTTACTACATCCCTATGATACTCAAGGAATATTCCCTCCAAATGTGAAGTCACTAGGTCCAACGTGGCTGTGCGTTGATCGTTCAGCCGTTTTATATATATAGATAAAGCTTGATACCAGCGCGTTATCGGCTGCGCAAATACGATTAGGCATGTATGACACTCGTATATAAGGACGTGTGAGTACCTATTGTTGACCGGACCATCGGATTGAACTGCACGTTTTTTGCATACTTATCATCTGTGATCGTACTTTTTTCGTCGTACGTGGTCAGTAACATATACTAACTATATATTAGCATAGACAGTATAACTATAATGGCAGTGCATAAATATGGAACTCATTTTGTTTCTTCACTGACGTCCCGTCAAGTGAAAATAAGCAATAATTATTAACTGATTAAACACAATGGAGAAACTGTTAAGGAAAGGTTTAATATTTTGTTCCTAATGTGCTAAAAAAATTACACGATCGAAACATGTTGTGACGAGTTAAATGAAAACCCCAACGCATATTGAGAAATCTAATAATTATTCTGCTTATTCACATGCTTTATTAAAACATTACGTAGATTTGGAAATGATTTTCAACGACCACATTAACTTCAATCTACTAGTTTTTAATTAGAATAAGGTGTATTACGTTATCAAATAATCCCGAGGCATCATTTTGGAGACAAGTTTGTTGATATTTTATCTCCATCTACTTATTTACGATAAAATAACCAATAAACAATAATAACAGGGCGTTTTGAGGTTAGAATTTTGTTTACTAAATAAGACAAGAATGCACAGACTTTAGGACGAACTGCGTATTGGACCAAATGCGTTTAGGACGAACGGCTAACAAATCATAGGGAATCCGATGTAATGGGAATCCGACGTAATGGGAATCCTACGTAATGGGAATCCAACGTAATGGGAATCCCACATAATGGGAATTCAACTTTCCGGGAATCCAACTTAATGGGAATCCAACTTGACGAGAATCCAACATAATGGGAATTCAACTTTCGGGGAATCCAACTTAATGGGAATTCAACTTGATGGTCCGGAAGGCATAATATTACATAATTTTATACGTCAATCATATTATACACGCCGACAACCGTAGGTCGCTGTCGTGTGTGTGACGTCATCGCACCAAAAATGCTACAAAAAGTACGATCACTGCTTATCATATACTATTAAACAAGCAATATTTGTATTAACAACCAGCGGCCCGCCAGCGGCTTCGCCCCGCTGCACATTTCCGACATACCCGGTGGATTTTCTTTCTTTCTTACAAACCTTGCCCTGACAATAACGAATACAACAAAAAAGGAATCAGCCAAATCGGTTCAGCTGTCCTCGAGTTTTGCGCTTCGCAACACATTGGAATGGAAATTTGTGGAATGGGCTTCGACAGTGCTTGAGGCAATCTGGATCTGTCGGTTCATTTAAGGAGAAGTTAAAGAAGTTGTGGTTTAATGTACAGGATGAGTCGTGACTCGTGAGTGTTGCTCCTTTGCCCTGTTGTAGGTTTTAATTGCTGTTTACATATGTGGTAGTATATATTAGTATATTTTATTACCTATGTATTTATTTTATTAAAGCAGATATTATTACTTTTTAATGTCTGTTTTTCAGATGTATGTACCGTTTTTCTTTTTTCTTTTATCTGATATTTTGTAAATTTGCCTATCTTCTTGCATTATCCTGGCTTATTCAACTCCAAGGTTAACTGGAAGAGATCCCATATGGGATAAGTTCGCCTATGTACATTATCTATAGTGATGCAAAATGTTTTGTAATTGTTTATGTGCAATAAAGAGTTTACATACATACATACATACATAACAAGTCTTGGTATCATTTACTTATTATTAGAAAACATTAGACAATTTTTAGATCGGACAATATGGTCGCAAAATACTATATAGACGTAAACATTCATATTATTATGTATATCGAAGCAAACACATTGCCGCAAGGAGAAAGGCAGAATCGGTCTGGGTATTTGTGGTTGGATGAGTTCCGTGGATCCAGGAAATTGGCGGAAGTGCACTGAGGACGATTGGAGCCCAAGAGATGTTGCTTTGCTAATGGTTCGCACGGGTTATCCTGAAGGCCGCATTGATTTGGCCCACGACAACAGTTCCTTTCTCAGATCCCGATTGGTGCAAGAGTGGCAGCAGACCAAGCTGACATTGAAACAATCCAACGGCCGGCAAAAAGACCCATTGACAATCTTCTTCTTCTTCTTCTTCCACAGCATTTATTTAGATGCCCACTGTTGGGTATATGCCTCTCCAATTCTTTTCCATTTTGCTCTGTTTTGAGTTAGTCTGGTCCATAGAGGGCCAGCATTCTCTCTAATGTCATCAGACCATCGAGCTGGTGGCCTGCCAACACTTCTCTTTCCCACCCAGGGCCTCCAGACTGCAACGCATTTACTCCATCTATTGTCATCCCTACGAAATAGGTGACCTGCCCATGTCCATTTGAGTTTGGCAACACGGTGCCCCACGTCAGTGATTTTAGTGCGTGCTCTTATGGTCTCGTTCCTGACCTTATCTCGTACGGATATTCCGAGCATCTTGCGTTCCATTTTCCGCTGGGTAACTTTGAGCTTTTGTATTAGACCTATGGTCAGATGCCAATATGACGTCACAAATAAAGAGGATTTAATAAAACTAGTGTGGTCCAAATGGGAGTTTGGTGGCAATGGTGACATGTGTTGGAACATGGTGCAGAATATGTAGTTCAGGACTATGCCCTTAATGGTGGAGGCACCTCACATAATAATTTTACGTTTTCATAGTATAAATTACATAGTGACTGATAAAAACAGAAATATAGTTTCTTTTCACCATTTCCACACATTTTTTTTCGGACGAAATTGCAATAACAAATAAGCAAGGACCGGAATTCTTCATAGCAAAAATCAAACTGTCAGAGGGTTTGACCAAAGTGTTTTATCGACTATCGATAAATAAATTTCACTTAATGAGCCATTAACATGACATCGGTAGATGTAGATCGATCGTTTTCCACTCATAAATGGATCTTCAATAAATTAAGAAACCGATTTACTCTGAAAATTACTTATGACAACCAAGCGATGTAAATGACATATGTGACGTGGGAACGATTTATTTAATATGGAGATGCAGGTTGCTTGTCAAATGTTACAGAATAATCGTATAAGTCGATATGCGATAATAATCCGTAACATCGATAAGTGGAATTGTCGATAAAAACATTTGGTCATTGCCTCTGAGAGATTGATTTTTGCTATGAAGAATTCCGGTCCTTGCAAATAAGAAATGTATGAATGAGCACATTAAAAAGTATGAATTAATAGATTTAGTAACAATATAGTTAGTTAATTTATCATGTCTCTGTGAAGCAGTCTGGGGAGTCATAACTAGACCCCGTTATCGGTGGTGCAATTTGGTATCTAGACGTTCTTAGGCATGGGTCAAAATAATTTTGAAATACATCGATACTTTTTTTCTACCATAATGAGTCTTAGACAAAAATGAAACGTGATTATTTTGTAAAACATGACATGACTAAGGTCATCTTATGAAAAATAGAGCGGGGGATTATTAATTACAAAGAGCTTATGTATATTTTTTTCGTGTTTAGAAATAAATATGTTAAATGTTGAACTGACCGGGCCTCGCGCGCTCGGGCCTGGCGCGCTCGGGCCGCGCGTCGTCGACGCCGAGCTCGTTGAGCTCCGCGATGACGCGCGCCTCGCAGTCGAACACGAACTCCGGCTCGGGGCTGCGCGCGCCGCGCGGGCTCGTCGGGGCTGCAACACGCACTCGCTTTACACGGGCTCGGTGACCTCAATCATTATGCTAACATGAATAAGCCTCGACATTTCGGGTTTCCACTTGTACAAGGAAAGCAATGTATCTGATTTTTGAAATTGAGTTTAATGGCTTATAATTACATCAGAAATGTTTTTTGTTTTGTTTTTTTTACAAATATTTTGAAGTCATGTATATTCCCTATTATGTAAGGTAAAGTCACCAGTGGTCAGCCAGACTTGTAGTCGGGCTCTGCCTATACTTTATACGAGTGCGAAATACATATAAATTTCACACTCATATAAAGTCGACCACTGGTCACTTTACCCTATTTGAATCATTTCCTCGCATTATATAAGCATTGTATAAGCCTCGGTGGAAATGAGGACTTCGTGACTCGTAATAAACCACCCTGTCATGAAATCCCTTACTTTCCGCGCCTAAGCTATAATGTACTATTTTGAATAACTATAAAAATAACCAAGATACATTTCATAAGCTAACAAAGATTTGTTCTTATCTCTTTCTAGCAAAACAGAATAACATAGAAATAATATGGCCGACCTGTTATATGAAGCCACAGTGCATATCGGCTCATCTAATTAGCAATTTAAAATGCTTGCATTATCGGTACTAGAATTTAATTTTAATATTGCTTTTGGTGATATCTTTTACGGTATTTTCATATTGGCTTTCATACATTTATTTTACTTTACTTCTAGGAAGAAAATGAGGGGCTTTCCGTTTTTTTTCAAAAGAAAACCCGTCCTTTCTGAGTATGTGTGAGTAAATGAAGAGAGCTCACTTTCCCTGCGCTCCCCAACGGGCTGCGCGGGCTGCGGGGGCTGCGCGGGCGGCGCGGGCGCGGCGAGCAGGTCGCGCAGCTCCCGCTCGAGCTCGGCGGCGTCGAACTCGTCCGGCGCGCCCGCCAGGGCCTTCTCCACGGAGTTGTATGTGTCCAGCACCTGCAAACAACATCCAAACAATTTTTTTTGAGATGTTAGCACACTGACCACGTGATGGTAAATGGAACATGGGGCATTTGCATCCATAGCGGCCTAAAAAAGCAACGGTTTAACAGTATCAACTTAAATTGGTTTAAAAAATGCCGCAGTTGTTCGTTATTGAACCGTAACCATAGCAACCCTTTTCTAACGACCAATAAAGACTGGGATCTGATCTCTTTTAGAGTATTATCATATTTTGTAAAAATCCATGCATATTCCCTATTGTCGCAAGGCTACGGTTGAATTCCGCTTGCCCATCATAAAACAACTAGAACGCCCGCGACTGCGTGCGCGTAGAATTAGTTTCCCGCAACTATTACTAAAACGCCTTCATCATCATCATCAGCCCGGGGGCGTCCACTACTGGACAAAGGCCTCCCCCAAAGAGCGCCACAAGTCACGGTCTCGAGCCGCTTGCATCCAGCGGCTCCCCGCGATCCTAACCAGGTCGTCAGACCACCGGGTGGGAGGCCGTCCAACACTCCGTCCACCGGCGCGGGGCCGCCACTCGAGAACTTTTCTTCCCCAACGGTTATCAGTTCTCCGAGCTATGTGGCCTGCCCATTGCCACTTCAGCATGCTAACTCTCTGAGCTATGTCGGTGACCTTGGTTCTCTGGACTCTCTCTTGGACCGTATTACCGTATTACGGATCATATCGCGCAAAGAAACTCCGAGCATAGCTCTTTCCATTGCACGCTGAGTGACCCTGAGCTTATTTATGAGGCCCACATTCAGCGGCCAAGTCTCTGATCTAAAACGCCTTAGGGGATGAATTTCCGAAAAACCATTAACAGTTTCTTCTTTTATACAGGGTGTTAGGTATATAGTGAATAATCCTTAAACTACGGATAGAGAGCACTTAGCGACGTTATGAAAAAGATAAAATAGGTTCAGTAAAAGTCGCACGGTTTTCGAGATTTTTGGACTTTTTTGTTTTTTTTTTGAAAATTGACACCCTCACTCGAATTTTTGGTCATGGTTAGTGTACGAAGATATTTTTTTTAATTTTCTTTTTACCTTTATAATGTTTAATAGTGGTGCTATCAGATAAACATTACCAATATGGCGTCACTACCATGCTTTAATAAGGAAAAAAATCGTAAACTTGAATTTTGCATCATCGATCGAACATTTACCAAACTTTGAGCTGTTGCAGTGGAAAAAAAATACACTACCGCAAGGTAGCCCATTAGCTTAAAAACATGCCCATTTAATAGACATTTTAAAAACCGTGCGACTTTTACTAAACCTATTTTAGCTTTTTCATAACGTCCTAAGTGCCCTCTATCCCTAGTTTAAGGATTATCCACTATATACCTAACACTCTGTATATCCAGACTAGCTTCCGCCAGCTACTGGTATTTTTGTCATCCCACAGGAACATCTATTTTCCGGGATATAAAGGAGCCTATGTTACTCAGAATTAATGTAACATTCTGTGAAAGAATTTTTGAAATCGGTCCAGTAATTTTGGAGTATATTCATTACAAACATACAAAAATACAAATCTTCCCTGTTTATAATATTAGGGTAGATAGATAACGCTCTTTGTTTACCTCTTTCAGGTCATCCATGGTGTCGTGCACGGCGTCCTCCTCCAATCCGCCCTCCTTTAGTCCCCGCTTCAAGGCTTGCGAGCTGGTCCTGGAATCACAATAATAATCACATAGAACTTAGAACGAAATTTTACATTAGTTTGTGATATATTCAAGATACACACATTTCTTAAAAACTTTATTTTTTCATCAAGTAATATAAAACAGAAAATTTCGATTTTCAATAGTTAATAAAATAAATTTGCCTTGTGGTAATACTGGTAATGCTGCCACTGGTGCCAGCATTTGGGAATGGTGCCCACTGGTAGCGGTTTTGCTAGATTAGTTTCGTTTTAAATAAACAAGTTTGTAAATTCGTGTATTTTTTTAATTCTTCTTTTCTTTTTAAATCTTTAACTCTAGTTATCAGTTAATTAATCACAAATAACGTCATTGATTTGGACCAACTACAGGTGTAGTGCATAATTGCTTTCCTTCGTATTTTCACGGAAACGTACGAACGTGTCATGCTACTTCAGTCAAACTCAGTACTTTTTGTACTGTGACCGAAAGAAATAGCAAGACGCGTTCGTACGTTTCCGTGAAAATACGAAGGAAAACAATCATGCACTACACCTGTAATTAATGAAAGTTTCACAATATTATTGTATCAAATTTTGAAAACCGGTATGTTGTAAAAAAACATTTGTTGTTAATACCACGTATTAGAATAAAATAATACCACTTATGTTGATTTAAATAAATAAAAAAAACAGTTCACTGAACCTCTTTACTTGTATCCGTAAATGCTACTACACTAACCTGTACGTGTCCACTATGGTCGTGTTGACGTCCACCTCGCGCATCTGTTGCAGCAACTGTTGCACGTTCTGCAGCGCCGCCTCTGAGTGGTCGGCGCGCTGTTGCAGTTTGTGTTTGCGTCGCAGGTGATTCTTCGCCTGCAGAAAACGTAAAAATGCTTTCGTTTACTTTAGTTGAGTACCTAAAAAAAGGTAACCGAGCCACTGATCTCCAGCTATGACTTTGTTTAGGTACCAGAGCCTCTATACAACACGGTAAAAACAATATCGTTTTTGATCTGTTATCTTATTGTCGACGTTTTGATAGCTGTTATTTACTGGACAGTAATGGCGGCCGTGTTAAAAACTATACCGTAACAGGTCAAATAAGATTTGGATTTTACCGCCTAGAATAGAGACGCAGTGCCGCTCCTTCCGGCCACTTTTTTTTTTCTTCTTCTAGACCTGCTATCAGTCACCTAGACTGTGATCTGGGGGGTTGTAGTTCATAGGTTGTTTTGCGGGTTCCAGGAGCACAGGAAAGCTCAAAACCACATTTTATAGACTGGCCAAAACTTCAAAATCATTCTTAGGAAATTGTATAAAATTCTACAATAAAATTCCAAAAAGTATTACTGAACTTACTGACTCTAAATTTAAATCTGTCGTAAAACAAAAACTAATTTTCCGAGCATATTATAAAGTAAACGATTATATCATGGATAGGGATGTTTGGCAGTGAGTCGTCCGTCCTGCATGAGTAATCTACGCATAAATTTACCTCCGCTTAAAAAAGGTTACTGTGCAAAAATACTGTGATATTGTAAACTATTTATAATTATTATGTAATGATGTAAACCTTTTTCCTGAAAAAAATATACCTTGCCGAGTTTCTTACGCCGGTTCTTCTCGGGGCAAAGGTTTTATTTTTCGAACCGGTGGTAATGCTTTTTGACATTCATAAGTGCATTATATTATGCCTAAATTGAAGAATAAAGAACTTTGACCTTGACTTTGGTCATTAGCTCTCTTTAGTCTCTTAACTGGCTTTGGCTGTAGTAACGTGTTGAGCAGAGGGTTTCGATGAGGTGGTCAATCGGACTTTATAGTTCGTCGAGTATAGTAAAACTATATGATGATGAATTAATAGTAAATTACTGAAAAGACCAGTGAACCTTCCTGGACGAGTATGAGCTATGAGCATACGAGTCCAGGATGGCTCTTAATGGTCGAAGCATGTACAGCGCTTTACTCAAAAATAGAACAAAAAAAAATTAAAGTTGTAAACTGTTGCGCTAGTCCGACTCGCGCTTAGCAGGTATTTTAATTAATTGAAACGATTCGAGGCCGGTCGAGATGTACTAGGAGCGCATAAAACGAAGATGGTGCGAGCGACGTTCTAGTGAATAAAGAGAAATCGCGCGATGTCTGCCTCTGATCGACATAACGCTTTTGGTTTATGATGCCCTGGTAGTTTTGTGGGGAAAACCTTGATCTGCCAACCTCTGTAGAGCTGAATGAATGTCATGTAGTTTAAATATGAGTTATTTTAAATTAAAAGCAATTCAATTATAGCATTTATAGCATTTCTGAGTAAATGATATTGATACCTACTATATTTTTAGTAGCAGACAACAACAACAACTCGAGTGTAAAAGTACCAGGAGCGAATACAACACACACGGTAAATTTCCATAACTTCAGTGCCATCCTTAACCGTCGTAGAATGGAGGCCCTGTCTAAAAGTACTAGGAGCGCATAACACACACACATAGACACAGTACTGTCACTAACCGCGAGCCTGTTCCCCAGTTGCAGAGCCGAGCGCGCCTCGGCCTCCGCGGCGGCGGCGTCGCGCGACAGCTTAGCCGCTTCGGACTCGAGCCGGCCCTCGGCAGTCATCAGTCGCACTAGAGCCTCATCAGTTTCAGTTACCGGGGTCGCTTTCTTGTTTAGTTCGGCTAGAAATTAGAAAAAGAGGGAATGATGTAAAAAAATTACATAACGAACAATACATAGATCAGTGAATTTATAATCGTGAGGTTACAGATGACGTAATGTTCAAGTTATTAATTAACTTTTACTCATACCAACTTGGCAAGATTTGTACAAAGTGCAATCTGGTATCACGTAACGTAACACAATACGCGCCGCGACACCAGGAGATCATAACTAAACTGGAGCTACAAAGCACTTACCAAGTTTAATAACTTCATCTTTCTTCACAGCAAAGCCCTGCGACACAAGATACCCCAGAAGCATCTCAAATGTGTCCCTGCCTTGCTGCCATTTGCAGCTCCTCATCAACTCCTCAATGGTTCCTATGCGTTCTGCGTCATTCGGGTAGTTTTCTAGTAAATCTGTTGCTTGTTCCTGAAGACATTTATTTATTATATATTTATTAGATCTAAACAGAAAATCAACACATATTTTTATTAAGGGCAAATGTTATATATTGCAAAGTCATTGTTTTTTTTTGTGATACCTGGTTTTTAATTCTGAGAAGATGCTATAAGTTGATTTTTACGGGCATAATTATATGAAAATATCAGGAGACAATATCACAGAAATGGACGTAATCCCAAACTGATTCCTTCAGACTACATTAGACAACGATAAACAAACATATATAGAGAAATAAATACAATTTAAACAACAAATACTTGCACTCATCACAAAAATATTAGTTAAATATTGTCATGGATCCCATTCAAACGTAAAACCCGGGCACTGAAAGCTTCCAGGCATATCCACTACCAAAGGCTAACGGCATTGTCAATAAATACCCTTCACTGATGCATATTTCACTTGTGTAACATTATTAACACTCATTAAATACCTTCACGGCACTTTCACACACAAATCGTTGTGTAGAATCAATGCTGGCTTTAGGCAGTCCATCGCTGTCTATAGCTTGTCTAGCGGGCATCAGGGAGGTCACAGCAGTCAATGCAAAGGCAGCAGGCTTGAAAGCCAGCCGAGCCCCCCAGCGGACCCATCCTTCAGGGCCGTTGTGCAAAATCTGCTGGTATTTGGTCAGTGGCGCCAAATCTCCATTTCTGAAAAGATAACTTTGCGTTAACAGGGACGATTAAAGATCTCTATTCTCCATTCATAATGATGTTTATAGCATGGACCCTTAAAGTTGACATACACATTCAACGCATCCAAGTTTTGCATAGGTGATAAATCAGGCTAGGTACTTGTAGTACACTCCCCCAACCCCAAGTAACACTCTATCTAACCATAAAAACCGTTTCATTCCATAGTTTCTGAAATTTCAGAAAACATACAGACAGATGTACGGGGATTTAAATTATAATATTTGATGATTTATGTATGTTTTTAAACTCTTTATTGCACATTGCTTGCAGGACTGATGGCCAATGGGGTCACAAGGTTCTGGAGTGGCGTCCGCGGACCGGAAGAAGAGCTGTAGGTAGGCCTCCAACAAGATGGAGCGACGACCTCGTCAGGATCGCGGGACCGCAGTGGATGCGAAAAGCACAAGACCGGTCTGAGTGGAAAGCCTTGGGGGAGGCCTATGTCCAGCAGTGGACGTCTTTCGGCTGACATGATGATGATGATTGCACAACAGAACATAACAAAAGATTATGTAAGAGGAAGAAAATTTAAGTAATCATTGTTAGTAAGCTAAAGAATAGAACCTATCTCAACCATAGTAGTATTATATTATATCTGGTTTTGTCTCTGATATTCTTTCATGCATAGAGTTCACTCTGGGCATGATTTTTTATTTGGCTAAATGCCAAATACAAGTCTTACATTTTAGACCAAAAAAAGGCCCATGATGCAGTGGTGCATTAGTCATATGACCTTGGGAGTTGCACATATTATTAGACTACAATGAATACTTAATTATGTAGGAATGTGTACCTAATGATAATGACAGCACAGTACTAATTTGTTATTTCTACACTAATATTATAAAGAGGAAAGATTTGTTTGTTTGTTTGCATTGAATACGGTCCGTAACTACTGGATGGATTTGGAAAATTCTTTCACCATTAGAATCCTAGATTATCCCTAATAAACATAGGATATGTATTATTTTTCTGTGCGGCAGTGTTGCGGGCAACAGCTAGTATCTAATACTCTAGTAGCATTAAACTAATTTTGGATTGCTAAAGGTCTCAAAGAATAGTTTTAAAACATGTATTGGATAAAAAAAAAACTTCTTTGTTGTAAGTTGTAATTATGACTTGTGTTTTTTGACATTCAATGATTAGACTCGACTCCAAAGTTAAAAGAGAGTGGCCATAAAACTTAACAGTATAAAATATTCTAGCCTTACAACATTCAACTGGGGCCCGTTTCTCAAACCGTATTAGTCTAATAATATTAGTGTTTTGTCTCGTAAATAACACTACAAAATGAGACAAAACACTAATATTATTAGACTAATACTTTTTGAGAAACGGGCCCCTGGTAACTAGAGCATTTATATTAGCTCAGTATGTTTAAGGCAGGGTTGCACTTTCAGCACCAGGGGCTGCAATGAATACTGAGATGACCCACCAGACCAAAAACTTCACACTAATAAATAATAAAATATTATTCAGTAAGTAATATTAAGAATGTTGCATACAGCAGGAACATCTGGATGACTACAGTTGCTTCAAATGAGATGGGATAATAAGGTTGCATATAAGCATATAAAGCTTTGCATTACTTTTTATACATCAAGAGAACATTAATTATAGCATTTATTAGTTTATTATATTATATCTTAAACAGTAGGCCACACAGGCACTTTTACTAGTAAGTCTGCCAGCACTTTCCACTGTTAGGAAAATGACCACAAGAAACTCATAGTCATGCCATTTATTACATTAGTTTAGCATGCCACCTCCAATGTGCCCGGAACTTAACACATTAATTGCCAAGGTCTCAGACTTTCATACAAAATGGACCCGCCTAGCTGGTCAACGGCAATGAAAGTGTAATGACTAAATTAGGACATCAGTATTTAGTTGCAACATGATTAGCCCACACTTGCCTTAAAGATGCATGTTGGCACTTCTCTCTTTCATTTTCTAATGTACTTACACATAATCCTCAAACGCTTAAGATAGTTCTATAGCTGTAATAATTGCAATTTTATTTCTCAAGAGGGTCTTTTAGTAAATTATTGCTACTAATTAATAGTTTTCCGTACAGAGTAGCAAAAAACTTTAATCCAACGACGTAGATTACGCGCTATAAGTGATTTCCATAGTGGGTGCATAAATACAACATTCAATTTATTCACTGGACTACAGTCTTTATATCTCACAATCAGATTTAATTCGTAATATTATGTAATTCACAAAATAAGTCTCGCTAAAGGATTAATCGAAGAATAGACTTACCGAAACATCTCTTCGACGACAATATCGAGGCAAGCAGAAGTCCGGCCCTTCCTCATAAAAGCGCACTTTAAATCCGCTGCTGACACCACAGGATCCTTCTTCCAACGACACCATTGCCTTAGCAAATCGGACCAGAATTTCATCTTCATATCCCAGGACTCAGGGTTTGCAGATTTTAACCGAAAAGGGGCGAAAAGCGCATTCATGCGCACATCGTCTGACCAGCATTGGGGAAGTTTTTCATCCGTTATGCAGTTGTCCGGTAACCCCATTGCGGGTTTTAATAACCACTCACCCTTATAATAAAAACCGATTACAGTTTGAAAGTAAAAAAAAACGAAAGTTTATAATTTATAACAAAGACAGTTCAAACAGAGATGTCAAAATAAATATACACCACGGGGAGGACAATCCGCCATGCTTTTTTCAAATATGCCACAGGTAAGATAAAAAATCATAGGTGTATTTTACTGAAAATATTTGATACGAGACCTTGGATTGGTCTGTGGGCTAATGTGAGACTTTATTATATAATCATATAAAAGTATTCCATACAATAATTTGAGTTTTTAACCTTCAACTTTGTACCTGTAATATTCTATATATTCGAATAAGGCTAGGCTAAGAAAACGCAGCCCAAATAATATTATGCTCTTGATCTGTCACAGTGACGTTTTCATTTCATCGGTACCAAAGCGTTGTCTCGACGCGATTTGTACGATATTACTATTAATTTTTGCGTATTTGTTCAATAACCTTACCATATTAACGCTTTCGGAACCTATAAGGACACTCCAGATTGTATTATTGGTAAGTGTAATGGATAGTATGCGTATATTTTTCGTGTTGAGTTGGAATATTTGTTGCAAAATTCCAGTAGGTCGCGGTCTACTTTAACGACTCGAAACAGTTATGTGATGGATTGCGGTTTCTTTTGAGTGGAAAATCGAGCTCAATGGCCTGACCCTGTACTTCGGACGGCGTTTACGTGTTCATGCCACCTTTGACCTCTAATTTAAGCCATTTGGTTTCTTGAAAATGTCTTTCTTTACATTGCAGTGACTGCAACTGATACTAAACGTGACGATATTTACACAAATTGCGGACAGATAAGAAACGAAGGTTTTTTTTCTACCTGGAGTATACAAATGAGTTTTTTTTCTAATAGGTGTAATATCATACCTAGATATTTCTTAATAATTTTGTTATTGTTCCACATTAATTCCAATAAGGATAATTCACGTTACTAACAAGAGCTATTAAAAGCCAATTTAAACTGTGCTGTGGAGTTCAAGGTCTAAAAACAAATGAATTAAATTCTATTAAAGCTTGTTTGTTGCAGTTGTATAGTTAATGGTGCCTTTATTTTCTGTTGTTTTTAATTGCTTTACATGGAAAAGGTTATATAAATACTATTGATCATAGTAAATCATGTGTTAATTTATCTATCATAGCAGTTAGCAGGTGGGTTGGGTACATTTTATCTTTGTTATTATGATTTCTTATCAGAATGTATTCCTATTACAGATAAACATAAAAGTAAACATGATCAAAGATTAAAAGTTGGACAGAGTGGTGTAGTCTTATAAACTAGGTATATTTTGCAATAGGGAATATGCATGGGTTTTTTAAATCGCATTTCTCAACAAAATATTATAATACCCTTAAAAGAGATCATCAAGAGTGAAATTAATAACTAGTAATCTTAGAATTTTGCTTGATGTTATCGGTGACATGGGCTGATTTGCCCATCGTCCTTTGGCGATAAGACAGTTTGTACCCTGGAGAAAGTGTCATTTCGTCATTGTGTGTGAAACTATCTTAATATCTATTCTATTCTATTTTTTTGTTCTTGGCAACCGGTTGTTTTAAGTTAGCAATGTTTTACCAGTGTTTATTTTTTTTATTAGTTGTTGGTCCTAAATGGCGATTTAGTTACATGTGTTGGTTGAGTACTTGAAATAGACACAATATACATAAGCAAGAGGTACAGACAAAAAAAAACTTAAGACAAGGGAGGGCGAACAAGTGTGGCCAATACGCAATCTGCAAACGATGGATGTTTTTTGTTTATTGGCTTGGCGAAACCGGGATGTAGGGCTGGATTTCACCATAATGACATCCTTTAACCGATAAGCCACTTGCATTCAAGGTCACATTTGGCCTAGGATAGGAGGTCATAAAAGTAACACTGGGTGTGACCCAGACTGCCAATTTCTAACTATCTTAATATCTGTACTCTTAAAAAAAAAGATCCCTCTGAATTTGTTGAAACCTTTTTACATATACTTACAATAGGGAATAAGCATGGTTTTTTTGATTTGCATTTCTCAACGAAATACACCGTAAAAGAATCACCAAAAATGAAATTAGAATCAGCTGATACATACAGATGATACAGGCATTTTAAACCGCTAATTATACAGCGATTAGACAGAGAGATCTGATGCGCCGTGTGATGTCATAAGTTCATAACACGTCGGCTATATAAACTCCATGTTGAATTGTTTTGCTAGAAAGAGATAGGAACAAATTTTTGTTGGCTTAAATCTTGGTTGTTTTTGTAGGGTTCCCTATACGGTTGTATGGCAAGAGATATGGTTGTTAAGGAGAGTGTGGCGATGACTTTCCGAAAATCGAATTTTTCTGCAAGCGATTTTTCCATTCGCAAAATTTACCAGTCTTTATTTTTTTCAGTAGCTTATTTTGCCTTAATTTTTTATCTCAGCAGAAATAATTCCATTAACATAATTCCCCAATCTGTATTTATCTGAATAGTTATTCCATTTTCACAAAGTCGACGGAGCTCCGCTGACGCGGAGCTCCTACTACCGGGTGGTTTGGCCCTTCGGGCCTGCTGCAAAACTAACCTAACCTAAACCTACCTACCTATTTCGTCTTAATTACAATGGTGAAAATTGCGACTGGAAAAAACCAGAATGGTAAATATGCGAACAGGAAAAATTAAGAATGGGAAAATAGACATTCGGTAAAATCACGAATCGGAAAACACGCGACTGGAAAAAATGGTACCAGAAAAAAAAGATTATTGTGAAAAATATCGCCACACTCGTTAAGGATAGAGCAATCGAAAAAAAGAAAGAATAAAGATTGCAAATATTAGGATATAATTATAGCCATCCGTTGTCAATTTGCAAATCTCCGAACGGGTTTGTAGATGACGTCTGACATCCGAATTTTTTTGGGATACGTTATGGCTCAGGGCGACTTCGTCCACAGCCCTAATTCGTCACGTTCTTGACCCGTCCACAACGCCATATGGCCCACTATTCCAATTCGTCGGCATTCCTATATTGTCACCTTCCTAACTTGTCTACTTTCCTAAATTGTCACCTTCCTAACTCGTCCACATTCCTATATAGTCCACAGTGCTAACTCGTCCACATTTCTATCGTGTGGTCAACTTCATCAATATTGTATGGCTAACTTCAGTTTGCGCTGTGGACGATATAGGAATGTGGACGAGTTAGCACTGTGGAGAATATAGTAATGTGGACACGATAGGAAA
Source organism: Acleris sparsana (assembly GCA_923062465.1). NCBI lineage: Eukaryota > Metazoa > Arthropoda > Insecta > Lepidoptera > Tortricidae > Acleris > Acleris sparsana. The sequence goes on along the minus strand of OV281311.1, from coordinate 7,132,017 downwards.
TTAACGATATAAAAATGTGGCCGAGTTAGGAAAGTGACAATTTAGGAATTACATGCTGACGACATGGCATTGTGGACGAGTTAGGAAGGTGACGAAATAGGTCTGTTGATGTTATGTCCGTGTCCGTGTCACATACATACTACATTATCATCAGTAATACTATAATACTACAAACAAATTAGGTAAAGTGCAAAATACACCTTAGCAAGTAAGTCAGTGAGGTACATTTTGAAACTCAGTGTTAACTATTTGTAGTATTGCAGTATAATAATCATATTCAGGATTATTAGGGCTCCGTACAGAAAATGAAAAAACGGAACCCTTATAGGATCACTCTTGCACTCTGTCTGTCGGTCTGTCACAGCCAATTTGATCCGAAACTTCTGGACCGATTGAGTTAAAATTTGGTACACATATGTAAATTGAACAACCAACAATAGAAAATTTATTTAATACAACTATAAATACGGACTTTACATTTAAAAGTTAAAGTTAAAACTAAACTTATTTAAAATAAAATAAAATAAAACTAAGCTACTCAAATTTTAAAAATTAAACATAAACACCACTATAAAAAGAACACCCCCTCTAGCACGTCCGCTCGCGGCATGGTCCCTAAGACACTGGCTGCATTACCTCTCTGGATGGCTAGCCCAATCCTTTGGGAAAGGTAAGCGCCAGCTCTAGGGTCTCCGGAGGTGTCGATGAGCCGGGATGACAGGGCCTTAATAAAACTTTTCATGTCAGCTGACCAAGGTCCCATTGTTTCCACCGCAAGCGCCACAAATTCGTAATTATTAAATTGATGACATGATGACCCAAACACAGATGAGCAGTTTTTTTTTTCATTCTCAGAAACAAACCTTACTGTTTCATATATCAAATGAAACGGCTCGTTATGAGGATCTCGAATATATTTTTGTTATTATTGTAAAATAAATATTTTTGATTTTATTCATGGAAGAAGACGAAAATTGACCATCCCCCTCTAATCTCCGAAACTACTGAGCATAAAAAAATATAATAATACAGCTCATTGCTTGTAGGAAAATTTATTATTTTCTACGTATGTACGGAATCCTCTCCACGCGAGTTTAACTCGCACTTGGTTGGTTTTCTTTTATGAGTGTATGTGCGTAACAACATTTCTAAAGCGGAAATCCGTTTCTATTGATATGGAAAATTAAGATCTCTGATGATATTGATGACCTCTGGATAACAAACAATCCCATTCAAAATAAACACCTTTAAACCAACTGACGCATCTACATATATTTAATCTACATGTCTCTACTGCTAACTTCAACCTTATGCTAGATACTATAAAGTTACAAATTCTTTGGGTTTGTTGTAAAGAGTCATAATAAAACGCACCTTTGAACCTTTTCAAAGTAAAAACGCTATTGACATTATCACTTGAATCAGTATTTTCGTTTCGTCTCCCAATTTTCTCTCAAGTTTATATTGTATGTCAGTCTACTGAAGCATTTTCCAAACTTTGAACGACCAAGGACCATTTTGTTTTGTTGTCAGTACTCAGTAGGAACCGCAAAGACTAATTAATAAAGATATCGGGCTAGAGCATTTCGGAAGTTGCTCAGTGTAGGGTTCCGAAGACGTAAAATACAAAATAATCTCAAATACAACCAGTATGAACCGGTTTTCTATTTAATGTTTTTGGTGTTGTCTTTCGATATAGTTTTTTGTTTGTAGTAACGGCTTCGGAACCCTTCTAAGAGCCCCCTACTAATAGTCACATGATCATGCCCGGTTTTCTTCATTGCGTTTGCGGTTAAATTCTAAAAAGTCCAATAAGCAAAACAGCCAAACAGCGGTGTTCGCATTGTTGTGTTCCGGTTTGGGGATAAGACAGCCGGTGTAATGACTAGCATAGAGGCATTCCATCTTAGTCCTCAGGGTTGGCAACGCATTTGCAGTCTTATGCTAATGTCTATGGGTCACAGTTTCCACTTACCATCAGGAGGCCTGTGAGCTCAGTTGCCTTCTCTATGCCAGAAAAAAAAAAAAAAATAATAATAAAGGGCGGCTGACGGATGCAATATGGTAACGAAAGCATAAGATTCGAGTACCCAGCCGAAAGACGTCCACTGCTGGACATAGGCCTCCCCCAAGGCTCTCCACTCAGACCAGTCTTGTGCTTTTCGCATCGACCGCGCTCCCGCGATCCTTACAAGGTCGTCATTCTATCTTGTTGGAGGCCTACCTACAGCTCGTCTTCCGGTCTTCCGGTCTTCTGACCCCATCGGCCGACGGTCCTGCGAGCAATGTGCCCCGCCCACTTCCACTTCAGTTTAGCTATTCTTCGGGCTATGTCGGTAACCTTAGTTCTACTGCGGATATCATCATTTCTGATTCTATAACGCAGAGAATCCCCGAGCATAGCCCTCTCCATGTACTATTTATGTATGGAAGTATACCTATGCAGTTTTTGTTATCAATCAGTACAGTTATAAATGATGGTGAAGTATAATCTTTACGAATACGCCCCTTTTACGTCTGTAGATGTGGAGAGCTTATTTTCCCTAAGAACTGGACTGAAAATACGTAATTATACTTTTTTTAACAACACTTTAACAACTAAATTCTATAACTTTTTTGCAATATTTTTCTCTTTTTAGGGTTCCTTACAAAAAATGAAAATGTCTGTCCGTCTGTCCGTCACAGCCAATTTACTCCGTAACTACTGGATCGATTGTGTTGAAATTTGGTACACATATGTAAATTGATGACCCAAACACAGATGTGCAACGTTAATTTTTTTTTTTTAAATAAGGGTCATTTTCGGTGGACAAATTAGGGAAATTATAAAAAAAATGTGTCATATATCAAATGAAAGGGCTCGTTATGAGGAACTCAAATATATTTTTGTTGTTGTTGTAAAAAAAATAGTATTTTCATGTAAGAAGACGAAAAGTGACCAGCAGTCGCCGCGTTATTCTACAACACTGGTCATAGCAACGTACCTACGTATTGATTCAGTTGAACATTTAATAGCCATTTTACATCTCAAGGCTATGTAATGCTATAAATAAACCGAGTTCAATAATAGAAACCAGCGAAGCAGTTATACATGAGTCTATAGTAATGTGGCTGTGACAATAAGTTACTCTTATAATAAAATTACTTTCTGACAAAAAAAGACTTTTGGGACACGCTTTTACTGCCGACTCTACTCTGCAAAATCTTACCTGCTTAAGACCAAACTATCGAGTCCTAAAACGGCGTGCCTACGTTAAGAATGGCGAAGATCCTGTCGCCACCTTCCGACTCCATCATCAGATCACCTCTTAGACACCATAATATTGCATTGTCATCAGTTTTACAAATATGGTCCAAATTTCAGCCCATTCCGCTAAAGGGGGGTCAAGTTTAACTTGTAAGATTTAACCCATACATACTTACAGATGTAGTGCGTGTTTTCCTTCGTATTTCCACGGAAACGTACGAACGCGTCGTGCTATTTCAGTCGGTCACAGTACAAAAAGTACTGAGGTTGACTGAAGTAGCATGACACGTTCGTACGTTTCCGTGGTAATACGAAGGAATACAATGCACTACTGTACATACATATAATGCCGTCAAACTTCTTGAACATTAGGCGAGGTAGTGGGGGAAAGTTCGCGCATCGTACACATACGTGCAAAAAAAAGTACCTAATTTTTGTTACAGATTATTTTCAAATCTTAGGATAAATGATACACAAGTGAAAAAAAAATGTTTATATTATTATTAGAATAACACTAAAAAATACAGGAAACTATTTAAAATAGATTAGTCTTGAACTAAAAAGGATATTCCTTCCATTAAGTCAATACCAGCGCTGGTACTGGTCTTGGTTCAGGGGAGCTGGAGGTAGTCATTGTTTCTTGACTTGACTATCATCAATATCATGAATATCATTCTCAAATTGATTCAAAAATCAATATCAAATTATAACAAGAAAATTAATGATAACAATCGGCTTTATCAGTGCACGCAAGTGTACTCGGGAGACAGAGGGACGTGGACGCGGTGCGGGACGCAAACGTCAACTGATTGACCAATGGTGCGTGCTCCCCCGCCGCCACCTCCCGCCGCCCGCGGCCCCCCTCCCAACGAAACCTAAAAATCGCTTCTGCGCAAGCAAGGTTACGTGTTCAAGAAGTTTGCCGGCAACTATACATTGCTAGTTAAGTAAAAGGTTGTAAATATAAAAAGTCAAATATATCACGTGACAATCTCACACAAATTTACTAGTCCTAAAGTAAACATTAGGCTTGTACGAGTAAATAGACAACGGTATACTTACATAGAGAAATACACAATTAAATTCAATAGAAAACATTCAAGACTCGGGGATAAATAAATACTCGCGCTAAGAGTGTACCGTTTTTTCCAAGTGGCTATTAATACCATTCGCATATTTTACCACTTTAATTTTTCCCTATAGCTACTTTTCCCGAAGGGTTTTTTAACCATTCGCATATTGTCTCACTATATTTATTTTCCCCTTCTTCCCCACTGCTCAACTGAAATGCTCTACCGACTCAACTGACCAATGTTTTTTATATCTAAATTAAATTTAACAGAGTCGAAGGAGCTCCGCTTGAGCGGAGCTCCTATTTCCGGGTGGTTTTGGCCCTAACCTAAACCTGGGTGCGCCAAAGTTGAACTAAATTTTTAATGTCGATTATCGGAAATCCGAAAATGTTGTTCCTAATAATTTACATCCTAATAATCACTACTCATAACTACTTTGTTCCTAACGCTCTGAATTCCTAATCATTCAACTTCATAATGTCCGTTGCAATAAACATCGATCATACTACTATTTGTTTTCCTATATTTTCTCAACATAACCATCTTTTACAACATTTTACTTGAAAAACTTTTCTCTAAAGTTAATAGTGACTGAGATCCTAAGGGTCCGTCATTACGTAGGCAGTAGGGAATAGGGACTTAGTGGCAAAACCGACTCGGATCGCGGATAGGTTAGAAGACGAAAGCGGGAGCTTCGCTCCCGCTTTCGTCTTCGAGGTTATTTTTTTTTATAAAAGAGCAGATCATCTTTAACTTTAAAAAAAATAGGAGTTTACAAAAAGTTACATCAGTGACATTAGCACTTAAAATTTTAAGAGATATGAGTTTTATGAGCTACGTTAATAGTAAAATAAATTGTAGGAACGAAATTTTTAGGAAAACATTTTTTAGGAGCAGTGATCATTAGGAGTACAAATCGTTAGGAAAATCAATTTCGGGTGATAAACTTTAGCGAAGCCAATATGGACCCCCTAAACCTCATATTTATGATAGTTGTGCAGTGGGGAAGACCCCATTTGAAAAATAAATATAGTGGGAAAATATGCGAATGGTTAGAAATTAGAAAGCTCTTCGGGAAAAGTAGCTATCGAGAAAAAATAAAGTTAAATTATGCAAATGGTATTAATCGCCATTTGGAAAAAACGATTATCGGAATATACAGGACACACACGTCGCGCTCGTCGCACAAATATCTACCCTTACCGGGATTTGAACCCGAAACCGGCAGCTTCGTAGGCAATCAGGCTAACGTGTCATAAAAAGCAACCTTTAAAACCCGGGCCCCGGCACGTAATGACCACCTTCCTAAACCGACCACGATCACATCAACCTAAAATGACTATATCCTTGGCCACAACGTGTAACGACCACGTTCTCAAAATGACCACATCTCAAAAGAACCACTTCCAGCAATGACCACTTTCCAAATTGACCACATTCCTAAAATAACCACTCTTAACATACGACCCGTACGACTGGCCCCCTGGTACACAATAGTGGTCATTAAGATCCATAAGACCAGTAAGTGGCCTTTTTAAGTTGTGGTCAATTTGGGAGGTGCTCGTTGTGAGAACGGAGAGACGGTACGGAATCGCAGTGACGCATCGTATCCGTACCGTTTTTATCGCATGCCCTCCACACCGCTGCTTGAAATACGGTGTCGTTGCGTAAACAAAAGACGGGGTCATAGTAACAACATGGCGCCGTTAATGACGCACCGTTAAGCAGCGGTGTGAAGCGCATGCGTTAAAAACGGTACGGATACGATGCGTCACTGCGATTCCGTACCGTCATCGTTTTATAAGCATTGGTGTGGGTGTAGGTACCTGAAGTCAATATGACATCTTCTTGAATACTGGTCATTTAGAGAGTCGTCATTACACGATGTGGTCAATGTGAAATGTTGTCATTTTAAAACATGGTCATAATAGGATATAGTCATTCTGGGAAATAAATAGACATTTTAGGAAGTGGTCATTACGTACCGGAGCCAAAACCTGACCCGTATATTTGATATTGTCGTCGATATATGGTAAAAAAAAGAACCCCCACCCTGTCACTTTGATTAAAATATTATGCCTATGTCACTCCCACGAGCAAGACAAATCTAACGACATCTCATATTGTTAAATCCATTTAGCCGTTTAGGCTGCAGAGCGTGCCAGACGAATAAACATCCTCCTATGAATCTTAACGCAGTCGGGTAAAGAGTTTCCATATGTTAAACCAGTTGGTTTCCCTCCAGATCCCCGATTATGGCATCTGTGGCCCGGTGACGCGCGCGCTGCATACTGGGATGAGAGTGGGTGCGCTTGCGCCCCGCCCCGCGCGCCGCGAGCGATGCTGTTAGGTGAGTACTACCTACTTTACAGACCAATCGCGTCCCTGGTAGATCACGTGACGCTTCCTATCGCGTCACTACCAGAGACGCGATTGGTTCAAAAACGGAAAAAAAAGCGTAATGCATGTTGGCAAGGGCCTCAGGTCTGCAATAGCCATCGTTTTCATTTTGACAGTCAGAAGTCTACCCCTATAATGAAAACAATTGTTCCACTTTGAATTCGCCATACTCGATAATTCCGCGTAACAATTTTTGCAGCCTCGTTTTTCCCCGTTCGTGATTTTAACCACACGCGTTTATTAGGTACAATGTAGCTTTTATCGAACCGCATGATTTCCTATTTCAAACATCAATTTTACTTTCGCGGTGCTCCTATTTATGGGTGCTTTGGCCCTTCGGGCCTGATGCAACACTGACGTCACTAACATAACCTAAACCTACCTACCTGTTCGGTTGTAATAACAATAAGAAAATTTGCGATTAAGAGAATTTCGTAGCGGAAAATATGCGACAGGGTAAAATATCCCGCACCCGACCCGCGCCCGCGTCCGCGTTCAGTGTGTTTGTGCTTTTATAGCTGAGATTTGATTTTATAGTCAAATTCTTGCTACGATCAATCGTGAAATTAAATTTTATGTTATGTAATTAAATGTTTTGTCAATAATTTATGATTGTCAATTTTAAATGATCTTGTAATCACTGTATTTGTATGGATGACGACACGCGCTTAGCTATACATTTAAACAAAAAAGTACCGTGACTGAATGGCTGACAGAGATCACACGCCCAAACCGCTGGACCTACAGACTTGAAAGGGAGCTCTTAATTTTTCCGGGATAAAAACTATCCCATGCCGTATGCCAGGACTTAACATTCTCGTAAATGATCGTTAACATTCAAAAAGTTTTCTGTATGTATAAAAATACCTTGACTGTTTTCTGAAGAACGTGTTGGTTTTAGGTTACCTTAAATATGATTCACGTAGGTTAGGTTAGGATAGAGTTCTAACCATCACGAGATAACCTGAAATCAACACGAGTTCAGCAGAAAATAACTTTCTACGAAACGAAAATTCAGCGAAGGGATACGGTGTATGAAACAAGGTCAAACCATGGTGAAATAGCGGGCTAAACGCTGTTTTATCAGACTTATTAGATTAGGAAGACTGCCTTCTGTACTTGTACTATTATATTCTGTGCCGTAACCCCTGCCCTGTCCCCAGGTGTGCCCCGCCCCGAAGCCCTGGGGCTGCTGCGGTCAGCTTCCTTCCACCTCCTCCTGCTTCTTGTGAGACCTTTACCTTATCCTTAGATCCTGTCCTTACCGCGGTTATCAACGCTGAATCGCATTTTATAGTTATGTTGCTGCTTCTGACATGGTATCGTAAATTTGTAGGACCTTTGTAAAATCACACTATTTAAAAGAACAGTAATTGTAGATTTGATTCAACTCTCTGAACGTTACTTTGAATTTTACCATCAATTTAACACAAATTTACTTGGGTAACTTTCGATATTACCCGTTCCAACCGCCCTAGCTACGCAAGGGCAAGACATCAATGTATTATAGTTACTGAACTAACAAGGAAAGGTACCCAACTAACTGTCCGGCTCCGATTTTATTGATTTTGATATATGTTAGAGAGTAGTTTAAAATAACAGACACGTATTTTTTTTTAGCGGCCCAAACTCAACCTGTTGGGAGAAATTGACCTCCAAAGTACTGAAAAGTGACTAAACCCAAGAGGGTCTCTATACAAGTAAGAACTTGTATAGAGATATTTAAAAAAAAATTGCAAGTTTCATAGCGGTTTGATTATAAATGTTTAAGAAAATGAAAAAAAAATGAGCACGTGTTTTGTTATATCGGCTAAAACTAATATTACAAAAAAATACCACAGGAAGTGTATCTTCAATGATCTTTAAAGGGATTTTTTTATTAAATATGAGTTTTAGCCGATATAATAAAACCGGACAGTTGGGTACCTTTCCTTGTAAGTATGTGACTTTATAAAAATAAAAGTGATAATTGGAAACAAATAAATAATTAGAGCATTAATCCAGTTCGAGCTGTTTGTAAATAAATACTGCTCATGTGCCCCTTCAGGCTCGGGCATATCAGCCTTCACGTGTATCAAAGCATGGTGATTATTTTTGTATCTTTACATGAAAATAAAACTACACTCGACCTCTGCTTTCCACCACGTGAATACGTAAACACAAACACGCCCGTAAAAATCTGCTCACACGCTTACATTATCGACCTTACCGCGTAAGAGATAAGAGTCATCACGTGCGCAGGCGCAGTGCAATGTGACGGTGGCAGCAGATCCGATAGCGCGTCCTAGACCCGACATTGACAGTCGCTGACCTCTCGTGACGTCACTGTTAAGACCATCGCACATGCCAGATGTTCCTGACACCACGTTTGGGACGGAGGCTGTGCCGTAACCAAAGTAAAGGCATTCCATATATTGGCAACGCAATGGCAATTTTGAGATTTATTAGAGCCCACTTCGTTGGTCTTAATTCTGATGTGGCTTGTATGCCGTTCTGCCTTCTCCATGGCCTTAAAACATTCCTGACTATTTTCTAAATCAGCTTATCTCTATTTCCTGTCTCTGTCTCTCCCAGACTATGCCTCTCTCATGGTAATTATTGTTAACTCATTCATTTACTCTGTCTCCAAGAATCGTCGATGAGATCGAAGAAAAAAAAACTTTTATGTGGTCATCTTGCACCATCTCATATACACATAAGTAGTTGATTCTATATTTTTTCTTTTCTCTCTATCTCTCCCGTAAGATTTTTGGCATGTTTTCCTGCTGAACTGAACTACACATGTTATTTGATATTATATTTAATTTAATACTTGTAGCTTTATATAATGCTAGACTAAGTAGTACCATTGTAATATGAAATATGAAATATGTTTAAAAAATGACTGACTGCTGAGTTTCTTGCGGCGTTTCTTCTCAGCAGTGGTCTCCTCTTGGGAAGCGCTGGTAGATTCTTGACGTGTAAAAGTGCCTGAGCGGCCTACTTACTGAATAAATTTCTTTTATCTTTATCGTTTGTGGTTGTGTCGAAAAGTCTTGAGTACTTCAAAATGACTTCGGCAGAAAATTCTTTCAGTTTGCGGCTGGCCTAAATCTTGAGGTGTTGTTTTACTTAACCTCCATGTCCAGCAGTCCTAATAAAAAACCGAGCTGTTTTTATGTGCAAAGGGGGCAAGCGAGCGGGTCAGATTTTAATCCGTCACCGAAGACACATGCGTGTGTACGTACCTCCATATAATGGCGACTAATTAAGAATGAAAGTGTGCCAAAAATGCCATTTTATTGCCGTGTTATTGACTTATGTACATATACATACATACCTTTACGCCTGTCCTCCAATAGGGTAGACAGAGACCGGAACGCCAAGTGCATATTTAGAAACATACCTCTTTCGCTTCCTCTTATTCATCAAGCTCTGCATGCACGTACGTCGGTTTCGGCTGCTTTTAATAAAAAAGATAAACGATAAAAGATGTTTATTCAGTAAGTAGGCCGCACGGGCACTTTTACACGTCAAAAATCTACCAGCGCTTTGTAAGAGACCACTGCTGAGAAGAAACGCCGCAAGAAACTCAACAGTCAGTCGTTTTTTTAAATACTTCTTATGATATTATACAATTATATTATCCTAGCATTATATAAAACAATTAATCGAACATAAGACAAAAAAATATATATATTCAAGCGTAAGGAAAATGTGTCAAAACTCAGAATTATCATAGGTAGTAGTAATAAAAAATAAAAAATCTTACCAATGACAGTGCAAGACAACCACATACAAAGGTTCGATACATTCTCCTACAGAAACCGTGTCCCCTAGACAATATACAATTTAAGATAATTTAGACCTTTTCGACTTATTTTACGCATATAAAGCTCTGTCCAAATGTTTGTCGTCTTTAATACGTCTTATTTTCATGCTAGTTGAGAAGTTCCGCAAGCTATGTACACATTGTCATGCATCACCAGATTCTTTGAGAGCGGTCATGCCTGCCTTTAAGCACGTGCAATTTTACCTGTTTGTCTTGACGTAGGTATTAAGGTTTTTTATTACAAGTTATCAGAAAGGTTATTTTAAATTCAAGTAAATTTGAAACATAGCCGTTATTGGAATGAACAGAAATTCGAGAGTCATATTTAAACTTCATAATGCGATATTACAATGTCTAAGACGTGGTTTGATGGGTTTACTAATGTTTGGTCAAAAATCGTTTCCCAATGTATCACTTCCCAAACTATTTTTCCCAAATTATCATTCGGCAAAAAATCACAAGTCAAAACAACGTATGGCAAATTATCTGTTAGCAATTTTTTTTGTGGCAAAGTATTGTTTAACAATTTATTATTTGGTCATGTTTTATTTTACCAAATTTCATGTAGTCAATTGTTTCGTTTCGCATAACATACTTTTCCCAAAATATGGTATGGTTGCAAGCGAGTCTAACCTACTCTAGGTACTTTTCTCGTAGCTGTTCGTTTTGGTGGGGGGTCACAATTCTAACCTAACCTAATCTACTTTTCTGGTAGCAGTTCGTTTCTGTGAGGGTCACAGTTCTAACCAAACCTAACCTACTTTCCTGGCAGCAGTTCGTTTCTATAGAGTCACGGTTCTCACTCACCTAACCCAGCCTAATCTAACCTACTTAAGAGTATTGTGAAGCTAAAAAATGCATCGGTTTTGGTACTGAATTTTACAAATGGTTTCTTGATTTATGCAATTAAATATGTTTTTGCCATTTGTTCGTTTTATACTTGGCATTCCTATTTACTTTAATCTCGATAAAAATAAATGGTCATTTGGCATGCTATAAATTGAGTGTGCGAAATAACATTCTGAACAAACTTTTTTTTGGAATATAATAATTGCCAAAGGGAAACGTTTGCTTTGTAAACATTTGTCTTAATAAAAATTGACAAAGTAAAATGATGCCAAATGATAATTTGACCAAATGAATAAAATGCGAAATGTAAATGTGCTAAAAATTCTTTTGGTAAATGAAACTATTGCGATAAGTTTTTTGGGAAGTGAAATTTGGCGAAAAATATTTTGACCAAACGGCAGTACACCCATTTGATGATGGATTTGGAACCAGAAATAGGAAGTCCGCTCACGCGGAGCTCCGTCGTCTCTGTTAAATTTAATTTTGATACAAAAATCATTGGTCAGTTGAGTTGGAGCAATTCAGTTGAGCAGTGGGGAAGAAGGGGAATATAAATAAAGTGGTAAAATATGCGAATGGTATTAGTAGCCACTTTATCGGAATATTCAGTACTCTCCAACAAAGGCTTAACTCAAAAATATTTGTTTTGACATAACTCATTGTTATGTATTTGTTTTTTGTGTTAAAATCTATTTCTACGCGTTTAACGTTCCATTCAATTTGAAAACAACTTTGTTTACCCAAGCTAAGCAGGGTCTAATTGCTACAAAAAATAAATCTAAAGACATGTTAAGGTGACTCTGTAAAAACTTGGAAAACAAGTTGTTGTCTTTAAGGAACATTTACGCGGCGTGTTGACGCAGGCGAGGTCAAGTTAAGACTAAGTACACAATAATCATGTTCTACTCGAGCAAACTGGATATCTATAGACCTTTAGTCCTTAACTAACGCTATGTTAAGGTCGATCGCGTCTGAAGGTGCTTTTTATATTCCTCCGGCGAGGAAAGATGAGAACTAAAATCTCGCCGACCCATTTCTACCAGAAATTACCATCGCTAGCAATCGCGAACTCGCGCGAGGCCTTACGAGCTTTATGTTTCCCTGGTATTCGTACTTCATTAAGCACAAGCACAGAAGAGATCTCTGAAGTCTTTTGATGCTGAAACAAAAGCTCCTTTACCTATTCCTGAAGTGCCATATTTATCTCTAGTCTACTTTAAATGTAGAAAGAGCCAACCAAAAATGATCTATACTCCGAATCCCGAAGATGTAGAGGGAATAACCATACGAGTGCCGTTTGCATGTGACCAACCTGCTCCTCGAGCAACTCGCTCTATGTTTTCCGAAATATAGCCATTTCCGGAGTTACCAGCGCTTCCGACAATAGTTCATCCAAGGGAGGAGGTTCACATGCTGTTAACTCACCACGTGCTTCTGGTATTGGTCCTCTTTGACTTCCGCACCAAATTCACGACTTGAGGAGCGTCTTGCAGTGGGCGTAGCAGAGAAAGGGGCTAAAGAAGTGACACTATTACATACCCACTTATTTGCTCTCTGTGGTTGCCGCAATTCAAAAGACATTGGAGACAAAAAGAGCACGAGAATTAAAAACATTCATCTTTATTTTCCCCATTGTAACTTTTTCCTGTATCTAATGAGGCAGTTAAAGCAGCCCTAATATGAACTCCTAACCATACGGAACCGATCCTTATCACACTACGAAAATCTTTCCGTACACAGCTCGTGCCCCCGTTATCATGCGTAGACGCATGTCAATCGAATGTCGCCCATCAGTCGATTTCCGACCGCCGCGCCGGGCGTGCGAATGCTCGATCCTCGCGACCTCATACCAATCGCATACATATTTATATATTACAACCTTTTCTTTTACAAAATTCTAGATTATATATTAAAAAGAATTTTGAAGAGTTTTGTAGATCTCTTAGAGTTAGATGATGTGTAATTATTAATTAATTAGTGGTCTTCGTATTTATTCAACCTGTGATATTAATTAGTTGACTATGAAGGAACAGAGCGGGGTGATTACCATTCATCAAGTGAGTAATTGTTTTATTTGCGTTTGGCCAAACGCGAGTTGATTGACTTTACGTTAAGTTTAGTTAATTATTGTTAAAATCTTAAACGTCAACTATCTATGTTAGTTCCCTATCAGAACAACAATAACAAACTGTTTATTTATGTAGATCGACGTGGAGTTCGTGATAAAATGTCAAATAACTTGCATCCCACATCTGCTAAGTACACTGATGTTATGACAGATGAAATACAAACAGTCTGCTTGACGCAAGCCGGCTTGAGTGTGTACAATAATATACATGACTAGCGATCCGCCCTCGCTTCGTTTCTGTATAAACAAAAAAAAAATTGCCTTAATTAGTCAGAGATAATGTAGCTCGCTATTATTATTATTTTATACGGTTAGGTTGTTCCAGAGTTTAGCCTACCATAGAGGTATGTACCATACCTAAAGAATAGTTTAAGGAAAATAGGCACTGCCCATACAAGTCAATACATACTTTAGCTAAATCTGTATTTAGAACTCATGTACAAAATAAAGCAAAAAATATATATGACGACTGAACCTGAATCTGAAATCCTTTGGTTTTCAACTTTATGGTCGTACGTATAACCACTGAATTACAGTTTATTGGAACAGTCTGTAGTTTCAGAACTAATTTAGGCTTCAGCTCACACATGTGTAGCTTTGAAAATGACTTGTAAAATACAAGTATCTTTCAAACGCCCCAGTATTTTTCAATAAAATACAGAATCTTTCCTCGCGGATCTTCAGTTGTATCTTTCGCAAGTTAAAGTTTATTAAGTGTATTTTACGATGTATTTTTAGCATTATTATAATTATTATAGTGGTACGTCATCGGCTGCCATCTAAGTTACGCTACCACCCCCTGATTACCGCTGAGCTCCTGGTACTTTATGTAATCCCTTTGGTTGGATGAAAGGCTTTGATCAACCTCTGTTTGTTTTTTTTCGAAAATGACAAGCATTATATAGGAAAGATACAAAGTTTCGAATAAAACAAAATGTATCATTCGCAAAAAAAAATCCGTACACCTGTGGTTGTGCTGCGTTTTGATTGTAGCATGCATCGTTGTTTCGGGCTCGTCCGGAGTATATTCATGAGCAGATGCGGCCGCAGCACGACGATAACCCGTTACCATCTCCTTAATATGTCTGAGTCTCACGATAATTTTGTTTAAAACAGCCCTTAGAAGCGAAAAATTGAAAATAAAGCTCTTTTCAGGGTCAGGAAAGGCCTCAATCTGCAAATTTCAGTACTTTTTTTTATTATTTTCCGTGACGTACGTTTTGACTTAAAGCCAACAATTTTATAATTTTCTGTGACGTATTTTTTTGATTTATAGCCAAATATTTACGAAAAATTCTCTTGCCTATCACCGACGTTTATCGACCAACAATCTGACAATTTTCTGGTTTATAGACTCACAGTTTTGTGGTGGAAAACGAAAAATAAAATACTTACTCTTATGACTCATAACAGCCATACCAACCATATTGTCTTAAATACGGGACCCTCAGTGCGCGAGTCCGAGTCGCACTTGACCGGTATTTTTTTCGTCGTTTTAACGAAATTAAATTTGACCTAAATCCAAGTGTCTCTTAAAGTTCTTATAGACCGCAGTATGTTCATGTCAAATAAATGTTGTGGGTTTGAATTTGAAATGTTTAGTCGCGCTTAAGTTACTTATATTAGTTTAGTAACAATATTGTAATATTTATATTTTTGTACAATAAAGAGTTTACATACATACATACATACATACTTGTCCTGAAATGGAACATAAGTCGCGATGTTCTTATGTTTATTATCCAGTTTCTCTTCGTATTATGTGTGTGTATACAGATTTTGATGCGATTTTCGCCATCACTTAGATAACTTTTACATTTCGTATCAGAATATTATCAAGATGTGATGTGACGGTATCAGGACGGAAGTGAAGTCGCAAAAGAGTCTTGAGATTCTCTCAAAGATTTCAATCTTATGATTATTGTCTATAGGCGTCAGAGTCCACTTGTCATTAGGTGGCCTGTGTGCTAGATTGCGATCTCCATGCCATCAAAAAAGACAACGATCCAAAAGTTAGTCATTTTGTTCAAACTGACAAGTCATATATATATATATAGTATTTAGTTTTGTTTGTCTCGATGTTAATGTGGACGCACGCGAGGTCACGGGGTCGAAGCGTGCTCGACAATGTGCGTTTTTGTACATGCAATAATGCATCGAAACTCCTGGTGCCTAAGTTAATATTGCGCTGCCTATGTTGATGAAAATTTAAAATGACGTCGAGTTTTCTGCTTGTCTGCTGATTTGAGAGTTCCTTTATTTAATACTAGCGACCCGCCCTCGCTTCGCTTCGGTTATTGTGAGATAAAAACCTTCCCTTTGAATCACTCTATCTATTGCTGAAAACTGCATTAAAATCCGTTCAGTAGTTTAAAAGATCTAAACGGAAGCGACTTCATTTTACAATATGTAAAGAAAAAAAATTACTGGCGACAATTCCTAACTAGACCAAGTGTAATAAAAGCGGGCTTTAAAATCTGACTGCATTTTTTGATATTGTTCCTAATTTGTGTATTAAAAAAAATCCTCCCCTCTCTCATTACTTTGATTAAAGTATTAAAAGGGCTTTACAACCAAGACGAATCTAACGACACCGCATAATTATGTTAAAATCCATCCACCCGTTTTGGCTGCAGAGCGTGAAACAGAATAGTACATTGTTGCCTAGGCGCGGAAAGTAAGGGTTTTCCTGACGAGGTGGTTAGCAGGCCGAGCAATAGCGAGGCCTGCTAAAATACGAGTCAGGAAATCCTCGTTTCCGCCGAGGCATACATAATGCTTTTCTCAAACATGTGAGGAAATTATACAAATACATTTTTAAAAAGCAAGTAATTGAATTATGCAGAATGAACGAATGTTACCGACTGTCAATTGTTTTTAAATACTAACCATAGAAATTGGAATGCAAATTTAAAAAGAAACACACGCACTGTGCTAAAAATGTATACCTACCTGTATTTCCACCTGTATTTTTGAAATGTGATATCCAATAAACAATTTGAATTTGAATTTGAATTTGAAAAAGCGAGCAGTTACCTTGGCTGTTTGGAATTTTTGTCTTGGTCCTTTTGATTTTGTATGCAAATTGACAGCATTTTTAAGAAAATATAGACATGGACTATATATAAATACGTACAAACAGTCGAAAAACATAACCCTCCTGATACAGTTGGGTAAATAAGACGGCCAATAACATTTCTACCGACAAATTTCTATATAAGTAATATTTTCAAGCCCCCCTTTGATTTTATTCATGAATAAAACAATCGCAAATTAATTCATCAACATCGACCGCCGACGTGTGTCTATTATATTATTTGATATTTATTATCTGTAAATACGTTTTCACAAAATGTTAATACGGGCAATATTTGTTGATTCCGTTTTAATTATTGCTATCCTTGTCTATTGGCAATATTGTCCAATTATCTGATTATGATTATCTTGTTGATTATCAGCTTATAATATATGTTTAGGATCAACCTTCAGCGGGATCAACGATTGTGTACCTGGCTTACCTTACCTTCACATGATAACGATGTTTTAGTATAATCCATTTGAGATCCGTTTACTATTATATGTATTTTTAAAAAAAACTTATGAATACACCCCAAAGTCTTAAAAATATGTACACAGACCTTATTACCATGGCAATAAGGTTTGTGTACATATTTATGCACCTTTGTGCGGATATAATAATATTTATTTTTTCAAACATGCTCGGAAAAAACGGTTTTCCGATTGAAAGACAAGGACGGAAAGAGCCTCATTTTACTCCTAGGAGTAAAAAAACCATATGAAAACACTTTCCGTCCTTGTCTATATTTTTCTTAAAAATGCTGTCAATTTGCATACAAAATCAAAAGGACCAAGACAAAAATTCCAAACAGCCAAGGTAACTGTTCGCTTTTTTAGCACAGTGCGTGTGTTTCTTTTTGAATTTGCATTCCAATTTCTATGGTTAGTATTTAAAAACAATTGACAGTCGGTAACATTCGTCCATTCTGCATAATTAAATTACTTGCTTTTTAAAAATGTATTTGTATTATTTCCTCACATGTTTGAGAAAAGCATTATGTATGCCTCGGCGGAAACGAGGATTTACTGACTCGTATTTTAGCAGGCCTCGCTTTTGCTCGGCCTGCTAACCACCTCGTCAGGAAAACCCTTACTTTCCGCGCCTAGGCAACAATGTACTATTACCCTTGACTGTTCAAGCATAGAGCTTAGTTTGGGACGTCAATATGTATGAGAATGTGCTCTGATATTTATTATTTATTAAGTATATAAAAATAACTGAAAACTGAAACTAAGCTTAAATAATACTACCAAGGAAAGGTTTGATATATTAGGGCGTAGTCTAAAATAACAGACACGTAATTTTTTTTAGCGGCCCAAACTCAACCTGTTGGGAGAAATTGAACTCCAAAGTACTAAAAAGTGACTAAACCCCTTAATTTCTTAAGAGTTTTTTTTTAATTGCTAGTTTCCTACTGGTTTGATTATTATGCTTAAGAACTTGAAAAATAATGATGAGATAATGTGCGATTGTTTTCTTAGTAAGACTAACAATAAAAAAAAAAAAATCGCTATAGACGTTAGAGGGTTTAGTCACTTTTCATATATAGAAAATATATCGAAATCAACAAAATCGGAGTCAGACAGTTGGGTACCTTTCTTTGTAAGTTTAATATTTGTCCCCCTGAGGTTCCTTCTAGGGAAAGATGTAAAGTGCAAAAGAAGTAAAGTGTAATTTCTTTTGTTTTTATGACTAATGATCAAATAATAAAATTGACTTTACGTCATTCGTAATAGATTCATATTCCGTTGACTAATTTCTTTGTATGGTGGGTTGTAGGAGGATAAAAATAAACTAAAACATGAAACCTAAAATGACTCCTGCGGTGTACGATGCTGGCGCATTTCTAAATTGATTGCGCGACAAAACTGCCAGCTTTTCGGTCTCCAGTGACGTCAATGAGTCTCCTCATTTCCTGAGGCTTAGAGCGCTAGGACCCCGCGGACCAAGGGTCTCGACGCCGAATGGAATCAAATTATATTCTGGGCCGAGACCACTATATTTGTCTACTTTGAACAATGGTAGTTTGGGACCGTGTCAATCCGTTTATATTTGCTTAATTTCGTAAACAATAAGCTTTAGACTGATAATTGACAGCTTTTTTAAATAATGTTCTGAAAATATAATGTTTTTTTTTTTCTTTACTGAAAAAAAAAAACTAACGGGGCTAAAAGAGCTTAAGAGTGCGGCTCCACTGAGGCGGAGACGAGCGGAGTGGAGCGGAGCTGTGCCAATATTAACCAATAGAAGGCGCGTGCAGACAAGTCGAGCGCGCCTTGCGCACGTTAGCTTAGATTCTATTGGTTAATATCGGCACAGCTCCGCTCCACTCCGCTCGTCTCCGCCTCAGTGGAGCCGTACCCTAATTGCTACTTGGTCGTTTTACGTCACAGCTAGTGCTACGTAACGCGTAACAAACAAAATGACGTCATTCCGACCGATTCTATATTTATTGTCTCTATATAGTAAGGTTTTGAGATAAACGTCTATAATTTTCAAAACACCTTTAAAAAAAGTTACTATTGACAATTTTACCTACTATCTAATCGTTTACTTTACGCCGCTCCATCATAAAGTAGGTCGGAGTGCATTGACTTCCAGTTAGTGCAAAAATGCGTGCGGCTTGCAGTTATATAATGACATTGCATTATGTGATATAAGATGTCTGATTATTTACTATGCGCTCGCGCGAGTTCACGGTTTAATCAGTAACATTATTAAAATGTTTTGGACGTTTCACTCTGATTGACCAGTTGTGAAGATACCCTGTGCTGTAATGTGAGTGATAAACTAATAGACAAGGTGTAATACGGGCGGTTTTCAAAAGAAGTGTACATATTTACGGACTAAAATGAAGAAACTGTAATTTTACTCACAAGGAAAGGTACCCGACTGTCCGGCTCCGATTTTGTTGATTTTGATTTATGTTCGAGAGTAGTTTAAAATAACAGACACGTATTTTTTTTCAGCCGCCCACACTCTACCTGTTGGGAGAAATTGACCTCCAAAGTAATGAAAAGTGACTAAACCCTTATATAGACTAGAGTAATATAAACATAAAAAAAAATGCAAGTTTCATAGTGGTTTGATTATAAATGTTTACGGAGATGAAAAAATAATGAGCACGTGTTTGGTTATATCGGCTAAAACTCATATTTAATAAAAAATAACCTTCAAAGATCATCGAAGATACACTTTCTGTGGTATTTTTTTAAATATTAGTTTTAGCCGAACAAAACACGTTCTCATTCTTTTTTGATCTTCTGAAACATTTATAATCAAACCACTATGAAACTTGCATTTTTTTTTAATTATTCTACTATATAAGTTAGAGGGTTTAGTCACTTTTCAGTACTTTTGCGGTCAATTTCGTGAAAAAAAATACGTGTCTGTTATTTTAAACTACTCTCTAACTTTTAGCCGTCACAATGTACGTCAGACGACCATGAAGTCGTCACTGGCAAAACCTGGCTTTGACGTACAGGACCTATTGTTATCGCCTGATTTGGCATATATTTTACATAATAAGTGTCGCTACGTCAAAAAAACTCGAACGCAAACTCGGTTGTGGCCGGATTAGTGGTTCTATTACTCAGCCCTTGTGTTGTGGCCCAAGCGTGGCTCTATCTCCATATATTTACCTAGATTTGACATAACATGTTGGCTGATTATTACACCGTATATGGTCTGATCGCAAGCTGTGGCGTATATAGATTCCTTTTATATACTTTATTTTAAACTACGAATATATACCGTCGTCAAAAACCTTTTACTTACAAAGAGTAAAATTAAGCTCATTCTAAGCCTATATAGCTATACGAATAGGTATTAAAGTGCCTCTCGGCCGCTATAAATCGTCTACGTTATTTGGTGCCAAAACACAGAGACGTTTTGGCAAAATGTATCGTTTCCCAACAGTTTCATTCTCCAACTAGCTTTTTTTCTGTAGCTGTAATTCTTTCAGGACCTTTATAAAAACTAACCTAATCTACCTATAGGGCTCTACAAGGAAAAGAAGCGGGTTGACAAATGAAACGGTTGGGAAACGATACGTTTTGCCCAACGTATTTCGGCTAAAAGGCAGCGTACCACTTTATTTACTTGTGCTACTGTAGGGAGTTAAGTATATGTTTCTTTATATAAGTATGTTTATCTTTGCCTAGTATGAGTAAGTACCTATAATAATACAAGCAAGCTCAGACCTTTGTTTTGGGACTAAAACCTGTTCAGACTTACTTGTCTTATATGGTAAACAACTTTGTAACCTCAAAGTGAAACTTTTATTGGCTATTACAGCTCTTTTATCATAAATAAAGTAAACTGAGAAAACAAATGTATTGTCCGTGATTGCTTTATTTCATTTAAAATAGCTGTTTCATACAAAACCGTTACATTTTGAGGTTAGAAAGTTGTTACTATGTAAGACAAGTAACTCTGAACAGGGCGTAGGTCAATTTGGGTGAGATTGTGCGCGATAATTATTTATTTCTGACATAACCTAAGGCCTTACGGGGCTTCTATTCTATGCGGTTAAACAATATTGCTTTTGGCTTGTTGTCGTATCGTCGACGTAACGATAGCTCTTATTTACTTAACATTAATGGCGACAATATGATAAAAATACAAAGGCAATATGGTTTTACCGAGTACAGGCCCTTGTCAGGAAAGATCCGTTGCTTTCATCAAAATACTTATAAAAAAAAGTTTTATTTTTGTTGAACCTGGGTCAAGGTGACCCTTTTTATTATTACGTTGAATTTATTCCGTCAATTTGCATGCATTTGTGCATCATTGTTGCATTTATATTTACAGTAGCTACCAGAGGTGCATAACCGTTAATCAGTTCAGTATCGTAAACTTTGGTTCATGTCTTATTCTCATGTTCGTTGGGTATGCAGATAATAAAAAGGTTGATAAATACATAATTATACATTCTGAATAAATTAAATCGTGGTGCATGGCTGTTAGGTTACTAGGCGAGCATAGATTCAAAGAGATCCTTACCTAGTGAAGCTGAAGTTTACTTTCGAATGCCTCTAATTTAATGATCTAAAGGCATCTTCCATGCTTAGCAAAGGGCGCTACAGGATCGAAACAAAAACTGTTTCTAAATGAATTATTCATGTATTTCTAATCATGAAAGTAGTTCTGCGACACTGGCAATAGGCGAAGTTTTATTACCAAATTGAAGTTGAAAGCCAATTGAGGATTTCGCGACCGGTTCTAGTTTTGTCGTCAAGGTAAACAACGTCTTTGCAATGTTTATGCGCGGTTAACTTTATGTTGGCACGGTGTTTCGTGGATATTAATGGTCTATAACGCCAGTTACAAGTATAGTTACCACATATTGGTACAAGTTTAGAGAATTTAAAACTTTTTCTGACTTTTTAGATAAACTGGTCATATTTGCTGTGCTATCGAGTATGGATTCCGTCCGAGCAGCTGTTCATCGCTGAGGAGTTGTCAAACTTTTAGGCATATCCATTACCCTATGTTTGCATCCGTGCTATAAACTTACGAACAGTAGAATTCGTAATTTTGCCTTACCAGGGGAACAGTGATTTTGATATTAAAGGTAGACTTTGTGCTATTTCATACTAGACTATAATCCATCTCTGTGCCAAATTTCATCAAGATCCATCTCCATATGCTGCTCGACTGATAAAGGGGAGTTATGAATGTTCACTAATAAACGTTCCTGATACACGCACTGACGCACTCGTATGCTGACATATGAAATTCCTGACAAATGAACAAAATTCCTGACAAATGAACAAAATTCCTGACAAATGAACAAATTAATTGACAATTCAACAAAATTCCTGACAAATGAAAAACATTCCTGACAAATGAACAAAATTCCTGACAAATGAACAATATTCCTGACTTATGAACGAAATTCCTGACATAACATTTACTCATTCCGTGCCAGACCACACCACCCCGCCCCCGTGAACTTACTACCATAAAAATCCTAGCCAACCTGTAATTAACCTTAGGTCCGTTGTAGGTTCAAGATTGCCTCGTAATCGGAGAAAACTGATTTTATTTTCGTCGTGTTAATGCGCGTTTTGCACTCGTCTACGCCCTTATAGCAGTTTGTTTTTATGGCGTTATAGTAAGATAAACAAGCACACATGCCACCTGATACTCCTGATAGTAAGGGGCTCTGGGACTATCGAAGCGATGCCAACCTTGAGGACAAAAATGAAATGCCTAAATGCTATTGTATAATTTGCGAATGTTCCTCTCGGCATCCGGTTACCGTCCACTGACGGATACTTTCCAATTTTCGGTATATAAACGACTTCTCAGCGGATGGCGCCCAAACACTTCCACTTCCGCACCTCTTAATAATAAGCAGTTAGTATTATTGGTAGCATGGTAGTTCTTATAACTTATGATTGCATGGTATTTACAGTGTAGATAATTTAAAATTTCACCTTTAATTCAAAGGATGCTTTTTAGTGCGATGATTTTCATTTTTTATTTTTGTGAAAACTTACGAGTGTACATTAAGTACACAAAAGATAAACAAAAGTGTGTATCTGTACATTTATTATTTAGGCGTCCTTGACTTTAATTCACCTATATTAGTTTTGTTTTTTATGAATCTCGACCGACAGTCCAGAGTGCGCGCCGATGCCCCCCGATAAGATTGCGTGGGGGTGTCGGGCAAAGGCGCAGCAAATTCGACAAAGTAGATAACTGAAGGCCACGATTTTGCACGACGGCGGCAGTGGCGGCGCCCAGTGATTAGCGGCAACAATCAAATGTATAGATATGTATGAGGCATGCCACGAGCGGCGACTAGACGATTTTTTATGCATGGCTCACCCCCGCAACGTCGCTAGAACCTCCTACTTTTTTTTAATGTATTGTTTCAAAGCGTACATAACAAGTAGACAATAAAAGATAACCCGCCAAACTGACAAGACAGTTGGTTGAATAGATCGCGGTCAAATGACATGCACCTAAATTACAAATTAATTAAGGATGTATACAAGGAAACATTTTAATATTATTGAATAAGAGAAAGAGGAAGGAATGATACTTCTGGAAAGTTTACCTACGGCAACCCTTCCAAAAGCAGTCCTTAAGGTATTTTTCACTACGTTTTGCTACTTTTTATGTCTGCTCTTAACCAATCAATTCCGTTATATATTTTTGGTTCCATATACAGATTCGCTCTCCTATCAAATGAAATCAAAATAAGTTTATTTGCTAGAATACAGTAATAAAATAAGGTGTTACAAAATAATGTTCCAGTGTATTCAGCCCGCATGCAAGCGTGCAAATATTTTGTTGATTTTAAATCTAGTTCACATGTCAAAAAATAATAATAATAATATATAATTCTAATAATACCATGGGTTATATTATAATACATTAAAATTTAAATAATCTTGAACACTAAAAACATTTAAATTGTTATTAGCATAATTTTGAACATACTTTCCTTTGTATTTAGTCACAAAAGACGAATAAAAGAGATGGGGCATCTAAAGTTTCAAATGTAATGCTATGTAGTAACCATCTTGGTCGTAAAGGATATAGAATAAAGGATATGCAAACAGTGTGACGTTTCCCTTTTTTTTTTTCGGAAATCGGTAATTACAGTAACTAAAGGTTCAAAGAACGTGATTGTTTGTACATTCCCAGCGTTTGCCAGAATATGTAAATGTCATATGTTTTCCTATCGCTTTTGTATTTAAATGTAGGTACATCAGTAGCATTTGTATGACACCGCGACCCCGCTGAAACTCGTGCGACGACCGGGTTTCCACGACAAATTATAAAAACTCACTAACATACGTGTAATACTGGCAAAGCAGTACATACATTTTATTGACCTAAAAATAGTAAACTAAAAACCGGGAAATCGGGAAGGTCCAGCTAAAGTATTCGTTAACATGTTGTTACCAAAGGAATAAAAAACTTCAAGTACTAAGCTAAAGCTATTGCGCGTTTATGAATAGGTGGTAAGTCCGACGTACTTTTTAGGGGGAGCGCATTTTACCACATAACTTTTTTGTTCATAATCATTTTGTTTTCATGTTATTCATATTTTTTATTATGCTGGAACTTTTCAGAAGTTCTTAAATATTCAACGTGCAGATAAGGCTAGGTTAGGTTAGCATTGATTTATTACAATCCTGAAAAACTAACAGTTACTAAATAAAATGCGTTATGAATGCCGATGATTATGACTTAAAACACTTTATGAATAAAAATAATTATGAGAGTCAATATGGACCCCTCTTTAGGGTGTCGTGTCGTGACCGTAAAGTCCTATTCGTAAGGGTAGTAGAGTGACTAGGTCACAAAATTACCGACTCGATAAATAACCACACCGCTTGTACCCTGCTACATCTCAAAATGACGACATGTCTTAGCAAAGTCAACGGAGCCCCGCATGGCGGGGCTCATATTCTTGAGCATTTGAACCTAACCGGACCTTACGGAGTTGGTAATTTTGCGATAGGATCACTCAACTACTAGCGGTGGCCAAAATGTTCTATCATAAGTACATTATCCCATGTACTTACTCCAAAAGATAACATCACGATAAAAAAACTGCAAATTCGCATAGCTTAGTGCGAGAGGGATAATTGCACAAAAAATGCTACTACTACTACAGTCAACAGCATAAATAGTGATCATTTATGTCGCTTTCAATGTTTTCACAATTTTATATGAAATTTCAAACATGACGTTAAAGTGACAAGGTACGCAAGTCATCATCAATCATCAGTGCAAGACAAGACACCAATAAATTGTAAAGATGCGTCTAAACGTTAAATAATGCCGAAACCGAGATCCGTGAGATAACTTAGACAGATAAAGGGTCTAGGGTGGACCAGGGCTAACTTCACAGCAATTAAATCACTAGTAATTTACTAACTATCACGGATTATGGTCTTTACGTTAGTGTGGTAAGCAATCCGCTAAAATAATGGTAAAGAGAAGCTTCGGCTGCGAACGGGTTTGGTTATTATGTAAATATTGTATCATGTATTTAACGCATGTAATTGCCATGTTTAGGAGTCGCGAAATTTGACAATGAAACCGTGTGATCTGTCGATTTTGCTCGGTACAAGGATGTGTTAATCATTGTTTTTAACAAAATTTATAACGGAAGAAGATCAGTGTTTGTATGTATGTTTGTATCTTTGCGATTGTCTCAAAAACTACTTCTTTAGGGAACGTAATCCTCGTAGCTCTGAGCTGGTTTTATTAGAATATATCACAGCAAGCCCCCGTGACTAACCTTGTCATGACTTAACTCGTAATAAAAAAGGGTATATACATGAAGGGAGTATACGAGACATAAAACCTTTTTCATTAGGACCCCAGTAATTATGGCATGTTTAAATTTGTAGACATGAGACATTTCAAAATTGAACAAAAAAAATTAGCAACATGTAAAAGAGTGATTATTAATTAATGATAATAATTAACTACCTAAAAACGAACGGACTAACAAAAACATACCGTATCGCATTGATATGTTATCGTTAACGCCTTGGAATCGCGCGATAGAGCAGTAAAGTTCACATTTCAAACTGATCGGACGTGTTTTTAGTTTCTTGCTGTGTCGACTCGGTACTAGGATAATATAACAAGGGAGCAGATGATCTTACTCAATTGAGGCTGAAATTGTAATAGTGTTTTGACATTGCTTTTATCGTGTGATTTCAAGTTGTAAACCAATTTAGCAGGAGTGCATTGTGAAATATATTTGCAACTCTTGTAGAATTTCAACGGAAATTAACTGAAATTACAATGTTATGTTTATAGCAATGTATAATGTTCTGTTTTTAAAATTGGCCGTTTTTTGCACTCTGTTTTGTTTTGTTCGTTAATTAGTGCAATGGCTGGTCGTTGATAAGTTAAAAGTGTGATTTGAATATGGATACCAAGAAAGAGGAAGAGCCCAAGGTATAGTTGGATTTGTTTGCAAAATATTAAGCCTTCACAAAAATTTATAGCTCCAAACTAGCGATGCATCCGATACCGATACCGATACCGATATATCGGCGATACTTCGGGTTAGCCGATATATCGGTATCGACGATATTTTTATGACCGATTCAACGATACTTTTTAATTTAAAAATGTAGTGTCATCGAGCGATTACTTTGTTTTTTAAACAAAAATCTTATCAATGTTAATTTTAATTACTAAAATTTTTAATTATCTAATATTAACCTATGTATCTACTTCTTATATTAATAAAAAGAAATCTGTCTTGTGATATATTTATTATACCTTCATTTTTGAATTCACAAAAAGCGTATCGGTATCGGTATCGGAATCGCCGATATTTTTATAAGAGTATCGGTATCGTATCGGCGAAAAGGCGTATCGATGCATCCCTACTCCAAACTATGCTCTAGGCTTGTAACAAATACTCGCGGTTATCCTAGTTGGTAGTGCCTAGCTAGCGGTCCCGGGTTCGATTCCCGGTATGGCCAAATATTTGTGTGATGAACTCGAGTATTTGTTCCTATGTCTTGAATGTTTTCTATGTATTTAAGTATTAATTTATCTAGGTATTTATATCCTTGTCCTGTACACATAGTGTGTACGTGAGATTAATTTTTTTAAAAACGATCCTCGATATAATAGCCCCCTACTTTCAGAGCACATATCTCTTAAATGACTCGTCCGATTTCTGATGAAACCTTAGCTAACAACCATCCCCGATTAAGAGGATTGCAAGGCTGAAAATTTCCACACGAAATGTAACGTTTCTCCACCGTTAAACCTGGTCCGAATTAACGATTGTTTAACATGTAGATATTATGAATAACTATGGCGGTAAAATTCAAATCGTATTTTACCTGTTACGGTATTGTTTTAAAGGGGAGCCTGCCGTTTGGCAAACATATGTTTCCCAAATGTATCGTTTCCCAACTTTTTCATTTGCCAACCCTATGTTAATTTTTTTTTCAGGATTTATTTTTGTACCTACCATCGTGTAGAACCGTACAGGTTAGGTTAGATTAGTTTTTATAACATACTGAAATATTTACGGTTACAGAAAACAAAGCTGGTTGGCAAATGAACCGGTTGGGAAACGATACATTTGGCAAACATATTTCGCCGAAACAAAGGTAACCCGTTTTAAAGTCACCGCCATTACTGTCAAAAAAATAAGAGCTATCAAAACGTTGACAACACGATAACAGATCAAAAACGATTTTAATTTACCGTGTTGTATAGAGGCAAAAAAACCTACAAGCCCATGTTTATCATAATAACAACAAGGCAATGCGGACGATCTTAGCATAATCGTGCAAAATGCGGTTACAGAATTATCAACAAGTATTTAGTGTTGTAGCTCTAGCTGTGGATACCCCCCTATGGGATTACAGGCGTGAAGGTATGTATGTACGTATACCTATATGTCAACAGCATAATTAAGTGATGGCTTATGTACCTTGTCGATTTCAATCGTTACACAATTTTGTATGACATTTCAAACACGACGTTAAAGTGACAAGGTACATAAATGATCACTTATTTATGCTGTTGACTGTCCTACGAGGGGGTGAGAGATGTTATCAGAATCCTCTTAAAGTAGCTTAATTGTACAAAAATCCGCGACAAAATCGGTCCATCCGTTGGAGAGCTACGGTGCCAGATATAGACACGCACACATATTAAACGGTGTCCTTTCATTGTACCAAAAAACGTTTCCCAAACTGATTCATTTCCATACGAGAAAATGCTTTTTTTTCCAAAACTGTAAATATTTCAGGATTTACTTCAGGACCATCGTGTAGAATCCTATAGGTTAGGTTAGTTTTAAAAAAATCCTGATATAATTACAGTTTTAGAAAAAAAAGCATTTTCCCAAATGAAACAGTTGGGAAATGAATCAGGTTGGGAAACGTTGCTTGGCGAAACGGCAGAGAACCATATAAAATCCCTCTTACTGCCTCAAGGGGTAAAAACAGCAGGTGCTGAACCATTGTTGTGACCTAGCTTACAATAACAGTTCACATTGCACCTGCTTTAATTGGGTTAATCATACAATAATACTCCGATGTTTGATATAACCGCGCGATTAAACAAATATCCGCGCAGAGTAACCTCGAGTACCTGGGCAGTAATCTTATCTGCCCCAAATTTCACTAAGCAGAGGCAAAATATATCGTTCCCCAACCTTTACATCTGACAACCCGCTGTTTTTTTCTGGAACTATAAATGTCAGGATTTTTTTTAAACTAACCTAACCTGATGACCTCGTCAGGATCGCCGCGGTGGATGCGAAAAGCATAGGAACGGTTTGAGTGGAACGCCTTGAGGGAGGCCTACCTATATGTCCAGCAGTGGACGTCTTTCGCCTGCCATGATGATGATGATGATGATGATGATGATGATGATGATGATGGTGGTGGTGGTGGTGATGGTGATGGTGATGATGGTGGATGGTGATGAACTAAAAATAGATGCGGGCAACCAAGTTATATAACTATTCCAAATTACAAGTTGATACCTTTTATAGTTTCAGAGAAAAACTGCTGTGACCCACATAAGTCTACAGACAGACACTGAAGTCTCACCGCAAGGGTTTCTTTTTACCATTTTGGTACGCAACCCTAAAAATTGCCAGTTTAAAAAAAACTAGGCTTGTACTGAGTGTCCTAGACAAGGATATACGAGTACATACTTGTCAACGACGACGCATAAAACCTAACCTATAGGGTTCTACAAGATGGTACTGAAATATATCCTGAAATGTTTACAGTTACAGAAAAAAATCGGCTTGGCAAATGAAACGGTTGGGAGACGATACATTTTGGCGAACAATCTCCGCCCGAACCCCAGCGAAATAGAAATAGAAATGTTTATTTGCTAGAATACGTTACAATAAAATCATAAAATAAATAACAGAATCAGTATTTAGACGACATTAAAATCGACATGCAAAATATTAGATTGGTCACAATAATTTAAAAATAACTCGCAACAATAAATTAGCTATACATCAGCGTTGTTATGCTCTATTAAAGTTAACAAAATCTTTAACGCTATAAAAACAGTGTTCCCTTAGCCATGCAGTCAACTTAGTCCTGAGCACCCTACCATGTAACACCCTCAATTCATTGGGAAGGTTATTAAATAATACTACGCACATGTTACAGGCGTTTCTTTTAAAGATGTCAGACCTACAACATGGTTGATGGAGCAGATATTGATACTGACTTCTTGATTTTCCAGCGAACAGTTTTTCACGTTTTTTTAAATATTCTGGATGGCTATCAGTGAAGAGACATGCTTTCAATATATACATAGAAGCCAAGGGGAGAACTTTAAACTTATGGAAAAGTGGTCTACAGCTTTCATCAAACCGAGCACAACCTACTGCACGCAGACATTTTTTCTGCATTATAAATGCCCTCTCTACATCAACAGAGTTGCCCCATAGCAAAAGTCCGTAATTAAGGGTAGATGCCACATAGCCGTGGTAAGCAGTTAGCGATGCCGCAGTAGAAACTGATTTTCTAAGTTCTCTTAAAGCAAAAACAAACCTCGCTAATTTAGAACAGACTGAATCAATATGGAGCTTCCAGTTCAGATGTATGAAGCAGAAATTCGTCCACTTTGTGATGTAGTTATGTACTAACAGCTCAATGGAACCCTGACCTACCATAGAACAGTTTAACAGTGACGTATAAAACAATCTGTTTGGTACTTCTTACGACTTAATCATAGCGACACAGTTGTATGGTGCGGAAGGGCTTCATTGGGCTGATATTACCTTTAAATCTGTCATCTGTGGCCTTTAGCTAGCTTTGTGAATTAAGCCGGAACGGCACGCACACGTTTCGCACGTGGGTACAAATTCGCTCCGTGTCAAAATGTTGACAGATATTTCTATTAGCGGCATACGAGCACTGGAATTATGAGCGCCTCCGAGCTTCGCAAAAGATAGGGACAGATTTCAGCAGCTCATAGCCAACCTTCACTAAGTTCAGTAGAAGAAGAAACGAGCACGCTGCGCACATAATGACGTCACTGATACACGCGTGACCACTTTGGAAGTGTCGCGCACGTTCGCTACCACGCATGTGACGCATGGCAGGCGAAACCCCTTGCGGCGCACGCTGTCCGCGCTACGAACGAATGCCGATTAAAGCTGGGCATTCACGACCGCTCCAACAAGCCGAATAGAGCAGCGCCGCGCCAAAATCCATCCGTGAATGTCAAAACTGTAGCGTTTAAAAGTACTACGCGGTCCGTTGGATTTCCAAATGGCCGAAAAGCCAGTATGAAAGTATGTCAAAATTCAACGTCGGAACACGCCACGCCTCCGAGCCAAGCCTAATGGCGTCGTCGTGAATGCGTTCTCTGGCTGCCATTTTCAAATCACTCTGCTCCTTGATATCGCACAGTTGAAGCGTGGCGTGACGCACCGGTGAATGTTTTCAAAATATTACGCCCATTCCGTTGTATACACTCCATCTGTCGCCGAGACGAACGGCGCGTCCGTGAATGCCCAGTTTAACCTCACTGTGGCGCACGCGGCCCGCCCGGCCGGGTGCGTGCGTAGCGTGGGCCGCGTGCGCCGCAGTAGAGAATGTTGACACACGCAGCTAGATCAATGAACGGGTGCCCCTTCTTTTATAGACAAACATTTCATAGACACTATCACTTCACAGAATTTTAATTTCATAGATTACTGCGGGTGGTAGGACCTTGTGCAGGGTCCGTCCGGATCGCTACCACCATCTTATCCATTAACCTACCGCCAATCAGCAGTGTTCGCATTGTTGTATTCCGGTTTGGGGATAAGACAGCCGGTGTAATGACTAGCATAGAGGCATTCCATCTTGGTCCTCAGGGTTGGCAACGCATTTTCATTTCTTAGGCTTGCAGTCTTGTGAATGCGAATGTCTATGGGTCACAGTTTCTACTTACCATCAGG
Organism: Acleris sparsana; assembly: GCA_923062465.1. NCBI lineage: Eukaryota > Metazoa > Arthropoda > Insecta > Lepidoptera > Tortricidae > Acleris > Acleris sparsana. Next base: position 7,100,489 of record OV281311.1, on the reverse strand, counting down.
TGGCCTTGTGTGCTCGTTTGCCTTCTCTATGCCATAAAAAAAAACAACTACCACGAACCTGGGTTGATTTTAGGTTATTTTAAATATGATTCACGTAGTTTAGGTTAGGCTCGTAACCATCACAGGATTAACTGGGTAAACCATAAATGAACCCACATGGGCGACGTTTGACACACGCTTCTGAATGGGATCGTATCATACCTAATATAAAAAGATCAAAATACATAATGAGACATTTCAGGATTTTTAAAAGGCTTTTGTTAAGAATCCAATTTTTATATATTATGATACGTACTATTGTTGGATCAATTAATAACGTGGGTGACCGTTATAGCGCGTAGCGTGCGCTCCAGTGGGTCCTGGCTTTAGGCGGTTGGCGTTTAAGTTACACATACGATAATACTCCGATGCTTGAACCACGCGTTATTTATCAAATATCCACGCGGATATTGCGCATGCGCATGCGCATTATATTAAGTAAGGTTATTGTAATCTTATCTCGCCCATAATTCACTAAACTGACGTTTCGGTGAATAGGTAACGAACTATAATTGGCACCGATTCGTCTTAAGTGGCCACATATGTTGCCACGCCTACACGCGAATCAAAAGGAATGGCTTTTTGTCCTTCAGCGCGAAAAACGTGTGATGGAAATTTGCGCGCCCCATGATTGCAGCGTTCATCATCATCATCATCATGTCAGCCGAAAGACGTCCACTGCTGGTCATAGGCCTCCCCCAAGGCTTTCCACTCAGACCGGTCTTGTGCTTTTCGCATCCACCGCGGTCCCGCGATCCTGACGAGGTCGTCACTCCATCTTGTTGGAGGCCTACCTACAGCTCGTCTTCCGGTCCGCGGACGCCACTCCAGAACCTTCTGATCCCATCGGCCATCAGTCCTGCGAGCAATGTGCTCCGCCCACTGCCACTTCAGTTTAGCTATTCTTCGGGCTATGTCGGTAACCTTAGTTCTACTGCGGATATCATCATTTCTGATTCTATCACGCAGAGAAACCCTGATTGCAGCGTTAGGTAAATTAAAAATATTTTTATTTTACCACTACATTTATTGATAAAATGGTTTACCAGTGATAAGAAGTTATATGTATTCGTCGTTAACAATCGTAGGTTTTCAAAGATTCAACCAAAAACATGCGAAATAGGTGTCACGTTTGAAAAAAAAAGACTATCGAGGATTTGGTTTCTAATTGCGTTTTCACGTTTACTGTCTCAAGGAATTATGACCAAGTTTAATATGCAAAGCACAGATACATAGGCGTTATGGTTATTGAGCCAGATCGCGGAACACTGCAGACTTTATCATACGTGACCTCTTAAAAGAGCTAGACGTATGGCTACGTCGAATCGGTGCAGATTTTATCAGGTGCGAACATCCCTATGTTCGCGGAGGCGCGCACGCACGACTTGCGGCGCGTGTGAGGCAGCGCTAACGGCCTTCTGGCCGCGGCGGCTGATAGCCCTCGGAGTTGACAACGCATTTGTAGTCTTAGCATTGCAGTATTAAGATTGTATTCAGCAGAATTCCCGCGTCGGCAGTCTCCACATTGTCATTATAACCACGTGTTGTCCCCAGATGCGCCTGCACCGTTGTGAGGGCTGCCTCGCGGCGTGCCCGCCGCGCCGGGCGCCGCTCGCGGCCTCCGTGCCCCGCGCGCTCGTCAAGTAAGGCTAGGTCTATCATAGTGTCAACGGAAAGACGTCCAATGCTGAACGCCCCTTGTTACAACCCTACTGTCTAATTAACACATTGTCTATGGAAACATGTCCACGGTTGAAGCCGTTAGACCGCAGCCATGGTCGTTCTTGTGACAACCGTGAAGTTGTTTTAGATCTCCACGGCAATATTTGATTTGTGGCAACCCTAGAAACACGTCTAGACGTCTACAGCTACTGCTTGATGTCAATTAAGATTGGTCCTGTGATACAATAATACCAAAATCAAGGAATTTGAACTTAGTTACACCTGCCCTCACCAATTCGACCAACTGATATTTGTTAATGAGCATGGAATTTGGTTAAATATTAATAAATACAAAGATTAACATTATTTTTCATCACACTTGCTCGTAAATGGTGTTATTCCATGCCTGTATACAGAAGGACAATGGCCTAAATTGTTCCCGCGGGAATTATGGCGAGTTTGTCATCCCTAGGGAGTAATGACTTTCTTTTTAAAATTTGCAACTCTTTCGTACATCATTTCTGACTAAGGAGGTTTAATTTTCAGCCAAAAATTAAATCGGTTTCTAATTTCATCTTTAAAAATTAGCTATAGACAGCTACATTACACAAAACCTATATGCTTCATTAAACTTCATTATTTTTATACCTATTTCAAGTTTATATCAACATTTATCATTAATTTTAGTAATTATACATTTTTATCAAATTGGCTAAATCTGGCTCGAATCCAGGTCGAAACTAAACGCAGTATCTATGGTCACAAAAAAAATATCGTTTCCATTTACGTTCCCGTCCGTCAAAAGTTATTTCTTTATATTTTGCAGAGTTAAAGTGTTTTCTCTTTGTTTTTTTCCTCGCAAATGTGATGAAAACCATTGTGTGTATCACAGGCAGTAAGGGGATTACTAACTCGAGTCATTAAAAGCCCTCCGCCTTCGGCGTCGGGCTTCTAACACTCTCGTTAGTAATTCCCTTCATACTACCCTTGATGCACAATGTAAACACAATCATGAGTATTGGTAAAAGTTGTTCATTGTGAACTACCCTCGTCGTTACTGCTCGGTGTGTAAACTAGCGCCATCTGTTGACAGAACCAGCCTGTGCAAGCGAGCCCGACGCTCGCCCTATTCACTCTCCAAACAGAACGGCAAAATGGCCGACTCCACGCCACCCACCCCGCCCGATAAGAACGCGCCACGTGAGTATAAAAATGAACCTTAGCTTCGCGTAGCTGTCAAAAAAGTTCCATACAAAATTCAACTCTGGGCCCGTTAACACGATCCTCTTTACGCTATCCTTGAGGCAGCTCGCTAATCGCCTTCTACCAATAAGCAAAGAAGGCTCATGTTTCTATTCTTGAGCAGTTTGGTGCATCCGCTGCCCTACATTTTTTCCAAGTCGTCGTGCCCACCGTCAAAGTGACTTGAGCTCTTATACCACTGTCGAAGATGAGCGGAAAGCGAGTAGAGCCATCAACTATTAATATATATCTCTTTTAAACAAACGGGAATCTATATATTTTGTTCTGACAAAACTAATGGAGAGATTTCGCCCGCAGTGTGAACAGTCAGCGATCCACTATTAATACACGTGTCTCTTTTGTTGACACGGGAACTAAAGTATGTGCCAATTGAAATTAGCAAAGATGTAAACACAATCAAAAGAACCAATTTATCATTATTACTCGATAATCAGGTGCTCTTAAAGTTTTTTTTTATGGGTTAGAGAAGGCACAGACTGCAAGCCTAAGACTGCAAATACGTTGCCAACCCTGAGGACTAAGATGGAATGCCTCTATGCTAGTCATTACACCAGCCGTCTTATCCCCAAACCGGAACACAACAATGCGAACACTGCTGTTTGGCGGTAGGTTAATGGATAAGATGGTGGTAGCGATCCGGACGGACCCTGCACAAGGTCCTACCACCCGCAGATCATGTGTGGTCTTAGCAATGGATTATAAACCTTAATCGTTACTTTCACATGAGGTTTAAGATTAAATAACTAATTATACGTTATATTAAATAAAAACACGCTTGTTGAATGTTTGAAGTTATGTGTCAAACAGTATTAATTTGTTTACATCTTTGGCAATTTTAATTGACACAGAGTATATATCGTGCTCGAGAAAATAGTCGATAGCTAATCGCTTCCTTGCAACAACAGCCACAAGTGACTTATTATCAGGTTATTCCCACCTGTTACCATCAATTTGTTACCACCGGTAACAGCTGGGAATTTTTTTCCCACCTGTTACCACTAAAGTACTCGGTGGTAACAAGTGGGAATATTTTTCCCATTTGTTACCACTAAAATATTTGGTGATAACTACTGGGGGGAAAAAAACCCAGTAGTTAGTGATAACAGCTGCGAATTTTTATTCCCAGTAGTTACCAGTAGTAACAGATGGGAAAAAAAATCCCAGTTGTTACCAGTGGTAACAGGTGGGAATAACCCTTATTATCTCGTAGATCGCTATCGTTGCTATGGCATAGATTAACAGCTGCTCCCGTTTCCAGCCATGCCGTGGTTCGGCATGGACATTGGCGGCACGCTGACCAAGCTGGTGTACTTTGAGCCGCGCGAGACCAACCGGCGCGAGCTCGACAAGGAGACGGAGGTGCTCAAGAACATCCGCCGGTACCTCACCAGGAACTCCGCCTACGGCAACACGGGCCGCCGGGACGTGCATCTGCAGGTAACCAGGGCTGTTCTGCCACAGACTCTGGCCGTCAACTGAGACTCGTGCCACTGACGCCACGACGGCTACACTGCCGTCCTTAGCCAATAAGCAGTATCCCAAATTTTATAACCAAAGCAGATTGAACTTTCTAAAGTTAGTAATAAGGTTGATATTGCTACAAAAGTTATATCTGAGATAGTACCTATTGGCTAAGGAGGGCAGTACAGACGTCAAAGGTTCAGAGACTTTGTTTCGTATCAATAGGGAATATTCATTCATAAAAGCCGATTCATGTAATTCACAGTTGAGTTTTTTTTTAACAGCTATAAAAATAACCAAGTTATAAGGCAACAAATATTTGTTCCTCTCTTTCTAGCAAAACAGGATGTAACATGGAGTTTATATTGCCGACCTGTTACATGACGTGACAGTGCATATCGGATCTCTTTGTCTAGTCGGTGTCATCCGTATTACTTGGCAGATTTTAATTTTAATTTCTGGTGTTTCCAGATGGACAACGTGACGCTGCGCGGGCGGCGCGGCACGCTGCACTTCATCCGGTTCCCCACGACGGAGGTGGGCGCGTTCCTGCAGCTCGCGCGCTCTAAGGGCATGGCGGCGCTCGTCCACACCATCTACGCGACCGGCGGCGGCGCTTACAAGTTCGAGGAAAACTTCATCAAGGTAATCTCCTGATGATGTTGAAATCACCATACTCCACTTGTTAAAGTACTTAAAAAAATGTAAACAAAACATTCACTTAATAGTTAGTCAGCCAATAGAAGCAGAACACTGATACGTCAAAGTGCGATAAAACAGTTTTGATTGGCTGTTTTACAATGCCACGTGGTTTGGATTGTTTACATTTTTTTAACTACCTAAACAAACGGTGTATTGTGAAATTATCCTCATTCGCCTGTTTAAATATCATGCGTGTGTCTACGAACATGCAGGTAACCTGCCGTTTCTGCCATAGACAAACGTCTGGTTAATTTTTCCAAATAACCGTTTTTTTTGTCATAAGCAATCCCTATTTATTAGTAGTCACTGGAGTTGACCGTAGAACGAAAGGTAAAATGAGTTTATATTTTTGTTATTTATACAGCTGTTTGTTTCCAGGAAGTGAGCATGCGCCTGGCCAAGCTCGACGAGCTGGACGCGCTGATCGCCGGGCTGCTGTATGTGGACGCGTGGCACGCCGCCGAGTGCTACTACTGGGCGCCGCCCGAGCCGCAGCAGCTGCTCAACGCGAGCGACACGGTCAGTGCGGCGCCGGTGTGTCGCTTCCAGCGTTTAGCATTGTTACATTTAAGTTTCCAGCGTTTAAGACGCCTCATATGCTGTCAAGACATCACAAGAATTAAATGGGAGGGCTTTATGTGCTTCCGCGCGAAGAGCGTGAGATGAAAGATTTTTTTTACATTAAAACCACAACATTTATTAAAAAACTGGCTCATCAGGATTGGAAAGTTAAACTATTGAATCAAAAATCATCGTTAAAGATCAGAAGGTTTCGAAGACTCCACCAAAATCATGCGAAAGAGGTGTGAAGAATAAAAGTATCGAGCATTTTGTTTTTAATCGTGTTTTCACGTTTAGCAGTCTTAAGGGAATATTATCGAGTTTAATAAATCCAAAGAACAGATACGCGTTATGGTTGTTGAGATCCACATTGCGGAACACTACCGACCTTATCATGTGTGGCGTTAATCTCTCGTATGTGGTAGGCATGACATTTTTTTACGGCTCAGAGCGGCGACGTCGCGGCCGAAATATGTTTGCCAAACGTATCGTCTCCTCTGTAACTGCAAATATTTCAGGATTTACTTCAGTACCATCATGAAGAACCACAATGGTTAGGTTAGGTTAGTTTTTATAAAACCACATTAACGATTACAAAAAAAAACGGGTTGGCAAATGAAACGTTGGAAAACAATAGGCAAACTATGTGCAGAGTTTACGGTCGATTGAACGCTATACTCGTCAACAACACAAATGAAAAGTACCAGGAGCGCATAACCACCGAACAGCTCTCTTCCAGCCCCCGTACTTAACCGCGGCGCTGAGCCTGTACGAGCGGCAGCCGTTCGACTTCTCCAACCCGTACCCGTTCCTGCTGGTCAACATCGGCAGCGGCGTGTCCATCCTCGTCGTCAAGGCGCCCAATGACTACTATCGCGTAAGCGGGACCAGGTGGGGACTGCATACATATAAATAGTTATAGTCTAAAAAGTGGTCAAGGTGGGTTCCGGACCGCCGCACAGTTGGTATTATTACAGTATGATTTGAATTCAATTTCAAATCGAAACAGCCGGAGCCCAACTCACATTTGTAGTTTCTATTCAGGGCAATTCCAGACCCTTGTATGTTACCGGTTTTACGATACGATAAATAGTACATTGTTGTAGAGGTTAGAAAGTAAGCAATAGATGGACCAGTTAGTTCGAGGGTCAACGCGTAGCGGAGGCCCTCGAAAGTACGAGTCCATCTATTGCACTTTCGGCCGAGGCTTAACACAGTGCTTTTCACGACTACTGCGAGGAAATAAAAAAAAAACTTTATTTCAGATAATTAAAAGCAGACATATATGGCTGTATGGAATCTGATTCCTTTGCCTATCCGTGAAGGGATGAATATTATTAAAAAAATAAAACGACTTCTCATTGGCCAATTTAATTTCATATGCAGCACAAAGTGTGTTCTGATTGGTCGAATTAGTGATCAGCGGACCGATGTTATTGGTCAATGGAACAGACCACCAATGTTAACATAGTTGGTCTGTTTAAATTCATAGTAGGCCTGCTCATTCAATGTACAACTATCGATTGTTTTGGGGACCAAGAACAGACCATCTTTCGCCACATTTCCGAGCAGTGGCGTGAAAAAATAATCGCCAGCTCGTCCGTTTAAACCAATATTCGGCCCGGCAGCCTCCTGCCTGGGCAATAATGTACTATTGCTCCATCGTGACACAACGTACAATTTCCAGTCTCGGCGGCGGCACGTTCCTGGGGCTGTGCTGCCTGCTGACCGGCTGCAGCAGCTACGAGGAGGCGATCGCGCTGGCCGCCACCGGCGACAACACCACCGTCGACAAGCTCATCCGGGACATCTACGGCGGGGACTACGCGCGCTTCGGGCTGGCCGGGGACCTCGTGGCCAGCAGGTGAGCAAGCCTTAACTCAATAACAGTACTAGGACAGCAGAACACTCGAAGTAGTCATGCTAACCACCCAGTCGAATGCAATATCGTTTTATGAAGGGCTTCGATCTGGCCCGGGGCCTTCGTGGCCAACCGGTGAGCACGCCTTCACTCAATAACAGTACTAGGACAGCAGAACACTCGAAGTGGTCATGCTAACCGCCCAGTCGAATGCAACATCGTTTTATGAGGGGCTTCGATCTGACCGGGGCCTTCGTGGCCAACCGGTGAGCAAGCCTTCACTCAATAACAGTACTAGGCCAGCAGAACACTCGAAGTGGTCATGCTAACCGCCCAGTCGAATGCAACGTCGTTTTATGAGGGGCTTCGATCTGACCGGGGCCTTCGTGGCCAACCGGTGAGCAAGCCTTCACTCAATAACAGTACTAGGCCAGCAGAACACTCGAAGTGGTCATGCTAACCGCCCAGTCGAATGCAACGTCGTTTTATGAGGGGCTTCGATCTGACCGGGGCCTTCGTGGCCAACCGGTGAGCAAGCCTTCACTCAATAACAGTACTAGGCCAGCAGAACACTCGAAGTGGTCATGCTAACCGTCCAGTCGAATGCAACATCGATTTATGAGGGGCTTCGATCTGGCCGGGGCCTTCGTGGCCAACCGGTGAGCAAGCCTTAACTCAATAACAGTACTAGGACAGCAGAACACTCGAAGTAGTCATGCTAACCACCCAGTCGAATGCAATATCGTTTTATGAAGGGCTTCGATCTGGCCCGGGGCCTTCGTGGCCAACCGGTGAGCACGCCTTCACTCAATAACAGTACTAGGACAGCAGAACACTCGAAGTGGTCATGCTAACCGCCCAGTCGAATGCAACATCGTTTTATGAGGGGCTTCGATCTGACCGGGGCCTTCGTGGCCAACCGGTGAGCAAGCCTTCACTCAATAACAGTACTAGGCCAGCAGAACACTCGAAGTGGTCATGCTAACCGCCCAGTCGAATGCAACGTCGTTTTATGAGGGGCTTCGATCTGACCGGGGCCTTCGTGGCCAACCGGTGAGCAAGCCTTCACTCAATAACAGTACTAGGCCAGCAGAACACTCGAAGTGGTCATGCTAACCGCCCAGTCGAATGCAACGTCGTTTTATGAGGGGCTTCGATCTGACCGGGGCCTTCGTGGCCAACCGGTGAGCAAGCCTTCACTCAATAACAGTACTAGGCCAGCAGAACACTCGAAGTGGTCATGCTAACCGTCCAGTCGAATGCAACATCGATTTATGAGGGGCTTCGATCTGGCCGGGGCCTTCGTGGCCAACCGGTGAGCACGCCTTCACTCAATAACAGTACTAGGACAGCAGAACACTCGAAGTGGTCATGCTAACCGCCCAGTCGAATGCAACATCGTTTTATGAAGGGCTTCGATCTGGCCGGGGCCTTCGTGGCCAACCGGTGAGCACGCCTTCACTCAATAACAGTACTAGGCCAGCAGAACACTCGAAGTGGTCATGCTAACCGCCCAGTCGAATGCAACGTCGTTTTATGAGGGGCTTCGATCTGACCGGGGCCTTCGTGGCCAACCGGTGAGCAAGCCTTCACTCAATAACAGTACTAGGCCAGCAGAACATTCGAAGTGGTCATGCTAACCTCCCAGACGAATGCAACATCGTTTTATGAGGGGCTTCGAGCTGGCCGGGGACCTCGTGGCCAACAGGTGTGCCAACTGCCAGTATCTTCGTTCGGCAATAGTACTAGGGCAACCGAACACTCAAGGTGGTTTATCTTAATTGCCTAGTCGAAGAAGAACTTGCCGGGCATCTTCGAGGCAGGGCAGGTACAACCAGCATCAATGTTCATCCAAAAGCAATATTAGGGCAACAGAACACTCGTAAATCTTCACCGATTCATGAATGCATAATATGGGTTGCATATTAACTAACGGGAAAGGATTATTTATGATCTGCTTTGGCTATTAAATTTGAGATTCCAACTAGGACTGGTTATTGGCTGAGGGCAGGTCCGATGTCATTAACCAAAGCTTCTACGGCAACAGATGGCTCGAGACGATCCTGCTAACCGCTTAATCAAGAAGAAAGTAGATCTAGATGCGACTAGACATTGAGGTTCACCTCAACTCTGCTCCTCAAGGACCTTATGCTTGTCTTCGTGATGATAATGAGTTATCATTTGGAAATTCTTGCCTGCTCTGGAGTCCTGAGTCCTGAGCCCTATAAGTTGCTAGGACACCATGAGCAATTAGTTGATTTTATTTGGATTAGAGATCTGCTAGACGAAATGTATTAATTTATTGAAATTGTTTGTCTGTTATAGTTTTGGGCAGATGTGCACGGCGGACCGGCGCGCGAAGGTGTCCCGCGAGGACCTGGCGCGCGCCACGCTCGTCACCATCACCAACAACATCGGCTCCATCGCGCGCCTCTGCGCCAGCAACCAGAAGATCGAGCGGGTGAGTGCCCCGGCCTTATGCGCTCCTGGTACTTACGAGACCATTTCAGATATAAATTAGTTCAAGGACAAGCCGGTTTTGCAATAATAGTACATTGTTGTAGAGGTTAGAAAGTAAGCAATAGATGGACGAGTTACTTCGAGGGCCGACGCGTAGCGGAGGCCCTCGAAAGTACGAGTCCATCTATTGCACTTTCGGCCGAGGCTTAACACAGTGCTTTTCACGACTACTGCGAGGAAATAAAAAATAAAATTTTAACGCTCTCCCGCTAATTTTTACTTTTTTTATCCGTTCCGTTCTTAGTGGCCAGTCATTCAAAGGCGTTTTTTAAACTGACGACTCTCACCGTGACAAAAACTTTATTTCAGATATTTAAAAGCAGACATATATGGCTGTATGGAATCTGATTCCTTTGCCTATCCGTGAAGGGATGAATATTATTAAAAAAATAAAACGACTTCTCATTGGCCAATTAAATTTCATATGCAGCACAAAGTGTGTTCTGATTGGTCGAATTAGTGATCAGCGGACCGATGTTATTAGTCAATGGAACAGACCAACAATGTAAACATAGTTGGTCTGTTTAAATTCATAGTAGGCCTGCTCATTCAACGTACAACTATCGATTGTTTTGGGGACCAAGAACAGACCATCTTTCGCCACATTTCCGAGCAGTGGCGTGAAAAATCTTTTTCACGCCACTGAGAAGTCGTTTTATTTTTTTAATAATATTCATCCCTTCACGGATAGGCAAAGGAATCAGATTCCATACAGCCATATATGTCTGCTTTTAATTATCTGAAATAAAGTTTTTGTCACGGTGAGAGTCGTCAGTTTAAAAAACGCCTTTGAATGACTGACCACTAAGAACGGAACGGATAAAAAAAGTAAAAATTAGCGGGAGAGCGTTAAAATTTTATTTTTTATTTCCTCGCAGTAGTCGTGAAAAGCACTGTGTTAAGCCTCGGCCGAAAGTGCAATAGATGGACTCGTACTTTCGATAAGTATTGCTTACTTTCTAACCTCTACAACAATGTACTATTTCATCACACTTGCTCGTAAATGGTGTTATTCCATGCCTGTATACAGAAGGACAATGGCCTAAATTGTTCCCGCGGGAATTATGGCGAGTTTGTCATCCCTAGGGAGTAATGACTTTCTTTTTAAAATTTGCAACTCTTTCGTACATCATTTCTAACTAAGGAGGTTTAATTTTCAGCCAAAAATTAAATCGGTTTCTAATTTCATCTTTAAAAATTAGCTATAGACTAACTTACATTACACAAAACCTATACGCTTCATTAAACTTCATTATTTTTATACCCATTTCAAGTTTATATCAACATTTATCATTAATTTTAGTAATTATACATTTTTATCAAATTGGCTAAATCTGGCTCGAATCCAGGTCGAAACTAAGCGCAGTTATTATCTGTCACAAAAAAAATATCGTTTCCATTTACGTTCTCGTTCGTCAAAAGTTATTTATTTATATTTTGCAGAGTTAAAGTGTTTTCTCTTTGTTTTTTTTCCTCGCAAATGTGATGAAAACCATTGTGTGTATCACAGGCAGTAAGGGGATTACTAACTCGAGTCATTAAAAGCCCTCCGCCTTCGGCGTCGGGCTTCTAACACTCTCGTTAGTAATTCCCTTCATACTACCCTTGATGCACAATGTACTATAGATACGTAAATGCTGGAAAATAGGTTCCTTTCTGCCGAAAAACAGTGCTTTTTAGATGATTTGTATAATATAGATAATTATTTGGCGTGTCTGCAGGTGGTGTTCTGCGGCAACTTCCTCCGGGTGAACCCTATATCAATGAAGCTGCTGTCGTACGCCATGACCTACTGGTCACGCGGCGCGCTCAAGGCGCTGTTCTTGGAGCACGAGGGGTGAGCACACTCTCTAAACTTTCAACGTTAGCGCAAGCTCTACTGCCCTAGTACCAAAAATGGTTTTCTTGCTCCTCAAAAATCTCTGTAGCTGTGTAAAAAAGAGTATGTATGTATGTAAAAAACGGGAAACAAACCAACAGCAAAATAGACAGAAACACTAAACTCAAAAGTGGGTTTCGTGAGCGAGATAACAAACAACACAGACAGACGGCCAAATTGTGGTCCATCATGCTAAAGTTGAAATAAAAAGTTCTGTGTCATGGGTCTGTGGATCCGAAAGATCGACTTAGGCGACATTTCCATTACATAGGAAGTGGTGTCAACAATAAAATATAACTTATTTAGCTGACTGTACCCCATAGAAAAATGGAATTGCATTTCTCTAAACCTTGATTTTTAATTCCGTAGTATTCTGACTGCTGTCACATTCTGACTTTTTAGGATTTTCAATAGTATTTAACATGTTTTAACTGGCATCTTACTTCTCGTTTCAAGTGGGCTCGCAGTGGTACAGAGGTTAAAACTATCTTGGCCTCTGTCCTACATATCACCGTACAACGTTGCCACCAATGTTCCTAGAGAAGATTGGATTGTGTTTTATTGCTATATTGATTTATACTTATATATACTTGACACTGGCGAAATCACTTAATTGTGGAAACGCCATATCCCCGCGGTAGTAGCAGTTCAAGTCGCAGCGGGGCAAAGAAAAAAAAAACATGTTTTAAGTACATAAAATACATAATGTGGATTTGTAACAAAGAAAAAATAAGGTTGAAAAAAGGTCCAAAGATTTGTAATAACAATGATCAGAAGCGTCAATCAATTAATCAAGACCAAGAAATTGGAATGGAATTAAAAATCAAGGTATAATTTCCTTTATTTCTCAAATTGCTTCAGACAGTCCATTCATCGGGTTCTCCACTTTCCACTATAGTCCTACACATTCATACTTAAAGCTCTCCTTGAGTATGTATGTAACATGTGTCTTTCCTCATCATGATAATTTTAGTGGTAGCAGGAAGGCATTCTTACAATACAATACAATACAAAACACTTTATTGAACACCATACAAAACATTACAGAGATCCAGTAAAATTAAAACAAAAACAACAGGCGGTCTTATCGCTAGTTAGCGATCTCTTCCAGACAACCCTTCTTGTGCAGGGTCCGTCCGGATTGGTACCACTGTATCTTTAACCTTCCGCCAAGCACCAGTGTTCGCATTCTTGTATGGTGTGTGAATAAGACAACCGGTGAAGTAGGGAATATTCATGACTTATTTCACAGCTTGAATAAAAGCTGATTCGGTTCTCTGCCTTTTGGCAAAACATATCGTTTCCCAACCTGATTTTTTTTCTGTAACTTTTGCAAAAAGAATGATTACCGCTGATTCATGTAACAAACAGTTAAGAGACATCATTTTTTGAATAGCTATCAAAATTATCAAGATTAAAAGATTTTTTCCTATCTCTTTCTAGCAAATCAGAATTTAACATGGAGATTATGTGGCCGATGAGTTATGACGTCACACTGCGTATTGGATCTCTCTGTCTAATTAGCAGATTATCATAGAGGCATTCCATCTTAGTCTTCAGGGTTGCCAATGCATTTGCGGTCTTAGGATTACAGCTTTAAGATTGTCACAGATTCCACTTACCGTCAGGTGGAATTTGTTCGTTTGCCTTCCCAATGTCTTTACAGCGTTCCGTGCCAAAATGATAAAAAGGAACCCTTATGGTCAGACTTCGTTGTCCGTGTGTCCGTATGTCACAGCAGGTTTTCTCAGCAACTACAAATGCTATTAGCTTGAAATTTGGCTATGTTAAATACGCATGCAGTTTTAGTAAAAAAATATATATAAATAATTTAAAAAATAGTTCTTGAATGGGGGTTGGAAATGGAAAGTGGTTTGAGTATAGCAAATGGGGTGTCATATGAAAGGGCTCAATCTGCACATATCATATCAGTTTTTTTTTAATTTGCTGTGGTTTATTTTTTGATTTATAGCCAAAAATGTACAAATAGTGATGAATAATGTTCCCCCGTCTCTGAAGTTTATAAATCAAAGAATCTGAAAAAATCCTGACGTATATATAATTATTAATTAATTATATTTTAAGGCTAAAATAAAATGAAGTGTTTATTATTTACCGTTTTCGAGAAATAACAAAAAACACGGAATTTTTTTAATAAAAATTTGGGCTTACCAAAATGGACCTTCTTGCATAAAAAATAAAGCTCATGACAAAATGAGTATTTTCTTGTTTTTTTCTTTAACTCAGCCTTTCTTATACTTCTTACAAACACGTGTCTCATCCTATCTGTGCTGACGTTTGTCGAAATATTCCAGATATTTCGGCGCCGTAGGCTGCTTGCTGCAGCTGGACGACAAGAACCACCGGAAAGAGAACATGTCGCGGCACCGCGAGGAGCCGAGCACCGCGGACAGGTGAGCTCGGCTCACCCGCTCGCGGCCATGCCACCCTGGTACAACGGCTTGGAAACTAGTTGTAATAATCCAATAAGTATTGGAATAGAGCAAATTTATAGAATGGCGTTATTATAATTTGGTTGTCTAAATGCGAAATATTACAATTGTTATTAAATATGCCACATTAGCTATTAACGCGGCTATTTAAAATAAAATAAAAAACAGGATCACTGTATATGCCTGAGAGCATAATCAATTAATGACCTGGGTTAGATAAAGAAGAGGTAATCATATTTTTACTTCACCGATACGGAAATAGTAGATTGTGTCACAAAGGAACAAAATGACATCCCTCACTACGCTCAGGATTCTATTTTAGAATCCTTCGCTTCGTTCAGGATTCAAGTGTTAACGCCCAAGGTGGAAATAATTTTACTACCGTGTGACACATACTGCTTTTCACATCACCTATGAGGAAAATAAAATATCTTAGTGGTGAAACAAATTTAATTATTTACACTCTCTAAAAGCGATGAAATTATTAAATTTAAAAACAGGAGGATAGTATTGAAGAAAAGTCCCCTTTCCGAATAGGTGATGTGAAAACATGATTTTGATTCCTCAAGAAGCCACGGTCAGTGCCTGGCCACTTATCCTCGCATATCAAGCGTAAAGTCACTAGGTACCTAATTTATTTTCTTCTTGGGCGGTGTCGAAAGCGAAAAGCACAAGACCGGTCTGAGTGGAAAGCCTTGGGGGCGGCCTATGTCCAGCAGTGGACGTCTTTCGGCTGACATGATGATGATGATGGGTGGTGTCGCTTGAATCCCTCGCTACGCTCAGAATTCTACTTTAGAACAAAGGGATTCTTCGGTTCCGGATTAAATAAATCGCCCTAGCCGGCAATATACTATTTTGCTCCCTAGTGACACAATCTGTTATAACGCCACATTCTTGGTGCTTGCTGGCCAGTGTTATGTACAGCCTTAGACATGCTTGGGGCTTTTTTATTATTTCGCGATTAAATTATGCCTTAACAATAAATCCAGTAAATATAAAGTAAAAATGAAGAGTCCATGGAGAGAACATGTCTAGTCACTTTTTTTTACCTAGTTTCAGATATAAATATTGATATAACTTGTATTTTTCACCCTTAATACACGAAAATTACGTACAAAATGACATGGTTCCTAACTTTCAAATCGCGATATCTAAAAAGTTACTAATGTGACTAGACATTTTATATCCGCGGACCCTTCAAATATCCCCTAAATATTTTCTCCTGAACATTTTGCAAATATTGACAGCAATATGACCGAGTCTGCTCGGGTTTTGACGGAGCGCGAAAAATTCGTTGTACCAGGCAGTCATAATTGTTTAGGAGGTAAGATGCGGCGCAGGCGATACGATATGAAAGTCTTATGCTACTTTTGCCTGTAATGGTAGTTTATGTGACTGTACATAATGGAGGGCATTAAACACGTGTGTGAGTTTCATAATAACATCAAAGAAGTGATTTAATGCCTAATTATGTACAGGTACTTACACTACTTTATCTACCTACATATCATAAGCCTCCATGATGCATTCAGGAGCCGCATATTATGGCCGGCATCGCGGCGTTGTTCAGGGCCACTAACAGTAATTATTTTATGACGTTAGTTAGTTAAATATCTATGTCATCTTGATCGCTCACTTTATGGTTTAAATTCAACAAATCGAACTATTTTATACAACAAAACTTTTAACCGGTTATGTCGGTAATGAAAAGATTGAAAGGTTTTCTGGCAGCTGTCATGGATTTTTTTTAAATTCAAAGACAAACTAAAGTCGGCTCCGGCTATCATATCGTTCGATATCGTACGTGCGACATTTGTAAAATTTGTATGCAAATTGACAATTCATTTCGAACGAAACGTCTTCTCGACTGATATTAGAATAGAGGTCAAATCAAATTTCTTTGTTTTTCAGAGTGGTTCGAAATTTGAATGAATCGATGTTTTTTTAACAGATAAGAAATTGTTTCTAACAAAACAGTATTTTTTATGGTGGTCATAATGTGCGGTTCTTGAACGCATCACGGAGGATTTATGATATTTGGATAGATAAAATAGTTAATGTTAAAATAAATTTGTTACAAATATGTTAATGTACAGCAAT
The DNA here is from genome assembly GCA_923062465.1 of Acleris sparsana. NCBI lineage: Eukaryota > Metazoa > Arthropoda > Insecta > Lepidoptera > Tortricidae > Acleris > Acleris sparsana. The sequence goes on along the minus strand of OV281311.1, from coordinate 7,083,985 downwards.
AATTAAATACAACAATTAACGTGACATATTTTTACAGATATTATTGAAATTTTAAATATGATTATTGAAGTGAATTCAGCTTGTTACATTTATAGCAATAATGGAGAATGGGTGGTGTTACAAATATAAGTTATATCCTAATTGACAACAGGAACTGTTTAAGATGTGTTCTGAAGAAAATGCTTATAGAGTTCTCGGAAATATTTAATATTATCGGTGATAGCTACCCGCTTTGGACTAGTGGTCGGAATGACGTCATTTTATTTGTAACCGCGTTTTCTTTTTAAGTCTAGCTCTAGCTGTGACGTAGAAAATATCATGTGGCGTTTAAACTCTTTAGGCGTTAGCAGAATTTTTTTCAGTAAATAATTACCAAAACATTGAGGAGTAGCATGATTTTTCTTAGAACACCTTTTAAAATGTTTATTTGGCTCAGGGTGACTTCGTCCACAGTCCTAATTCGTCACGTTCTTAACCCGTCCACAATGCCATGTGGCCCACTATTACAATTCGTCGGCATTCCTATATTGTCACCTTCCTAACTCGTCCACATTCCTATATAGTCCACAGTGCTAACTCGTCCACATTTCTATCGTGTGGTCAACTTCATCAATATTGTGTGGCTAACTTCATTTTGCGCTGTGGACGATATAGTAATGTGGACAAGATAGGAAATGGACGATATAAAAATGTGGCCGAGTTAGGAAGGTGACAATTTAGGAATTACATGCTGACGACATGGCATTGTGGACGAGTTAGGAAGGTGACGAAATAGGACTGAGACAAAGTCGCCCTGAGCCCTTTATTTGGTCAATTACGGAGTAAGAAGCATCTATAACCTGATCACAACATGATTCTCTTTCCTTATAGTGGTTGGTATGTGTCAAGATGAACATTTAACATGTCTATTTTGTTAGTCTGTTCGTATGTATTTCAATGGTAGTATTATCATTCCTAATTGCACAAACTCGATTTCCACTTTTAGATGTATTTTTGATATTGTTTGTTTGTTTGTTTGGCGTTAAACGCGATTCTGATGGCCCAGTAGAGCGGTGGCAATACCCAGTGGACGCTGACACGTACCAGGGGTTCAGAAGCGACTAGTGTTTGACATTCGGTGCGTTCCCGCTCTTCGTTCGTTCGAAATTGCATTAAGTAAATTATTATATTTTATTAATTATTACGAGTTAAAAACGGTGGGTACGTTTTGATATGACTTTTTTTTATAGTTAATTTATATTTTTATGGGTGTATGTGACTTATTTCAGATGTGATATTCATAAATACCCGACGCGCAAAGCAGGGTGTAAGCGTAGTATTTTATTTATTTAACTGAACTGAAATAATTCTAGACGACGTTCATTTGAAATAGGCTTGGTCCGACTGCATTGGTTTAGTAAAAATAGTGGCTTATCGTCTTATACATACGATTGATATTACATGAATATAATGCTAGTTGGGAGTGTTTTATTTTAAATGATCGAATTTCATGAAATTCATATCATACCGTAATGAATAGCGACTAGGGCTTCACGTGCGGAAGTAATCCCAATATCTCGTTATTTTGAACTGACGATCGACTTGTCTATGTCGTCGCTTCTATATTGTATAATTTATTACAGTTATGATGTTTGATTTAAAAATGTGTTGTTCAAATGCTCGCTACGCAGAAATATACGGAGTGTATATTGAAATGTTACGCGCGCAACAAATAATGCAAGTGAACAGATCGTTGGCAAATTATGTGACTCTGGTAGTTCAGTACTGGTAGTGGTTTATCAATTTTATCATCTTTCATTCTTAATATCTCTCTCAGTGATTAATATCTCCTTAATCAGGTACTAAAATCAACTATTTATTTGACCTGTCACTACTTCTTACCCCAAGAGCTTGAGCCGGTAAGTAACTTGTATGTCCATGCATTGAGAGCGAAAATGAAGTCGTTCCGTTCGCAACGCCGAATCGACCCGAGCCTAGCCGAGCGACACCTTTTTCACTCGACATAAAACTTTTTCTTACCGTCTCAAGCCGATTCCGCGTTGAAGCTACTTATTTATGGTTGTCGCACATAATCAGAGGTTAATATGAAACGAAAGATTGGCTTAACCTGATTGGAATAATGCCTCTGCAATGGCCTACGCCTTATGCATTCCTTATTGACCCATAATACACATTAACAGGGTCAAATTTTCGTTGCCAACTTTAATTTGTCAGAATTTTCACAAGTTAGACATGCATTTGGATGGCTTCCGGTAACCTTCAGGGAGGCAAGATGGCCGATTGAAAGATAGCTTTTACTTATGGTCATCAAAAGTTCTGTTTACTGATTTACTCTCACTTACAAGTAAGGAAGTGTCATAAATATTCAGAAGAACAAATCTATTTGTTTCTGAAACCCATCTTTCAGCATTATAAAACAAGCCTATGAATTTTCAGACAGATGAAACAAATGGTTACGAAAGTTCGACTTTGTTGTAAGCAGGTTACTGGATGATAGCGAAAAATGCCCTAAGTTTGCCTTAAGTTCTTCAATGAAGCTACCAGGGTCCCATAAGTTGGTCAGTACGTTGTAACAGTTGTAACAGTTCGCCGACAATGCTTGGACGCAGCGTCTGCGCGCGCAGTCGCGGTATACTATAAGAGAGGGCTGATTTTAAATATTTTATATTAATAGAAATAAATAATCTATTACAATATGTTGTTTTTATTGAAAACCTACAACGTTGAACCGCCATGCTAACACACATTTTCAACGCATTTGGCACAGTGAACTTTATTTTAAGGTAATAGAGGCTATAAATCTACAACCCTCAAGTCAATCATTGGGTACTTTACTCTATTTGTAATGTTTTCTATTCCTATATCTGTTACCGTGGTAGCAGGAGAGCTTTTAAGCATTTTTTATGTACATAGGTGTTTGAGACACCATGTTAACTTGTACACGTGTAGTATTCTGTTTTGACTTTTGAACGCTACAGTGCCACTCACGCCTCCTTCGGCCACAGCTGGCGCAGAGATTAAGAGATTTTTTTTCGTATGAATTGTGTTGTACTTTTCATAGCACAGCAAACATGTTTAGCGTGTGAGTGACACATTTTGTCTGGTCTATTTCTCAGCTCCGTTACATATCTGAACCTGGGCATCTATCCAACACGGTAAAAACCATATCGTGTTTGATGTGAGTTTGTCAAAGTTGTGATTTTCTTGACAGTAATGGCGGCCGAGTGAAAAGTTATTCCGTGTTTACTGCGCCTCTATTCTAGGCAGTAAAAACAATATCGTATTTGACCTGGTTACGGAATCGTTTCTCACTCGGCCGCCATTACTGCAGGGACCGGACCCGCTTACCCTAACCCGGGGTTTTTAAAGGGTTTTTATAGCGCTGATTTTTATAAACCCGAACATTTCGGTAAGCGCTTAATCGGTTCACACATTAAACGGATAATCCATTCGATCGAGTTAATTTGGCTTACCGCTTACCAGTATCAAAACCTCCGAATGTGTTACCGCTTAAAATACCTTCAAGCAAATTTAGTTCTTTGACAAACTACGTACGACATATTATTGGACCGTTTAAAGAAACCTAAACTCGGGCGGCGCGCGCGCTTCAAAGCCGTGCCAATACCAATACACGTAATAATAGCGGCGCGCGCGGCGCGCGGGAAGGGAGCGAAAGGGTTACCCTAACCCGAACGGTAAGCGCTTATTCAAATAAATATCAAACCCAACGACATTCGGTAAGCGGTTACAAAAGGGTTACGGTTAGGGTATCCCGGCTTAATAGGGCTATCTAATCGTTGGGTAAGCCGGTGAAGAGGTTACCGAAACGATTGGCTTACCGTATGAACGGGTAAGCCGTTCGAACGGCTTAAGCAAAGGAACGGGTTTTCCGGTCCCTGCATTACTGTCATGAAAAAAGAGCTATCAAAACGTTGACAATTTGATAAAAGATCAAACACGACATGGTCCCACTTCTTAGTTGATACATGAAACTTTAAGACATTTACAAGCTCACCGCAAGCAACGCCGCGGGAAATCATAGTCATTTTTAAACAATTAAATGTTCTTCGTTGTGGTCGGGCAGCTATCTGAATCGAGATATCTTATCGCCACCCTTGAAATAGGTACCGTTGAGGAGTTCCGGTGCCCATCTGTTGTCTTCATCATCAGTTCCGCTTCAGCAATGATACTTTCTGAATGCAATTGCTGGAATTGTAACTAAAAATAATAAAATCGCTAAAAAATTGGCTACAATATTTGAAGAGAGAAAGGACAATGGGCAAATTTGTATGGGCACTGTCCCTCCCCACCAACAGTAACGGGATGCATGTCTATATGTTTATAAGGACCCAAAAAAAGACAAAATACTTATTTTAGTAGCAAAATCAATGGGATTTTTTTAATGAAAACAAGGGCCAAATAAGGCAAATCATCCATATATGTGTTCATTTTCAAACAAATTTCATACGATACGATTATGGTTTTCCAAGAAAACCCCATACATCTGGTGATCGTCTCCATAGTAAAAATACATAATAGTAGTATGTATTCGCCGGTACTGGCCCCACCGCCGCTCCCCCCGAAAAAAGGTGCTCTGACGGCCGAGGGGCGGGCCTTCGCGGCAAAAAAAAAAAAAAAAAAATTTACACTTTTTTTCGGTGTTTTGGGGGCCATTTAGAGCGTTTGGGGAGGGTCCCGAGGCTCTCAGACCGCTCCTTTCCATACTTAGCAATAGCACCTGTATTAAATAGAAAAAGGTTATCAACTACCTGACCCTTTTTTTATTACCGGGCAAGCTCTCTATTGTGTGTGCGCGGGCGTTCTCGGGGCTTTTGTCTTGCACCCATCGACGCGTTTCCACCTTTTTTATTGTCTGATTATGCACTATTAACTGCTGTTATGTGATTTTTAATTTACCTATGTGTTTTTCATATCATTTAATTAAGTAGCAATAGTTACTTTCTTAACATATTGTTCATAGGGTCATAGTTCTAACCTAACCTAACCTACGTTGTTGAAGTAAACCTAACATCATGAAACCTATCCTAACTTAACATAATTATCTAATGTTTTTAAGGATCATACTTCTAACCTAACCTAACCTAACCTAACCTAACCTAACCTAACCTAACCTAACCTAACCTAACCTAACCTAACTTGTTGAAGTACCTAAACCTAACATCGTGAAACCTATCCTAACTTAACATAATTATCTAAAGTTTTTAAGGATCATACTTCTAACCTAACCTAACCTAACTTGCTGAAGTAAACCTAACATCGTGAAACCTAATATAACTTAAAATACCTAGCGTTTTTAATACTTTCGGAAAATAAAGATGATTCAATCAAAGAAGTAGCTACACTTGGTTTTATATTTGAACAATCATACTCAACTGTTATTAAGCATCGCCTAACTTAACCTAAGCTAAGACCTAATTTAATCATAGCTTAAGTCCTAAGCAAAACTTAATTCAATTTACCCATGATAATCTTAGTAAACCAAGCTAAAATTAACATTTATTATCTTGCATATATTTCTAAATAAATTACCTACACTTAGGCTGATAAAAATATGGTGATTAAATGTAATTTAATCCGCGTACGGGTATGTATCTACCTCTAACATTAACTAACATTATCTATTCGTAGTAGATATATTATATGGGGTTCAGCTTCACATACCTACATGTTTAATTTTACTGTTACACAGTAGTATGTAAAACTAAACCGAAGCACGTAAACTGGTTCCGTCTTGCTTGATTCAAAATACCTACTATGGAGTATATCAATCTAAAAAGCCTGTGCCGACAAGTTTTGTGTGCCCTAGTGAATGGTTTTAACGGCTTACTTGTTTTATTGGTAGCAGCCTATTATGTTTTATGATCACAAAGGATTCGTTTTATTATTTTGGGTTTTGATGAATAATACGGCTTCTGTTTTACCTATGAGTTCAAACTAAACCGAAGCACGTAAACTGGTTCCGTCTTGCTTGATTCAAAATACCTACTATGGAGTATATCAATCTAAAAAGCCTGTACCGACAAGTTTTGTGTGCCCTAGTGAATGCTTTTAACGGCTTACTTGTTTTATTGGTAGCAGCCTATTATGTTTTATGATCACAAAGGATTCGTTTTATTATTTTGGGTTTTGATGAATAATACGGCGTCTGTTTTACCTATGAGTTCAAACTTGTCAAAAAAGCCTGTACCGACAAGTTTTGTGTGCCCTAGTGAATGGTTTTAACGGCTTACTTGTTTTATTGGTAGCAGCCTATTATGTTTTATGATCACAAAGTATTCGTTTTATTAATTTGGGGTTTTATGAATAATACGGCGTCTGTTTTACCTATGAGTTCAAACTTGTTTCTAGAAAGTTTCTTAACTTACGAATGGTATAAAAGCGGTGCGCTATTGTATATCGGCAAGTATTGGCTACTCAACTGTGCTCGTTACCGGATCTCCCTGTACATATAGCAGTATATAGACTTAACAGTGTTGTTTCGTGCAGTGAAGTGTTTATACAAAGGGCTAATAATGGATGTGAGTATGTACAAGTATTATAACTTAACTGTGTGTCTTTTAGCATTTGTTCAGCGTGTTTTTATTAAGAGTAGGTATTGTAAACAGTTGTTTAATTTATTGTTTGATATTGTTGCAGTTCTCTGAAAATACTTTCAAAAACTATTACTACCCGGAAAATAAAGATGAATCAACCGACGAAGAAGGCACGCCTGGTTTTAAAGTTAAGCAAGCCATGGCAAAAAAGCGTTTAGCAAATAACATCGACAGCTTCTTTGAACATCCCAAGAAGAAAACTAAAGCATTAAAACGATCTTCGAATGTTAGTCAAAGTTCTCCTGACGGAGTGGGTTATATATCAACCGGACAAGATGACGGAGCATACGCTTCTCACTTGATTAAAATCGAGATATACGATATGCAAAAAATTAAAAACATTCCTCCCACTGAACACTGGAAACACGCTGATGTAAGATTAAAATTCTACACGTGTTCCGAAGAAGACATCCAGCTCCAATCTACACGTGATGTTATATTTAACATCACAAAGCAAGTAGCTTCTAAAGACAGTTGTATGAAATATTTTATTGACAATAAGAAACAGTGATAAAAAGTGTTTGTGTAGGTTAAACAAAAGCTTGTTATTGTATTACACCTTTCAAGAATTCAGCTTATTATCTTTTCTTTGTAAAATTACTTTAATCCCTAGATAAGCGTATGCAGGTACCTATTAACATGTTTCCCATTTCTTTTATCTTATCGCAATGTCTTACGCGGAATTTTTAAACTTGAATGAATAACTATTGGGTGTTCCGGATTGCAAAAATAAAGCATGTGGTGATTTTGTACTTTGTAATATTTGTAAAGATAACAGTCCCCACCTTGTTTTAGAAATCACACACCTACCTGTACTGGGTCTATTTAAACTTAGGGAATCAGTATAGGGTTAGCTAGTTCTTGCTTTCATTTCGCAATGGATAGTTTGAACTGCGATATCTATGATCCTGAACTCATCAGGCTCTGTGAGGAGCTTGAAGAAGATCAAGAATTACACGCCATCGGGGAACTTATAAGCCAACTTCATCGTGAGGCGTAAGTTATATTTTTTTATTTAAATATTCCTGTTCTAACCTGTTTAAAAGTGCTTGAGCAATACTTATCAAAGGATGAGTTTCTGACTCGTTGTGACTTGATCTTATTGTTATTGAAACAGTTAGGAGGGGTGTCCCTTTATAAATGTGGTGTCCGTTGCAAAATAATTCATTGTTTGGGTTACAGTGTTTGAGTTACTAAGTGCTAGTTTATTCCATCATGGTGTTCATCATTATTAATTTAGCTCGTGATCAAATTGAATGTTTAAGCAAACAGTTTATTATAGCTAATTTCCATAGAAGCATACGGCTGTGGTTTATATCAAATCAATTACCAACCACACTTTTAGAAGATGCTGATATAAGACCTTATTTTACACCATGTGATGGACACATTAAAGATAAACAGAACAATTCGTCGTCGGATGTGATTGATGGAGTTTTAACAATGCAAGCATACTGCCAACAATGTAGTCAAGATTTAAGTTAGTATAATATCGCAACCAATTATACCCCAAGTCTGTATTTGCTATTAATACATACGGTGTGTTTAATTTCGTTTTTTTATTTTTTGTAGATCTTCTCAAGTCGGGCGTGGAGTAAAAAGGACAGCTACGGTGTCGGAAGCAGAAGAAGTGCCCACAAAGAAAGCTCGTGCTTCAACTAGTCGTGATGCAGTATCGATATTAGATGAAAATGTAAGTACAAAAAATAGTGATAATATTGAATGTTCTGTGTGTAGTAAGTTTGTGTCCAAAAGATATTTCTCCAATCATTTAAATAGCAATATACACAAAAATAATGTTTTAAGATCTGACACTCAGTGGGTTAACGTGCAGTTGATTGAAAACGCATTTAGGAATAGGGTGGCTACCTATAGAATATTGCTTAGTGAAAATGTTCACAATTCATTTACCCCCGAAATAATTTTACAAAAAAATAAAGAAAAAATCTTTACATTATTGGATCGATCACTTACTGATCACTGTGCTTTAAAAGTAAATTTTATTCTCAATGCAGATTTTACTCAAGTAACCAAACAGCTACATAATACGTTTGATTTTCAGTTTAGTAACAATATAGTGAATCTTAGCAGTGACAAAAATGATATTTTTACAACTATAGTTAACGAAATTTTAACAAGATTATCTAACTTTGAAAGGAAAGATAGTGGTTGGAGTTTAGTAAAATTCAACCATCTCGATGTGAATGTTAATAAATTTAACCCATTACGTGGTTCTTCTTATATAGAATTGCCGCGAGATATAATGAATAAAAAGGCAGTTATTAATGTAAAAAACAATGATCATGAATGTTTTAGATGGAGCATATTGTCAGGCTTATATCCACCCACAAACAATCATTCAAACAAATTGAATTCATATATAGCGCATAAACATAAATTAAACTTTGAAAATTTGACTTTCCCATTTAAATTAACTGATATTCATAAATTTGAAAAAATCAATAATATAAGCATAAATGTTTTCGGGCTTGAGTACAATGCACAAAGTAAAAAACACGAAGTTATAGGACCATTACATTTAACTAAATGTAAAAAAGTTACCCACTTAAACTTATTATATATAACCAAAGGTAGTGAAGCACATTATTGCTTTATCAAAAATTTATCAAGATTAGTATCTAAACAACTATCCAATATGCAACATGCTGTACATATTTGTGATGGTTGTCTCACAAGTTTTACATCAAATGAAAATTTAATAAATCATCAAAGAAACGACTGTTTCCATGTTTGTACAAAGTTACCTTCAGAACAGGATAAAAGGAAAAACTGGTTCAATGAAAATGTATCATCTAACCTACTTACCTTCAATAATTATGATCGAAAATTAAAGGTACCTTTTGTTGTTTATGCCGATTTTGAGGCATTTTTAAATCCAATTCCTTCATGTTTCAACAATCCTAGTACATCTTCTACAACAAATGTACAAAAACATGAGGTATATAGTTTTGGATACTACATAAAGTGTTCTTATGATGATAAGCTATCTATGTATAGAACATACAAAGGTAAAGATTGTGCGCAAACATTCATGAAATACATTAAAAAAGATTTAGAGAACATTTGTAGGAGCAATACCTTTGTAAAAACCCCTTTGCCTTTATCTGAGGCAAATAATTTAGATATTGCACAGAGCAACACGTGCTACATTTGTGATAAAGAATTAAATGGTGATTCTACTATTTCTTATAATCATCATACAGGTTTTTATGAAGGAGTAGCACATCAATTTTGTTCTGAAAAATACATGACACCTAATTTTGTACCTGTATTTTTCCATAATTTGAGCAACTATGACAGTCATTTTATAGTACATGGGCTTGGATTTGAGGAAGGCGACATTGAGTTGATACCAGAGAACAAAGAGAAATACATTTCCTTTTCCAAATCTTTGCAAATAAATAATCGCACAATCAAGTTAAAATTTGTTGATTCATTTAAATTTATGAGTTGTAGTCTTGAAAAATTAGCCAAAACCCTGACACCTGAACAATTTCGTGAATTAAAATTGAGTTTTCCGTGTAAAGAGGATTTTAAACGATTAATACAAAAGGGTATCTATCCATATGAGTACATGACATCATATGACACGTTAAAGTTAACTTCTCTCCCCTCTCAAGATAAATTCTACAGTTCCCTGGCTGATTGCAACATTTCGGATGAGGATTATGAACATGCGAGAGATGTTTGGACTCATTTTAATTGTAAAAATATGGGGGATTATTCTGATTTATATTTAAAAACTGATGTTTTGTTACTAACCGACGTATTTGAAAATTTTAGAAATGTATGTCTTAGGACATATGGGTTAGATCCAGCCCATTACTATACTGCTCCGGGATTAAGTTGGGACGCGATGTTAAAAACCACAAAAATAACTCTAGAACTCTTAACCGACATTGATAAAATAGCTTTCATAACCAAAAATATTCGAGGTGGCATCTCGCAATGTAGTAAAAGGCACGCAAAAGCTAATAATAAATTTATGGCAGATTATGATCAAAATATTCCTTCTTCATATCTTATGTACTTGGATGCAAATAATCTTTATGGGTGGGCTATGTCTCAATGTCTCCCTACTGGTAAATTTGAATGGGTGAATGTAGATACTGATTTCAATGTTTCTGATGATGCCGAACATGGTTTCATTTTAGAAGTCGATCTAGAATACCTCAACGAATTGCATGACTCTCATTCGGATTTGCCATTCTGTCCAGAAAATGTTTGTTTAGGGAATTCCAAAGAAAAAAAATTAATTCCTAATTTAAATGGGAAAACGAATTATGTTCTACATTATAGAAATCTAAAACAATGTTTGAAGAATGGTTTGAAATTAACTAAAATCCACCGCATTTTGAGATTTGAACAATCAAAGTGGTTAAAAAGTTACATAGATTTAAACACTCACATGCGATCGCAAGCAACTTGTGATTCTGATAAAGACCACTATAAAAGTATGAATAATTCAATGTTTGGTAAGACCATGGAAAACGTTTTGAAATATGTGAACGTAAAATTGCTAAATCATTGGGAAAATCATGGGAAATCACAGGGAGTTGAAACTATGATAGCCAAACCTGAGTTCCACAGTTTATCAATATTTTCGGAGAACTTAGCTGCTGTCCAATTGAATAAAACTAAAATATTTTATAATAAACCAATTTACTTAGGATTTTGCATTTTAGATATATCGAAAACTTTCATGTACAAATTTCATTATGACTACATGAAAACAAAATATCAAGAAAATCTAAGGCTTCTTTATACAGATACAGATAGTTTAGTATATCAAATATTCACGGAAAACTATTATGAGGACATAAAATCAGACCTTGATTTATATTTTGATACATCAGATTACCCATCGAACAATGAATATGGTTTACCATTATTAAATAAAAAGCGGTTAGGGTTTTTCAAAGATGAAAACAATGGTAAAATTTTTAAAGAGTTTGTTGGTCTACGATCTAAAATGTATGCTTTAGACGTTGAAAATCATGGGCTTATATCAAAAGCCAAAGGAGTAAATAAATGTGTTACTAAAAAACTGACTCTCAACGATTATAAAAAGTGTTTATTTGAAAAAAATGTACAACATGGCCAAATGCTAAGATTTAAATCAATAAAACATGTAATATTTACCCAAAACATAAATAAAGTATCATTATCTCATAATGATACAAAACGATTCTTGTTAGAAAACTCTTCGGACACTCTTGCGTGGGGACATTATAAAATACCACATCAATCATCACAAAATTAATTTGACATGTAATTTATAATCACAGAACATTCAAAAATGTCATCATTATTTTTTGTATACCTAATTGTAGAAATGTAAATTAATTTTAGTTTTTGTAAATATTGGTTGGTGAAGCTGAATCAAAAAACAAGTGGTGGGGCTACTAATTGTAGAAATGTAAATTAAGATTAAGTACTTATATTGTAGAAATGTAAATTAATTTTAAGTTTTGTAAATATAGGTTGGTGAAGCTGAATCAAAAAAGCATGTGGTGGGGGTACTAATTGTAGATAATGTAAATTAGTTTTTAGTTCAACTATTAATTTTTTTTATTGTTGGTATAAAAAAAAACTTTGTTGAGTTTTTTGCGGCGTTCCTTCTCAACAATGATGTTCATTTCCGGAGCGCTGGTAGATTAAAAAAGAACGGACAATTTCGAAATAAAACATATTTTACAATGATATCTTTGTTTTTTTTTAAAGGTGTTTACCGTTGTTTTAGTTGATTTATTTAAAAAGTAATTGAGCTCATAATATTACATCATTTCACTTTTATCTGTTTACATATCAACACGTATTACTAGTTTTAATTATGATACATTTTTATCATCCTTTCACAACCATTGTAGCTGGTCCGAGTGGGTGTGGTAAAACTCAATTTGTAACAAACTTTTTAAATAATTCCAAAGAAGTATGTAATCTTGTATTTGATGAAATTATTTGGTGTTATGATGAAATGCAGCCTCTTTACAATCTGGAAAATGTAAATTATAGTCAAGGAATACCAGATTTTTCAATGTTTGATGGGAAGAAACCTAAGCTTCTTATAATAGATGATCTGATGAGAGAATCGGATGGACGAATCGTAGACATTTTTACAAAAGGTAGTCATCATAGAAATTTAAGTGTTTTTTATATTACACAAAACATATTTCATCAGGGGAAAGGCCAACGTGATATTTCGCTGAATACAAGCTACATTGTATATTTTAAGAATCCCAGGGACAAAACACAAATACGCTACTTGTCACGACAAGTTTACCCAGAAAACCCAAAATTTGTAGATGAAGCCTACAAAGATGCTACTCAAGAACCACATGGTTACCTCATGATTGATCTGAAACAAAATACAAATGACATATGTCGTTTTAAAACAAAAATATTTCCGTTTGATGGGCATTGCACTGTGTATGTCCCTAAAAAGGGGTTTAAATACGATAAAAATCAGCAAATTTTAGTCAGTTCTACATGATGCATGCGAGAGTAAACACATATAAACATTTACTTGAAGCATTGCAGTTGCTAAAACCAAAATATCGCACGGCGTTACTTAAATCTTGTGATGACGATGAGATCAACATTATTTGCGAGTGCATTTATAACGTTCTAAATGGAAAAATTCCATTAGAAAAAAAAGAAAAATCTAAATTAAAAAAACATAAAGATATCTTGCGAAAATTAATTTCAAAAGGGAAACATAAAATAAGAAAAACCGTTATAATTCAAAAGGGAGGTGCATTTCTACCTATTATATTAGGAGCAGTTTTAAGTGCCTTAGTAAACTCATTATCATAATCATAATGGAAAATACAAAAAAAATGCTATTAGTTGAATCAGATTTTATTGAAAGACTGAAACGCAATGAGAGTCTACCTGAAAATTCATCATCCCGCCTAGATGGTGAGATGCAAAAAATCCTTAAAAGTAAAATGAATGATCGTGAAAAGTGGACATTATATTCTCAAGCATTGCAACGATTTTTACATTTTATTGAAACAGATCGAAAACCGTTTAAAATACCTATCATAACGGAGGGGGAGCTTCAAGTCAACAACGAAAGTAATGATCTAAAGTCAAAAGTAAACAAAAAGGAGCTTAATGAATATAATGACTCAGTTGCAACTCCACCTTTGCGAGAAGGAGATGTTACTACACCAGTTACACCGATTGATAAAACAAATCCAGAACCGATGCCAATTAGTCCATCTAAAATTATAGATATATTACCCAAATCATATGAGAAAAAAACTCGAATTTTGTTGGATTACATTGTTTTGAGTAGACCAAAAATTTGGTGGAAGCCAACTGGTGAAGTTGTAATAAACAACCGCACTATTTCAAATAGTAATATTACTGATCTGGTCAGCGACACGATTAGATCTCTTAAACGACCTAAACCAACAGGATGGGAAGAGTTTGCGTTACTGTTAAGAGATATAAGAGTTCCTTTAAGCTGCATAGGTAATCCCGCAAACTTGGAATTCATTAAAACAGCTCAATCGTTTGAACCATTATCTGCATCTACAAGTACGAGATCATCAACAGATAAAGAAAAACTTAGAGCTACACCACTTACCACAGGAGTACTTAAGCGTCAACATAAGAAAATAGATTGGGAAAAATGGACCCCTTATTAGATATTAATAGAATCTACTATGATGTCTCCAATCCAGCTGGTTACAGTAGTTTAAATAATATAGCGAAGGAGATGAAAGAACAAATGAACAAAGAGGAAGTAAAAAAATGGCTACAATCTCAAGATACGTATACGCTACATAAACCTATTCATAAGCGATTCACCAGAAATAGATATATCCTATCTAACTTTAATGAACTCTGGCAAGCTGATCTAAGTGACATGAGTACATATACTGAATATAACCATGGATACAAATATATTCTTTGTGTTATTGATGTGTTCAGTAAATATGCTTTTGCGAGGGCTATGAAAAAGAAAGATTCATCAACAGTTAAAGAATGTTTTGAAAGCATATTTACTGAAGCCAACTTTGTTCCTCGTCATATACAATCTGATAAAGGTACAGAATTTGTTTCAAAGGTGGTAAGAGATTACTTTAAAAGCAAAAACATTAATTATTATACTACTAATAATCCCGACATTAAAGCAAGTATAGTAGAAAGGTTCCAAAGAACTCTTAAAATGAAAATGTGGCGTTACTTCACTCATAATAATACATATAATTACACCGATATTTTACAAGACCTTCTTCATTCTTACAATCATACCTATCATACTAGCATTAAAATGCGGCCAATTGATGTTAACTCTAATAATATTATGACCGTTTGGAATAATTTATATTATCGAAAAAAAGATAGGCAAATTTCATTGGAAACCTCAAAATTGAATGTAGGCGATCATGTTAGAATAACTAAATATAAACATGTATTTCAAAAGGGTTATGAAAGTAATTGGAGTGATGAAATATTTATAATTAATTCAGTTATTTACAGATCACCACGAGTTGTTTATATGTTAAAGGATTTGCAAGGTGAACCCATCATTGGTACATTTTATTCTAAAGAGTTACAAAAGGTGACTTACCTCCCCTCCACCGAGTATAAAATTGATAAAATAATACGTTCGCGTCATATTAGAGGCATAAAGGAAATACTAGTGAAGTGGCAAGGTTATCCAAATAAATTTAACTCTTGGATACTTGCATCAAGCTTGAAAAAAATATGAATGAAAACAGTTTTTATTTAACTTTGTTGAGCAACAGTTCAACGGATTACTATACTGACAACACAACTGCACATTTTCTGACTAAATTACCTAAGAACATAAAATTAGAAGGGGAGTGGGTAGTTGGATTAGTGGAATTTCAATACCCGTGTTCCATGTATAATGTTCAAGATCATGAAAATATAATTTACATAAAGAAAAAAGTGGTATCACCCAACAACAAATCAACGAAAATTGTTGATATAAAAACCCATATACCAGCCACTACATATGATAATATTGATCATTTCCTTCAAGCATTTAATGAGAACCCACAACTAAAAAATAATGTCAAATTTAGATATGATACATTGACAAAAATGGTTGGAGTAACAACAACAAATAATGAAATAACCTCTATCATAACAACCCCGATACTAAGTCTCAAAGCTGGGTTTCAAACCGAGATCAAATTTGAAACAAATTACATATGGAAAAAACCCTGCCAATTTATATTTAGGATTACCACCACAAATATTTGTTTACACCGATATAATTCATCCGCAAGTAGTTGGGGATGTTATAACAGCATTGCTTAGAATAATACCACTAGATCCAACTAAGTTCATTTATGGTGCATATAAAACTCACATTTTCTCACCCGCTCACTATGTACCGGTTTTACGTAGGGAGTTCGATACTATTGAAATAGATATAAGAACAACTACTGGTGTTAATGTACCATTCCAATTTGGTAGCTCTTGCGTGAAACTACACTTTCAACGAGTAAAATGAATTATAACAGATCTTCAGTCTCTTGTCCTTACCAGCATTATTATTCGCATCAGGCCGGCTCTGGTGTAGGAATTGTCTATAAAGGAGTTCCATTTCAACGAGGGCATGGTATAGGTAGTTTTTTGGGAGGGCTATTTAGATCAGTGCTCCCTTTATTATCTAGTGGTTTGAAAACCATTGGAAAAGAAACCTTAGGTGCAGGCGCTGGTTTGTTATCAGATATGGTAAATTCACGCCCTATGGATAGTTCGATTAGATCACGATTCAAGGAGGCAAGTGCTAATTTAAAAAGAAAAGCCGATGAAAAAATTGATTCCCTCATGTCGGGATCTGGGTATAAAATGTCATCTAAAAGAAGGGAACCGCTCATTACATTGAAAGCATCGAGACGAAGAGGAAGTAAAAAAAATAAAAACAAAAATATTGAGGATATATTTACAAGCTAAATAATGTCATTCCTACATAGTCATTCCTGTGAATGTGCAAAATCTGAATTAGATATATTTGCTCTTCCATCGACTCAAACAAGTATTGAAAGTGGACAGTGGGTTCATTACAAACCAATTTCATCTTTAAGTGATGATGCTCCCATCGAATTTCAAGTTCCTGGATCAGGAGATGACTATGTTGATCTATCACACACAATGTTACATATTAATGCTAAAATATTGAATCAGGATGGTACAAAATTAAAACCAGATACCGTGGTTGCACCCGTCAATAACTGGTTACATTCCCTTTTCAGTCAACTAGATGTATATTTAAATCAAAAACTAATATCACCCCCAAACAATACATATGCTTACCGTGCTTATATGGAAAATCTTCTAAACTATGGTCCGGCAGCCAAAGAAACTCATCTTACTTGTGGATTGTGGTATGAGGATACTGCAACTCATATGGATACCGTTGATGCAAATAACAAAGGGTTTCACAAAAGACTAGAATTTGTCAAAGAGAGTAAGGAAGTGGAAATGATTGGTCATTTACACGCTGACATATTTAACCAAGAGAAATTCTTAATAAATGGTGTCGAAATACGTATTAAGTTAGTACGTTCCAAGGAATCATTTAATCTCATTTGTCATCAAGATAAAAAATTCAAGGTACAAATAATGGATGCTAGTCTCATTATAAGAAGGACACGAATTAATCCTAGCGTTTTGTTAGCACACCAAAAAGTATTGGCAACAACGACTGCAAAATATCCTATCACAAGAGCAGAAGTTAAGGTGCTTACATTACCGTCGGGGATACAGGGTAAAACATTGGATAATATATTTCTCGGACAAATTCCTAAAAGATGTATTATTGGTTTTGTATCAAATTCGGGGTTTAATGGCAATTTAGCTATGAATCCATTTAATTTTCAACACTATAATATGAATTCATTTAGTTTATATGTTGATGGTCATGAAATTCCTTCTAAAACATTACAACCATCATTTAGTTCTGGTTCTGGGTTAATAGCATCGTCATATCACACTTTATTTTCTGGAACTGGTATACATTTTCACAATGAAGGTAATGCTATAAGCAGAACTGAATATGGAGCAGGTTATTGTTTGTTATGTTTTGATTTAACTCCCGATTTATCTGCTAGTTCAACTTCACACTGGAATCTTGTAAGACATGGAAGTGTTCGCTTAGAAATTCGCTTTGATGTAGCTCTACCCTCCACCATTAATTGTATTGTGTATGCAGAATTTGATAACATTATTGAAATAAACAAAAATCGTGATGTAACTGTAGATTACAACAGTTAGTAAATACATAAATACAATGTTTTTACCTATTTACTTTATTTCATTGTAACCATTGTTGACAGCATCAACAACTTATTCATTTATTTTATTTTATTAAATATGGATACCAATGAAATTCAATTTTGTATGAAAAAAATCAACCCTTCGTTTGAATTCAACGTTTTTGCTGCTAACAAAATTCCTATTTGGGTTAATCTTCCTGTCTTTATTGTAAGTAATTTGGACCCAGACTCGAAACCAGGCTCCCACTGGGTTGCTATACATATTGACATTAATGGTATAGGGGAATACTTTGACTCCTTTGCCCGGAAACCTTCAGGTTATCATAAGTTATTTTTAAAAAGGAATACGAAGCGTTGGTTTTATAACTATAAACCACTTCAAAACCATTTTACCTCAGTTTGTGGTGAATATTGTTTAGTATATTTGTATTTTAAATTTCATGGAAAAACTATGAAAGATTTGCTAAGTTTGTTTTCTGAAAATTCTTTATGTAATGATCTTATATTAAGAAATATGTTTAAGACATTTTTTGTGAAATAAAAGAATATGTGAACGAAAATATGATTTTTATTTTTATATGTAATACAATATTAACCTTTTGTTTAATTTACACATTTCTAAAACAAGGTGGGGACTGTTATCTTTACAAATATTACAAAGTACAAAATCACCACATGCTTTATTTTTGCAATCCGGAACACCCAATAGTTATTCATTCAAGTTTAAAAATTCCGCGTAAGACATTGCGATAAGATAAAAGAAATGGGAAACATGTTAATAGGTACCTGCATACGCTTATCTAGGGATTAAAGTAATTTTACAAAGAAAAGATAATAAGCTGAATTCTTGAAAGGTGTAATACAATAACAAGCTTTTGTTTAACCTACACAAACACTTTTTATCACTGTTTCTTATTGTCAATAAAATATTTCATACAACTGTCTTTAGAAGCTACTTGCTTTGTGATGTTAAATATAACATCACGTGTAGATTGGAGCTGGATGTCTTCTTCGGAACACGTGTAGAATTTTAATCTTACATCAGCGTGTTTCCAGTGTTCAGTGGGAGGAATGTTTTTAATTTTTTGCATATCGTATATCTCGATTTTAATCAAGTGAGAAGCGTATGCTCCGTCATCTTGTCCGGTTGATATATAACCCACTCCGTCAGGAGAACTTTGACTAACATTCGAAGATCGTTTTAATGCTTTAGTTTTCTTCTTGGGATGTTCAAAGAAGCTGTCGATGTTATTTGCTAAACGCTTTTTTGCCATGGCTTGCTTAACTTTAAAACCAGGCGTGCCTTCTTCGTCGGTTGATTCATCTTTATTTTCCGGGTAGTAATAGTTTTTGAAAGTATTTTCAGAGAACTGCAACAATATCAAACAATAAATTAAACAACTGTTTACAATACCTACTCTTAATAAAAACACGCTGAACAAATGCTAAAAGACACACAGTTAAGTTATAATACTTGTACATACTCACATCCATTATTAGCCCTTTGTATAAACACTTCACTGCACGAAACAACACTGTTAAGTCTATATACTGCTATATGTACAGGGAGATCCGGTAACGAGCACAGTTGAGTAGCCAATACTTGCCGATATACAATAGCGCACCGCTTTTATACCATTCGTAAGTTAAGAAACTTTCTAGAAACAAGTTTGAACTCATAGGTAAAACAGACGCCGTATTATTCATAAAACCCCAAATTAATAAAACGAATACTTTGTGATCATAAAACATAATAGGATGCTACCAATAAAACAAGTAAGCCGTTAAAACCATTCACTAGGGCACACAAAACTTGTCGGTACAGGCTTTTTTGACAAGTTTGAACTCATAGGTAAAACAGACGCCGTATTATTCATCAAAACCCAAAATAATAAAACGAATCCTTTGTGATCATAAAACATAATAGGCTGCTACCAATAAAACAAGTAAGCCGTTAAAAGCATTCACTAGGGCACACAAAACTTGTCGGTACAGGCTTTTTAGATTGATATACTCCATAGTAGGTATTTTGAATCAAGCAAGACGGAACCAGTTTACGTGCTTCGGTTTAGTTTGAACTCATAGGTAAAACAGAAGCCGTATTATTCATCAAAACCCAAAATAATAAAACGAATCCTTTGTGATCATAAAACATAATAGGCTGCTACCAATAAAACAAGTAAGCCGTTAAAACCATTCACTAGGGCACACAAAACTTGTCGGCACAGGCTTTTTAGATTGATATACTCCATAGTAGGTATTTTGAATCAAGCAAGACGGAACCAGTTTACGTGCTTCGGTTTAGTTTTACATACTACTGTGTAACAGTAAAATTAAACATGTAGGTATGTGAAGCTGAACCCCATATAATATATCTACTACGAATAGATAATGTTAGTTAATGTTAGAGGTAGATACATACCCGTACGCGGATTAAATTACATTTAATCACCATATTTTTATCAGCCTAAGTGTAGGTAATTTATTTAGAAATATATGCAAGATAATAAATGTTAATTTTAGCTTGGTTTACTAAGATTATCATGGGTAAATTGAATTAAGTTTTGCTTAGGACTTAAGCTATGATTAAATTAGGTCTTAGCTTAGGTTAAGTTAGGCGATGCTTAATAACAGTTGAGTATGATTGTTCAAATATAAAACCAAGTGTAGCTACTTCTTTGATTGAATCATCTTTATTTTCCGAAAGTATTAAAAACGCTAGGTATTTTAAGTTATATTAGGTTTCACGATGTTAGGTTTACTTCAGCAAGTTAGGTTAGGTTAGGTTAGAAGTATGATCCTTAAAAACTTTAGATAATTATGTTAAGTTAGGATAGGTTTCACGATGTTAGGTTTAGGTACTTCAACAAGTTAGGTTAGGTTAGGTTAGGTTAGGTTAGGTTAGGTTAGGTTAGGTTAGGTTGAGGTCAAATCTCGGGTGTGGTGTTGATGATTTGTGCGATTCTCGGTGACCAAACATTACATTTTTTGCTCATTCGTTTAATTGTTTCATTTCTTTTTTATATAGTATAGTTTTCTTATTTTCTTTGATTTTCATTTTGCGGTTGGTTTTTCTTTCTTTGGTTTGTGTACGTTTTCTGCGGCAAAAAAGTTCGTGTTGCCGATATCTTTTCGAGCCTTTTATAGGATCGAAAAATACCGGCGATCGTCTTCTTTGCCGTACGGTTGGTCCGGTAATTTTCCTTACGCAAGTTTGGAAAATATCGGCCTTCTGGTTTTGTGTTTTTTAACTTTAATTTTTTGTAATTATTTTGGTTTGTTTACGTTTTTTAAAAATAGTTTAGTCGGTGTTGTCAGCTTCCTTAATTGCCCAGTTTTTGGGCTGGGGTAGCTGCGACGGTCCCGCTAACTATAGCGTAGGTTAAGTTTTGTAATTATTTCTGTGTCGTGAACTTTTGATTTTCTTGAACTTCGAGTTTTTGCTCGAAGTTTTTGAAAATCAGTTCCGACTTTTTTGTCTTTGGTAGTGTTTTTTAATTATTTGTATTAATTTTAAAAATATTAGACCCCGAGTTGCGGGTAGAATATTTATTTTTTTAAATTTTTGTTCTGTGTGTCGTGACAGTCCGACTTCCAGGTCGGGAGTTATCGGGCTGTCAAGGTACTGGGGTAGGAAGGGTTTTTTGATTTACCAACTTAAGGTTTTTTCCTAAAGTTGGTAAATTCAATAACTTTTTACCTTTTAACCTTTTTCGTATTTTTTGGTTTTTGTTTTTGCGGCGCCATCGAATTCTATTTTTTAGTTTTTGTTTGGTCTCGCTACGACCTCGGGAAGTGCCTCAAATCAGGGGACAAAGTTTTCCCCTGATTGCTATTTTTTCCAAATCAGGCGCTAAATCGGTTTTAGTATAGGAAAGTCGAGATCCGAGTCGCGCTTGACCGTTTCAAGTTAGGTTAGGTCCTAACTTGGGTCCTAGCGGTCAGATTTCGGCTTTTCTTGGTAGGGAGGTAGGGGGGGCCACCATGGCCTCACCTACGAAAAGTAGGAGGGATCCACCTAAGGGGGGGGGAATCATCCACGATTCCGACTCCGAGTCGGAGATCGATGATCTCGGATGGCTCGTGGGTGAGCACCCTGCCTCACAGCCCTCCAAGAGGGCACTGGAGAACGAGGACGAAGGGGAGGAAGGGGAGGAAAGGCCCGTGAAAATTAACACGGCGTTTAGGGGCAAGCCTAAGGGGGCATACTCTGGGCTGGCCGCTGCCAGGCTGAGGGCCAAGCTGTACCAGCTTGAGCCCCAGTTTGAGGAGGTAGCTGATGCCGATCCTGCGGCCAGCTACAGGAGGGATTTCCCCGAACTCCGCCCCAGAGGGGGAAAGGGGGGAAAAAAGGGTAAGGCGGAGGGGGACCGGCGATCTCGGTCAGCCTCGCGCTCTCGCTCGGGCTCGCGCTCCCCGGAGCCCATGGATGGGCTAGAGGGTGAGAAGGCCGACCCGATAGATGCCACCCGCATGGCGGCGAGGGACATCCTGGAGGCGGCCAGGATATCCGGAAACATCAAGGGGGAGGTCCAAGGCCGGATGAACCGGGCCTGCCGCACCATCTTGGGGCTGATGGACGAGGTGGAGGCCGCCAGGACCGAGAGCGAGGAGATCCGCATCCTAAAAGCGGACAATAAAAGGATGCGGGAGCAACTCGCGCTCAACTCGGCGGAGCTGAAGGCACTCCGCATTGCCTTCAGCGAGCGGCAGATCCCGGCCGCCCCCCCCGCCGCTGCCGCCCTGCAGTTCGGGACCGCCGAGCTGACAGAGGCAATTGAAGTAATGAAGAGGGACCTGTTCCTTAGCCTGGGGAGGATGATAGCCGACAGGATGGAGGAGGTGAACAGGCGCCTCCCGGCGGAGCCCATCCTTCGCCCCCCGCTGGCACACGAGAAGCGGGCTGTGAAGCCTGCCGTGTCGGCCCCTCCCCAGCGAAAGGGAACAGGTATTGCCCTGCCACCCCCGGCCCCGGCGGACCTCGAGCCGAAAGCCAGAGCCAGGCTAGGCGATGGGCGGGCCAACAAGAAGGCGGTGGCCCCAGTCCCCACCCCCGCCAACAAGAAGTCCGCCAAGGCCGCCAAGGCCGCCCCGGCCCCGGAGGAGGAGCCCGGCCCCTCGGGCCGTATGCCGCCTGCGCCCACACAGATGTCGTGGTCGCAGGTGGTGCGGAAGAAGGCAAAGGGTGCGGCCAAGCCCCCCCCTCCAGCCCCTAAAGGGCCCGGGAAGGCAGCGCACGGGCCCAGACCCGCAAAGCTGTCCGTCCCCAAGACGGCGGCGGTGGTGATCTCCCTCAAGAAGGGGGCCACCACCACCCTGCAGGCTACCATGGCTAAGGCCATTAATGGTCTTAGCCTGAGCGAGGTGGGCCTGCAGAGCGTGCGGGTCAGGACCTCGATGACGGGCTCCCGGGTCATCGAGGTCCCCGGGGAGAAGGGCCACGAGGTGGCGGATACCCTTGCAGCCAAGCTGCAAGGGTTGGTGGGGGACGTGGCGGACGTCAGCCGCCCCGTCAAGATGGCCGGCGTCCAGATTTCCGGTCTGGACGAGTCGGCCACAAAGGAGACGGTGGCGCAGGCTGTTGCCGCGGCGGGGGCATGTCAGCCTGAGCAGGTCCGGGTGGGGGCCGTCCGCGCCCTTTACGATGGCACTGGATCGGTCTTGATCCAGTGCCCCGTGCAGGCGGCGGTGGCCCTCACCAAAGCTGGGAGGATCCTGGTGGGCTGGGCCTCCGCCAGGGTCACGGCGGTGGGGCCGACACCAATGCGGTGCTTCCGCTGTTATGGTGTCGGCCACTCGCGGGAGCTGTGCCCCTCTAAAGTTGACCGGAGCAATTTCTGCTTCCGGTGCAGCAAAGAGGGGCACAAAATGGCGGATTGCTGGGAGAAGGCTTGGTGCGCCGTATGCCACCAGGCCAAACTCCCGGCAAACCACATGCTGGGGGGGAGGAAATGTTTCCCCCCCGCAACAAAAGGTAGGGACCTGAGGCCGCAGCGTCTCCGCCCCGCCGTTGCTAATGAAAGCGCCCCCGCAGCGACCGCCGCGGCCCCCGAGGAGACCTGCATGGAGCTCTAAATGCCAGCACACCATTTAGAGCTCCTGCAGGCCAACGTCAACCACTCCGCCAGAGCACAAGACCTGCTCATGCAGGTAATGGCGGAGTGGTCGATTGACGTTGCGGTGGTCGCGGAACCCTACTTCGTCCCTCCCCTACCCAACTGGGTGGGGTCGACGGACGAACGGGTTGCCGTGGCGGTGCCGGCGATCGGCGACGGACCCTCCCTCGTGAGGATCGAGGGCGGCCCGGGGTTCGTGGCGGCCGGATGGGGGAGCGACACCGTACTAATTGCGGTGTATTTCTCCCCCAATAGGCCGCTGGCCGCCTTTGAGGCCTTCCTCGAGGTCCTGAGGGGGGTCGTGGAGAGGGCGGCCCCGCGCCATATTATGGTCCTGGGGGACCTCAACGCCAAGAGTGCGGCGTGGGGATCCCCCATAACGGACGTGCGCGGGGGGGTGCTGACGGATTGGGTGGCGGCGGCGGGCCTGGTGGTCCTGAACCAGGGCAGCGCCAACACTTGCGTGCGGCGGCAGGGGGGGTCCATTGTGGACATCACGTTCGCGACCCCTGCCATTGCCGCACGCCTCGCAGACTGGCGCGTCCTGGAGGACGTGGAGACCCTCTCCGATCACCTGTATATCAGGTTGAGGGTCTCCACAAGACCGGGCCAGCTGCCACCCAGTCCTCGGGGGGGGTGGGGAAGGGGGACGGAGGAGTTCCCCAAGTGGTCCCTGTCCCAACTGGACAGGGCCAAGGCGGACGAGGCGGCGATGGTGGAGGCTTGGTGTGCTGCCCCACCCGCCGCCTTGGGAGTGGAGGAGAGGGCGCGCCGGTTCCGCTCCGCACTGCAGGCCGTATGCGGAGCGGCCATGCCCCGGGCGAAACGGCTCTTCGCCCGGAGGAAGGTCTACTGGTGGTCCGCCGAAATTGCGGCAGTGCGGACCACCAGTAACAGTGCCCGCCGCGCCTACCAACACTGTAGGCGCCGGCGGCACACTGCGGAGGAGGAGGAGAGGCTCTACGGGGCCCTCAAAGAAGCCAAGGGGGCCCTAACCCTGTCGATAGCAAAGGCCAAGGATGAGGCACACGCCTCATTCTTGGCCACGCTGGACAGGGATCCGTGGGGGCGGCCGTACAGGGTGGTGCGCAACAAAATGCGCACTGCCCCCCCCATGGACTCTCTAGAGCCTCCCCTCCTGAGGAGGGTCATCGAGGGGCTGTTTCCGGCAGCTCCCTCGATAACTCCCCCGGTGATGACCGAGCCACCGGGGGACTTGGAGGACCCACTCGAGCTCGCCATCGCACCGGTAAGCGATGACGAGTTCGAGAGGGCGGTGGACCGGCTCCGGGGCTGCAAGAAAGCCCCGGGGCCCGACGGAGTACCGGGCCGGGTACTCCCCATCGCCCTAAAACACCTCGGGGACCGACTCAGGCAGTTGATGGACGACTGCCTGAGGGAGGGACGGTTCCCGAGGGTGTGGAAGGAGGGGAGGCTCTGCCTCCTCCGGAAAGAGGGTCGACCCCCGGACTGTCCCTCCGCCTATCGCCCCATAGTGCTGCTGGATGAGGCCGGGAAGATGATGGAGAGAATCCTGGCCTCCAGGATCCAGCAGCATCTAGAGACCGCCGGCCCGAACGTCTCTGATAGACAGTTCGGGTTCAGAGAGGGGCGGTCTACGCTCGACGCGCTGAAGTCCCTTAGGGACTTCTGTGAGTACGCGTCGAGCAGAGGGGAGGGTGTCGTCGCGGTGTCCCTTGACATCGCAAACGCGTTTGGCACTCTCCCCTATGGGGTGATAAGGGAGGCACTTATTTACCACCAAGTGCCTCCCTACCTGCGGCGGGTCATAGAGCACTACCTGACCGAGAGGGTAGTGCTCTATGAGCAGAGGGACGGTCGACGGGGGTCGACGGCGATGGCCTGCGGCGTACCCCAAGGTTCCGTGCTCGGTCCGCTCTTATGGAACCTGGGGTACGATTGGGCCATCAGGGGGGAGTTGCTCCCACGGACGGCCACCATCTGCTACGCAGATGACACCATGGTGGCCGTGCGTGGGACCGACATGAGGGAGGTGCTGTGCCGGGCGGAAGCGGCGGCCGAGCTGACCATTTACCGGATTGGTCGGCTCGGCCTGAGGGTGGCGCTCCCGAAGACTGAGGCGATAGTCTTCGGGGGCCGGGGGTGGAGGCTGCCGGCGGGTTTGGCGCTCACCCTGGGGGGGGAGTCGGTCCCGATCAAGCCCCACATAAAATATTTGGGGCTTGTTCTGGACCGACGATGGAATTTCGGGGAGCATTTTTCGCAATTGGCTCCCCGAATTGTGGGCGCCGCGTCGGCACTGAGCCGGCTGCTGCCGAACGTGGGTGGGCCGGGCTCCTTGTGCCGCCGGCTGTATGCCGGCGTTACAAGGAGCATGGCTCTGTACGGGGCCCCCATTTGGGCGGACAAGCTGTCCGCCCGGAACAGGGCCCTGCTACAGAGGCCACAGCGGGTGGTGGCCCTCCGTATTGTGAGGGCCTACATGACGGTGGCCCACGCCGCGGCCTGCCTCCTCGCCTGCACCCCGCCCTGGGAGTTGGACGCAGAGGTGCAGGCGGAGACCTACGCAGTTAGATCCAGGGCCCGGGCGAGAGGAGAACGCCCGGATCCTGAGGAGGTGGAGGAGACGCGCCGGATGACGGAGCGCCGACTGCGGGACAGGTGGAAAGCGGACCTGGAGGACTCCCCCTATGGGACTCGGACCATAGGGGCGATCCTCGGGTCGTTTGACACCTGGTTGGGGAGGGCAGTCGGCGCTACGTCGTACCGGCTTGTGCAGGTATTGACCGGACACGGATGCTTCGGTCATTACCTGCACAAAATTGGGAGGGAGCCCGGCCCGCAGTGCCATGAGTGCGGCGATCCGGACGACACGGCTCAGCACACTCTCGAGGTGTGCAGCCGGTGGAGTGCGGAGCGCCGCACTATGGCGCTAGCCATCGGTCGACGGGACCTCTCCCTGCACAGCGTTGTGTCCGCAATGCTGTGCAGCGACAGGTCCTGGAGGGCTGTGGCCTCCTTCTGCGAGTGTGTCATCTCGCAGAAGGAGGCCTCGGAGCGTGAGCGCGAGGACTCTCCTCTCGCGCATCCGCTCCGGCGTAGACGGCGGGGGGTGAGGCGGCGGCGTTTTGCCGCCCGCCTCAACCCTTAGTGACTGCGGGTGGGGGATGGGAGTCCCCCGCCCGCCGTAGGCTAGTCACTTGGCGGTCTGGGAGAGGGGCCAGGCGTGCTCGGCCTCTCTCTCCTTCGGCGCGGGTAGCCCCGGCAGGCGGCCGGGGCTGCCGGAAGGCGTCGTGGGCAGAGCTTCGGCGGTTCCACGGCGCCTTGCCTAACCGGCAGGAGGGTACGCCAGGGTGGTTTTTAGTGGGTTGCGCCCCCTTTCCCCCGCTCATTCTGAGGGGGGGGCGGGGGGTGAGTCCCACATATCCCCTCACTACTCCCATGGTGAGGGGAATGCATAAAGCATTTTCCACCCTGACAAAAAAAAAAAAAAAAAAAAAAAAGGTTAGGTTAGGTTAGGTTAGGTTAGGTTAGGTTAGAAGTATGATCCTTAAAAACATTAGATAATTATGTTAAGTTAGGATAGGTTTCATGATGTTAGGTTTACTTCAACAACGTAGGTTAGGTTAGGTTAGAACTATGACCCTATGAACAATATGTTAAGAAAGTAACTATTGCTACTTAATTAAATGATATGAAAAACACATAGGTAAATTAAAAATCACATAACAGCAGTTAATAGTGCATAATCAGACAATAAAAAAGGTGGAAACGCGTCGATGGGTGCAAGACAAAAGCCCCGAGAACGCCCGCGCACACACAATAGAGAGCTTGCCCGGTAATAAAAAAAGGGTCAGGTAGTTGATAACCTTTTTCTATTTAATACAGGTGCTATTGCTAAGTATGGAAAGGAGCGGTCTGAGAGCCTCGGGACCCTCCCCAAACGCTCTAAATGGCCCCCAAAACACCGAAAAAAAGTGTAAATTTTTTTTTTTTTTTTGCCGCGAAGGCCCGCCCCTCGGCCGTCAGAGCACCTTTTTTCGGGGGGAGCGGCGGTGGGGCCAGTACCGGCGAATACATACTACTCATAATGTTGCTGAGATCTATTAAATGAGACATGTTTCATTTCTGTTGGTGGGGGGGGGACATTTCTGCCCATGGTCCTTTACCCGTCAAATATCTAGGTTTTACCTATTCCCTGCGAAATGGATTCGACTGAGCATCGGAGATCGACCACCGTTGTATGGGAGTTGGACCAAGTCTTGCACAGAATGGACATATTAGGTCCCCTACGCTAACACTGGACTAAGACGCTTCAAGATCTAATCCAGTAGTATAAATAACATGTTTAAGCGTATGCTTGGACCTTTTTCAAAACAGACCTATATTTATGTTATGCTAGAGAAAAGTAAATGCAGTTGTCTACTGCCAGCAGTAACTGGATGCAAATGATTGTTTCTTGATTCATGTTGTTTTTTGTTAAGTGTGTCACTTTCCGTCTCTTCACCAAGCGGTTCCAACGGAAGACCAGTGCTGGCTTTACGGCTAGCGAATGCGGAGTTGGGACCGTTACGCAACAATTTCTCTGTCTGGTTCTTTTTTGTAATATTGTATTGTTGCGAATAAACGTATCTTTATGTTTATCTTTTACTGATTATCAGACATAGGAATCCAGGGGGCAAAATAATCGATAAACTCAATTATCGATCGCCTCCAGCATTGTATTTTTTTTGTAAGTATTGTTCTGAAGACTAGTATGAAGTTCACAAAGGTTATTTAAAAAAAATGTTATACCCCTATGATCTCCACAGAAAGTCATTTAGCCACAGGATATGAATTTATCAGCCAACACGGAGACATTTAACGCAAAAAATTTGGAACAAATTCTGATCGTTTATTTTAACAATAGCAGGACAGTAATGAAAAAACAAGGTGAGTAAAGTGTCAACTGTCGTTTTAAAAAAAGAAGAGAATTACGACATCATTTTGTTTATTTTTTACAATTTAACAAAAATAATAATTTTGAAAGCATTTGGAATGATCAGTGATCACTAGTATACAGAACAAGCATCGATGGACGAGTTTATCGATGTAAGAACTTGGTGTTCTTTCTTTTCGCCAAACGTTTCCCAAACTGATTCAGTTCCCAACTGTTTCATTTGGGCAAACGCTTTTTTTTCCAAAACTAAATATTTCAGGATTTATTTCAGGACCATCCTGTAGAACCCTATAGGTTAGGTTAGTTTTTATAAAATCCTACAATATTTACATATTTAGATATGACGGCGAAACGGCAGAGAACCAAGAACTATCTACCTGTCATAAAATTTTGCCCCCTGGATTCCTGATTATTTCTACCTTTCGTATACCAGTCTATGAACTGCTTAGGGCCTACGCTAGCTGACGCGGACGCCCGCCGCGTACGCACGCTCGCGGGTACCGCTCCGGACACCCACCGCGGGCCACGCGGATTAAAGTCCGTCGCACGCGCCCGCGCCAGTTAGCGGTGTTCATACAATTTCTTATTAGACGGGCGTCCGTTACGGATAATCCGCGTCAGCTAGCGTAGGCCCTTAGGATCCGATTCAATGTCCTGCGTGCGTTCCTTTACATAGCGTCGTTGGTTTAAAATCGATTGTAGGTTAAGCCAATAAAGTATTGAATTTACAAAAAAATATTCAGTGTGGCCGCCATTACAGTGGGTTTGATAGTGGTTTGATATCACGTTACCGGTCACGTGACAGCGTCGCCGCACTGAGCAGATATTTTTTTTATTCCTACCAGATTACATTTTTGGACCTTATTTCATTTGGAATAAGGTGAAAAAATGTAAACATATCTTCGACGTCGGCTGTACATGAGATACAATAGAAACAAAAAAGACAATTTAAACCACAGTTACTTTTGCCGTCTTTATTTCCCGACTCGCGAGATATACACAATTTGCTACCGACTTAAGGAATAGGAAGGACCAATGAATCCTTCTGGCCTGCTCTCCCTACTCCTGGCTCAGATTCAAAGGTAATTTTAACCTCCGCGTCATGTATGGGCTCCCGGGGCTTTGGCTGGTCATCATTGAGATACCTGCTCAGTGCCGACAAGGCCTTGATGAAGTTGTTCATACTATTTTTATCCGGAATGCCTGAATTTTCAAAAGCTGCAGTGTTAAATGAAGTGTGGAATTGCTCGTTAAAGTCATTTTCCGTAGAATCTGATTTTCTGAAGAGAGGGTCATCTGGGTCCCGCATCTTTATGGCAGACAGTGTTGCCTTTTCGCGTCGGTCTCTATTTCCCTTGGGGAGGCTGCCACCATTTATAGAAGCCACTGGAAAGATTACCACTGTTATTAAATCTATAGGTAAGTACATATAAAATTATTTGTCCTGAATGACTGACTGACTGACTGACGGATCAACGCACAGCCTAAACCGCTTATCGTAGAGACCTGAAACTTGGAGGCTGTGTTCTATGTATGATGTAGACATCCGATTAGAAAGGATTTTCCGAAATGCTACTCCAAAGGGGGTGAAAAAGGGGTGTAAAGTTTGTACGGGACAACGTGATTCCTTGGTCCAATCTACTTCAAATTTCGCATAAACATTCTTTAACAGAATTGATGGAAGATGTGTTTCGTATTTTATTGAAATTCATCCCGGGTGATGCAATGCGGGTGAAAAAGGGGTAGAAAGTTATTCCTTAGTGCTTTTGATTTACAATAACATTTTATTTTGAATTATTTTAAAAACTCAATCCGATTTTATTTCAAAAAAGGTTAAACTGACTTTAAAGCTTCATCATCACCCCGTTGCAGTCCACTGCTGGACATAGGCCTCTCCCAAGGAACGCCACAGAGCCCGGTCTAATGCTTTATGCATCCAGTCGCTGCCGGCCCTCTTATGCAACCAACTCAATTTCGTCAATGCTGACGTTGGGAAGTTCGTCGGTATAGTGACGGACTAAAGCAGCTCGTGGATCGCAGGGGACGGGTTCAGGTAGTGGATATTGCGAGGCATACAACTGGCCATGGAAGTATTCCACTTCCGAGAGGATCTCTGGCTTAGAGGAGACGACACGACCGTCGGCGGTAGTCAGCTTAGAATTTTGCTTCTCCCGAGACGCTTCACGAATACTTTGGATCCTCGGTTTTGTTCTATTGCCTCCTTGATGAGGCGTGTATTGGAACTCCGAAGATCCCGCCGTGCCACTTTTCAAATATGCCTCGTAAGTGCTCGCTGGTCTGCTGCTGTAGCCTGTGTATTTACGCGTCTCTCCCTCATGCGTTCCAGAGTCTCGTCTGAAAATTTGGACTTCCTGCCCGCATGCCTATTCCGACATCTGTTACCCACATCCCTCACGACTTCCATTGCTTTGCTTAAGTTCTCGTCAATATTGCGCTCGGGTTTCTCCAGCACAACGAATCGGTTTTGAAGTTCCAGTTTGAATCTTTCGGAGCTAGCAATGGCTTGGATCAGGGTAGGCCGCAGTGTGGAGTTCATCAGACGGGTGAGTTCTACTTTAAGTTAAATGCAGAGTACCTTCTAGAAGTCAGGATACACATGATCACAGAGACATCTCTGAATACACGCCTCTTATCCGTCATGATAAAGTTGATCTCATTTCTGGTCACGTTATCGGGGCTGTGCCAAATCCCCTTCCTCTTAGGCTTCTGAAGAACGAATATATCAAGAATAGCCCCCGTCGTTCTAGGAAGTTGACCAGCATTTGCCCCCGGTGATTCCTGTTGCCAATATATCCCTGCGGCCCATAACCGGTTCGGTGTCCGTGCGTACTCCCACTTTGGCATTGAAGTCCCCCATGACAACATCACACCTCAAGGGCCCACTTCAATGGGCCCTTGAGGTGTTGTGTAGGGCTTTGTCTATGTCTTCTTACATAGTTTCCACTTCATCATACGTACGACCTTAAGAGAATATCTCTCGGTCAGTTTCAGTACGAGGTACGCTACCCTTGACGACTCACTGGATATTTCCACAATGTTGCCAGTGAGGGCCTTGTTGACGAGAAAGCCGACACCGCCCTGGGAAAGGCTATGACCTTCTTGGAAGTAGAGTAGATGGCCTGATTCCATGGTTACTGTGACCTCTTCGGACTTCAGATAACCCTAGAACATGCCATCGTATTTTTTCTAGCTCTACCTCCAATTCTGCCAGATGTTCGTTAAGCACCAGAGTTCGTCCATTATACGTAGCCAAGTTCAATGTGCGGTGGTATCCCGGGGATTCTTAGCACCCCGTGCCTCACCGACGCTGTGAACGCTACCGTAGCCAAGCCTGGTACGGCGGCTGGGAACTGGGGGCTATTGATTTGGTGTGTTTTTCATTGGGAGGTAATGCCCTAATCGCCACGATGGGCAGGCGGGTTAGCGATCGTAGTAAATAAAACACATACCAGAAAACGCTGTTGGTTGCCTATTCTCTGGTGTATTGAAGCTTAGGTTGTTCTCCTTCAGACATTAGTCGCCTTGTACGACACCCAAAAGCGTAATGGGTTGGTGTTACTCTACTCTGCCGGACACCACGCGGCCAGAAAGATTGGCGCAATGCAAATACCCAAACCGCTGAGTCTAAAGATTTCATTTTTGGTACATAGGTTCCTTATGAGGTCTAGGGGTGCAGTAACAAAGGATTTCCCGAAAGTAGGGAGTAGCAGGAAAAGTACGAAGACGCAGACGTCCACTAGCTAATAAAAATCAATGTTTAATCTAAGCAAACTAAGGCTGTTTTATCAAAGAAGTGTCAGACAGATTAATCGGCCTCTCTGGCGATCACAGGCAAGGCTCCTTTTATGCCCAAAGACAGCATCGCAGTGCAGCGGGATTACGCTGCGAGTGTCCTCGGCAATGATGCCGGCAGGGATGCCGCAAGAAGGGTTTTATTTTATAAGTTAGCTATACTACAAATTTAATATTTTCGTTTTATTCAGTTTAATTTTTTTTAAGACCTGAGGTCCTTGTGTAAAAGAGCATGTCTCCTGAAGATCAAGTGACAAATGATGATGAAAAATATATGGATATATAAAAGGCAAACCTGCCTCACTGACTTACATATCAATATCAACGCACAGCCGAAACTACTGTACCTAGAAACTTGAAATTTGATACATCGGTTCCTTTCATGATGTAAGTGAGCACTAAGAAAGGATTTTTGGAAATTGTTTTTGGAAAAAAAATAGGGGGAGTAATTCTACGCGTACGAAGTCGCGGGCTTCCACAAGTGTACTTACGAGTATATACTAGGGTGGGTCATTTTTTATTTTTTTTCATTTCTAAACAGGCACAGCGTTTAAAAGGTGCCATTTAGTGTAATTATACTATAGCCAAAAAATGGTTATACTTGAACGCACCTTTTTGCCTCCGGATTGTCATTGTTTTTTAAAAAAAAGGGAATTTCGCGGGGTTTATCTGTCAAAAACTAATATTTTCAATAATGATATTTGCGTTGGTTTTTATCGAATATAATTAGAAATATATTAAAATACGAATTAAAATTATAATTGTAGATGTTTGGACTATTAATAAGTGTATGTTAAACAAGATAAGTGACAAGAAAATCGTAATAATCACCAACATAATTATCCCGTGCTAAATGAACCATTTAGAAGTTGTTGTGTTTTCTAGTGGTTTTTAAGAATGGAACGTACTCGTAATAATTGGAAATGTCCTTTATTTGGTGTAACGTGTGGTTTAAAAGATAACGTGTTGCCAACATATGAAGATGTTATGAAGTTTTATGACTGGACGCGGCACAATTTGAAGTATGAAAACGGTACTAAAAAAGAACCAACTTATAAAGAATTGGAGATCGTTGTTATTAATAAACTTTGTGAAATTTGGAATAAAGCTTCTATTCCTACCGTGGAACCAAAATGGATGAAAGTTATGTTGCATAGTTATTATTTAAAATGCAAAAACATCTTGAAATCTCATCCAAATATACCAAAAAATAGGTTGGAGGAATTTCGTTGCGGAGGTAAGCAATTATTTGATATTGCGACTTGCAAATGTCTAGATATGTTAAACTGTACCTGTTCTAAACATAAGAAAATACCAGTTCGTGAGCAATGCTTCTTAGTAGACCAACGAACTGTTCGAAAAATGGTAATAGGGGGCTTAGACGTCGAAACCACACAACAAATGTCAAAGGCACTGAAAAGAAAGCTACTGCGTCAAGAATCTCAGCGTAAGCGTCAAAAAATATCCCCAATTTGTACAGAAGAGCCTGACAACTACTCTGTAAGTAGTGTATCTGACTTGGAAGATGGAGATTTTATTGAATTAGAGTCCCAAAGTACAAACATCGAATCACAGAGTAATTCCGTCGCTGAAGTTAATTATGCGTTACTGTCTCAAACGTGCGATCGTTTTGGAGTGTCGAACAGGGCAGGAGCTGCAATTGCTTCAGCAGTTCTTCAAGCTTCCACTTCCCAAGTTATAGACAAATGTAAGCTGCAAAGAGAACGTACAAAGACTAGAGAACAGATTGTCGCAGAACAAGTTATTTCAAATATACCCGCGTTGTACTTTGACGGACGTAAAGACAGAACTTTAATTATATCTGACGTAGACGGAAAAAAGTATAGACAAAATATACTTGAAGAGCATATTTCCTTGATAAAAGAACCCGAATCAAGCTTTTTAGGTTATATTTCACCGGCATCAGGAACTGCAAAATGCGTAGAAAAAGCTTTAGCTGACTTTTTCCTAAACGGAAATATACCTATGGATTCATTGATTGCCATTGGTTGTGATGGAACAAATGTAAATGTAGGCAAATATGGCGGCATTATACGATTGCTTGAGAAGAGATTAAATAAGTCATTACAGTGGAATATTTGCTTATTGCACATGAATGAACTGCCATTTAGACATCTGTTTCAACACATTGATGGCCGCACATCGGGACCACAGACATTTGTAGGAGTTATTGGTAAACAGCTGGAGAATTGCGAAAAAAAACCAGTTGTCCTGTTCCAACCTATTCCTGTAGACTTACCAGAGCTCTCAGCTACAGATATTAGCACAGATCAAAAATATTTGTACAGAATAGTGGAAGCTATTTCAACGGGCGTGTTTCCTATTGATTTAGGTAACAAATCACCAGGTAAAATGTCTCATGCCCGATGGCTCACGCGTGCCAATAGAATTCTTAGGTTGTATGTTTCAGTAGCTGCTCCAACCGCAAACCTTATTACCCTCGCAACGTACATCGTTAAAGTCTACGCTCCGGTTTGGTTTTCCATAAAAACTCATTCTACGTGTAAAGATGGAGCACGGCACTTGTTCAAACTCATCCATCTAAGTAGATAATATCTACCATCAAATTTGAAAGCAATTGTCGACCCAGTAATTCAAAGAAACGGTTATTACGCACACCCGGAAAATGTATTGCTTGCAATGTTGACCGACTCCCAGCCGCATATTCGTGAATTAGCAGCCCGTAGAATCTTAAAAGCTAGAAGTACTACATCAGACAAATTGCGACTGTTTCAGCCACCAAAATTAAACTTAAATGCTACAACTTATTACGATATTTTAGATTGGCAAAAAAGCATCACTGAACCACCAGTATTAAAATCACTTACCGAAGAAAACCTCAAACTGTTCATTAAACATAAAGGAGAAGAAGAGATTCCTTTATTACGTCTACCATGCCATACCCAAGCTGTGGAAAGGGCAGTCAAAGCAGTCACAGAAGCATCGGCTACTCTGTGTAATGATATAAAGCGAGAGGGCTACATAAAAGCCCAAATTGCGTCGCGAAAAATGATGCCTAAATTTGACAGTAAAAAGGACTTTACGGCAATTTAAACTAATTTGCCATAACAATATTACCAATAACTCTAGTTTAAGGATACTGTATTCTAGTTAACTAACTAATAAATAACATAGTATTATACATTTTGTTTATTTTATCCCTAATTAAATGTTTTTTGTTACCTAAGCTCTGAGATGCTCCATACATATATATTTTTTAATTTTGATTTGGATCCGGAGGCAAAAGATAAATTCAGATTGCGAAGATTTTTTAAATACTATTTATTGGTATCCTCTTGCACTTTTTTACAACTGTGCCCGATAAAAAATGAATAAAAAAAAAAAACCCATACAAGAGTGACCCACCCTAGTATATACCCTTTTTTAATACCTACAAGTAAAGTCGACTTACTCGTATACCTACCCTTTTTTACAGGAAATTTCTTGAAATGCCTTTCGATAAAGTGAATATTCTGCGTTATGATCTTATGATACTTTCGTTGAAAGGTATTTCTATAAAACGATAGGCACCCACAGGTACTTGTCAATCTTGTCACTAACGGAATTGGAGTGCGGCGGTATGTATGTACATATGTGATCTCAATTTGGACGTTCAGCTCTAGAAATATTAGGTGGAGTCTTACCTGATAAACCAAGAAGGAGCACTCCCAGCAGCTTCATTTCCGAAACCAGTGTGGTGTCGATAGCGATGCTCACTATTCTTGCTTATTAAGTAGATAGCTGTGATGTCAGGTGCGACGAATGACAGCGGATAATGCGGACATGGTTCCGCAGCAGGGCATTTTCCAAAAAAAACTACTCATACTTATTTTAATATGAGTATGTTTATTGCTGTCTAAGTACCTACTCCTTATATTACAGTCTACCTACAGTCAGCCTTAGGTATAATATGTATACGGCGATCGAGCCAAATATATCTACCCATGGACATTATTATCATTGGCGTAGGAGGATGTACATATATTTGACGTCTTGGGAACGTATTTATTTATGACTAGTGACCCGCCAGCGGCTTCGCCCGCAGCAAATTTCCGACTTTCCCGGTGGTTTTTTTTCTTTCATACAAACCTTGCCCTGACAATAACGAATACAACCGAAAAGGAATCAGCCAAATCGGTTCAGCCGTTCTCGAGTTTTAGTGAGACTAACGAACAGCAATTCATTTTTATATATATAGATTATGACTGACCGATCAAGCCTAGAGCTTAGTCTGAAACTAGTTCCATGTGTGGCGACTGAAATTTATTTCTCAAAACAAGCGATAACAAAATCGGTTCAAATTTATGAATTCCCACTTACCCAACCCCCGATTTCTGAGACACATATACTTCCAATTTTTCCCCTGTATCTGTGCCGGAGACACCAAGTAGGGCCTGTGTATTTCCTGACAATAACAGTCATTATTGTAGGGCATGGGACCCCACTCTTTCTCGCGTCGGTCTGGGGTGAGGCTTGTGTCTATGCCTAACTACAAACGAGAAACTTGAGATTAGGTCTCTATAACTACTAATAATATTAATAGGGCTCCTATAATTCAAAAAAGAGCTGTGCGTACCAGGTTTCGCATTCCACAATGGGTTTCGTGTAGAGATTATTTTAAGAAATTAGGAATTCTGACGGTACCTAGCTTATATGTTTTAATTTTGCTCACCGAGTCGCTTAAAAATAATTCGACGTACGAAAAACAAAAGGTACAACTTCTGCCCGAGGCTTAAGATAGCAGTGCATTGTGCTAGTCATCAAGCTGTGAAACTATATAAGATCACTAATAATAAGCTACCTTCTGATTTAAAAATGATAACGAACAAATCGATCTTCCATAGAAAATGTAAAACACTTTTTGTTACGAGGATGCTTCTACAGTATTGATGAGATATTCAGAGATACACAAAATACCAACTAATTTGTTATTTAATAAGAGAGTGCACTAAAAATTGTATGCCTGTATTTCTTTTCTCCGTTTTAGAGTTAGTTTTAAGGATAATTATTATTATTGAATGTACTTACATATTTCAAACGCAATATTTGTATTGTTAATGAATAAATGCTATGAACTATCAACTAGTGAAACAAAAAGCATGCTTTAAAAAACCCGCTTGTTACTAACCAAATTTAAATATTTATAAATCCTAAATCATGTCGTGCCGTGTGGTTGCCGGCTTATAATAGTGTCACTCGAGGCCTTCCTGTGGAATTCGTAAGAGGCGACTAAAGGTTTAAAGGCTTGTAGTATTGTTAGGCGTTGGGCTTGCAACCTGTCACTAATATACACTGGTAAACATCTTAGCCTGTTTGTGCAAAATGTGGTTACAGAATTAACAAGTTAGAATTGTTCGTAATTCTGTAACGCTACCCCACTCTGGGATGGCGTGACGGTATGTATGTATGTATGTATGTATGTATGTGATAATTAATAATTAAAAATGATGAAAGAAACCTAGAAATTATTTTTAAATACCTACCGTAGACTCCTAACTTCGCCTATGCTACCCAACTTCGCCTAATTTTGTATAAGTTGAATTCCCAGAATATTTGAAGGACAAGCTGCGCATATAGCTACTAAATACCGAATAAAATATTCTGAGAAAATACTCTTGTTTTATTCGCAGCTTGTACTTCAAATATTCTGGGAATTCAACTTATACAAAATTAGGCGAAGTTGGGTAGCATAGGCGAAGTTAGGAGTCTCTACGGTACTTATTAAATGATAACCCACTTGTTACATTGTTTATAGCCGCTATTTTTATTTTTTACGTTTTAGTTTTACGTTACGTTACGTTTAAGTTTCGTAATTGTATTTGAAGCTATATTTAAATTAACGACTGACTGTTGAGTTTCTTGCGGCGTTTCTTCTCAGCAGTGTTCACTTGCGAAGCGCTGGTAGATTTTTGACGTGTAAAAATGCCCGTGCGGCCTACTTACTGAATAAACATGCTTTATCTTTTAAACACATTACCCTCTTCGTTCGACAGTCGGGTAAAAATATACTCAACGCCCAAAATACGTGTTACCTTCATCCGGCATGTAGATGACCAAGGACCACGCAGACGATGTGGTGGTTAGTGCATTCGAAGCCCAATAGACGTTAGCAAT
Source organism: Acleris sparsana (assembly GCA_923062465.1). Lineage (NCBI taxonomy): Eukaryota > Metazoa > Arthropoda > Insecta > Lepidoptera > Tortricidae > Acleris > Acleris sparsana. The sequence continues at coordinate 7,045,095 of OV281311.1, read as the reverse complement.
CTCATAACTTCAAATGTGTTTCATCCTTAGGACTATGAGTCATTTATACGGGTGACTTAACCTCCACACTCGAAACCAACAGTGCGAGCACTGCTGTTTGGCGACAGGTTTAGGTAGGTGGTTTTTTTGAACGTGGATAACATTAGGGACTTTATCGCAAGGTCCATGCCCGCTAACTCGAAGCTACTACTCGAATTTAAAAAAAAACTCAAGAGGATAAATAAGATATAAGAGCAAGGTAAGCTATTTTTGACTACGTCCAATGTTTTTTTGACTGAAATAATAAACAGAACTCTAAAACGCTTAGATATTAGATGCTTGCAAATCAAACTATGAAATTAACTTTACGTGGAAAATTGTGTGATTACCACGATATGCTCAAACTCGTAAGATTTCTAATTAGAAGGATTGATTGAAACAAAACAGCAAAATTTAGATGACGCATGCATTTTCAACTTTACGCCACCAATTCTCCAAATTCGTATACCAACTTAGGAGTAACTGCCTCCATACTCCCCCCACGCCTGAACACTTGCAAACCTACATCCTCGAAACTTCTTGGATCCTGGTGATTTTGTGGTCGCAAATCGTATATTTCGTCGTCCTGTTCTTTGGGCTGAGTTATATATACGTATCCCTTTTCGCCAAATATATCGTCGTCTTCATTTCGTATTTTCTTTTTGGTTTTTGGTTTTTCAAAGTGTAAGACAGTATCAATAGTTCTAATGTGGTCGTCGTTGTGGTTGTTTATCGGGTTTCGCTGCTGGAAGGGGCTGAGAGCATACTGTCTATGGTTCGGATCTTCTTTTAGCGCTAGAATTTTGTTTTTTTTCGATGCTGAGCGGGCCCCAATAGTCGCTACTGGAATAAGTATAGACTTAGATCGAGTATACGAAGTATCTATCCATAATTACCGCCAAGTTTAAGGTTACCTAAGTATAAATGGTAGAAACTTACATGTCGCCAACATAAGTAAACATTTCGAGTAAAACATTTTGGCTACTGCCACAGATAGTGGTCTCAAGCCATTCACGAATTGACCATCAAGCGCCAGCTGGAATAGCCGTCGCGGGTTCTGTATCTTAACAAAATACTTAGCCATTAAACATGCAAATGCTGCCAGAGCTTTTAGGGTAACGTTCCCTAAGGGTAGCCCAGTGGGACCCGCTGTCCGTCTGTCCGTGCTAACTTTAAAACAGCTGTATCTTTTGAACCGTAATAGATAGTGAGTTGATTTTTTTTCAGAATATGTGTTAATACACCGGATTTACTAACAAATAAAAAATAATTAATACAAGTAAAATCATAAAGGGATACATGACACTTACACTCAGCGGCAAAAATTCTCGCCTACACGTCTATTGTTCATACAATTGCTAACAAACCAAATGGCACACATTTATTTATTTATTGGTGTGATTCTTTTTCAGGGACCCAAAGGATCCATAAATTTGAAAGTCTTACAAAACACAATAATTTACTACGAACAGGTAATTTATGGATCATCTGGTTTCCTTTGAAAAGAGTCGCGTCCTTTAAAAATAATACTTGGTAGCCATTTTGGACCGAGGTTAATTAGTAACAAAACACTACAAACTTCATCGAGATTAGTTCAGTATTTTTGAAGTTACTCTCTATCTTAAGAAGTTATTATTATTAGCAATTGTACGTACAAAAGACGGGTGGGCGAGTAGTTTTGCCGGTGAGTGTATTTTTATTTTTGTTGTATCCTAAAAAAGGTGTAAAATATACCTACGTCAAATCGAGTCCGACTCGCACTTGATCGGTTTTTTAACAATGCGCAGGAGCCATTTTTCATAGTATTTTAGTTTTATTTATTACATCTTAGCTTTACTTAATTACTATTAGCACCTATCAGCTTAGTTTAAGTTTGAAGTTATATTATAAATATTATAATGTTTTATTTTAAGTCGTTTGTCAAATGAATTTGAAAGGAATGATTCCACAGGTTTATCCGTATCATTATACAAGTCTTGACGAACAGACAGACAGATGGACGGCAAAAGTCTATCTAATCAGTCCTTTCTAGCTTCGGAGTTTTTTTATTGCACGGAGAAGGCACGCGGCGCGAGTGTTCGCATTGTTGTGTTCCGGTGTGGGGACAAGGCAACCGGTTAAATTAGCATTAAGTAGCTTAGCATTCCACCTCAGTCAACGCATTTGTAGTTTTAGGATTGTAGTAGATAATAGATTGTAGTCTTGAGAATGCAAATGTCTACGTCACAGATCCCACTTAACATCAGGTGGCTTGTGTGCTCGTTCACCTTCACCTATGTACTCTAGTCACTTCAACGGTTGTTTTATCCCCATACCGGAACATAGGAATGAGAACAGTGCTGCTTGACAGTAGGTTAAACGATAACACCGATATTTACAATCATCATCATCATCATCATGTCAGCCGAAAGACGTCCACTGCTGGACATAGGCCTCCCCCAAGGCGTTCCACTCAGACCGGTCTTGTGCTTTTCGCATCCACCGCGGTCCCGCGATCCTGACGAGGTCGTCACTCCATCTTGTTGGAGGCCTACCTACAGCTCGTCTTCCGGCCATCAGTCCTGCGAGCAATGTGCCCCGCCCACTGCCACTTCAGTTTAGCTATTCTTCGGCTATGTCGGTAACCTTAGTTCTACTGCGGATATCATCATTTCTGAATCTATCACGCAGACAAACCCCGAGCACCCTCTCAATAGCCCGATATTTACAATACACCTTAGTAAATGATTGGGTATACATTTAAAAATGCAGTTTCCCAGAATTTTCACTGCTTTTTTACTCCTATGGCAACCTCAATTTTTATGACTAGGCCGCCTTTACAGTCAAAATAATAAGAACTATCACAATTCATAATGATAGCAATACCATAACGATATGGGATAAACATTAGTGATAAAACTAGCAAACAACCTTTGCATGTTTTGCTAGGCAGATCTCTAAAATTTAATTAGTTCTATGCTTGTAAAGTCAAACCGAGAAATGAGTTATAGTAAAAATGTTAAACGGCTCAGCAGTCTCAACTGTTTTGTCAGGGTTTTGGAATGCGCCGAACTTGAATTGCCGTTCAATATAAACAATATAAATGAGACTGAGCGACTATTCGAACATTGACAATAGAGCACACACACACACACACTCACGCACACAGACGCGCACACCCACAAACACACGGTGAGCCAGGACATATTTTATTGAAAGAGCGAGGCGTCCCAACACGACTTTGTAAGTCCAAAGGGAGGCCTTAGCAACTGTAAATGTATAAGTCAACTGGCCAAGTGACAATAAATATTTTTTCATATCACCTACTCGGAAAGGGGACTTTTCTGCTAGGAGGGATCAAAGTGGCACTTTTCTGTTCAAGGACATTTTGTTGCCAAATTTGATAATTGTTGTTAAGTGCGATAATTTCCTGTTGTTAAATTTGATAATTTCAGCATTTCTAGAATGTGTGAATAATTAAATTTGTTTCATCACTAAGATCTTTTATTTTCCTCATAGGTGATGTGAAAAGCAGTATGTATCACACCGTAGCAAAATTATTTCCACCTTGGGCGTTAACACTTGAATCCCTCACTACGCTCAGGATTCTATTTTAGAATCCCTCGCTACGCTCGGGATTCAATTGTGGAATCCTTCGCTTCGTTCAGGATTCAATGTACGCCCTCGCCTTAAATATGTCATTTTGCTCCCTTGTAGCACAATCTACTATTTCTGCAATAGCTCCCGGCTAATGTCAAAACAACTCTTCAATGGATTGCTAGAAGCATGAGCACTATTGAACAATGAAACTGCGCCTCTATTCTAGGCCGTAGAAACAATATCGTATTTGACCTGGTTACGGAATCGTTTCTCACTCGGCTGCCATCGCCATTACTGTCATGAAAATAAGAGCTATCAAAACGGTGACAACACGATAACAAAACAAACACGATATGGTGTTTCCGTGTTGAACAGAGACCCTGAGCCTTTAGTTACGCAGCGGCCGAAGGTGGTCAGTCGAAGAGCTCAAAATTATCTACACAAGCTCTTATCCTCTTTACAATCTCATCGTTCCACCGCCAAGCAGCAGTGTTCGCATTATTCGGTGTGGCGATGAGACAACTGAAAAATTAATACTATCATAAAGGCATTCCATCTTAGTCCTCAGGGTTGGCATCGCAATTGCGGTCTTAGAACCGCAATCTTAAGATTGTAGTCTTGAGAATGCAAATGTCTGTCACAGAACTCTCCGACTGTCCACCTACCTCGGCTGCTGACTGTACATTTTATCTTTAAGTTACAAACCTTTTATCCAGTGAATACTAGGTACTTAGCTGCTGCCCGCGACTCTACCTGGAGAAGTCGTTCATAGCTTCACGCAGTAAAAGTAACCCCTATGTCCTTCCTCGGGAATTGGGATTCAAGCTATCACCATATCAAATTTCATCAAGATTGATTCTGTGGTTTAGCTGTGAAAATGTAACAAACAAACAAAGCCACTTTCACATCAGTAATATTAGTATGGATATACCATCATCTTTGCCAAAGACACGTGTTGACTTTTTAGGGAAGTTAATATAACGATCAGAAGGGGAACTGTATAAATGGAATGGAATATCCTTAATTATACCTAACAACTGTTCTTCAGTTTGACAAGTTTGAGCAGACCATCCCGCGGGGTGGACAGTGGCGGGGACGGGGTAATAAGGCGACAGCGGGGGCGGGCAGTGTGGCGGGGGAGGGAAGCGGGCACTAGCAGTCACCTCGTCCTCACTCAACTGGAATGAAATAATAGTCCCCAGTGGTAGGAATTGGAATACCCAGTTGTTATCAGTTATTCAAACCATAATGATGTTAAATTTAACATAAAAAAAAACCCCAACGCATATAGCCCGCAACGTAAAGCTTGTGCGACTTTAATATATTATTTCTCAATAAAAAAAACACCATAAATTAATCATTTTAATAAATTTCTGTCAATAAATCTATAGTCTATCAAAATAAAATTGTGTCTTAATCATATAATTTTACGTATTTGAGCTGACCAGTATTTGTCGATCGGAAGGAGAATCTCATACTAACTGCCACGATGACATAACAAATATATTCAAATCAGTTTTCTTTAGGCGGTCACCAGACTGCCCAAGAAAAAGGATGTGTTTTTACACAAAATTGGAGTAAGACAGTCATTGCCAGCTGTAAACTGCCGTTAAAATTTGTCATTTTCTAGTTTAAGAAGTATTTATTCAAAGATGATTAATGATCGGCGACCGGTAGCAATCTGTCTTTATTCTATTTAAATTTTGTGCACAATGTATACATTAAAAATGTATGCAGGTACACCTTTATGCGCAAGCTTAAGGGCTATTTGTTGACACTCCAGAAATCCTAGCCCCGATACAGCACCACACATTAATATGTCAACCTGTTGCTTTTAAAATTACCCTTTAATTCATTTTTAGTTTTATTAAGGCTGTATATCGGTATTTATGTATGCGTTTTATTATTATTATTCTGTTTATTTTTCCGCTATAAGTATTATGTAAGTACCGGTAAACTGGGGGTACTTTGATTTACGGGGTAACATTGCCCGACCTTAAAACAATAACTGTTTTAGTTGTTATCTTCTTAAATTGTTGAAGTAATTATATAACTGTATGAGTAGCTAAGTCCTGATGAAACATTTAATAGAATAATTAAATATTAAAGATAGTTTTTGGGGTGGGCAATGTTACCCCGTAAATCAAAGTACCCCCAGTTTACGGTAGTTTACACGTATAGTATAGTATGTTTGTACAGCGTTCCGTGAGTCACTGCCGGTACTGGCTGAAAATCAGCGTTGTAGGTGTCTGACACCTCAGCATTTTGCTGAGCCAGTGTCCATTTCACCGCCGCGAGGACACTGCGTGCTATGTCTGTTACATTCACTGTGTTTTCTTTAATCATTTGTGTAATGTGTGTCTTATGGTTGGTGAATAAATGTATTTCTTTTTATTCTTCTTCAGTTTTATTATCGAGGTTTAAACATGTCTTAATCGATGAAATAAATCCGTTTACAACTATACCCTGTCTATTTAACAGAGTTAACAAAGCGTTGTCTCTGTTGCTCTTTTGTATGAAAATGAAAGGGACAAGAAACTGCCAGTGGGCGTCAACAAACGCACGTCGATGGCGGGCTCGGCTTACAGGCCGCCTGTTGTTAAAATATTCGTAATATTTCTCGTTATTTTTGTTTGTAGGTAGAGAAATAATTAACTTACTGATAACATGACATTTAATATTAGGTTTAATAGGAAACAGTCCAAAAAACAAGCCGAGTCACAGGTTAAACGGGAAACAGTCCAATAAACGAGCCAGGTAAAAATTTGTAACCAAAGATAAGCACTTGAAAGCGTCCGCACCGTACGAGCGACAGATGTTGACTAAACTTTGACAGGCATGTAAACCTACCTTGTGCCTGTGCATCGTCCTTATCGCTGACCAATTACGTGCATTCTCTGTTTTCTAGTATTAACTCTGTTAAATAGACAAGGTATACGCACCTCTCACATCTGTTGATGTAGAAAGGTCTCTTTATATAATTGGCTCCTCAATGTTAAAAGGGATCGATTGACAAACTAAAAGATAGAAAAAAAAAAGATATTTTTAAACCCACAGACTTATTAAAGTTGCATAAATCGCTACCGGTCGCCGATTACTTAAGATTTTAAGATGATAAAGCGTTCGATTCTAAGCTTTGAAAAAAACTACTTAGATTCGTGTGGTTTGCATGGCATGGCAGTTGGAGCGGTGTTCTAGACTAGACAGTTTGATTGAACTCGGGGTAAAATAAACAATAACTTATAGCTGCTATTTATAAATAAAAACCACTAAATTATGATCTATTACAACAAAGAATTGCACTATGGACATAAAACAATAAATTTCTGCCAACATATACATATGACTGTGGGGCTGTCCTGTCCCTCTGCTGGGAAAAAGCTTCCCACTATTCCCAACCGGTTTTGATTCGTATAAATATAAAACTACCTAGAGTTAAAAAAAAAACTATTACAGCCTGCCAGATCCAATGGACCCTTTGTTTGTTATCTTGGTATGGTTCTCTATCGTTTGACCGAAATTTCATGAGACATAATTATATATGCCATAACGAATCATGTGCCATAATGATCACTTGGTATATTTTCACTTGACATAATTGTTAGGTGCCATAACGTATGCCATGCTTTTCATTTTCCCTATTATGAAATTGTATAGAATGATATCAATTTTAAACGTCATAATAATGATTGTTAAATATTGTGCTTTTTCTTGTTTTTTTTGTTGTTTCGTAAGTATAGTACTATAAAAAAAATCGGATCTGGCGCTGCAAGGCCACTGTTTTACCTATCACTCCTACTCGCTACGCTCGTCGTCGTACCTGACGGAGGCATTCCTTACGGTAGGTAGGTCAGAATAGGTAAGTCATTATAAAAGTAGTACATAATCCAGATTGTAACAGTACTTCATTATACCCACTGATACAGTATGGGACTGCTTTTTCCGAAATTATGGCAAATGAAGTGTTATGGCATATAATATTAGGAATTATAAAGATTATAGAAAGTAAAAAATGTTATTATGATATCTGGCATTCAAAAATTATGGTATGTGATATTAGGGAAAATGAAGGTTAAAGCCAGTGACGTCTGACGATTATGGCAAAAAAATATAAAATGATGGTAAATGAAGGGATACCTCTTGGTATTAATATTATTGCTTTAGAATAATAAATTACGTATCTACATTTGCCACAGATTATTTTTCCTTTAAATGTCCTCAATACAGAATGTCAGTCGAAGTCATTTATTTACAACTCTTTACAAGGTTCAACGTTTAATTACGTTTGATGTAGGTAGCTTTAAAAAAGGTACTAATCTAGTAAATATTTAAAAAAATCTATTTACATATAACAAATGGTAAAAACCAAGATTAAAGTCACGCTAAACGCGCAGTAGTTCGGTCTATCTCAATTACAATTTACCGGCTGGAAAAGGTTAGACGCGCTGTGCCCACTCAAAATCGCTAAAGATTTCTCAACATTAATATACTTTTTTATTACAATACTTATAAAAACCTTATATATAAATTATGTCTATATCAATAACGTTTTAATTACAGGCCAAGTCATTATTTATAAAATATAAAAAGAAATGTACTCAACAAGTGTTTCGTTTCAATCTAAAGAACTAAATGCAATTTTAATTCTAAATCTAACTATGTTATGTCCCTCGGTATGTCTAAGTACTGATCAGGAAAAGTTCACATGATCAACAATTTATTCTATTTTGAAATTGGAAACAAGTATAGTCTTAAATGTTTCATTTTTGCAATCCCAGTGAACTAATAAACCATAGACATTCATTATTCGTTGAATTAAACGTATAAAACAGTTCTTAATTTGAATTTGACGTTTGATGCGCCATTTTGCATATTAGTTACGTTACAAAGTGGTACAATAAAATCTTGAAAAAACATATTTTTTTAGTGTACCTCCCCTAACGTGGGGAAATATTTTGTTTTTCGTCCACCCCATAGTGTGGGGTGTCGTTGGATAGGTTTTTCAAATTATTGCGGGTTTGTTGAAACAATTCTCGATATCCGTTTCGGGACATATTAAGCTTTAAATCGCATTTTTTTTTAGAGTCATGTGTGTGTGTGTAGGACACACATCCAAAACTACAAATACTCAAAATCTAAAAAACATATTCAATGAAAGCGCATGTAACCAATTTAAAAGAAAAACTATCACGACTACTTAGTCTACTTGACATCATTGGTTTTTGAGATGCAGGCGATTAAAGTGTTTATACCTACTAAAATCATCTAAAACGGCGCCAAATGACTTTGAATAGAAAATGAGTTATTACTTGTTGTTTTTATGTTTGTAGTACTTATCGGCTTCCGACATGCGCTTGCCCGATTTTTTTCAACCTGTGTTAATGTGGTCCATATTACGGATATCGTTCGGCATTATTTTGACGTGATTTGCATCCGTCAGCCGCCCAATATAGTTTTGTAATAGCAAAATATTCTTTTGAGTACATTTCTTTTATAGAATTCAAGTCGACTGTGCTCTACGGCTGTCTTTACACTGGAGCCTTTATCCAATATCTATAGTTATTTAAAAAAAACAACACAACATATACATATAGTATTACCAATAATACTTCTCCTGCTTTACACTATACTACCTTTTTTGTCAGCATTTTTTTCCACATAGTCTATGGTCAAGCAAATTCAGTAAAAAATAAAATGGTTCATAGAAAGTAATCTCAGCAACTATTGATCCAATTCGAACAAATATTTGATTGATACAAATCTACATAATACATTATTCACAAGTCGCATAGAAGCTATATGGTATACCAAAAAATCAACAACAAAAGGTACTTTATACTAGTAGCCCCGTAACACAAAAGGTCCCATACGGTCGAGCTGCATCCGTAAGGACCCCACCAAACAAGGTATAGTTCTCGTCACGTAAAAAGACTCGGCATTATCGACGAAACTGGTGGAATGAAGGAGGAGGGCGGGGAACACTCCGCCAGTATGCTTATGCGCACACGCTATTGGTTGGCGACTGTGCCCATGCGCAAACACATCCCCTCCATCATCGATCAGCGGCCTTTTTACCCAACTGACGAAGAAGGAGGATAATGTATTCATCAGAAACATACACTCAGGAGCAAAAAGAACTATTTCGAAGCCTTGGTTCCTCGCCAGGGAATGCTTTTAGTGAAATCTGATGATGAATACCTCAAGCATCGATACAAGACTCCCAGAGTGCCTAGGATACCCAACTGAATTAATCTGCGGTCAACGCCGGAATTGTGCATGTTCAGAAACACATCTAAAATGGCAATAAAATGTAAGGAAATCCAAGTGCTGACCCAAACTCTCCCGCTGTGGTGTTAACTGATTGTGCGATCAGTTAGGTATCTTAAGAACTTTTGATCTCCACTATTGAACCTCGGAGTTTCCACCATTAAACCTCACTCAAAACAACCCCTGGCGAGGAACCAAGGCTTCGAAATAGTCTCGTTTTTATGAAAAACGCACTCTGACCCGGTATTTTTGCTCCTGAGTGTATATGGTTGTTCCTTTGTGGCGCTTTAGAAACGAAACGCTTGGACCGATTTTAATGTTTCTTATTATTTCTTATTATTCCAGACTCGATTATTCCGCCAATATCAAGGTTCAAGAAGACGCGTTAAACTTTAAGCAATACTTCGGTAGTCTTGCGTGTGCCACTTAATATATGACAGTAATCTAAATTCAATATGGCGGCAACCAGACGCCATCTTGTAAAACAGATAAAAAATAAGTCGAACTATGACGAGTGGGGTATCATTGAGAGTTACTAATGTCTTGCACAATTTTTTTTGGCATAAAATAAACCAAACCTAACCTATTGGGTTCTATGCAATGGTATTTTAAATAATCCTGAAAAGTACACGGTTTCAGAAAAAAAGACTTTATGCCAAATGATGATTGTGCGAAATGATGAATTATGCCAAAAAAAGTTATGCCAGATGAAGGGAACCGTATCATTGAACTTGATTTATAATTTGACAGACTTGTTGTGTGACGGGATCTGTAAGTGCATATTACTAGTAGTATTGTATAGAGGCCCCGTTTCACAGCTTTAGCTTACAACAGTCAACTTCAGCAAGGAGTAGCCGTGCATCAGCTGCGGGCGTCGTTGATGGTCTCCGGCACCTGGACCTCGAGCCCGTCCAGCTCCTGGCTCATGGTGATCTGGCAGCCCAGGCGGGACGTGTCCGTGAGACCGTACGCCAGGTCCAGCATGTCTCGCTCCTCATCGCTCGCTTCTTCTGGTAACCTGGTAGCGTAAATTTAATGCTAGCGATTCAGCAAATACATACATATGAGGGACAGTGTCACACCAATCGATCTAGTCTCCCAAGCTCTAGGCTTGTACAGCAGTATCACAAATATAAGTTACAACGATGTACCTGCGCAGAGAGCATTTTTTTAGAAGGCGCGAAAATGTTTTGGCCAATTATAAGGCAGTACGTTTGCGCGGGTGAAACTTCGCCTGCTATTGGTCAAATATTCGGCAGCCATTGCAGCGACGCCGTCGACCGCCATTTTATTTAGCGTCGCGTTAGTTGTTTTTGTACACAAGCTGAGACGCACTAGCGCTAATCGTTACGTACAATTGAGGACAACTTAAGTGGCGGCATTATTAAATATGTTTTTTATTAAAATTACTTCCCTTAAAAGATGGCGGCCTTTAAAAAGTCAAGCTAGGGAATAGTTTATAATGTGCATCAATTTATGCAAAATGAAGCCCAAAGTGCTAAAAATAAAGTATTCGCTAAAGAAGATTTCAATACCACATTTCCTAAAAATTGATTTGTTTTTAGTACAATCTTATCTATGCTCAAACAATTTTTTGTTTATAATACAAAATATAATATTAGAGAATATAAAAAATAGGTGCACCTTTTTTATTACCACGCAATGTCATGACGCCATGAGCGAGAAAGCACGAGTTTAACTGTCATTTCATATTCTACCTTACGCGTAACACAACAAGGTTTGTATTGAATTGAATTTTACGTTCGTTTATCTTCGGCATTAGTGAGCACCTTTCTGCGTGGACGAAGGTTGCCGGCGTAACTTATATTTGTGGTCTTACTGTACATAATTTGATATAATTGCATATGTCATTTCAAATGTTCAGCTTCCCAAGGTTATCTGGAATCTCGCGTCATTTGACGAAACGAAAACACACTCCTCCCGCACCGCTCCACCACCGCCGGGAGTTACTCAGTTGGCTAGTAGTCGTCTTATAAACATAACAATTGGCGGATAAATCGAGACGCCAACAATCGACCGACAACTCTTCTTGAGTTGCTGGTGTTGATGAGGTAACCCGCATGGTCGTTTCTCTTATATATAAAAAACATAAAACTTAAGAAACTTCTTTTTTGAAGTTCGTTAAAAAGGTAACAGGTAATTTATTTTTTATCATTGCTACTTTAGAGTCCTGAGTCCTGACCAGATTTGGAAAACGGTTAGGCGGTTGCCACACTGCCGCCGCATCGCGTTGCGGCGTGCGGAGGGACCCCTCCGTCCGCCCGAAGGCCCGAAGTGGACTTATTGTAAATTCAAATCCACTAATGGAATAGAATAGGCTTTATTTAATATACACTTAAATTCGTTTAGAGTGGTTTACACTTTTTAATACGCTGGGATCCATCAATGGACTGGATGATACACGGACATTGATTTATGTTGGATTATAATTTTTTTTTGTTCAATTTTGTTATGAAGATGATGAAAGATGAATTTATTATACTGGTGGTAATTATCCAACAATTATCTAATAATTATCGACTTTCTCAACGTCTAAACTGACTAGTTACTGGGTCGCTGAACAAACAATTGATTTCATATAAATACGGACTTTACATTAAAAGTTAAAGTTAAAACTAAACTTATTTAAAATACATACATACATACATACATAAAATCACGCCTGTTTCCCAGAGGGGTAGGCAGAGACGACTTCTTTCCACCTGCTACGATCCTGACAAATGTCTTTCGCTTCTTCCACATTCATACATCGAGTCATGCACGCACGTCGGTTTCGGGTACTTAAGATTCGGCCCTTTTCCAGTATTTCTCCGATTTGATTCGAAAAAGTACGCCTAGGGCGGCCTCTTCCGACCCTTCCACTCACTTTCGCTCTGTATATCTCTTTCGTCAATCTTCTTTCATCCATCCTTTCCAAATGACCGAACCATCGAAGCATGCCCTTTTCAATCTTAGTCACTACATCTTCTTTTAGTCCACATTTCTCTCTGACCTTTTCATTCCTTACTCTATCAATCAGTTTCACACCACACATACTACGCAAAGAGCGCATTTCAACTTACTTACCTTACTTATTTAAAATAAAATAAAATAAAACTAATTAATAATTTAATATTTATATAAATTAGTGTAGAATTATTGTGTTTTAATGGAATAGAAAAAAAATACACTTTGAACTGTTGACATGTAAAACTATGTTTTATCAAGGAATAAATATAAATAAATTATCTTGATTATTTCGAACCCGGTCTTTTACAAATTAACTGCCATTTTAGTGATTTTATTTGGAATTCGGGTGATGTAAACCACGAATTCAACTGCGTAGTTGGCTGAGTGGATCATTCTTCCATGTAAGTCTGAGTTTGACCGGTTAATACAGGTTTAAAGCAGTTCTCCAATTTCATTTTTCCTATTTACCGTTAACCCAAATTAATTTCGATTTTTTCAAACCATTCTTTTCATTAACCAGGGAATTAACAAAATTATACTGGTACGATATTAACCGCTAATTTGAAACCGGTTCCGAGCCCTGGTTTTTTTTTATGGACACATGCTTTTTATCTTGTCTTTGAACATGTGGGCACTTTTGAATAACTTTCAACACTTTAGGAAATTTTGTATAATTATTAATTACCATCAAATACACTCAGCTGTTCAAATGCAGCAGGGTTTCTCTCAATTAATCACATGTCTGAAGTAATTACCTATTAAACATTTATGTTATTTAAGAAAACACTTGTGCACATAGTGCCTCATAAAAACATGTCTAGTTTGTGAAGGTCATTCATTAGTTATTACACTTAAATTAAATGCTAATAATGTTCATATTGCAATTTTAAATTGTTTAAATCAGCTTGCACCGCCTGCCTATTTCTATAGTATATTTTTAACTATCTCTTCCTAGTAAGGGTGTCTGGAAGAGATCGCTATTTATATATATAAACTCGCTATGTAATCTTTACTTTATTTTCTTGTATATCTCGGTGTATGTTATTTTTTCTACAAACTATATTTATAAGATAAGAAAGCAAAAAAAACATTTATTTGTGACAAACATCAACAAAAATCAAATAAATATAACTAGTGTAGTCACTAAAGATAAAAGATAAAGATACAAGATGTTTATTCAGTAAGTAGGCCGCACGGGCACTTTTACACGTCAACTAAGCGTAGTTTATACATAACTTTATACAACCTTCATATTCATATTTTATGCACCAATAGTGTTAAACTACTTGTAAATGGACGGAAGGCAGTCCCAAATTTTGATATGAATAATTACCATATGTTACCTGTCATAGTCCTTTTGCTTCAATATAACGTGGCAAGTGGAGCAGGTGAGGGTGCCCTCGCATGCACCGTAACCCTCAATGTTGAGGTCATTGTTCACGATCACGTCGAGAAGCGTGTCTCCCACTTTTGCCTCTGATTCTATTTTCTTGCCGTCGTGGAGGACAAATGTAACTTTAACCCTAAAATTTTATAACAGTTCCTGGTGATTATTCCAAAATTAGATGAATATACTAAACCTATTTCAAAACCATATATCAAAGAATTGAATTTATTTCAAAACACTTCTGAAAAGAAATAAAAAATATACAAAAACTAGATAATGGGTGTTACTCCACTAATTGGAAAATCTGAACAGTCCCCTGCCGATACCGTTTTTTGACACATTCAAATAATCTAAATTGGCCGCTTTATTTTTGGTACAATATCAGAAGACTCGAAGAGCTTTTTAATGCACATATATCTAAAAACATTATTCCAAAAAAGCGACGGTCAGCGATTTTCCAATTAGTGGACCCTCACTTATCTTTCAAATTGAAATTGTGTAATCAATGTCAGGTGTAATGATACATCTAGCTAACAAATAAACACTTACTTTTCATCTTTCAACGCTTTTGTAGATGTAGACAGCAGCGCACGGCTTCCGAAATCACGAATATTGTACCTAAATCCACTATTTAGGTTTCGTATCCGTGGAATGGTGAAAGTTTTTAGAATATGTCGGAATATCATGTTTAAGACAAGTTATCTACCAACGCTAAACGCTGAATCACTGTAAAATACCACTGTTGCAGAATGCGAGACGCTATCAAGAAAATATTAGTGTTAATATTCGGCTATTAGAAATTCAATTGGCCCTGAATTTTATATTCAATTTGTAGGTTAATAACGTTCCGTTACATCAATTTCTCGATTCAGACGTCACTCGTTCGTTAAAACTATTGAAAAAAATAATCGTATTGTATTAACATTATTGCATATTTTCTACGAAATTATTTAGATTTATCTCATTTTGTTACTTGTTAATAAAATTAATATTTAAAACTAGTCACCTTTTGATTTTGTGTTCATTTAAGTAAGAAGAAAAATGCGTAAATACGACTACAATATGAAATGTCAAATAATCTGTTTCATACACTTACAAAAACGTTCATCTACCGGAGAAACCGCCCCATGGCCCATTTGTTTGTCTGCGAACTTTGCGAGCACTTGTCAATAGTGGTCATGTCATTGTCATTCTTGTCATATCAAATCCAAATCGTTTGTCGTGTTAGGATAAAATAGGTGTTTTTCATTATTATTCTTATTTCAATACATATGAGACAGTAATTCAGGCTAAATAGTTGCACGCTACCGTTTCACCATGTCTGAGCGGCTTAGGAGCACGCAGCAAGTATCCAATGAGGAAGTCATAGATGACTTGACGAAAGACTTGAAATCATCGCTTAGTACAGAAAATACTTCGGAAGAGTTTGTTATAAACCCTGGGACTTGCGCGGAGGACTTCAAGCCTCCTTCTGAAGGTCCTAAATTGGAAGCAGGCAAGTATATTTGATACAGAAATTTGCATACTTAGATTTACGGACTATATATACTCATATCGCCGCACCGCGCCTACCTTACCGTGACTAAGGTTGCCATGCTTTGTGTCTAGTCCAGATACATCAGAAGTAACGCTTTCGTAATCTTTAATAAGTATTAATTAACCGCGTCCTCCTCTATGGATCCTCTTTCCTATTGATTACATTTTAACCAGAATGTTTTTGATTGTTTTTTTATTCAAATTGTTTCCTAATTGTCTTATATCATATACCTAAAAAGCATGCTGGTTTAGAACCATTAATTACTCTGTTATTTATTATACTACCAATGTAATGCCCTGTGACTTTGTTGGCATATTCTGCTAACATGTGGCCCCAATGAGAAATATCAATATTTTGTGGGATAAGATTTAATGTTTTAGGGTAGGGCAAATATATAATTATGGTGACAGTACCATATTTTGATATGATAATATTAATTTGATAGGATAAACTTTAACCTACAATTAACATACTCAACCACACCCGAGCAGAGCCGGGGCGGGCCGCTAGTTAAATATACTTTCATAGGACAGGTTAAAATTAGAAATTTACAATTTTTAGTGGCCTAACCCTCTTGCAGTTTTGAAGGTGAGTTATGTATTTTTTTATTTTTTTTTAAACTTTTTATTGATACTAATTATGCTGTTATGTAAGGCTCACTTCTCAAATAATGAGAAAGTATAGAACATTTCAAGCTTGCCCGCAAGCAACGCCGCGGGAATGTCATAGTCATCTGTCACTTGGTATAAAATGTTGATTTGTTCCTGATCCGTCATATTCCTAACTGGTCATATTCCTGATTCATCATATTCCTAACTCGTCATACCATGTTTCGCCTGCACAAACTTATTATAAAGTCCTCTGTCGTATATAATACTTGCAAGAACCTCTTGAGATAATTAATAGAAGAGTGTTACTGATCTATTATAAAGTTAATGGCATTGTCTCTTTATTATTTAGTTTATTTACTAGCTTCTGCCCGTGACTTCGTCCGCATAGATTTCAATTATAGTTATTCCCAAACTTTGGTATTTATAATATTAGTAGTCTATCGTGTCATACACTACTCAATCCTGTGAGCACGTGTTCGCGATTTGACTGTACAATAACGAGTTAGGAATATGACGAACCAGGAACAAATCACAATTTTCATAGAGAGAGTGACCTGTTTTCATTGCTCTCGAGTTTATATTGGTAATTACAAACAAGTTCACAGTTTTTATACTATAAGGGTATCCCCACATCTATGGACGCGGAATCGGCGTTAGCTGATCAAAAAACTCTTTATGTCTACGCAATAAGAGCGACACAAGCGGCTCGGCTTGGCCAGATTCGGCGATGCGAACGGAACGACGTCGTTTTCGGTCTTATTGCATGGACATAAAGAGTTTTTTGATCAGCTAACGCCGATTCCGCGTCCATAGATGTGGGGAGACCCTTACTATGCAGTTAGCCTTTTTTTTTGTTATTACGGCAGACCTTGTGCTCGCTGGCCCATGTTTTAGTTTATAAAAAGCAAACTTTCAATGATCCTCACAAATATTAATAGGTTTTGTAGGATATTAAGGCTAAATTAGTAAGAAGTATGATGGAAAATTTACCAATAATTTCAGAACCACAATTAGGTGCAGCAAATGTAGAAAAAGAACCAGACCTTGAGAAGGACCATGGAGATGAAGAGAGTGACTCCGACTCTATCGACGAGGAGGCACTGAAGGATGCAGAGGTGGACCTGACTGACGACCAGAAGGCCGAGCGCCGGCTCATCGCTGAGGAGCTAAAGGCTGCAGGAAACCTGGCATTCAAGGATGGGCAGTTTGAGAGAAGCATTGAGAAATATACCGATGGTAATAGGACGTTTGAGTGATATAAAATCAGAGCTGGGTGTAGATTCTGTCACGTTTTTTTTAAATACAATACAATAATTATCTTTAAAACTGACACTAATTAACATTTATAAGCTATAACTCAAACAATACAACACACAAAAGTCAAACAGGCTGAATAAACATTAACAAATCACATCACTTTAAAACACGCCCCCCCGCAAAGTACCAGGCTCACCGATTCCCATAATTCCAGCAGCATTACCCCGCTGCTGAATCGCAATGGACACCTGCTGAACCAAATACACATGCAATCTATAAAGGCATTATCTCATGATCACCACAAGTTCCATGTTTATGTTCCAGGTTTGAAGGTGTGTCCGCTGCAGTTCTCGACTCAGCGCGCGGTGCTCTACTGCAACCGCAGCGCCGCCAAGATGAAGCAGAAGAAGTACGAGCGCTCCATCAAGGACTGCTCGCGGGCCATCGAGCTGGACGACCAGTATGTCAAGGCTTACATCAGGTGGGTACACGGCTTCATTTTAATAAAAATCACTTGGAGCTAGCTAACCAACAATGTAAACAAATCTAGAACATTCTAAGCTACTTCTAGCTATCCGATGGACTTGGCATGCTTATGGTACTATCAAATCAAGCTGGTATGATGATGGAGACGGAAGGTGGTCATAGGAACTCCTCAATGGCTTGTTGTAG
Organism: Acleris sparsana; assembly: GCA_923062465.1. NCBI lineage: Eukaryota > Metazoa > Arthropoda > Insecta > Lepidoptera > Tortricidae > Acleris > Acleris sparsana. Next base: position 7,026,797 of record OV281311.1, on the reverse strand, counting down.
ATCTGTTCGAGTTTCGATTCGTTTACCTCGTTTTAGGGTTCCGTAGTCAAACTAGGAACCCTTATAGTTTCGCCATGTCCGTCCGTCCGTCCGTAGCCTAGTTCAGAGACTCTTAGTACTAGAAAGCTGTAATTTGGCATATTAGTCACGTCTACAAATCTTGAACCAAAAACTTTTTTTAGTTTACCTCCCCTACACGTAACGTGGGAATGTATTTTGTTTCTGGTGTACCCAATGGTGTACCCCATAGTGTGGGGGTGTCTTTTTTTTTAAATAATTGCGTGTTTCTGAATATATTTTTTGATAAAGGGAACTGTTTATGAAATATTAAGCTTTGAGGCGCTACACCCAAAAGTACAAATACTAATTTTTTTTTAAATATCTTCGCGTGAGCGCGTATGACGAATTTAAAAGAAAAACTGTCCCGACTAAGTAGACATCATTGGTTTTTGAGATACACGCGATTAAAGTGTTTACCTACTAAAATCATCTAAAAAGGCAACAAACGAGTTTAAATACAAAATGAGTTATTACTTGTTCTTGTTTTTGTAGTACTTAGCGGCTTCGGAACCCTACACTGAGCATGTTCCGACATGCTCTTGCCCTGTTTTTTTTATAGCTTGTTTCAACTACCTACAGCCAGCAACAAGTTACTATCAGTAATATTTAAAAAATAATTAAGTTGGATATTAAATTAATACATAAAACCTACATTAACAGAACTCATGAAGTATAGCGTCGTCATAAAAGCTTTATATGCGTTTCCATTAATATAGTCAATGTATTTTATTAAAAGGGCTCCCGATGAAATTACCACCATAGAGGCATTCTATCTTAGTCATCAGGGTTGGCAACGCATTCGCAGTCTTTGGATTACAGTCTTACGATTGCATTCTGCCATTAAAAAAACATTATCAATGAGATATATACGAAAGCAACTCTTAGAGCGGGCGCTCAGTGGAGTCCTGTTTGCAAAAATTGCAGACCGCATTCTGACTTCTAATATATTATATTGTATACCCAGACACCCAATAAACATGTGTTGCCAATCAGTTTTTTAGTAAATTACAAGAGATTTTTGGCTTTACTTGACCAGTACATGCAGCTATAGAAAAGATTCATTTTGATTAAAAATTACTATAATTAGGTACAAAGAATTGCGTAAGTACACATGCAAGAAATAGCTCGATTTTTACACGGTTTTATTAAAGAGTCGGAGATGTTTCGTCATTTGCTTTGGGTAAAGGTTTCTTGTAACGTTAAAGGAAATGAATGGGGCATTTCCACAGATAAACTTGAGTTGTTGCTCTTGAACAGAGTAAATTCAATGCATGTTTTCGCAGGTTTGAAACATCTGAATCAGTTACCATCCATTTGCTGAATGGAGACCATTTCGGCACACATCATCCTCATTGTATTTTTTATTTTTAAATTTTATATTGGCGCTTGTTAGTAGATAAGAAGTACCGATAGATAAGTTGTGTTGATGTGTTCGAATAAACGTTTTTCTATTCTATTTCAAGGAAAACACGTAGATTAATAGCCACTCAAAACCGATTAAAACAACGTATGTTTAAACCGTTGAAAAAACCAAAGAAAATATACTTTTTTATACACATGGCTGATGGCACAAATGGCGTGCCATCTTTTTATAGCGTTAGGCACACCAGTCGTGTCATGAAATAATTGTTCAGTTCACCGCCACTGCAAGAAAAGCGCTCGTAGCGAGACTAGAGAAGCGGTAAAGGGCGGAGGGGGGAGTGAATGACAAAGTTCCATGCTCGCGGAACATGGCTTTTTATAAAGTCGAGGGTCTCAGGTAGACAAACCACCAAACATTTCGCGGTCCGCGATTTTGGCAAACAAACATCCCTTTGGCGCCTGCTCCATCTGTCTGTCTTTTACACTTTTGTTACACTTTTACGGCTATATTGCTAAATCGATTCCCATGGAATTTGGGATGGAGATGTCATAGCTCGAGTCCCGGAGGACATGGGTTAATTTCAATATGGACAGTTTCTGAGATAAACGACTTCTACGCGGACAGAGTCGCAAGCAACTGCTAGTAATTAATTTAAAAAAACATTTTTAATTTTAGTACGTCTCGTTCTACGCTCTGTATTCCTAACTCTATTCCTCGTGTTCCAGACGAGCCCAATGCTACGAAGCCACCGACAAGCTGGACGAGTGTCTGGCTGACTACAAGAAAATACTAGAGCTCGATCCCTCCCACAAGGAGGCCCGTGTAGCCACCATACGCCTCCCGCCCATCATCGAACAGAAAAACGAAAAACTCAAAACCGAGATGCTAGGGAAACTCAAAGACCTAGGCAACATGATTCTGAAACCTTTCGGCCTCTCCACAGAGAACTTCCAGCTTGAGCAAGACGGCGAATCTAAGGGATATAAAATAAATTTCAAACAATAGTTTAAGTTATGTGATATGAAACAATATAAGCTTTTGATGTAGTTGTGGTTTTATTTCTTGGTAGGTAAATTATAGAATTGAGATCAAAATAGGGTGAAGTTTTGAGTGAAATTGGCAACATGATCCGATTTACCCAGAGAATGGAACTGTATGTGGCCAGTGCTAATCATGCGACAGTATGTCGTAACACGATGGCCGCGCTACACGTTGGTCCATCATAGGCCAGCTTAGGGACGGAGTATTGCGTGAGAGATGCAAGAATATGTACTCGCTCTAAGGTGTAAATGCGTCCCATACGTTGGCCCATGATGGGCTATTTATGGACCCACCTTTACAACTGCTGGCCTATGGCCTAACGCACCCGTAATCGACTTCAAAGTAGAGGTTTTCATTTTGAAAGCAGACTCGCCTTCTGACTGTAAAAATGAAAATGCGAGTGCGTTGGGCAATAAGGCTGCTGGACCCGCCCACGCCTTTGAAAAAAAGTTAAACGGAGGTGGTGAGCATTTTGATAATGGGCAAAGTTGCTGGAAGAAGAGCTGTCGGGCGCAGAAAGAAATCGTGGCTGCGAAACATTCGGGAATGGACTGGTGTCACAAGGGCAGCGGAGCTTTTCAACCTCGCCAAAGACCGGAAATATGCGGAGCTGACTGCCAACCTTCACTAGTTGGAGAGGCACTATAAGAAGAAGAAGAGCATTTTGGTATATGATTTGCACATGTTTCACATCGCAGTCGGTTGCAGTTTAGATCAGTACGAATTGATTTGGTCCAGTCAATTAAGGACCTATGTACCAAGCGACCTATGTCGCTGCGTTTTCGCGTTACAACGGATTGAAGTTGCTTGAAAAAATGGGGGTATTAAATCATTTGCACTTGTATGCCTCTGGGGGTCACAATCATCTTGGAAAGGAAGAGGCAGACATTCAGGGCACTGCGTTATCATGGGACGGAGTTGTAAAACAGCTTTAAAAAAATGCGCCCATTCGATTTATTATAACTCCATGGATACGAAAAAACATTTGGCAGACACTTTGTTCACCGAATTTTAGCTGTATAACTGTTTGAAATTTACATGGGACACAATTAACAGAAAATCACATGTATTTCTGACGCATTATGAAAATCTTTCTACAAATTATTATTATTTATTTTCAATAACTATTCAGTAGAATTTTGTACTTGTAGCTTGGCGCCAGAGTCGGGTTGAAAAAAACGAATCTGCCTTTGGAATATCAGAGGCCTGAACGTCTGCATCATCGATTTTCTTGGTTTTCATAAGAAATCGAAACATCAGTCCAAGAGGCAGACATGTGCGCATAATATAGCACAACTTTTTCATTGTTTTTAATCGAACAATTCAAGTCTGCCAAGTGTGCACTTCATATAGTTTTTTAAATCGTAAAATAACTAAAAAAATGAATACTAGAACAGTCAGAGCCCTGGATGTCTGCCTCTTCGATTTTTTGTGCTTACAGGATGACTGTGATCATCAGCCCCCGAGGCAGACATGTGCGCATATATATTTTTTACACTTTTTTTTTACTTTTTTAAACGCTGTCAATTGACGCAGCGCTACTATGATGGCAGACGAGGTCCTTGATGTTTCTTAGGGTGTAATTATCGCTATTAATAACGTCTGCCACGTGTGCTGATCATATAGATTTTTTTCTCGCCATCTCCCTAACTACCTAGTCGGGCCATAAGTACAATTTAAAGAAAAAATTAAAGAAGTTTTACATAAACCTGTATATTAATCAAAACTTTGATTTATATAAAATAAAAATAAAAATAATGTATTCTAAAACTACTGACTTTATTTGATGTACGAGCTTGAAGTATTCCCATTCGAAAATTGAAAATCATAGTTTAATTTAAGCACGACGATGATACTGATAACGGCCACAACTTTTGTGACAGTTCTTGTAGAGAGTTCAAATTTGCGTGATATATTCAACAGACTTTTGGCTTTAAATTCTGACACAAATGTATTTTAAGCAACTAAAGATCCGCTTGTACACCGGTCAATCTTGATGTCTCATTAAATTGACTTTACGATTTCACGACTATTTGCAGTAATACGAAAAACACACCAAATCTCTTGCTTCATAAGCTGGAATTGAGTCTTGTTGAGAAATATAATGTTGGTCTCTAAACATACACAGAGATAGGAAGTTTTATAATATTAAACAAAAAAGTTCCGTGGTGAACAAAAACTAAATTAAGCTTTTTTAAAAAGTGAAATTTACAGAAAAGGCATGCGTAATTTTATCGATCCCGGCTGTGAATGCTAAAAGATCGTATCAGAGATTGCGGCGAATATATAGAATGATTATTTGTTCTTAAAAAGGTACATTAATTGAGCTTTTAATTTTTATATGTATTGAAATTAAAAAATAAAGGTTAGTTAGTTTTATTTGACTCAACCTTAGTAACAGAACTTATGGCCAAACTAGGTATATGCTCATATCTTCATGGTTGAAGCCACAGGTTGAACTTGGAGCTGTAGGTTTTTTTTGTATATGTTCGAAAATAGGTATATTATTAGACCATAGATTTTACGATTGTTTCCCATTTAACAAGGTTGAATTTCACTACTTCTGTCAGCGTGAAATAAGAAATTCAATTTTAAACGTAGAACTCTTCTGTCAGTCAACTGTCAGTTTTCCATTGTTCAGTCAGTGCATACAGATGTAGATCTGGCGTTAATTTTTGAGTATTTTTGAGTATTTTATATTGGTGTGTTATTTTTTTGATTATTTTTGCATAGAAAAAATACTGATGGATCACGCGGGTGGACAGTGTTTATAAATAATTTAATTTAATTGTTCAGGTGCGTATTGTAAAAGTTGATGTAACGTAACTTACCTACGTAATGTACCTATATCTAGTGCTATATAGTAGCACAAACACAATCATCGTAGAGGTCCTTGGTGAACGCATGTCCAGCAGTGGAGGTCTTGCGCCTGATATGATGATGATGAAACCTTCAACCTGACTTTAAAGTGACAAGGTACCGTCAGATCTGGCAAGTTTGCTGTTGGATACCTACTAAATTTGCCATCTGATGTGTTGTTACGATAAAGCCTATGTTTTATACGGCAATATTTTACCATCGTTGCAATGGCCATCCTGAGTAGAAAATTGAAATATTATCTACAACGCTGTTTTAAATATGATTATCCCTACGGCCAGTGTAAACTTTTAGGTGACATCCAAAGCTCGCCGGTCACTTGGCCTATTATTTTAATGGTCTGGAACTTTCAACGATTTTATGCGCAAGGACTGCATATAGGTGTCCTCTTTTAGGGTTCCGTAGTCAAACTAAGAACCTTTCAATCCTTGTAGTTTCGCCATGTCTGTCCGTCCGCAGCTGAGCTCAGAGACTGAGGCTTCTAGAAAGCTGTAATTTGGCTTGAATATACATATTAGTCACGCCGACACGACACACTTACGTGGGAATGAAAAACTAACGTAACGTATCGTGCGGATTTTTTTGTCGTCTTCCCCATGGTTGGGGTGTCGTTGGACAGGTCTTGCAAAAATATTGCGGGTTTGTGAAAACAATTTTTCGAGTAAGGGTTCCATTTTGAGGAATATTAAGAATTAGTGCTACTTTTTGTTAGTCAAGTGTCCTTTACGATACAGCCATAAATGAAAGCACATATGTATACTTAACGAATTCTAAAGAAAAACTAGCATGACTTGATTGGAGTCTGAGATACGGCGTCTAAAGAGTCTATAACTACTAAAATCACCTGAGACAGCACCAAACAACTTTAAATAGAGAATAGTTCATACTTGATGTTTTATGAGATGCGGTTTTTGTGTGTGTGGCTTTGAAACCCTGCCTACACTGAGCATGTCCCGGACATTCGAAGTTCCGTTAGCTTCATTCCTTTCTCTCGATTAAGCCTCGAATGACGAGTGACAGGGATGGAGCTAACGTAACTTCGAACTTTGATTTTCAGAGTAGGGCCTCAGTTTTTACACAGATCGTGGTCAGCCATGCTCTTGCCCGGTTTTTTGTCGACTTGTTTCTACTGTTTATTATCCCAGGGATTCAAATACTTATTGTTTTTGATCTATTGTTTATTAAACAATTCAAAAACTGCTTTGGCAATCTTACCCTACCGACCGATACGGAAACAATGCGAAGTTATCTTTGCCTTCACGACTTGCCACAGCATGTGGGTCTGCGTCGTGGCTTATCCATCGCGCTGCAGGTTTTAAAAGGTATTGGTCTACATCGCGGCTAGTCCATGCGCTGCAGGTTGTAAAAGGCATGGGTCTACGTCGCGGCTTGTCTATGCGCTACCATGGGTTGAACAGGGCTTTGCGTGCGTGGGAACAACGGAACAGGGAACAGAGAACGCTAGTATTATTGACATTATTTAATGCGTAGCGTCTTCGCGTTGGAGTATCTATCTACCTACAATTCAATACAAATTGTATTAGGAAAGTAGTGCAGTCTGTAGGGTCTTGTAATATTTGTACAGATACTTATGCAATTATGTAAATTAAATTTTAGAAGCTTTCGTTGACAACCGACTATCTGCAAATACATTCGTTGAAAGAACAATTTAAATTGATTTCTAATAATAATAATGATTAAATATAGTACTCATTTTTCAGATTCTGACACAGTTCACACAATGGCGAGATGTCGACGGAGGCGGAAGTGAGTGTTTCACCATAAATAAGTTTTTTTCAATATTCAACACTTAACGTCTTTAGGCGCTATCCCTCAGAGTTAAGTAATTACGCTTTGTCACGCCAATTCAAATGTCGCAATTAAAGTCAAGGTCAAAGCATATTTAATGCATTCTTATTTACGGACGCGGGTAAGGTCGCGTCTATTCCCCTATACTGCCCTCCTTAGCCAATAGGTATTATCTCAGATATAACTCTTGTAGCAATATCAACCTTACTACTAACTTTAGAAAGTTCAATCTGCTTTGGTTATAGAATTTGGGATACTGCTTATTGGCTTAGGGCGGCAGTATAATCTCTGTATGAACGACAACACACAGAGAGAAAGCGCGGGTCTTGCGCGTGTCGGGCGCGGGTTTTAACAAGCAACACTTCCTGGCCCGCGCCAGCGTTCTGTCTGTTTTGTTTTGCGCTTGAGAGCATTACTTTGTATTATTAATTAAAGCTTTTTGTTTTTTTTTCAGAATGTGCAAAACGTAAGTAAAGGAAGTAAAAAGTTGGCTCTCGTTTGTAGTTTTTCCTCCTTGACAACAAGAGCTTAGTAAAAAAAAGCAGTGAAAGGTAGTTTTTTCATGTACCTAGTCACATGTATTCTGCGTAGTTAGATAAAATCAAGTCTTTAATAGATTTAGATTAAATTTTAAATATTACTTATTCCGAAAAACTCAAATGACTTCCCTGCGGAATAGTCTTGTGCGAAGTCGTAAGCTGAAGCTATTTAAAAAAATCGTGGTATTTAAAAAAGTTCTAGTGCCCTGCAGCGTTTCTATTAAGTAGTTTTGTTTTTAAACCAATCGCGTCACTGGTAGATCACGTGACTTCGTCTACCAATGAAGCGATTGGTTGTATGCATTCGGCGTTCGTTATCGTTATCAAAAATGTGTATGATTGACGTAAGCTGTCGGCTTTCATTCTATACATTTCAGTTTTGGAATAATGTTTACGTTAGAGTTAAGCAACTTGTCAAGCCTCACTGCACGGGTAACACAAGTTGTAGAGTCTGGCAAATGAAAGATGAGAATGAAAAAATGGCAACACTGTAGTGTCGTCCCTTTTTTCTTAGATTGATTTGAAAGGGGGGACACTATAGTGTTGCCATTTTTTCATTGTCATCTTTCATTTGCCAGACTCTATTTGGTCGCTGGTCGCTCAGTGCGTCTCTAACGTTACAGACTAGATAGAAAGGCAGATCCGAGCGACAAACAAGTCGCGGACAATATGTCCTAGCCGTGCTGGTCCGATTGATTCTTGATGCTTAGTGGGCGTCGTATAGTTGCGGTTATCGCGTGACAAAATCTGTATAAAGCATCCATCACTTATATATACGGTGGTGGAACCAGTAATGGACAAGCACCAATGATGGGCACCTTGATTCTAATTTTACAGAGCATAAGGGTTTAAGGCCCATACATGATCGGTTTTACCTTCAGTTCTAGTACCTGACCGGATGCAAAATAGTATCGTATATGTGTGTAGGGCTGCCAACTCAGGGGTTTTATCACTAAATTTAGGGGGAAATGGAATTTGGGATTTTTTAGGGGCTTAATATGTTTACTGGAATATTTAGGGATTTTTCCATACCATTTTTGTTCCCCGAACTCGTAAGTGCGACTGAGAAAGAAATACTTGACCAAACCTTCCGACTTTATTCTTTTGGAAAATCCCCTAGATATTCCAAAAAAATATGTTTAGTTTTAAGGGGTTTTAACTTAAGCTCTAGGGTATTGGAGTCCGTAACCCTGCGTGAATTGGCATTAGAGCCAGTAATGCCAGATTCAGAGGCTTCCCCTAAAACCTAGGGGTTTATTTTAGGTCGTTGAGGTTTTTTACGGGTTTCGATATAAAAATCAGGAAAGGTTTTTATCAACCGTATTCGAGAAACTGGGATTTTTAATACATCTAGGGGGGAAGGTGAAAAAAAAATTTCAACACTGACTCGAGCGGCAAATCATGCGCACGTATCAAATCAACGTTCTACGTTAAAGTTTAAACAGTAGGTATGGTATCGTGGTCAAATGAGTTTATTTTGTAGTCCATTGAACTCTTTAAGGCACAAGATCCACTTTGGTGCATTAAGTCAAATGACTATTATAACAAGCAAAATCGTAATCAGTGTTACGACTTGTCATTGGACAAATTAAAAACCTCTGAATCTGGCAACACTGTTACCGTGTATATGACCCGAGCCGATCGGCCTCTAAATGTATGGCCACTCGATCCGGTCAGGCGGAACTGACGCAGTTCGGCCTGAACCTATCGGTCTCTACATGTATGGCCACTCGATCCGGTCAGGCGGAACTGACGCAGTTCGGCCTGAACCTATCGGCCTCTACATGTATGGCCACTCGATCCGGTCAGGCGGAACTGACGCAGTTCGGCCTGAACCTATCGGCCTCTACATGTATGGCCACCCGATCCGGTCAGGCGGAACTGACGCAGTTCGGCCTGAACCTATCGGCCTCTACATGTATGGCCACCCGATCCGGTCAGGCGGAACTGACGCAGTTCGGCCTGAACCTATCGGCCTCTACATGTATGGCCACTCGATCCGGTCAGGCGGAACTGACGCAGTTCGGCCTGAACCTATCGGCCTCTACATGTATGGCCACTCGATCCGGTCAGGCGGAACTGACGCAGTTCGGCCTGAACCTATCGGCCTCTACATGTATGGCCACTCGATCCGGTCAGGCGGAACTGACGCAGTTCGGCCTGAACCTATCGGCCTCTACATGTATGGCCACTCGATCCGGTCAGTCGGAACTGACGCAGCTCGGACTTGTTTTTCAACAATCAATTTACAACCGTAAAGTTGGTGAGTTCAGGGTTCTGTCCATTATTGGTGCCTATCAGCTTAGTGTCCAACACCGGTGCTATCACCCTACGTATCAGAAGGTGACGGATGTTTTATGTACATTTGGTCACGCGATAAACGCAGCCATTATATTAGGCCATTGCATCCGGCCATATCCGCCATTATGCACAGCGTTGTTTGATTGTTTGGATCAGCCGGTGCCGCTCGCGGTCGGGGCGTTTCAAGCGCTGTCGGTGCGGGGACCGGCGCTACCGGGTGCGCCAGCGCTGCTGCCGGCGGCGGCGCCGCAGTTTACGCCGCCGCGGGGGCCGACGCCGCAGCCGGTAAGGCCTCGGACGAACTCACCCGTCCGAAACTCGGGCTCCGATCAGACCAATTCATCATATTTATTAAATAATTAACTGTATGTATGTATGTGTGTGTGTGTGTGTGTGTGTGTGTGTGTGTGTGTGTGTGTGTGTGTGTGTGTGTGTGAGAGAGCTGTGATTTACACTAATTCCTATTATAAGTTATTTTTTTATTAATAAACTTTGATTTGACTTTGAGAATGTGGCGCTTAAATATTTCAGGTTGATATAGGTATGTTTATATAAAACTTACTTATGTCACATGCATACACGACTTGAACTCAAATTTCTCTAGTTTGTAAAATATCCGAATATCCAAAATAAACAAATGTTCGAATTTGATCAATTGAATTCTAAAATGAACGGATATTGCAAACCAAATGTTATTGTTGCCTTTAGCAAGCCTAGAGCTTAGCTCGGGACTTGGTCGTTTTGTTTTGCGATATTTATTTATTTGACCCGTTAGCCGTACATTATGCGAATCGACGTTTGTGTGGTGTTTCAGCAACCTGTGGCGCTGCCGTTCGCGCCGCGGAACCTTCAAGCGGTGCAGGGCATGCGACCGGCGCTACCGGCTGCGGAAGCGGTCGGGGTCCATGGCTAGCTCTAGCGGGTAAGCACGGATAGCACACGTTGGGTTTTCTCGCTTTCGCTTGTCGCTCAGTGCGTCGTTATATCGCCGTATCGTTACTGACGATAGAAAGGGAGATCCGAGCGGCAACCAAGTCGCGGGCAACATTGCTAGCCGCACTGCTGCAGTGCTGCACGTCAAGTGTTGCCAGGTCAATACCGTAAAACGGCATAAAAGCATATGATACTAATTATAAGACTGAAATAACGTAAATAGAACGTAACGTTATTTTGTTGTTCTTATTTGTAACAAGTTGAGCTTCATTTAAGGTTGTGTTCCTATTTACCCCTTAGTTCCTAATTAGCCGGTTTTACGATTCTTTTTTAGCATTAGAAAGACCTTTCAAGAAGAAAAGTAAGGTTTTTATAGAAAATGTTTTACGGTACAATGACGGAATAACTAGAAAATTATTAAAAACGCATGTCGAAGCCTTTTGCATTACAATAGAAAATTGCATTGTGGTTTCCTTTTACGTATAAAGATAATTCAATAATGCGTTTTTTATTTTTGTTCTAATTTTAATTTATCTCAAAATTATTGTTTGATTAAAAACATATAGAAGCAGATGTTACAAACAAATGGAACGCTTTATAAAAAACCTCTAACGGGGGCGCCACTTTTTTTTCCATATGGTTTATCCCAGAGATAAAGGCAAAGGACATTGACCCATACAGCCCAAAAAGAGTGATAATGATAAAACAAATCGCGAAAACGAGTCTCCACTTTTATCTGTTTCGTGAATTGCAAAATAAATGTCAGTTCATGTTATTTCCGCAATAATGCGAGGTTTTTTATTTTTCTGGTCAGGCTATTAGAGATTGTGTCCCGTAACAAGGTCCATATTGACTCGCACAATTATTTTTACTCATTAAGTGTTATAAATCTAAGTCAAGTGCATCTTACTTGACCCTTTGAACGCTTTTGACTTGATACAAACGTCGTCCTCACACGCCAATGTCAGTTGAAAACCACTGCTAATGTCAACCTTACGTCACAAATACTCTGGTCTATTTTGCATTGTATCTGTGACCACTAAGACGGTCGATGGCGTGGTAGGCACGACAGCATGCGACCGTCCTTGGCGTTCAAAGGGTTAAGATCAGTATATAATTAATTTACTTCTGTGATTGGTTTCAGGATGTCTGCCTGAAGGAAGTGATAGTCTCAAAATCTGTGCTGTAGATTATTGATAACAATGTTGTCGGATTTTAAAAATAAAATTTTCACATGGCGATAGTTGGTTTCATTTGGTTTCGGAAAAACAAGTCTCTGAAATGTTTTTTAGGGTCATGACAGGTTTATGCATTGATTTATACTCAAGCTATAACAAGCTAACTCAAGTAATTACAAATTACATTTGGCCAAGTAACAATAGAGTTCGGAGAGATCTCTTTATTGTCCTCCTTCCTACAAGTTCAATAAGAAAATAAAAAGAAACCATAATCTACTAATGAAAAATCTGGCTTCAAAAACCTTTTTCCAGATTTTTCTCATATCTCGAATATCTGTACCATTAGCATTATAATTACTAGTGACTAAAGTTTCTCAAGCTGCGTAGTGAATTGTCATATTTGAATTCATACTATACAACGTAGTGGAAACGCACGCATCCGTTGTGGCTGGGCCTTAAGGGATATGTGGAACATGGGCTAGATAGGTTTTTGTTATGTCCATTTTGTAGCAACATTTTGTTTGCTACAAAATAGGACCTATTTCTGGGTGGTTTGCTGCTGCATAAGCATAACTAATATGAGAGAAACCTACCTGAGTCGTTTTCAAAAAAAATGTACCTAGTTAAGGGCTTTAATTAAAACAAAACTTAATTGATTCCTTTATGTAACGAAGGTTACCCATATAGTTTGTATGACTAACTTTCGTTACACAAAGGAAGCGATCGTGATTTTGTTTTCAATAAGCCTTTACTTATGTACAGGGAGCGAAACTTTGATGCCGGTGACGTCATTATGACGCAAATTGACATATAGGGTGTTTTTATAAAATATACATGACATATTAAAATAGTGACATAGAAATAGAATAGATAGATGAATAGATAGATGATATCAGAAAAGTTCTTATTTTGCAATTGTTTCCAAGGTATATTTGAAGCTATCATGAAATTCTGTTAAATCCATATTAAAATCATGTTGTGTCATTTTTGATCCATCTCGTTCAATGTGCTTTTTGGTTTTTAAATGTGTTTCTATATAACTTGCTTTAGCTGTTAAATTTTGCTGACAGCAGGAGCAAAACATTTTTTCATCTTTAACAACCAAAAAAGGATACGTCTTCAAATACGGATGCATAGATTCCATGGCGACTATGGTCAAGCGATGCCTGTAATGTGCTAGTTATAACAATTCGCAGTTCTTAAATTCACGAATAAAAAATACTATTTAAACGGATATACATTATTATTGTCTCCGACAATTTTCTGATTAATATGACAAAGACAGTTAGGTGTCACTTTTTATAAGTACTGGCCGTCTCAAGTGTCAATAAAATATCCGTAAACTAAAGAGGCCAATAAGTTGTTAGTGATTATCTATAATGTAGATAAAAGCACTCTGTATGAAGCTTGACGTCATACGGCTGTCACCGGCATCAAAGTTTCGCTCCCTGCTTATGTACAATTTTTTTGATAACGGCCCACCTAGGTTCGGTTATGAAATCTTAGTCACGAACGTGGACGAAGGGTCTGAAACATGGTGCAATTATATTGTTACTTGGCGGAACATAATTTGACGAATTAGGGGACCCACTCGTCGATTTCTTTAATACAGTGCGGTAGAAATTAAATATGAAGGCAAAAAGAAGGCCTATATGTTTGACCATTATGTGTGTGTGTCTATCTGTGGCACCGTATCTCTTAAACGGATGAACCGATTTAGACGCGGTTTTTTTTTAATTGAGGAAGGTTTTGTAGCGGTGATTCTTAACTAGGTTTAATAAAAATCGGATGGGTCGATTAAGAGATAACAGCTCTGAAAGAAGGGGTCACCGTTAATCGGGGGTTTATATCTGTTCAGTAGTCATTTCATATAATATATCAACAACACAACTATCAAAGTTCACTTTTTTTTTTTGCCCCGCGGCGACTTGAATAGCTACTACCGCGGGAATATGGCGTTTCCACTATGAAGTGATTTCGCCAGTGTCAAGTATATATAAGTAAAAATCAATATAGTCAAAAAACACAATCCAATCTTCTCTAGGAAGATTGGTGGCAACGTTGTACGGTGATATGTAGGAGTTAGGACAGAGGCCAAGATAGTTTTAACCTCTGTACCACTGCGAGTCCACTTGAAACGAGAAGTAAGATGCCAGGATACACGAAATAAGTCCAAGTCTTCTATCACTGTGCAACACAAAGGCATTAAAATTACAAATCACTAACAAAAAAGAACTTTGATCACCTAAATACACAAAAATAAAAACTAAAACAAATTACACATCCGCCATCTTTTGACGTTGCAAATGGCCTCCAAAGTTCACTTAACTTTAAAATTGTAACTGACAGCAGGAAACTTAAATCGCGCCAATTCACACAAGTAAAATGATGTTTTGAAACGCACAAGAGTTGCCAGTTGATATTTTAAAATTATTCAGCCATGTTTAAAATTATACGAGTTTGAACGGATGGTCAGGATACACTTTCTGACTGTTCGTTTAGAATGTGCATTAATGCGCTTCGGCGTTCAGTTTGCTTACAATTCGTATCTCTGTCTGGCTGTCATATCATACAGGGGTGTCCCGGAAACCGACGTGAACCCGTCTAGGGCAGCTTAAAAGCTATCGAATTAACCCCTATGTATGTTCAACAATTTTTACTTATTTCGGAGATATTGATCATTTTCATCTGATTTTTTGTAATTTTCCCTTATGTCCAAGTCACGAAAAATAATAAATTTCATGTTTTATTTCATAAGTTTTTCAGTGGTATCTTACATAATTAGAATCATTACGAATCAGCGAAGTTTATAAAACTATTTGCCCATTTTTTTCACTATTCTTTTAAGTTCCTAATCACGAAAGTTCTTTTTTCCATACTATGTGTCCCAATGTTAGCTTTTCACTTTGTATTGAAAAAACAACTTTATGTGATAACTTGAAAAAAATACTAACGAAATTTTTTTTTCGTGACAGTATGAGGAAAAATTACAAAAATTCAGATTAAATAGATCAATTTCGCCGAAAGTAGTAAAAATCGCTGAACAGCTTTTTAGCAGCTCTAACAGCCCTAGGAGTGTTCATGTCGGTTTCTGGGACACCTGTATAATTTAATTTAGGTTCCCCTATCCAATTATACATGAGGCTCCAGGATACAGAGATGATACAATTGGTCACCCATTGTTTTTGTTTCCAATTGTACAATCTGGCAGCCCTGAAACGCACTGTCAAGTGTCAACGTCATTGTGACTTGCTTGTTTGCATCTTGTTTGACGTTTACTTATGAGATTTTCAGATTTGATTACCGAGAACTTCTGTCTGCCTGTTGTTACACGGTCACGAGGTCGACTAATTATTGTGAAACGCGATTATTTATGCATTACGAGGTGACCTCAGTGACTCGGCTTTATGCTTGTCCTCAACACGCTCTCGATACTTTTACAAGTATTGTTCATAGTGTTTATGTCACTACTGTCTATGAACATAGTTCGTCATTTCACTAGTGCCGCTCGGAAAATGGCTGTGATCGCTCCTGCAGTGTTTGTGAATCATGGTGGAGGACCCATGCCGCTGCTAGGAGACGCGGAACATGCTGGGCTCACGAATTTCTTACGCGACGGTGTTAAGAAACATGTGGACTTCAAAAACATTAAAGCCATTATTTTGGTCACAGCGCATTGGGAAGAAAACAAAGTGACTATATCTTCTGGATCTCACCACGATTTATATTTCGATTATTACGGCTTCCCCCCTGAATCTTACAAGTACAGATACGATGCACCTGGGGACCCAAAATTAGCGAAGCGTATTCAAGACGTTTTAAAGAAGAATGGTATTGAATCCCGATTGGACCCAGAACGAGGTTGGGACCACGGAGTCTTTGTGCCAATGTTGCTGATCAACCCGGATGCCAATATACCTATAATTCAAATATCGGTCTTAAGCAGCCAAGATCCAGAGCAACACTACAAGTTAGGTCAAGCATTATATGAATTTAGAAAAGAAGGTATTGCCGTTTTCGGGTCTGGCATGTCTTATCATAATATGAGAGAGTTTTTCAACAGCCGTAAAGCAGGCCATGTGATAAATGAGGAGTTTGATGATTATTTGAACACTGTGTGTACTTCAGAAGAAGCACCTAGGAAGGAAGGGTTGTTAAAGTGGAGAGAAGCTAGGGGAGCAACTGAGGCGCACCCACAGAGAGCTGCTGAGCACTTTATGCCGTTGGTGGTGATTGCTGGGGCAGGGGGCTCTAAGCCGGGAGAGAGGATTTTTCACTGGGACATGAGTGGTGTATTCAGGCTCAGTGGTTTCATTTGGAAGGATGAGTAAACAGTTGGTGACGTCGGGTTATATGTGGCACTTGAACTATTAAACGTTGTACTCTATCTGAGCAATAATGGCAGACGCAAAGCAATGAAATTATTTACTCACTTGAGATTTTGCTGTCTATAATTTTAATATTAGTTCATAACTAGAATTTACGCATGTGCAGTCAACGGCACCACAATGGCCTATATCAATATGATAATTAGGTCTATCTGTACATATTTTGGTACCTTTGTGCGGATATTTATTTGTACCTTTGCATTGTTTTTTGATTACTGCATCTCAATGCAATACATTTCAATGTTTTTGTATTTATGCCCTAAATTGTATTGTATGACTTTATATTAAAGATAGATGCAGTATTGTTATACTGTTATTGAAGTTTGCAATTTTGTGCTAAAATGATGCCGAGATATGATCATTTGACATAAAATGTTAGCTTAAAACTTGGTTTGGGACCATCATAGTTTTGTTTTAAATATTTTTGTATGTATTATATTATCCAAACAGTTTTGTATCGCGTTTTAAGCTTCATTACTATTCAACAGCTTCTAGGCTTAAAGTATCAAATTAAGAGATGTTTTATAAGTTTACTGAACTTTACTGAGAAATAGAATTAACAAGTAAATTTTGTCAACCATTTTATTTTCAAGTCATATTTTTTGGTCTGTGGCTTAAAAAATAACCAGCCGAATGCGAGTCGGACTCGCGGACGAAGGGTTCCGTACCATTATCTATACAACATTACTATAATTTATTCAGTTTTTAGTTTTTGTTGTAGCTGCAACAGAGATGTGAAAATTTCAACTGTCTAGCTATCACGGTTCATGAGATACAGCCTGGTGACAGATAGACAGACAAACGGACAGCGGAGTCTTAATAATAGGGTCCTGTCTTAACCCGTTGGGTACGGAACCCTAAAAAGATAATAAACAAGCTACAATATATCACAGTGATGCTTTGCAGGAATTAGTACATGTTACTCAACTAGTATTTTTTCATGTTAGATTTTTTCTTAAATGAAATGCACTTATTTTGCAAATGTTTAATTTTACTAGCAAGAATATACACCACTGTTAATATGTTTTGTTTCATTCTTTGTGGATCTTTTACCAGCTGTTTCCTCTAGATTTATTGTTCCTACGTTGACACAACTTCTTTAATTTGATTGCTGGAACCCGTGCTGTTCATTCAAATCTACTGCATGTAGTTTTATTGTCAACAACTTTTAATATTAAGAACTTGGGCAATTTTTACCCTCTTGCTGAAGAAGGCGGAGTAGCCTTTTACCTGTTAGGTGCATGTGTTTGTATGTATGGTCCTTTGTTCTCTCGTAGGGGTGTTCGGGTCCGATTTCGACAAACGAGTTGTCGCGTTAGGTTCCAGAGTAAACCTAGTACGATAGTTAGTAGTAGTTAGTGTCGTGGGCTCCTCTACTAGTAGGTACAGTACTTGATATTTTCATTCGGCAGGTACAGTCGAGTTCATAAATATATATAAGTACACTTTAGTACCTTGCCAATTTAATACCATATTCAAACTGCCATATATACTATCTTATCACAGCGATTAATTAAAGTGACAAAGTCAAAGTTCTTTATTCTTCAATTTAGGCATAATATAATGCACCTATGAATGTCAAAAAGCATTACCACCGGTTCGAAAAATAAAACCTTTGCCCCGAGAAGAACCGGCGTAAGAAACTCGGCAAGGTATATTTTTTTCAAGAAAAAGGTTACATCATTACATAATAATTATAAATAGTTTACAATATCACAGTATTTTTGCACAGTAGGTGCACCTTTTTTAAGCGTAGGTAAATTTATGCGTAGATTACTCATGCCAGGACGGACGACTCACTGCCAAACATCCCTATCCATGATATAATCGTTTACTTTATAATATGCTCGGGAAATTAGTTTTTGTTTTACGACAGATTTAAATTTAGAGTCAGTAAGTTCAGTAATACTTTTTGGAATTTTATTGTAGAATTTTACACAATTTCCTAAGAATGATTTTGAAGTTTTGGCTAGTCTATAAAATGTGGTTTTGAGCTTTCCTGTGCTCCTGGTTGCTTTTGGCTTATCAATGTTCGTTGGGAAATTATGTAGATTCTTCCTAACAAAGATGATTATTTCAAATACATATAGCGACGGCAGTGTTAGAATATCTATTTCCTTGAAGAATTCCCTCAATGACACACGCGACCCCAAGTTATAAATAGCTCTAATAGCCATTTTTTGCAAAATAAACACTGTACCGATATCCGCAGCCGATCCCCACAAAATAAGACCGTACGTAATTATACTGTTAAAGTAAGCGAAGTAGACCAACCGTGCCGTCGCTACATTGGTAAGCTGCCTTATTCTCCTGACTGCAAAAGCAGCGGAGCTCAACCTACTTGCTAACGCAGTTATGTGGGAACCCCACTGCAATTTAGAGTCTAATGTAATTCCTAGAAAAACAGTTGTTTTTACAAAGTCTATGGTTTCACCATTAAGTTTAATATTCGAGGCTAAGTTTATATTTGATGAATTTGCTGATGAGAATTTTATACATTTAGTTTTATTTGGATTTAACATTAAGTTATTGGCAGCAAACCAGTCAGATATCATGGAGAGGGTATTGTTTGGTTCAATGAGTTCAGTATCTTTCCTATTTACCTTGAATAGTAGAGAAGTGTCAGCAGCGAACATTACAATGCAGCAGCGAACCTTCTGCTTACCATATACGGCAGATCATTTACATAAACAAGGAATAGGAATCGGCCCAAAATAGAACCTTGAGGTACGCCCATATCTATCTCTATCTCTGACGAAACGGCTCCATTTATCGCTACCTTTTGATTTCTCTGTGTTAAATATGACTTAATGAGATCTAATGCATTTCCTCTAATGCCATAAAATCCAAGTTTACAAAGTGACAGTAAGACAAGGTCCTAAAGTGTATGCATATTCATGAACTCGAATGTACTTCTCCGACTGAAGAACGGGCCATGTTAACGTGTTGACGCGGCCTCAGCTACAGAATTAAAATTAAACAACTTTAAATTACTTGTATAATGTATGTAGCTATGCTTACAAAGTTGGCGCTGTCACTCCGACCACAAGTAGCCACCTAACTTAAACTTCTTCATAAAAACTGAGTCGTACACCACCTCGCACTTGTCTGCCCCGGCCGCCCCCAGGCTAACAACGAGAGGCATGAAGTGATCCGCCTTCCCCCGAGGATGCGCCTCCAACGCCCCTTCCTCCCTCTCCCAGCTCAAAATCCTCTTCCTCTCCTCTTCACCACCCGAGCAGACCTCATTCAAGTATCTATGAAAGCTCTCATTCACTATAACTTCGTCGTTAACAAATTTGGCTCTGTTAAACTCCTTCATGTTGTGGTATGACATCCCCGATCCGATGACAGCGACGCCTTGCTCACGAAATGGCCGCAGCGCACGTCCTATTTCAAAATGGCGGGCGGCATCCTGACTTTTTAAAATGGAGACTTGAAGGATAGGGACTCGCGCGGCGGGATCGGCCAGCATCATGGGGATGAAAACTCCATGGTCCCAGCCGCGCGCGCTGTCCATTGCTGCGTCTATGCCCGCGCGCGTCAACGCCGCGTGAACATCGCTTGCTATCTCCGGCGCGCCGGGCGCTGCGTGTTCATAGGTATAACTCTCAGCGGGAAAGTTGAAATAATCATACACTAGCCCGTGCGTTTCTCCCGACGACACCGTGACGACGTCTTCCTCCCTGTGGGCCGTTACCACTATCACAGCTCGAACTCTATCAAAATCCACATACTTCGGTACATTTCGCAATGTTTCGGCTATTTCTAAATTGTAGATTTCGCCTAGAACTGGATTAGGTCCTCCACCGTGATTTATAAACAAGGAGGGAGCGTAGTACGGTTCTGTGGCCATCGCGGATGACTAAGTGTTACTGAGTTGAGTTTGTCCACGTGACGGCTTTTATATAGACAAGCACGCGTTGCGGTATACAGATATCATTGTTTATAAGCGTCTGGGCGTTATCAATAAACAGAATAAACAGAGTGAAACGGGACAATTGAATGTATGTATTTGCCGGGTGTATATTTAAGTAGCTGTATTACTGCAAAATATTAGGAACAAGGAAATGTTATTTAAAAATATCTGAACTAATAGTTAAGAATAAGAATCATTTATTTACCACACATATACATGTTCCTTATGTCCAATTTACAGCGGATCCCAAACTAGGCCTGTATCTTGGGCATCGCAGGAGTGAAGCAACCATGTAGGCGTTAAACATTTTACAAACAAGTTAACTACGTTTATTATAAAAATATCAAATGTTTTCATGATAGTAGGACATTGAGAATTAATGTTTCTTTATCTTTGCACAACCTATATTTAACTCTTAAAATATTAAAACTACTGGAGACAACAATCTTCTCAAGATATTTTATTCGAGTGCCTTAAAAATTGTTACGCTCAAACACGTTTTTAACGTGTTTGAGCGTAACAATGACATCCATATTTTAACGTTTTATCGGCAAAACAATTAGAGCTACCCTCATTAATAAATAAGCTAGCTCGATCATAATACCTATTTACATAGCAATTATCACTATGTTATTCCCTATCTGTGAATACACTTACGATAACTAGGTACATACCTATATGTTGGATGGTTAGAATAAAACCGCGCCCGTGGGAAATCGACCTCGCTATCACTTGGGCTCGCTTCGTTACTCGCCCACGTAGGTTTCCGCCAAATTTTCGACATGGTTCTAAGGGTAATTGACTACTCGTAAATACAGGTTGATACTCGATAAAGTGTATATTGAAAGGGATGAAAAAAATGTAGGTTAAATTATCGATGAAACATTTTTTAATTATTTTTTTACACATTCTTTAACTTTTTAATAAGGTTCGGGTAGTACAGTCAACAGCATAAATAAGTGATCATTTATGTATCTTGTCACTTTAACGTCGTGTTTGAAATGTCGTACAAAACTGTGAAACGATTGAAAGCGACAAGGTACATAAATGATCACTTATTTATGCTGTTGATTGTACTTGTGACGGTTTAGCTTTTGATCCAATTGCCCAAAAAAGATAAAACATAATGACCACATAAGTACTGACATAAGTTGACCAATTAAAAAAATAACTGTGTAACTGCTTTTTTTGTGGAAAATTACTGCAAAAATATCACTTTGTTTTCATAAAAACACAATTATCTCAAAATCTTGCAGATATTTTACGATGTTTTTAACGTTTTTAGATCTAAAATTAAACGAGGAATAATAATAAGCAAAAAAAATGGTGATATATCGGAAAAAAATCGAGAAAATCGTGTTTATATAAAAACAAAATTACATTTTTGCAGTGCAAGTTCAAGAATCTGTAAACAAAGTGGATATATATATAAAATAAAAAATATTTCTTTATCAGGTATTATTGAGTCAACCCTATACATTGAACTGATCCTTACATACTTACTTTTGGTACCAAAAACTGAATAGGTACTTATAAATATAAATTATATATCTATGTGTATTTAGAGGTCGTCTAAATAACTATGTAGAAATCACCCGTGGCTGCTGAATAAAAAAAGTCAATTTTCTTCATCCAAACTTACCCAATGCCCTTTATTCATTTTCCCGGCAACTCACTCTTGTCCAAAAATAAGTCAAATATTTTTTTACAATAAACACCTAATGTATGCTAACACAGTTCACCTGAATCTCCCTATGAATTCAGAGTTCCCTAAGTGCCCACACCGTCGCGTAAAATACGCAATATCATTGCATAACGGGATCATAGTATAATTTACGACCTTTTGGCCACGAGGAGTTTAAATTCCTAGTGATCAAACTGTGGAATATTTCTACTTTGAACGTTTAATAGATAAAATAAAACAGATATCAATTAGTCAGTATAAAAACTGGATTACGGATAGTCTGGTCAAAATTACCAGGTAGGTTAGGTTAGGTTCGTTTTTATATCAAAACAACCCAGAAATAGGATCTCCGCGAGAGCGGAGCTCCTTCGACTTCGTCTAGGTCTGTTAAAACGCTAGGCGAACTAAGCAGGTGGACCACGACCGACGACTGGTTTATACGTGGAAGTATAATAGCTACTTGATATAGTACAGTTATACAGGACAGAACACCATTTTGAGTTTTGCCAATCGCAGTTCCTCGTTCGTGGCCACACCAGTTTGGCCACTAGGAAAAAGTTAAGACTACGCCGAGCGTCCAGTGGCGCCCTCATTCATATTATTGTGTTTACTAATAAACTAAAGTATTGTCTTGGAATAGAACCATGTACATAAGACAAAGTTTAATAACCTTTAACCTTCGCGTCGTCAACTTAACGGGAAAAGGTGGCCACTTTTTTCCGTTAAATTACTCACTCATAGTCCAATAGTTATTAAGTTAAGTCATATACCCTATAAATTGTGTATTCATTTGAACAATAAAAATACATCCTTCGATTTCAAGACAATACTTTAGTTTATTAGTAAACACAGTAATAGTCATGAGGGCGCCACTGGACGCTCGGCGTAGTCTTAATTTACGCACCGTTAAGCTCCGGTGTGGTCGCTGCCTTGAAGTCCCAGTTTAAAAAAAACACTAGGTATATACATAAAATGGAGATTTATAAAGGCTCCCGTCGAGCAATACGCCTCCTATAGAGATACGGCTACTGCTAAATAAAATAAAACCAAATCCATATACATGTCAGATTTTATTCATACAATATTTATAAAGTACACCGACTATTACCTACTATATGTAAAGTTACCAATAAGTTACGACAAGCAAGTTCAAGGAGACAAAAATGCCAAACGCCATTATACCACACGAGGGCTTTATTCCACCTTATTGCTTTTGACCTGTTACCTATACAAAGATTATGATAGTTATTTACTTGACAGTAGGGTCAGGGAGGGAACAGTAGCTCGGTGGGAACAGTGGCTCGAATGTGCTGTACTCGAAAGGGAAAGATCTATATTCCTGTCTTCTACATCAATCGGAAGCAGCCGGCCGAGTTAAAACAATATGATTACCAGACCATGGAATATACGGGGCAAAATTATTTGACAGCTAGGGATCGCCTATATCGATAAACTCAACTATCGATGCTTTTCCCTTATACTAGTGATCTCCCCCAGCATTGCGTATGTTTTTTTTTTTTTTACAACTTCCACAGACATTGAAGTCTTTTAGCCACCTGAAATAGATTCATCACTCGAGACGGAGAAGTTTAACGTCCGATAATTTGGAACAAATTCAGATGGTTTATTTTAACAATAGCAAATGGGACGGTATTTCATACACAACTAGGAACAAAAAAATGAGTGAAGGTTCAAAAATTGTTTTAAAGCAAGGAACGACCAGAATTATGTTGCTATTTTGTTTCATTTGCATACTTACAAAAAAATATATATTTACAAACAATACTTGGAGCGAGCACTAGTACAGGTCGATTCACAAGAGCTGGATTGAATGAAAGTAATGTCATCAGAAATGATGATATCCGCAGTAGAACTAAGGTTACCGACATAGCCCGAAGAATAGCGGACCGGGAGACGAGCTGTAGGTAGGCCGGGACCGCGGTGGATGCGAAAAGCACAAGACCGGTCCGAGTGGAAAGCCTTGGGGGAGGCCTATGTCCAGCAGTGGACGTCTTTCGGCTGGCATGATGATGATGATGATCATCATACATAGGTAGTTTAATAAAAAAAAATCGCCACTGAGCTATATATATTCGTCATGGTTGCCAGCGCCCGAGTGTCTATATTTTGATATTCGCTCTGGTATTGTGGTGTAAGTGACGTCTTTTATATTGGACATAATGTTGAAAAGACAACGGGAATTTAACTCGTGGCCGCTGACGTTAAAAAGCTGAAGAATATCTTAAGAGATATGTAAAAACTTTTTCTTAATAAGATATTCCGATATCAAGGAAAACGTCACAAACCCTTTTTTATATTATAAATACTATAACTTATTTATCCTCCTAAGGCTTCTCGTACATTTTTTTATACAATAAAGTCATTGGAATTTTCTTTTGTTTTGTCCGTCAGTCAAATTAGAAAATTCAATAAACGTATTTGTACTAGGTTCTTATTCGATTGGCAAATTTCATTGTATTTTTCTACATATTCCTACGTAAAACCTTATTATCAGTGTGACTTTAAAAATGGCGTTGGACATTCTTATCTTTAAATAAGTACAAACACAAGGTCCGCTCCTCCAGGGCTAGCCAAGGTGCACTCAAAACAACGATGGAAATATGTTATAACTATTATATAAATTAGATAATATAACTCCTTGAAATAATTGCCACCCTACTTTCAGGGACTCAATTCTAGTCAATAAAACCATGATTGATTTTGACTTATTATCATATCAACGTTACGATAGCTGTCATCTACTTGACAGTAATGGCGGCCGCTTTTTCTCATGGTACCATATTTTTAATACGGCTGAATTTTAAAATGGCTCAGTCTCATAATGAACAAAACTTCACAAGAGCTTTATCGCAGAACACCGTATGTTCAATACAACCAGGTGCCAGAGTACAGTCAGCGTCATATAGTTGGTAGCATCCAAAGTAGCCAAATAGTACGTTACAAGTCATTATTACCGTAGTAACAAGAACGTGTAACGAACTATTTGGCTACTTTGGATGCTACCAACTATATGACGCTGACTGTACCTGAATTTCAAAAAGGCTAGTTAAGCTTCATGTATAATTTGCTTTACTATCTTAAGTACCAATTTCACCAAACGGTGTTAAATGTTAATCAATGTTAATACTGTTAGTTCATACATTTTGAGAGCTGTTAACGCTCTAATCGTCTGTTAAGTGGTTAACATCGGCCACTTACATTGATTGAAGTATCAATATTATAAAGATAATGTATTTCTAGTTTTCGGCATAAGCTATTTTGAAATTTTGTCGTTTCTGTGATTAGGCGTTGGAAAATGGAGATTTCAATATTTAGGCATTTCGGACATGAGACGTTTTAGGTTCAAGTCATTATGAGGGTTATTCCCACCAGTTACCACCAATTTGTTACCACTGGTAACAGCTGGGAATTTTTTTCCCACCTGTTACCACTGGTAATTACTGTGAATAAAAATTCCCAGCTGTTACCACTAAACTACTGGGATTTTTTTGCCCAGTAGTTATCACCAAATATTTTAGTGGTAACAAATGGGAAAAACATTCCCACTTGTTACCACCGAGTATTTTAGTGGTAACCGGTGGGAAAAAAATCCCAGCTGTTACCGGTGGTTGAAATTTATTGAAATTAGTAAATTAGGAATTATGTTTTTTTTTTGTTTAGGTGGAATAAGCCCTGCTCGGTTTTACACAGTAGAATGGAGCCCCCGTAATCTATAACAAGTTGCAGATGCAAGTCTAAAGCGATTTAGATTGACTAATTAAACATTGGCTATGACGGATCTCATTGAACTATTGTTGAGGTACAGCAGATGAAACTGCACAAATGTCGGCACTGTACCAATTATTGGCACCTTGAACCTTATTCCGAGGTACAACAGGTGATAATCGTACAATTACTGTACTTACATTCGTGTAGGCAAATAGACATTTAAAAATACATGTGATATATAGACCTCGCTATCGGAGGTGCAAAATGGTAGCTGTCAAGTTATTAGGGATGGGTAAAAATATTTACGCTGTCGATATCGATACTTGATTTTTCTGTACAATTAGTTTTTTTATGTATATTAATTTTTTTATGTATAATTATAAACCGTTATTAGTACAACAAAAACGTTTGACGTAAATAATTTATTATCAATATAAGCGGCCAGTATTAACCTCTATTGAAAAGGTTTATCTCAAGAGCGTTCATGCACTGCCCTGCAACTCGAAACATAAGAAAAGTAAAATAGCAACCATAGCGTTTTTGTTGTACTAATAACGGTTGATAATTTCAATGTCAATGATTATCATGTATCCCAAAAAACATGTTAAATTGTAGTCAAATAAATGGTACTTATATTATTGTACACAAAAATCAAGTATCGATATCGACAGCAAAAATATTTTTACCCATCCCTAAGAACTTGACAGCTACCATTTTGCACCTCCGATAGCGGAGTCTAGTGATATAATTCGCCAGCCAATCAAAGTAGTCTAGAACAATGATACAACCAAGATTGAAATGAAAATACAGTATTGATTGGCTGGATATGACTACAGAGCTTCCAGTGACGCGTTCATGGCTATTTTTGTGTTTTCTAATAATCAGGTTGAAATCCAAGAGTGGCCACTTTTCTCGTTCACTCACTCAATAAAAAAAAACACAGTAAAGGTGCCAATAAGTAGTGTTTTTGATTCCAGTAAGTGTTCGTTGCTTGTAAACAGCTGATTGATAATTATTCTAGTTTTTACAGTTACAAGTGCGATGACAATTTGAACATTCTCGCAGCTAGCGAACAAACTATGCGGCGTTACATAACTATCGTCACAACTCTAATTTGTATAAAAAAGCAGCTGCGACACTAATAATTAAACTAATTACAACTAATATTATTTATTTACATTCCTACAAGTAATAGCCTATAACCGTTAAGTAGAAGTACAAAAATGTGATATTCATAACCAGAGCCCGGATGTATCATGGCAAAACAAAACACTACCGTAATCTGGCTAGTGATAGAAACGTCATTTTATCGATATCGAGTATTATTTATAAAAGCTGTGCTCGAACGAAATCCTGAATATGAAAGTTTACGAGATGTATCTGAAAATTGTACTCAAACTGAAAATTATACCAATTACAATGAATTTTATAAATTTGCTCCCTTGACGTCAAGTGAAGTTGAACGTACATTTAGTATATATAAATGGCGCTATAGTGATAAACGAATCTGTTCGCTCCCAGAGAATGTTGAAAAACTAATGATTATCTACTCCTATCACCATTACACGAATAAAACGCCATGTGCTGCTGTGTGTACTAACGTGGATTACGACGAAGAAATTGAATATGTACGTACAAACTATGTATGTTTTTTATGTTGTATGGGTATATTATTTTATTTGGTCACGGTCACGTTTTTTGTTCTATTACACAATTATCGATATCGATAAAATGATGTTTCTATCACTAGCCAGATTACCATAGTGTTTTGCTATGAAAAATCGGGGTTCTGTGGATAACTATAATATTGCTTTACTATATCAGTTCAAGAGTGCGATGAGCGAGGCTCGTGAGGCGACGTAGGCTGCCTGTACACTGGAGAGGTACGCAGCGAAGCGGTGCGTGGGGAAAAGATCCGGTACTTACCTGCCGGAAACTTTTTTTTTTTTATTACCTCGGCGACTTGAATAGCTACTACCGCGGGGATATGGCGTTTCCACAATGAAGTGATTTTGCCAGTGTCAGGTATAAAAGTATAAATCAATAAAACACAATCCAATCTTCTCTAGGAAGATTGGGGGCAACGTTGCACGGTGATATGTAGGACAGAGGTCAAGATAGTTTTAACCTCTGTACCACTGCGAGTCCACTTGAAACGAGAAGTAAGATGCCAGATACACGAAATAAATTCAAGTCTTCTATCACTGTGCAACACAAAGGCATAAAAAGGACAAATCACTAATAGAAAAGACCTTTGAACACCTAAATACACAAAAATAAAAACTAAAGCAAATTACACATCCGCCATCTTGTCAATTATATTTTATGTACGGATGTCAAAATTGATTCATATTCAAAAGGAATAAGGGTAAAGAAAAAGTAACAATATTTACAAACGACATTTGAATTGCATTTTGCTTAAGTGATCTTTTTGCATATTTTTTGTAACTATAACGTCTATTCAAATGTAAGAATTTACTTTTTCAAATTAATTCAATGTTTTCTGGGGATCTGCATTTTATATTTCATTTTAATTAATCGTTTGAAAATACAATAAATAATTATTTGTATTGTTTAACAAGTAGTATCGATAGTGACACGGCAACATCCCTACGAACGTCGACGAGGACCAATCATAAGGCAGTGATCGGTAAAGCGATATGCGCTGTCTCGCTCTAATATTTTATGATCCAGTTTGGTTTGCGGCAGGTAAAATAGGAATACTTTATTTCCCTAGCTTCGCCTAGCGCTCCTATTGGTGGACTTTTTCCTCACACACCGCTGCCTCGCCCCGCTCCACTGGACAGGCAGCCTTAAATCGCGTGGCTGTAAAAACAACATACAAGTTTAGCCCCGGGCAATAACGTCTCTCACCCCCTGAATCAAGTCCGATCTCCACCATTTTTGAATATGTGGTAGTTACGAAAACTAGGTTTGTACGTTTACGTTTTTTTAAAGATAAAAAAAGATAAAGAGAAATTTATTCACAACAATACAAAAAATTACATTACATAGATACAAAAAGATTAAGACACAGAGAAATTGTTGCGAAATGGTCCCAACTCAGCATGTGCTGGCTGTAAAGCCAACGCTGGTCTTCCGTTGGGACCGCTCGGTGAAAACACGGAAGGTGATACAGACATTACAACATTTACAAGTACAAACAAAACAAAAAAAAAAAAAAAAAAATTCTTAACGAGTGTGTCGTTTTTCCAACTTTATTTAGCTGTATCTTGTGAACCGTAATGAATAGCGGGTTTTGTTATTTTCATTCAACACATAAAAAAAATGGGAAAATATAAAGAGTCCCAAGAAAACCCTAAAAGAAAAAGTACCAAAAAATGGTCAAGTGACATCGAGAGTCGAGATCGTTCGAAATCGAATTCAAAACATAATAATAGTACCCACTGTGTTGCGCTACAGAACCCTCGGTGTGCGACTGCGACTCGCACCGGTTTTATTTCATATCTCTACAGCATATTCAAAAAATCGTAGAAATAGCACTAGGTTCAACAACAGAGAAACGTTACAGCGTTTTGTATGGAAATTTTCAGAGTCACTTTTAGAAGTTTCACGTTAGCTAGCACGAACGGATCTAAACTTTATATCTAGAGGTGTTTTCTTAAAGCGATTTAGTCGGTCAACGTTCATTTAATTGACCTATAATTGGACTGAATGGAACAACTCTTCTAATGTTGCAACTACCTTTTTTGTCATGGAGAAAACAAACCCAGGGCTCCTAATACGGCTGCGTTTATCTAACACGTATATAACATTTTGTCACGCGATTGAACGCAACCATACCAGGCTCGCTGGTGGTAAGTGGGTCGGAGACACAGACATGTACATTCTCAAGATACAATTTTAGATTTAAAAGACTGCAATTTTATGAACGTGTTAATAACGATTTAGGGAGAGTTGTTTGATGAGTAGTTAACTCAAGTAATTGTTAAAATACCTTGTTCCCTTGAGATTTAACTATTAGTTACGATTTCTAACGATAAGTTTAACCACTGATCAAACAACAGGCCCTAAGCCGTTCCTTAGTGACGATTTTAAGTTTGAAAAAAGGGAACGTCTTTTTTGTCGCTTAAATGTCTCTTCAGTACGGCGGTAAGAATGCAAATGCGTTGTCTACCCTGAGGACACATGGAATGCATGGATTGCTGACAGTTGCTCATGAGGACCTGGGTGTCATTTAATTTAAATTGACCGACTAAAGTCGCTTCGTAAAACACCGCTGATGATGCCAAGTTGCACAAACGTTCATTAAGTAACCTTTTCGCCGCCATTGACTTGATACAAAAGTCCTCCTCACACGCCAATGACACAGCTAATTTCAACGTTACACCACAAATACTCTGGTCTATTTTGCATCGTCGATGGCGTAGTCAATATTGCCAGATCTCAAAACTTCTTGGTCTCAAAATACCTAAATTGCAGAATGCCTATTTTTTTTTCTTTAGACTACGGACTTTTAATGTGGCCGAATTTCAAAATAGTCTTAGTTTCATAATGCCAAAACATCAAAACTCTTTCATTAATTTGAGTTATTATTCAATATTTTTTCAGTTCTGTCTTTTGGTATTTGAAAGAATTGTGTATTTCAATATTTAGCTATTTAGAAAATATGACGTTTTAAGTCAAAGTCATAATGAATTTAGTTCATTTTAAGAATGAGACAATTTCACATTTAGGAATTATGAGCCCATGGTAATTTGAATATTAGGGATATTAGTGAATAAGGTATTATGAAATTTAGTGATTTTACACCCAAAACGTAGGCACGAGAGTACACGACCTCTTTAGGTGTTCTTGGTGCTCAGTCTTTCTGGAGGCAGGCACTGGTCTTTGGACTCATTCTGTCTTCGTTTTTAGTATCATTTGCAGTTTATCTTTAGTCACATTTGTTATTGGTGTTTCTTTTGGTTTGGTTTCATTGGCGATTAGTTCTTTTTGGGCATATTCGCTACTGGTTTCGTACGGTTCGGTTTCGACGGATTGGGATAAGACTTGGCAATCCCTTTTTGCGATCCCCACGTACAAAATTAATACGTGAGGTACCCTACCAGGTGATCCTAGTGGACATCCCTTCCCTTTTTACGCAGAGGCATTCATTCATATGTATATTCATATTTCATTGCTTATCTCAAATATGCTACAAAATAAAATAAAAAACTCCAAGAAATCAGTATTTTAATTTGGAAAAAATTAAATGGAACCAATTAACTAGCACCTGACACTAACAGCATTACATAGATTGCGAATAAAATTTAAGAGAGATAGAAAGAGGCCTTCGCCTCTGACTCGTGACTGACCTTAAGCAAAACATGGTGATTTTACTAGAGACAATGAATAGTACAGAATGAGACGAGACAATACGATACCGAAAAAAACTAAAAAAAAAAAAAACGAATTTGTAAATACGTATGTGCAGTAAGAAACGTTTGTGCAACTGGGTGGTAGGTTTGGGTGTAACTGAAGTAGTTGGAAGCAGGTGTCCCGGGCGGGGCGGGGCGGGCTACTGGTGCAGCGCGTGGTGCGGCGCCAGCACGGCGCCCCCCAGCGGCAGGGGGGGGGGCAGCGCGCCCGCCGCGCTCACCGCCACGCCGCCGCCGCAGAATATCACCTGCCACACACCACTTCATAACTAAACAGTTCACTAACCACTATTTTAAAATGATACAGCTACTTTACAAGGGTATTCATATGAAAAATTCCCTTTTTGTAACCGAAAGGCAACGGTTTTTGCTCGAGTCTGGCTAACGAAAGCTGTCCACAAGAACGGGCGGCAATTCAAAATATCTGCAGCAGATATCAATGTCTGTACACTAAACAAACGGAGTTGATAGATAGAAACAATCATTTAACATTTCTGACAAATAAAATAATATCAACTACGTTTAGTATCGCCTAATCCAGCTTATCCAGCTCCTGATTTTTGAATTGCCGCCCTTTTTTGTGGACAGCTTCCGTTTGCCAGACTCTAACAAAGGTGAAAATAGGATTTAATTTAACCTGTGGAACGTTACGTCACATGTATAATCTGTGCCAATTGAAATTGCCACAGATGTCAACAGATTAGCAGTTTGACACCAATGACACCTAACCTCAAATAATCATCAAGCGTGTCTAAATCCTTAACTTAATTTAAAAATAAATATCAAGTGTATAAATCATTGCTAAAACCTCATCAGTAATGATGGTAAATTGGTTCACTTGGTTGTATTTACATCTTTGCCAATTAATTGGCACACACTTTACATGATGACAATGATCGTCACATGATTAGGAACGCTTGCTTTTCCCCGATACGATTCTCAAAATTAATAAACACATATCTGAAAGCAAATGTATGAGAAAAAGCAAGCGTTTCTAATTATTTAACCACCGCTATATCATGTCAAATTAAACTAAAATACTCATCGCTAAATCAAATTAAATGAAGAAGAGAAAACTTAGTTATCCTAGAACCATAATCTGACTAAAATGTGAACAATAAAAATTCTGCCATTTCTTTAGTGAGTCAAAACGAACATCTCAACCAAGTCGCCCAGTAGTTCAGGGAATCCGAAATTAGACATATCCTCATTAGATATATTATATCTGACCCTCTATTCTAGGCGGTAAAACCATATCGTATTTGACCTATGCATTGTTTTCAACTCTGCCGTCACTGTCAAGTAATTATGAATGAATAAGTTTATTTGTCAAAAGTGCGTTTACAACATGGTCTCATTTGAAAATAAACTGGGGTACATATTTTAATCATAATTATAAATTACATTCTCTAGAAAATATTACAATAAACTACACAAGAAACCAACAGTTAAATTAACTCATTTAACAACTCATTAATGCTATAAAAAGATTTATCTACGCACATATCGTAAGTCCTCTTTTATGCGTTCAAAACTTGTAGGAAATGACCAGCATTATTGCAACTAATTTTACTATGAAAAGTTTCTTGTCTGTGGTAGTAGGTAAAATTTGTACTGTAATGGTTATAACAGTATAGATTTTGGTAAGGTTATGAGTTTCAAATTTGGAACATGTTCCAAAATTAACACAATTTAAATAGGTCCAATTCTAGGATCAATTGGAACGTCAACTCGTTATATTTTTTAGTACAATATCGTAGGATATTTGAATTTCGAACGACATGAGAATAGGGACTTTATTAGTAGGTATGTCTATCATATGATTTTAAAAAAAAACCATTCATATTCGTGACACATGACAGGTTTCTTTTGCCGCCATTTTTGTTGTCAATTCGTCGTATCGTAAGTCGTAATTTGATTTCATTTAGTTCATTTCTTTGTTGAGTTTTCATAAGTGGCACAATACACTTATGAAAATTCTTCTTATCCAAGTAGACAACAATTGATTAACATTGATAAATAGAAATAAATAAAATAAATAAATTAAGTTAAATTTAACATCGTTTGGTGAAAAAGGTAGCGCTGGTAGCAATGCAGGTCATTTGCCTTTCGGCTTCTGAACCCATCTTAGAGTACTTATAATATGTGTGTAGATAAAGTATTGTACGCGACTCTGCGTAATTGGCATTACAACACTCGTGTCATCTATTATGAAACTCGCCTTGCGGCTCGTTTCATAAACCATACTCATGTTGTAATGCCTGTCATTACGCAACCGTCACGTAAACTACTATTCTCGATCAGCCAAGCCAATGTTATTTTTTTAAATATCATTAAAATCTTGCTTTTAAAAATATCAGGTAGCTTATTATATACTGTAACACACATCGCGTAGGTATTTTTGGACTTCAGTGCTAATTTTGCGGCTGGCTTATGAAGTTTATATTTTTATTGTAACCTAACTTTACGAGGACGCAGCTGTTGTGTCTCGATCTGTTTTTTGAAAGAGAAATCATACAGATGTACAACCTCAGTACTTTTTGTACTGTGACCGACCGAAATATTAAGACACGTTCTTACGTTTCCGTGAAAATACGAAGGAAAACAATTCAGCAAAACATCTGTACCTCTAATATGTATAAGCAAGGAGCTGTCAGGATATTATATTGACTGAAGTAAGGCCGACATGATTCTGTTCGGCCTTTTCCGAAGATTGCTCTGATGCTGCGTTTATGTGCAATAAAAACTTGACCCAACATGGTACATTAATATCTAACAAAACGTTGACAATACGATAACAATGAGAGAGAGAGAGATAATCTAAACCCTGCAGTGCAGACCTAATACGGCTGCGTCTATATCGCGAGTAAAGGTGACGAATGCCTTATGTAACTTTGTCACGCGATAAACGCAGCTATGTTAGGGCCCCTGAGCACGTTGCATGGTCGAGCGCGTTACCTGCGAGACGGGCTGGTTGGCCTGCCCCGGCGCCGCCAGCACGTACTGCTGCTGCCGCACGCCGCCCACCTGCGGGAGGACAGACGTAAGCGTGTAACTTGGGCTACTTTTACATGGCTTGCTTTTACAAAGCTCGTTCAAAGGTAAAGCAGAAGTGGTTATTAGGGTTAAGACTTTTGGTAGCATTCCGTGGTTCTAGAATCCATGGAGTGGCTATTTCGTAATTCTTATGTATAAAACCTTACCTTTATTGTTGTCTTTTATAAATAGGACCGATTTCGAGTGGCGTCGTACCGAAACCAGACATTTAAATCAAAATTGAACTATTTCGCAATGCTGTGTGTTGCGGTTTCGGTTGTGGGTTGTGGGTGCCAATGCTACAGACGTCAGTTCAACGCTGTTGGCTGTCCGGGTCTCGTGTCGTGTGTCCGAGCCCGGGCATCGTGTGCTGTGTCCGGGCGTCGTGTCCTTTGTCCGGGCGTCGTGTCCCGTGTTCGGGCGTCGTGTCCCGTGTCCGGGCGTCGTGTCCCGTGTCCGGGTGTCATGTCTTGTGTCTGGGTGTCGTGTCTTGTGTCCGGGTGTATTGTCTTGTGTCCGGGTCTCATGTCTTGTGTCCGGGTCTCATGTCTTGTATCTGGGTCTCATGTCTTGTATCTGGGTCTCATGTCTCAAGTCTGGTTCAATACAGTGTCTTGCGGTTTCGGCTGTCCGGGTCTCGTGTCGTGTCCGGGCGTCGCGTCCTGTGTCCAGATGTTGTGTCCCGTGTCCGGGTGTCGTGTCCCGTGTCCGGGTGTCGTGTCCCGTGTCCCGTGTCCTGGTCTCATGTCCCATGTTTTGTCTGGTTCAATGCAGTGTGTTGCGGTTTCAGCTGTCCGGATCTCGTTCGTGTCCGGGTGTCGCGTCCTGTGTCCAGGTGTTGTGTCCCGTGTCCGGGTTTCGTGTCCCGTGTCCGGGCGTCGTGTCCCGTGTCCGGGTGTCGTGTCCCGTGTCCCATGTGCGGGTGTCATGTCATGTGTCCGGGCGTCGTGTCTTGTGTCCGGGTGTCATGTTTTGTGTCCGGGTGTCGTGCCTTATGTCCGGCTGTCATGTCTTGTTACTGGGTGTCATGTCTTGTGTGTGGGGTCTCATGTATTATGTCCGAGTGTCGTGTCTTGGGTCCAGGTGTTGTGTCGAGTGCTGTGTGCGGGAGTCCGGTGTCCGTGCGTACCTGGTGCACCTGCGGCGGCAGCGGCGCGCGCGGCTCCGTCTCGACCACCACCTGCTCCATGAAGGGGCCGCCTGCACACACACATAACCTTTCAATAACAAGATCAATTCCAAACAGAAACTACAACCCGACTACAAAATCAATTAACAATATGATTTTTTTGGAAAAAATCATGCATCAAGTTTTGTCTGGAAAAAAAAGAACATCAGTGTTTGCAACGCCCGCTTTAGACTATTGGTAGGAATGACGTATTTTTTTTCCCTCGTTTTGCTTTTTTCAAGTCTAGCACTAGTTGTGAAGCAACCTTGTGGCGTTTAAGCTAGCCATTAACGGGAAGAGCGTAGCCGTGTTTGCGTGGAAAAGCTGCCCTTTCATCAAAAGTGTCTTCACAAAGCCTTATGACAAGTATTATTTCCTCTAAGTTTCAGCTTATCTTTGTATTTTTAAATGATAAAACACTTTTGTCCACATTGACACATGCAATTTACGTATAATTGTGGTACGATATCCTATATATTAGAGACTCGCAAATTCTGTAAAAAACATTTTATATTGCCAACAAAATACTTTGATAAACGGAGGAAATAAGACTTTAATAAAAAAAACCTTGCTTTCTAGAAGAGCGACACTAACAGGATTTTGTTAGATCATTGCTTGTATAAAGGCCTACAGTAGGGTAAGGTGGGGTAGTCGCTAAAAAAATGTAGTGGGTAATCACTGGTCCCGTGCAAGAACAGTATGGTTTACCGTATATGTTTTTATCAAAATAATCTAGTTGGTAGGATGTACCTGCGGCGGCGGCGGGCGCGGCGCTCTCGCAGCCGAACAGGCAGTGCTGCACGGTCCACCGCGGCTCGAACGGGATGTGCGTCTTCACCTGAACATAATACAATAACATTGCTATAGAAGAGTACACATTTTATCGAAACACCATGAGTAATACATAAGTTTTTTTTTTGGTAGTAGCAAGTAAAACAATCTAACAGGCCTACGTAATTAATGTTTAGGATATCCTGAAAATATCAGTTTTTATTTCAAAAAATAAGTCGTCCATCGAAATAATACGTTCAAAATTAAGAGATTTCAGGATTTTGAGCAATTCATTAGTATGACTCTTGAATATTGTACTGTGAATACACCCAGGAGCAAAAATAACGGGTCAGAGTGCGTTTTTCATACGGAAGGGGCTATTACGAAGCCTTTGTTCCTCGCAAGGGAATGCTTTTAGTGAATTCTGACGATGAATAGCGCGAGCATCGATAAAGGACTCCCAGAGTGCCTAGGATACCCAACTGAATGAATCTGCGTTTAACGCCGGAATTGTGCATGTTCAGAAAAACATCTAAAATGGCAATAAAATGTAAAGAAATCCAAGTGCTGACCCAAACTGTCCGTCTGTGGTGTTAACTGATTGTGCGATCAGTTAGGTATCTTAAGAACTTTTGACCTCCTCTATTGAACCTCGCAGTATCCACCATTAAACCTCACTCGAAACATCCCCTGGCGAGGAACCAAGGCTTCGAAATAGTCTCGTTTGTATAAAAAACGCACTCTGACCCGGTATTTTTGCTCCCGAGTGTAGATTACTTGCTACTGCAAGTCTATACATACGCTATGAATATTGTATAAACCGGTAGTACAGTCACGAGCTTTAATTTGGGACCCATTTCAAGAAAAATATGCTTGAAGTCATCAATGTCATTAGAGATGTCAAGTTATTTGTTATGACATCGTGAAGTTATTCAAATTTGCAGTATAATGACATTCACGAGCATTTACGAGATTACACGATTAATCACGAATACGTTTGACGAAGACAGTAGTAGCATTTTTCTTACCACAATCGAATATAGCCGACTTTGTCCGATTAGCAACGAATGAATCAACCTATTCATTGGTCAACACCATGACGAACGTTATTGGCTGTTGCTATGGGTGATTTATCAACGAATTAATCAACCTATTCATTGGTCAACACCATGGTGAACGTTATTGGCTGTTGACTTCCTATTTAACTGTTGGCTAACCCGAAGACCAAGCCTGCCAACCTGACAATAGAGTGATTACACCCAAAGCCAACCAATTACAGGTCTAGAAACAGTAACCTAGCGACGATTGTTATAACATAACGTAACGATAGCTGCGGAAAAATCATAATATATCATGATTGGTCAGGGCCACGAGCTTTAATTTGGGACCCACCACGCCACGTTGATATATATCATTTCAAGATTTTCAAGGGTCGATTCGATAAGACATTTAAATGTCTTAACTTGACATTTCAACCCTATCGAACTGAAGTTTCGACCTTATTGCATTATGAATGAATATAGACGTGTCATCATTCGTTATCAGTCGTTCACGACGATGTCACACGAGTACGCCCGATTTGCATTACATGGCTAAATTATGAGGCTCAACAATCCCGTGTGGTGACTAACTTTTAGGAAACTCAACCTTATTGTTGTAGAATGCCAGATTGACTTTTGACCTAAGGTGGGTACCAAATTAAATCTCGTGACTGTACCTTGAGCTCCGTGGTCAGCATGAGGATGTGGCGGCACGGCAGCCGGAACACTTTGCTGAACAGGCACGAGCACTCCTGCGTCGACGTGCCGTACTTGCAGATGGCTACGCTGCTATGTCTGTAGGAACACAACTCATTCTCACAATATGATCATATTTAAAATAAGAGAAGTCAATCCTGAAAGGCTTGAAAAATGTAATGGTATCTAAAAACTAGCAGTTATAAAAGCCGGCTGAAAACCTTTTCAACGGTAAGGGGTTTCGATTCCTGGAAATATATTTTCACATCACCTATTCGGAAAGGGGACTTTTCTTCCCTGCTAGGAGGGATCAAATTGGCACTTTTCTGTTCAAGGACATTTTGTTGGCAGTGTAAAATATAAACGCAATGAAATATGAAATAAATAATCGAATACAGTTTATTTTTCGATGTTTAAGTGCATACTATTTGCACATCTAAGATCTTTTATTTTTCTCATAGGTGATGTGAAAAGCAATATGTGTCACACGGTAGCAATATTATTTCCACCTTGGGCGTTAACACTTGAATCCCTCACTACACTCTGGATTTTCTTTTAGAATCCTTCGCTTCATTCAGGATTTAATGTACGCCCTCGCCGTAAATATGTCATTTTGCTCCCTTGTGACACAATCTACCATTTCTTTGCCTTACAAAAGGTAAGATAAGAGGCGGCACGCACCGGTTGGCTCGGTCGTCGAGGCACTTCTGCGCGATCTTGGTCTGATGGCTCATCAGGTTGTACGCGTACTGTGTGATGGTGTCCGTCGGCGACTGCTTCAGGGTCTCCGTGTCCTGGAACATACACAAAACCAGTTGACAGACGAATTATTAATCGGCGAGCTACTTTTGGGCTTTGCCGCAGTCGGGTCTCTATGCACATTGACCAATAAAAGATACGCAAATTGCCCAATACGCATAATGCACACGAGTGATCAGTCGCAAAGTGACGCTATGTTTAATAACACGCCAAATGATCATAAATCGTATTGGTCAATTTACGTATGTCATTTTGCGGCAATATGCGTAGATAAGATTAGAATCTAGAATAGAGTCCCTCAAGGTACTGAATGGTACGCGTACCCGGAGCCGGCTGATGGCGAAGCTCCGCCGCTCGTCCTCGAGCTGGTTGGCCACGTTGAAGAACAGCGACACGAACTCATCCGGCTGCATCTGGCTGCGGATCAGCGTCTGGAACTTGGTCACCAGCCGCTCCAGGCCCTGGGGACATTATACATCTTATTACAGCCAACTGAGTAACTCCCGGCGTTGTTGGAGCGGTGGGGGAGGAGTGTGTTTTCGTTTCGTCTAATGACGCGAGATTCCAGATAACATTTGAAATGAAGACTTTTGGAAGCTGAACATTTGAAATGACATGTGCATTTATATCAAATTATGTATGTATGTATGTAACCGCTTTATTGTACAAACAATTATAAAATAGCCAAAAATATAACAGGGATCTACAAAGGGGAACTTATCCCTTTATGGGATCTCTTCGTTAACCTTAGGCGAAACGTCACTTGGAAAACAATGTATCTCATTACATCAGTTCCTGCAGTTACTGCCTTTTCAATTTCAAGTTTGAAATACTTGCTAGTGCTAACATGCGTTTCTTTAGTTTGTTCATGAATTAATTAATTATCATATTTTTCCATATTATCTAGTTAACTACATGACATGATAGGTTACTATCGATCTATTTAGAAGTCACTACAACAGCCTAAAAATATGACGTTAGTGCCGGTCTCTGGTTAACAAGTACTGGCGACACCTGTACCCTTACTATGTACAAATTACTGTACTCCATAGCGAGTCGAATGCTGTCCTTTACAGTATTCTTATTGGGGCAATGGATATCCGTGATACACGCTGACCCAAAGCTACGTGTTCTTAACCCCGGCGGTACTAAGATCATGAATTTCACGAACACGGCCGCTACATAGCCCGTACCTGCGTCCGCGTCCGGATTCGCGTTACACACAGGACAGGCTAAGTTACGTAGCTCGTACTCTTAAAAGTCCATGCTCTTAAAAATAAATACATGAAACGGAATAAAGGGCTACGAATAAAAACATAAGATACTTTTTCGTCGCCTTCAGACACATTGCATCTAATCTTCACTCAACGTCGCTAGCGGACCGGATACGCGTGTACAAAAGGTACGTGAACCCGTGTACACGAATCTACACGGGTACACGCGCGTGTAACACGGCTACGGGTACACGAAACCTAATTCTTATATAGAGCAAGGGACAGAGCATTCGTCTCGCTAGCTAGAACGGTGATTGCAAAGGTAAGGGTACAGAATCGCATGAGGCAGGAGCAGGCACCTTGTGCAGGATGTTGGTGTAGTTGTCGGGCTCGAGCCAGGCGTCCACGCGCGCCACGGCGCCCTGCGGCCGCGTCAGCGCCTCCCACAGGCGCAGCGTGCCCGCGCCCGTGCCGATGATGCCGCGCTTCAGGACCTGACACATACACCACATTACCGGCTTATCTTACACGGATACACTCAGCTGTCCAAATGTCCAGGTTTCCTCTTACGATGTGTTTTTCAAGGGTTATGGTACTTAAGTTAGAAAAAGTCTTTGGTACGGCAGGGCTTCCAAATTCGGTGCCTACCGATGTGATTTTACTGAGTAAAGGCCTTCGCTAGGCGACAAGAGACAGACCTTACTAAGGCGTTTGACGTAGTGATTCATGACTAATTCTCATCTAAACATGTTCAAATAGCGTTATAAAAAAGGTTTCCAGACTCTTTTGGTTCAAATCATACTTAGAATATTCAAAACAACTATAACACTGGGGCCGCTATAGCAGTCACGTTAATTTCCTTACGGAGTATCCCAAGGTAGTAGTTTAAGTCCTACTCTTTTCTTAAACTATATTAATGATTTTAACAATCTAAAGTTCAAGCTGTTTTTGTAATTTAGAAATAAGTCTCTTTATTTACCATATAGATACGCGAAATGTATTAACCAATACACAACAGAGCCATGCTGTTTTGTCGCCAAGATAATTTAGAATATTGTTAAGTTTATAAATATATGTATTTTAGTCAGTAAGGTATTTATCTATGGGCCTAGTAGCTTGAAAATAAAGTTATTTATTATTATTATTATTATTAATACATTTGTTGTATACACACCACAGCTGCCAAAGTGATAGACAGCAGATCGAATGAAGTTGTTTGTTTACCCGAGCAGTGTGGAGGCAGTACCTGCAGCTGCGCGGGCGTGTGGTCGGAGCGCAGCAGCGCGAGCGCGTAGGTCTTGCAGCGCGCCGCCACGTCGTCGGCGCCGGGCGCGGCGCCCTCGCGCGCGCACCACTCGGCGCAGAGCCGGGCGCACGCGCGCGCCGCCTGCCACACCGAGCACGTCACGTGCGACGACGGGAACGCCGCGCGCACCGACTGGGGAACGGGGATTACTTAATACATGCACCTAACTTTACTAAATTTCGGATCCACTGTTTCCACAATTACCCTACTGAACTGTAACAACAGCCAATACAAGGCTAAAGAGAAGAATTTAGATGTAATGACGAAAAGGTAACATGGAAATAATACAAAAAAAAGAGCTGGAGAGATCGAGTATGAGTGTTACAATAAATATATTTCACGCCACTGCTCGGAAATGTGGCGAAAGATGGTCTGTTCTTGGTCCCCAAAACAATCGATAGTTGTACATTGAATGAGCAGGCCTACTATGAATTTAAACAGACCAACTATGTTAACATTGTTGGTCTGTTCCATTGACCAATAACATCGGTCCGCTGATCACTAATTCGACCAATCAGAACACACTTTGTGCTGCATATGAAATTAAATTGGCCAATGAGAAGTCGTTTTATTTTTTTAATAATATTCATCCCTTCATCTATTGCTTACTTTCTAACCTCTACAACAATGTACTAGAATTTTCCGAAAATAAAATGAAATCACACCCTAAATTATTTTGGAGATTTATCAAATCGACTATTTCTAATAGAGGTATATCCCAGACTATGTATTACAGGGGTGTTTCAGTTTCAGACGGGGCGAGTATCTGCAAAGTGTTTAGTGAACATTTTCAATCAGTCTTCCGCCTTTGGAGGTCAATAGATTGGAACCACAGTCAAAATCAATTTTTAACATCAAAACAAATAATTTGACACGAAATGGTTCTTAAATACTTGAAATCAGTCAAAATAAACAGAATAGAATACATCCTATATTAATTATTAAATGTGCTACAACGTTAGTTTATCATCTTACCAAAATTTAACTGCAATCTTTTAAGGAAGGGCACGTTCCACAGATCTGGAAAAAAGCATGGATAACTCCTATCTCTAAAGGTCCCATTAGTCAAGATATAGAAAAATATAGGCCTATTTCAAAATCATGTCAAGACAGTCACTTTTCAGTACTTTGGAGGTCAATTTCTCCCAACAGGTTGAGTTTGGGCCGCTAAAAAAAACACATGTCTGTTATTTTAAACACATCATGTCAGCCGAAAGACGTCCACTGCTGGACATAGGCCTCCCCCAAGGCTTTCCACTCAGACCGGTCTTGTGCTTTTCGCATCCACCACGGTCCCGCGATCCTGACGAGGTCGTCACTCCGTCTTGTTGGAGGCCTACCTACAGCTCGTCTTCCGGTCCGCGGACGCCACTCCAGAACCTTATGACCCCATCGGCTATCAGTCCTGCGAGAAATGTGCCCCACCCACTGCCACTTCAGTTTAGCTATTCTTAGGGCTATGTCGGTAACCTTAGTTCTACTGCGGATATCATCATTTCTGATTCTATCACGCAGAGAAACCCCGAGCATAGCCCTCTGAGTGACTTTGAGCTTCCTTATGAGGCCCATTGTTAGCGCCCACGTCTCAGATCCGTAAGTCATCACCGGCAACACACACTGCGGTAATTTGGACGTAAAGGTGCTGCGAAGCTTCCCGAACGCTGCCCAGCCGAGTCGGATACGACGAGTGATCTCTTTCTCAAAGTTGGATCTACCTAACTGGACCGTTTGTCCCAGATAAATATACTCGTCAACAACTTCAAGCGCAGAGCCTCCGACTATCACGGGAGTTGGCGCGACATGGACATTGGACATGACTTTCGTCTTGTCCATGTTCATTCTCAAGCCCACTCGGTCGGAAGCTCTACTGAGGTCAGCGAACATTGCACTGAGGTCCTCCATGGTCTCAGCCATGACTACGATATCGTCCGCGAATCGAAGGTGAGTGATGTACTCACCGTTTATGTTGATGCCTCTTCCTTTCCAGTCCAGAACCTTAAAAGCATCCTCCAATGCAGCGGTGAACAGCTTCGGAGAGATCACATCTCCTTGTCTGACTCCCCGCTGCAGCGGTATCATCGGTCCAAGAACGGCTAACCGTATGATTGGCATTAAGCCACTGGGATTTAAAAAAGTATACCTATCCATCACAATATCGTACCTTTTCATTATTATTTTGCGTTTATTAGCCTTCGTGTATTGACATCCAATTTCTTTTAAAACTG
The DNA here is from genome assembly GCA_923062465.1 of Acleris sparsana. Lineage (NCBI taxonomy): Eukaryota > Metazoa > Arthropoda > Insecta > Lepidoptera > Tortricidae > Acleris > Acleris sparsana. The sequence goes on along the minus strand of OV281311.1, from coordinate 6,983,380 downwards.
ATCCTAAAGAACTTTTTTTGGCGAAAAACAAGGCGGCGTCTATCAGGGATTCTACTAACTTCCTCCTCGTTGGATATTCTTTGCGTAAATAATAACTTTAGGCATGTCTTCGAATAGCTTCGGAATCAAAACTATCATTGCCTACAGTTGGTTCTGATCGTTTTTTCTTATTTGGAGTCTGAAGAACATTATGTTCCATGCCAGTGTCAGCATATTTTCAATCTCTTTCCAATCTCCAATGCATCAGCTACACGATCAATCACTTGTGTCAATGTTAACAATGGCCCGCTATTTTGAGCCTCACGTTCAAAATAATTACGTAGCCCAAGAACGAACTCACGTGTGACTGTTTAAAACAGTATTTTTGTATGTATGGGCATAGTCACGAGATCCTCATGAGAAACGGAGTCCAAATAAGGAGACGAGGGCGTAGGAAGCGGAGCACGAAGTGGAGACAGGGCACGAAGACGATCTGAAGAGCTGCAGCGGTAATGTGATCTGGTTACTGCGTAAGTGGAGGGGGAGGACGGCAGGTATGTGGAAAAGGAGATAGCAGGATCACTGTTAGTTTGGGAGTAATAAGCAGACAGGCCTAATAAGGGGTAGGCTAAATCATAGTAATTGTTAGTTTACTTTCAATGTTTATTTACTTCTTGAAGCTGTAGTAGGAATAACCGTGTGTTTTAGATGGATCCAGGGCGACGATGGGAAAATTTCACAATAATTTGAATATGGAAACGTTATATCGTATGCCAATAGTTTGTAGAGCAAACTCTCGAAATGAACTTTAAGGCTAAAAGAAGACGACGGTAAGAAATTTGAAATATTGAGTCAAAATAATCAAAAAACCACGTCAACTCAGAGCTAGAACGCGTGTGTGCAAAGTGACTTGATTGTCATACGTTATTGTACCGGTCAGCGGTCCTTTGATATCAATGTTATCATCACGCGAATCGTTTTATTGAGATGTTTTTTTGTTAGATATGATTAAAACGATGAACGATACAGTGCGAGCAAATAAAAACAACCTCAAGATGAAGCTAGTTACGAAATGCGTTTCGATAAATTACAGCCCCAGCAGTACATCACCATTCCGGTATCTACAGCAATGAAGTTTGACATCTGTTCCTTTATACTTGCTGTAAATATTTAGGGAACTTCATGAGACATGACTTTGAGAGAGTGGTTACCTGCTGGCACTTGGTGGGGTCGCAGACGACGCAGCGCACCTGGCGCCAGGCCGGGTTGCACGACTTGAACGTCTCCAGCAGCCAGGACAGGTCGTCGCCGATCAGCGCCGAGATACCTAACAACATCACACATCTTATTAGCCGCGTACTGTCTGAGCGAGCATCCCCGGTGAGACAGCCTCGATCAGTAGGATTTGTTGCACTAGGCTGCCGCGCGGCAAAGCCGAGCCATGGTGAGGCTGAGCCAACATCGAGCGGTTATATTTCTCCAAGCATCTTCTCTTAGTCCTCTATTAGTATGATCGAGAAATTTTGCCTCCCATAATCGTCTATATTCTCCATATTAATTCAAGGAACTGTTCTTTATCACTATAAAGTATAGTAGCCCTCAACCAAAGTGACGACCGGGGCCATAAAAGTCCGGGCGTGGGCCATAAACCTCGACGGACGTAGTGAGGGTAACGTATCGATAACGAAAAGGTTTAAACGTCGATGAAATGAATATATTTTGTTGAGTTTCTGTATTATTGCCTATTTATTTAATTATTATGGTTTTTAAAAATAAGATGTTTTGAGCGTTTGCGTTTACTAACTGCTTTACGGTCCCGAGCACGGGTCGAGCAACACAATGGATAACTGATAACGCGAGCTTAGTGATGTGCCGTTTCCGAGAATATTCTTCAGGTGAGAATATTCTCGGAAACGTACCCGGGAATATTCCCGCTTATGGGAAACATAGGAGAATTTTGAATTTTTGTATGTCATACTTTGTTGTATTTTCGGGCATTACGTACAAAACGAAGTACACAGCCGATAGTTACATAGCATGTAGTATAAAGTCATCTCTCAACTTAAATTCTCAATATTTCGAGAATATTCTCAATATTCTCGAAAATATTCTCAAAGATTCTAGAGAATTTTCTATTGTTCCCGTGAATGAAAGAAGGGGAAAAGAGATAGCAGATCTGTTAAGAGAAAGAGATGCAAATATTTAATGGCTAAACATGTAGCTAATGCAACCAAATGTTTTATATTAAATTAATTTAAATATCTGTCACTTGTTACCTATATTTAAACTATATTTTATGTAATAGTGGTTTTTATGTACTACTAAAACATCAATCTGTTTAATTCAAATGAAAAACAAGAAATCAACTTAAATTGTGTTAAAAAATACTTGCAATATTATGAAAAAGTTTTACACAGTAACACAATATTTACACATCATTTTATGGCGATAAGCCATCCACTACAATTATTTTCTTTTAAGATTTAATATACTTCATTTACTATTTTCAACGTTCTCCGGTTTGGGGAATATTCTCGGAAATATAGGAAATTTCGTTGAATATTCTCTACGGGAACATTCTCGGAAACGGGAATATTCCCGCGGCACATCACTACGCGAGCTCAAGGGTTTTATGGCCCCGGTCGTCACTTTGGTTGAGGGCTACTATAACAAGCAACGAACAACACAACCGTCTTGAGTGAACGCGGCAAATGTACTGACACTGAGGCGCCTTGACCATGGACAAAAACCGACAACGCTCGGCCGAGGCCGGACATGCTTTTGCCTCGGGCGAGGCACGTCCTCACTGACCCGAGGATTTGCCTCACCGAAGGCTGATCGCTCAGTCAGTACGCGGCTATTAGGGTTCCGTAGCCAAAGTGGCATGGTTTTTCATGTCCGTCCGTATGTCACCAGCATTTTACAACGACGTAGTTTTGCACACACGTGATGATTTGTATTTAAACTTCCGTGTGAGGTATAGCACGAATAAAAAAAATATAGTGAATATCGTGATTGTTATTATTTAATGAAGTTATGCGCACTTATAACTATTTCTCTAACAAGTCTATTATTGTTGTCACAGACTTAAAATGAGCCTTAATATTTTTTTCAATAATTAAATTCACTTTGCGTTTTTTTTGTTTTGTTGTCTCCTAATGTATTTTAATATTGCTTATATTCGGTGCTATATTTTGATCACAGAATTACAACAATATTCTAGTAAAGATGACATTCTACTGCGTCTTTTTAAAATTTAGTAAAAATAAATCCAAGCTACATATAATTGTGAAGGTACACGTACGTACATACATAACGTGTTTGTCTGACATTGTCATTAGTCGACTCATTTCAAGCGACGATATCGTTTAAGTACTTGAAGACGTTGATAAATGATAAATGATAATTGATAATTATTTATGTAAATAATATTTGAAATCAGATGAGTGGTTTGACGTCATCCGCATGATTTGTTCGAGCCTTGCACATGAAAATGACAAGTTTCTAAGTATGCTCAACATTTTTATCGGGCGACTGTACTTCACAAAATGTATACACTAGCAGTGGTGGAGAGGTTAAAACTATCTTGGCCTCTGTCCTACATATCACCGTACAACGATGCCACCAATCTTCCTTGAGAAGATTGGATTTATACTTATATATACTTGACACTGGCGAAATCACTTCATAGTGGAACCGCCATATTCCTGCGCAGCTGTTCAAGTCGACGCGGGTCAAACAAAAAAAATAAAAAATCGTAAACAGACTTAAATGGAGAGTAAATTGCACGTACCAGCGCTGACTATAACTGACTTCCCGTTCCCGTCCTCGGCCAGGAACAGCGTGACGTTGTGCTTGACGCTCGGGCTGTCCGTGCCGCCCACCGTGGGGATGGTGCTGTTGAACTCTATGCCTGCAACAACACACAATTCTTGTTGTATAAAACGAACGCATGTGCAATTTGATAGTCAAAGCAAATTGAACCTCTTGTCTTAAAAAATGAGGTCTCTAATACATTCACGATTCCATGAGACATACGCCATTTTCTAATGAGGGCAGAATATTTGTGTCTAAGTATTGAGGCAAAGTATTTAGGCAACGTTCACTAAAGCCACAGACGGTGAATTTATCCTGGAATATTCGAGTTCGAGGGAATAACTATAAAAAAGCGGGCGAATTCGGCTTGTGCGTATGTAATATAACCTTGTTTCGTGACCATAGTAAAATTCCAGGACCCGTATTATGGTAACCTTTCTGGATAAAGCATCCGTTACTCTCGCACTTACACACTGGTCAGAAAGTGACAGACGTTTTATACACGTTCATCCACATAAACACGCCCACATAGACCTGGGGCCCTAACATCTAATCTAATTATGAATCAGTTTAAATGAAACCTACCAGTTTCGATGCAAAGGAACTGCGGCACCGCGTTGAAAGCCATCTGCATGCTCGGGGTAGTGAGGTACACGCACTGGATGCAGCCCGACGGCGAGTGGAGGAGCTTCACACCGGCATCTGGGACAAAACATCTCATTCACTCATCATCATCACCACCATCATCATCATCATCGGCATCATCATCATCATCATCATCATCATCATCGTCGTCATCATCATCATCGTCATCATCATCATCATCATCATCATCATCATCATCATCATCATCATCAGCCTATATTAGTCCACTACTGGACATAACCTCTCCCATTGCACGCAAACGAGCACCATTCGTGGGCACTCTCATCCAGCTCTTGCCAAACACCTTGCGAAGATCGTCCACCTAGTCTGAGGGCGTTCTACACCACGCTGATTCATTACCTCACTACTATTAATATTATAAATGAGATAGCTTGTGTGCTCGTATGTAATTTTGTTACTCCTTACACGCCGCAACTTCGGGACGGATTTGAAGTTTGAAATAGAGATAGCATATACCCTGGAGTAACACAAAGGCTACTTTTTATCCCGGATTTAAAAGTAATAATATGCCGGCTTAGAATAGTGCCACTCCATACCGTCCTGTGGAAGTCGTAAGAGACGACTAAGGGATTAAGGCTTGTAGTATTGTTAGGCTATGGGCTTGCAACCTGTCATTAATATGCACTGGTAAACATCGGTTACAGAATTATCACCAAGTTGTTAGAGTTGTTGGTAATTCAGGAGCTCTGCCCACCCCACTCTGGGTAAAGGCGTGACGATATGTATGTGATATATATAACTGTCTGCTTTAGGCGACTAATGTCTATATTGAAAAATGTTGAGGTATAATAATGCCGATTTTCTAAACATAAAAAAGTCTAAGTATAAAAATTTCGAGTAATTATTACGACGAAATATAAAAATGATGAAGTATAATAATGTCGAAATGGAATTAAGACGAGGAGGTATAATAAGGGATAGGTGGAACAGGGGCTAGGTAGGTTTAGGTTATGTTAGTTTTGCAGCAGCCTTTATTATTCCTCCTCGTTTTAATTCCATTTCGACATCATTATACTTCGTCATTTATATTAGGTCATTTTACATCTCGACATTTATATACTCCCTCAATTTTCATTTTCGACATTTTTATTTCTTTACAATAAACATCATTTCGACATTTTTATACCACGTCATTGTTCCTTACCGACATTAGTCTGTTAGTTTTGATTAGTGATGTATATGAATGAATAGGGTGTGTTGCTCATAAAATAATATCCTGTAAAAGGAATAAAGAGAGAGCGAGAAGGTTGGAAAGTAATTAATAAATGGTTAGAGAAGAAGAATGGAACTGGTATTTACGTACTAGTCGTACTTGTAGATTGCTACGAAATATAAAAAAAAAAACAAGAAGGGCAGAATGATGTGTCTCACCGTAGTTAAGCTGAAGCTTGCGCACCACGAAGTCGTACTTCTGGTTAAGCCAGCGCACCGCACCCGCGCCCGCGGCCACCAGCTGCTCCTCGCGTGTGATCACCGCGGGCTCCGCTGGCCTGCAATCATTGAATCGGAAGTTGAAGCTAATGTTCTCGTCAATCGTCGTCAATTATACGTTTTAGTGGTTGTCTTGTGGGGAAATTTCGCAGAATATTTTTAGTTCAGAAACGGTGTATTAGAGCAATATTTAACATAAGACAGAGAGGCACGCCGCTCATACTTAATGGAAAATAAAATTCTCACTGTAGCGGGTTCGTATATAATTTACTAAAAAACAAGGCTTATGCAGTCACAGAAGCCAGTACAAGCAAAAACTGTATAAGTCTTTGACTAAACAAGACGATAATTCTAAAAATTCGTATATCATGTGAATTGAAATTTATAATAAGTTACCTGACGCTATCAAAGAAAATGACATAGAAAATTGAAGAGAAAGACAAAAGAATGGCTTACAGATTAATGTTATACTATCAATAACTATTCAATTTGATTTAATTTTATTCTAGACTACACAACAATAAAGGGGTGAATACACAAAAGATCCCGTAGGGTCGAAGTGTATCCGAAGTGTATCCGTAAGGATAAGGTGAGACTTGACAAGACTAGGAGTCAAATAATACAGACTACTGTGAAAGCACCAAAATACATTGATTGCAACATCAATCATAAATCAATGGAGTTTCGGTTAAATGGATCATATTTTGCTAATCAAACTCGACTTTATTTTATATTTTGTCTATCCATTCAGCACCCAACGGGGCGGCCGGGACAGCTTTGTGGGACTAGGGCAGGAAAACGGAAATTACATAACCATTGAGAAGTTTCTTCATCATTTTATATGTTACCTTTCACCAGTTTCCGTTGAGGGGTTCTCGATGATGGCCACCTCGTACTCCTGCTGATTCTCCACAGGCTGGGTATCGTTCAGCTCATATTGCTGGTACGTATTCGGTTGCTCCTCCACTTGGAGCTGAAATGTTGTTTATTGTCATTGTAAACAATTTAAAAGTTTGTGTTTACGGCTAAACTAAAAGAATCGATTATGGTTACAAGACCTAAAAAAGTAAAAAGTAACAGTCGGTTTATTTGTTCAAGTTATTTAACCGCCCTAATATTAATCTTCAAGTGATCAAAATTACCACCCTAATATTAATTTTCAAGTGATCAAAATTACCGCCCTAATATTAATCAATTTCAAATTTCATCTAAGTTTGTCCAGCCATTGCAGCGTGTTCTAACGGTAGGATGGTAAGTATCTCGGAGACGCTTAAATAAATTGCTTTCTTCAAATATTATATTTTTGGAAATAGAAAGATTTACAGAATTATATTTAAATAAAAAAATAAATTAAATATAATGAAACAGCGAGACACGGACCCGTGTCTGCGCTTAACGAAATTTTCTGGAGACTGAATTATAGATCGAAATACCAATATATCATTGACAATTTTGAATTTGGAAAGAATTTAAACGAAATGTGGCCAGAAACGCAAAAAGGAGGTTGTAACAACCTCGTTTCAAAGTTATAAGAAACTAACACATGCGCACACACAAAATCTTTCACACAGTCCATCCATAGCTTCTTTGGTCTTTCCCGACTCGTATAGCCATCCACATTCATACTTCTTACCAGATGATAATGTAGTCCTCAAAAACTTGAAAAACAAAATCAAACACCTTAAAAATTCAAATTTAGAAATAACTACAATAAAGAATTAACCCTTAATAAAAAAAAAAGGGAGTGACAACTAGTTTTAGACAGTTAAGATAACTCACAGAGTATTTAATTGACTAGGCTTTCTCATTTTTAGTTTATAATTACTTTTTAAATATGGCTTGGTTTTTCAATTCAAATTTAATCATTTATTGTACATCACATTACAATTTCACCTTTAGGCTTTGATAAACATTGACAAATTAGCTGGCAGGACATTGCAAAACATGACTTGGCTAAGAGTTTTTGTGATAAAAAATAATTAAGCCATAAATAACTGGATTTATAGAATCTTTGTAAGAAAAGAAAGAAAGAAAATAATTTATTTGTGACAAACAGACTACAAAAGGAACAAAGTACTGACATAGACAAAAGAACTGTTTTCACAAAATAGTTCCAACTCAGCGTTATGCTGGCATTTTGGTTTTGCAGAGTCATACGCCAAAATTAACTATTTTGACATAATATTATAAGGTATACATAATTGTTATTATCATTGGCAGTCAGTCTTAATTGCACCCTATACTCTATCCTATCCTACCATCCTACTAATATTTCTAGAATATTTAATTGTCTTTTTGTATTATTTTGTACTTTTTATGGACTTTTTATGTAACTGGACTTTTTAATAATGCAATTTTCACAATAAAAGTGGATTATCAAATAATAATATATATTATGTTTCAGTAAGAGGGGGCTACTGTAGCACCACAGTTGCTATTGATATGCATCATGTAATATAATTGTTAGCCATGAAGACACCCTCCACAGAAATTCTGTGGCCGTAAGACAGTGTAAATGTTCAGTAATTAAATTAGTAAGTGACATTACTTGTATTGACTTATCTTCGTAATATTTACCTTTCTCTGAAGAGAGTTGATTGCTGTCTGACTTTGACTATAGTGCTAGAGCAAGAAGCACAATTTTGGTCTTTTTGTAACTTTACAGTTAGAGTAAGACAGCAGTCAACTTTAGCAATTTTTATTTAAATAGAGTTTAAACAAACTCACTAAAATAGTAAGTATAAAATAAAAATAAAACTGAATCCAAATCATAGTAATTAATAAAACAAAAACTGTAAAAAATCATCCACACATGTGTTTATGCCAATCGGGGATTAACTTACATTACTGACTTCGGCAGTTCCCTGTACAAATGTAGCACCTTCTTCTTCAGGTTCTCCTTTCACATCATATATTGTCTCTGCCATCACAATCCTACCAGATGAGTCCATAGTCCACATTCCACCAAACGCGAAATTAGAAGGGTTGCCACTCTGCTCATAAAGGATCACAGTGTTGGGGCCGAGTTGCACTGGCTCTCCCTTCATGTTCACAAACACTGGCTGCTCGAAGTTCCCCTCCACCAGCTGCCCCGTGTGCACTATCTGCTGGCCCTGCTCAACAGGGACCTCCACGACTTGATTTACTACCTCTACTTTGTCTTTCTCCTCATCCGCTTTCGCGCGGCTGACCATGATTTTTTTCTTTTCACTCTCCCCTGTATCATCACTTTTGCGCTTTATCACAGTTTTCTTTTTATTTTTCTTGTCCATTTTTATTAATTACACTATAAAATTAAACTAAAACGCGTATAGAATACGCTGGGACGTATCAATATTTAAATATTTGGGGAGGAAATAAACTATAGTAAACACTAGTACGCCGCACCCATTTAACAACATTTTTCAAAATGTATTGTACTTATGACTATCAAATACACTATTTTATACAATACCGCTAAATACAGCCCTGATAACAACTGAATACTTGTTTGATAACATGAAATTCAGAAGAACCGAAGCATTTAAGTGCGAGAGGGACAACTCGACTCAAAGAGACGCCATTTTTAATCGCCACACAGATATATTTTCTATTAATGTTGCCAGGGTAACTGATAAAGTATTAATCCTCAAGGGCTCAAGTACTCACTCAGCTCGATTGCACGACCGAGAGTCAAAAACAGTAGGACCACCACGTAGGGCGTATTTTTTTACTAGAAGAGCTTGGGTATATGATCAATGGGTATATGTTAGATATGTAGATTTATTACTTAACTTAAATTTATTATTACGTCAAGTTTATTAGCTCAACGTTATTGACCTTTGCACGAATTTTGGCTTCGTGGCCTACGATGCAGCCGTGCATCGTGTAATTCCATCTTATGGCCTAATAAATGTTTTAAAAAACCAAAAAACCGCCTTCAAAACACAAAACAAAATTTCTTTTTAATATGGTAGGTACCTACTATCAGCCCAATGGAACCCTGACCCATCATAGAACTGTGTCACAGTGACGTTATGATATGATTCAAGTTGTAAGAAGTGTCAAGCCAATGTTTCATAATGTCATTGTGACACCGTTCTATAGTGGTTCAGGGTTCCAATAGGGTGATAGTACTTATAGGTCAGTCAAATTGAAGTCGGCTTTTGGTTAAAATATTAGGTACAAAGCCGCACCACATTATTGAAGAAAAACGATGAAGAAGATAATGTGGATAAAAAGACTGCTAGAGTCTGACTACCTAGTGCATGGTGACCCAAAATAATTTAAAATATCACTAGCTGGTAACACGAAATATATAGCGACTGGACATCACAGATTATAAGGTACGTCTTGAGTGATAGGTGCTCATAATGTGACAGATGGTTTCATAGGTAAAATTGTTGCCATGTAAAGAATTAAAGCCGTAACCGACGGTCGAATTTAGTATGGGACGGACAGCAGTTTTGGTTCGCGTTTTGGTATATCTGTAGAGTAGTATTGTGACCGCTAGTTTGCAGATCGGATATGGTTCGCTCCGTACCGAATTAGACCGTGTGGACAAATTGCGACTAGTAGTGTTCGAGTCGTCGAGAAAGAATCATGATCCATGAAAATTATCACTATCAAGCGGTTTAGTTAATATCGTGTGACTAAAGACACCGCGATTTCTTAAATAAAATTTAACTCGCATGGATAATAACCAGTGATCGGGGAAAACGATGTAAAACTTTAACAAAACTTAACAAAACTTACATTACAGCCATGAAACTATTAATAATCCTTATATCAAATCAGAGACTCTGATATGGAGTTAAATTGAACACTAATCTGCCAATATTATTCTTATTTTTTAATAATATTGCTGTTTTGAATGGTTACAAGTTCTCTTTTATGTCAACTTTACAAGTTTTGTTAAAGTTTTGCACCGTTTTCCCCGATCACTGATAATAACGAAGGCATGACGTCCGTCCGTCTGTCCAAATTCGATCGTCTGTTACCGCTTAGGAAAAATGCTTGGTGGTCAGGATTTGCTGGACAGACTCTAAAAGGGGTGATAGACATGCGAGTAAGTACGCAGTACAAGCCGAGCCATAAGGCTCGGCGACCTTACTCGTCCGTATGTTACCCTAAGTACGCGAACTTCTGAAGGTAAACACGGGCGAAAAATAATTGTCGAGCTTTAAGTACGCGTGCGAGGTATCGCACATCTATTTGGGACTTAACAATAGGGAAACATGGAAAAAGTGAGAGGAGGCCTTGCCCAGCAGTGGGACATCAGGCTCTTAATAATAATTATTATTATTACTGATAATTATTAAATGAAGCTCAAAAAATATTTGACAAATAACCTGACCAGGATACATGGATGTTTGAATGTTTGTGTTTGAATCATGTCTAAACGGCTGAACGTATTTGGCTGAGATTTGACACACATCCTCATCTTAGATTGACATGACACATGTATGTAACTTTTTATTCTGGAAAATTTGACAATTCTGGGGGAAAAATGATAAACGACTGTACAGTACTGATATCCAGCTACTTTTGGTTGCATAAGAGAACTTGGCTACTTTTTTACATTTATAAATGTTTTTGGTAGGATTTGATCTTGCCGCCATTAATATCAAGTATAAAGGGACGGTTGGGGTGCCCGGTGTAGTAGTCGATCTCGTCCTCGGTGTCTTCCATCTTAAATTATTATGGCATGGGCGGGGTATTCGGGCAAAGAGTTGAAAATTCACACAATATGAGAATCACAATTTAATACTATTACAAAATACAATTGTCAGACGTTCTGCAGAACACGTGATGCATTGATGAGATTAAAATGGATCTTGTCCGGTATTGGCGGTTGCTCACAAACGTAATGACAGCGCTCGGTCCGAATCGGGGATGTTAGACCGCCACTCGGAAATCCTTGTACCGAGCTGGCTGAAAGCTGGTATTGAAAACGAAAAACTAGTACCCCTATGCTCCGCTGCGGCGCTGCTATAAACTGTGTCGGAAATTGCATCCTAGTGAAAAAAAAAAATTTTTGATTTCGTGTACCGTTAATAGAGGGCAGTAATTATCGGACGCACCGAAGAAATATCACTTTAAACCTTTCTTTTTTATATTATATTGCATTTCGGATTTAAATCTAGTAAGTCGATTGACAAAAAATGGTAAGCATTTATCGAGACTGCTGCTATAATAAAGTTTTATATCATAAAGGAAATCTGATTTCTGATTGGAATAAAAAAATATATTTGCATCACTGAAATTTATCGGTTTTCTGTAATCGGTGTATTTTTGTCGGTCAACGGCCAATCTTGGTATTTATGCATACAAGGACCGAGTAGTCTTGGTACATGGTACGTGACACTAAAAACTGGTATGTGTACCAACAATTTGGTACGTCTGACATCCCTGGTCCGAATTACACCAGTGTTCTGCATTACGTCAGACCGTGCGAACATTACACACACCCTTATAAAAATCATCATATTAATTGACGCGCCAAGTAAATAAGAACCACCTTTCATAACGTTGACAATACGATACGATAACACGTCACAAGCAATAAGATTTTCCAGTAATGAATACACTCTTACGAGTATCTATGAAGGTTTTACTAAGTAGAATATAGCCAGAGTTCACGGACGAAGTGTAGCTTTGACGTTGGGGAAATAAAATAAAACACGCAATTATACAAAGGTTACTTTATTCACAAAAATACAAACTCAATGGGTACCCTTATTAAATTCTTAATTTATTTCATACTTAATATGAACACAACTAGTTTGGAGCACGAAGATTTTCACTATTATTAATAACTCAAAACGGTTCTTGTGGTGACAACTAGTGACAAAGCGCCATCTCGTAATGGTTAGACAAAACTAGTCTTTTTTTATTGCAGGCAAAACGAGTGCTACTAGAGCGCTAATATTATCAGAAATTAGTAATTTAAGAGTAATTTACAAATAACTATTGTCTAACTTCGTGTTAAATTCTTGTTTAAAAAAAAAGACTTCCGTTTGGACAATCTATGTTAGCCATAAGTATCGTAGGTTAAAATAAGAACGAATAGATGGGCAAAAATACTGAAAATATGAGGGTTCTGTTTGAAGTTTACTGGTAGCATATATTTTTTCCCAATAGATGCTGCTTAATGTGGCTCTATGTCACACTGCCGAACTCCTTTTTGCCAAACTAGACCTTACGTTACAGCTAAAATATGATAATTCTATAGCTCAAATTGGAATGAAAAACACATTTTTACAATAAATACACAATAAACTTACTTGCTACTTTTCTTATGGCAGGTATTTGTTTTACACTCAATTACATTCATGTAAAATACATACAATCTTTCAATACGTTAAACTTGGCTTAATAATAAATACAAAAATACTGTCATAAATTTAAATGCACTGCTGTTATACATATGAAATAGCTGGCAACACTACCTGTAAAAAGTATGGGATATGTATAGTTTCTAGAAACGACAGTAACGACATCTGTGGTTGAAATACGGAACTAAACTTAATAGACAATGAATTTAGTCACCAAAGCTGACATGATCAGAGTGATGATCGAATAGAAGCTTCTGTTAGCGAGGCCAGGGACAGGGATGTTGGATCCAGCCCCGGTGCAGGCCTGTAAATGCTGGAACAAGTCGATATAGTTCCTGGCTTGCTCGTTGGTGGCCGTGCTAGTAGGCTCCGAGAAGCCCGTGGCTGTGTTCTTGAAGAGAAGGTCGTTAGTTCCATCGAAAGGAGAGAATATCTCAAGGTTCACGTGCTGCGTGCTCGATGCAGCATTGTAGCCGAAGTAATTCTCAAGCGTCTCCAAGAGACTGCCAAGGCTGTTGTATATGGGGTCGTTCCTGGAAAAAAAAGAAACAAAAACTTATTATAAACATTTTATTTAATTTTAAATTATTGAAAGAATGGACACTAACTCGGGTGCCGCCAAGGGACTTTATCGATTAAAGTGAAATAGAACCTAGGCTACCCAAAGTTGAAACAACAACTTAATTTCTTGTTACATGTCATGTACGTTCTACCAAGAAAGTCGTCTACCAGTCTTGACAAAAGTTTCTGTGAGATCTAACTATCACTTTGTTTTTTGTATCAGAGTTTATTTTGTTAGTACGTGTGCGTTACTTAGGAATAATCGACCGTCGTATCGTATGGGACGATTTTTTATTATTATTATGTTAATGTACCTTTGACGGATTAAGAGCATTCATTCCATATGATTCGGTCAAGCTGGCAACATCTTAATTATTTTTTGTATTTGTTATCAATAGTATATATTTCAAAATAATTTAGATAATATTCTCAATTAGGTCATTAAAATGTAAATTGCTGTTTAAACTAAAATACTAATAATCTCAATGCGTTTATGTAAAATAACGTGAAAATAACGCATTTAATATAGGTTTGGTCGCCGTTTTGTAATTAAAAAGCCAAAATGTTTTTTTTTAATATATATTATACTATTTTGATTTGACTGCTATTTCAGACGGTAACAGCTTAGAAGGCCCACACGGAATGAGTTCTTTTAAATACGTACACGTATTTTGGCCGCAGTGACGGTGGGGGTTTATTCGGGATAGGCTTCCCCGGCGGCTTCGGGCGTACAAAAGAGCCCCTTAAAACACAAAACTACAGTATGAAACGGTTACACCAAACACGTAATTAAAATATATTTTGAGGAATTCGAATTATCCGCGTAAATACACAAAAAGAAAACACGGCCTGGACCAAGCTTCTAATTAACGGTGCGTCTATTAGAGAAAATTATAAAAAAGGGCTGGCCACCCTACAAACGTCATTTTGACAGCTTCGATTGTCATTAGTGTCATTCAACCAAGAATGCTATGTGGCAGTGGCATTTCCAGCTGATCCAGCTCTAAATAGGCGACGTCCATCAAATGAACGTTATATAATTTAGATGTGACAAACTAACCTTCTGGTTAAGACCTCTGAATCGACAACGAAAGCGAGTAAACAAGCGTCGTCGACGTTGATTCCGGTGGTGGCAGCCAGCGTGTTGTTTCGGCAGAGAACGCGATACTGGTTGGCGTCCAAATTCAGCTGGGTCAAGATGGCTGTGGGGAAGCAATGTCGTTAAACTTTTTGCGATCTCATTCGGGTTCGGCAAATTTATATAAGTTTGGAATAAATGAGGCCGCTGCTGTTCGAAGTGTAATTGGCACTATGATCGAATTTTATTCAAAATTTGCGGCTCTATTGATTGCAACATTAGAATACCGTGCAAACTATCAAACTATTCAAACTATTTGTTTGCAAAATGGAAAAAGTTCCCTAATATACAGTTAGAGTCATATTAACATACTCTTTGGTTGGAGCCTGACCAGTGAGTAGTGCCACAAGCATTTTTAACTAATTCTTCACATGGCAACAATTTTACCTATAAAACAAGCTGTCATATTATGCGTAACTTCGTGTTACCAGTTAGTGATATTTTAAATTAGGCCCCATTTTTTTCTGGGTAACAAGCCCTACTCACTTGAACGGATGCCATAAACTTAAAAGATTGATAGGGTCACCACTAACTTGTCAGACTTTATCATAACATTCGCAGTATACAACTGCAGTTGTGATTACCTCCTTTATATAGGTAGATTATTTTTATACATACATATAATGTACTCTTATAGCTTACATGATCAATATTTATTTTGTTAATACTGTTAAATATATAAGACTATTTTAAATTTTAAACTGTCAATTTAGTATCCATTGCCCGTATCAGTCACTTTTATCGCGGTAGATAAAACATCCGTCACTCTCGCACTTACATGGTCAGAAAGTGACAGATGTTTTGTCAACGTTCATCCGCTTCAACAAACACGACCTAATAGGCCTGCTGAGCCCGGCCGGAACACATTTTTTTTTCTTTGCCCCGCGCCGACTTCAACAGCTACTACCGCGGGGATATGGCGTTTCCACAATGAAGTGATTTCGCCAGTGTCAAGTATATATAAGTAATAATCAATATAATAATCAATACAGCAATAAAACACAATCCAATCTTCTCTAGGAATATTGGGGGCAACGTTGACATGTAGGACAGAGGTCAAGATAGTTTTAACCTCTGTACCACTGCGAGTCCACTTGAAACGAGAAGTAAGCCAGATACACGACATAAGTCCAAGTCTTCTATCACTGTGCAACACAAAAGCATAAAAACTACAAATCACTAAAAGAAAAGAACTTTGAACACTTAAATACAAAACTAAAAGAAATTACACATCCGCCATCTTTTGACGTTGCAAATGGCCTCGCAACCCATTTAAAAGTATACTTACAGAATCAAGCGAATTATTTATTACCTGGTAGATTCTGAATCTCGACGAAGGAGACATGGGCGTCGTCGTTGCTCAGGCAGGACACCGAGCCGTTGTTGCCGAAGTACAAGTTGTTCGCGTAATTCCAGTCGCATGTGACTGGTGGGAAATATTGGTTAGTTAAATGACTGAAAAATGGAAACCCTAACATTCTTTGAGGACTTGTTAGATAACTTTAGCCTAATTATTATTTCTGTGAAACGATATTTCTTTTCGCATTTCCTCCCATTCTTAATTCTACCCAATTTATTTATTCTCCGGTAGTTTTTATTACCATCGCTTTTGTTCTCGTGCGACTTTTTTCCGAGTCGCATTTTTCCCGATCGATTTCTATCCCAGTCTCACTTTTCCTCAAAAGTAATTACATCGTTATGTAGGTAGGTTTAGGTTATGTTAGTTTTGCAGCTGTGCAGCAGGGCCGGAGGGCCAAATAATCCTACCGCGGAGCTCCGTCGACTCTGCCAACTTTGATTTGATTTGAAATTATCTTCAAAGAAAATATGCGTTTGGGAAAGTCCTCTATAAAATCACTTTGAGAGCCAAAAAATAAACAGTGAACCTAGTATGTCTGCGTCTATATCGCGTATCAAATGTGGATAAAGGATCCGTCACTGTCGTCCTTATTTACGGATGACGGATGCCTTATCCAAAATTTATCACGCAATAAACGCAGCCGTGTTAGCGCCCGGCCACCTTATTTTCATAACTTGGCCTAACCCTAGCAAAAAACCACTGCAGTTAAACTAGTTTTGTATTTATAAAACCGGTCAAGTGCGAGTCGGACTCGCGCACCGAGGGTTTTGTACCGCCGCATAGTAGGTTTTATTATATTCCGATTGGAATTCGAGTCCGAATCGGTCAAAATCTGTGCGGCGATACGGAGCCCTCGGTGCGCGAATCCGACTCGCTTTTGATATTTTTTAATGATTTGGTACAGAACCTTAACTAGGGTTCTGTTTTTCAGTATTTCGAACCCTAAACAACTGGCCAAGTACAAGTTAAACTCGCGCGGTTCCGTAGAAGCGTATTTACTTTTGATAGAATAAGTCTTATAAGTTTCCCTGTAATCTACAAGCAATGAACTAATGTAGTATTTTTTTTTTAATTTTATGCTCAGTAGTTTCGTACATCAGGGGGGTAAATGGTCAATTTTCGTCTTCTTTCATGAATAAAATCAAAGCTATTTAATTTACAATAATAACAAAAATATATTTGAGATCCTCATAACGAGCCCTTTAATTTGATATATGACACAGTAAGAATTGCAAACCTTTTTTTCAATTTCCTAATTTGCCCCCGAAAATGGCCCTTAATAAAAAACCAAACATATTTACTTTGCACATCTGTGTTTGGGTCATCAATTTACATATGCACCAAATTGCGACGTAATCGGTCCGGTAGTTTCAGTGATCCTTTACCTACTTATAGATTCCGTTTTTTCATTCTCTGTACTGAACTCTAAAAATGGTAAGTCTCAACCGTAGGCTTTAAACACTATTCTAAATACTATTTTAGTGTTAACAATAATCAACTTTGCATTGGGATTTTGCCATAATAATGGCGCGTTTCCAAGTGCAAGTAAAGTTTCCAAGTACTTTGTAAGTACGTAGTCGTAAATACTTACAGTTAGTGGCGGCGTTGGTGGAGCGGCAAGCGGTGCAGAGGCTGCTCGCGTTATATGTCTGCGAAAACACAAGGTACACTTGTATCAGGCACTTGTCCCAGCGCCGGCGATGAGCGAGAAGTAGAGCCAGCAATCAACTATTAATTATATGCGTCTCTTTTATTGTCACAGCATATGTATCTTTTGTTGGAGAGAGAGTTCTCGCCGGCAGTCTTCCGGCAGTGTTACCAGCCAGAGATCTGCAATTAATGCTTTGCTCTCTTTTCTTGACACGGCTTCTATATTTTTTGTTCGTTGCTTGACCGAGAAAATAGTCTAAAGCCGCGTATCCACTAGAGGCAGCCTCGGGTCGTGGTCTGTGTGCTCGTTTTCCTTCTCGTTGCCATTAAAAAAAAACAGGATTTTTGATGAAATTTGGAATGAAGATGGCTTTAACCCCGAAGAGAGACTGACATACTATATATATCAAACAAAAATTGGAATGGTTTTGATGTACAGTACGATTACTTCCACTTTGACACTCGGGACATGTCGGTTTTAATCGTAAAGGTTCCTGTTTTTATATAGAGTATATCGTAAAAACTAATATAATTAATAATAAAACATTAACCTAAGTATAGAAACTTCATTAATATGGTAAATATTCAAATAAACTATAATCAACTTTTAATGACATACTAGCTTCTGCCCGCGACTTCATCCGAGTAGAATTCGGTTATCGTTATGTTATTTGATTATATCTAGTAGCATGTGATGAGTTAGCTTCGAATGAAATTATTTGTAAAAATGTACATTTGCTTATTTAATATTTGTGTTTTGAGTAATGCAACGAAATAATTAAATCACGCCACATCTGTGTTATTCATAGTTCTACTGTAAAAAAATGACATTGTGGCAAGTGATCTACATTACTGTTTTAGACTGTTAACTGAATACTATGATATTATGCATATGCAGCAATGTGTCTCGTGTCACTTGCCGAGTGTAAAAGTCGAATTAATCGTACTGTAATGGTGTATTACACTTACACCCTATATGCTGTGTAGTGGCTATTAACCCTGTCTTCGTGTTTGATCTCTCTGACTCGCCCTCATACGCTTTTCTTAACAGATTTAACCCGAACTCAAATGACAGACCACGCGTAGTGTACTTACAGTTTCAGAGATGGCGTGGGCGGCGTCCATGGCTCCCGGTGCGCAGGCGCCCTGGAAGAACTCGCCGACGACCTTCGTGTAGTCGCACTCCGAGGCGCTCAGTACTTGGTTGTCCCGCGCAGCCTTCACGAACGCCACGTACGCTGGGGAGAACGTTCTTCATCTTTTACTGATTTTTTTTAATCACGCTGTATTTATGTTAATTTTAAGCTTAAGCCTACCTTTCTCCGCGTCGCTCTAGCCTTCATTAGCTTGTCGAGTATATCTCACCAAAGAAAAGTTAAGCAATAAATATTTCCAATAGTGGCAACTTAATTAATCACCAGTGTTTTGGTCTAATAACTGCATCTCACTTCAACCATTGCCCTCCGTTTATGACAATCTATTCTTTTTTCTTTCTCTTTCACTTGCTAAACGTAGCTTCATCTGATTTGCTATTTCATCTCATTTTCAAGAAATTGTCAAGTGTTCTATCATCTTCCCTCTTACGTTTATAGGTCGAGTCAAGAATATTAGAAAATGACGGCGGAGAGGAGACTCCAGTAACAAAACCGTACTTAGCTCCTTAAGTTATGAAAAAGACTGGCACTTTGAAGGTTTGCCTCGCTTTTAGCCATTCTTGACGGTAAAAACTAGAGTCTGGCAAATGAAACATGAGAATGAAAAAATGGCAACACTGTAGTGTCGTCCCTTTTTTCTTAGATTGATTTGAAAGGGACGACACTACAGTGTTGCCATTTTTTCATTCTCATGTTTCATTTGCCAGACTATATCGTCTTTGACTTATTATGGTATAGTTTTTAATTCGGTCACCATTACTGTCAAGTAAATAAAAGCTATCAAAACGTTTACAATACGATAACAGGTCAAAGATGACGTGGTTTTTACCGCCTAGAATTTTGGCCCTGAAAGGCGTTAACTCCTTATGCGGGATAATCGAATTTAGACATTGATTTGATTGCTCGAGCGGTTGTTTTACAAAAAAAAACAGGAAGTTGGCAAGAAACTCCAGATCAATATGTAGGGTAAAGTCACCAGTGGTCAGCCAGAGACCTGTAGTCGACCTCTGCCTATATTTTGTATAAGTGGGAAGAGTACGAAAGATATTTCCCACTCTTCGCACTCATATAAGGTCGACTACTGGTCTCTGGCTGACCACTGATGACTTTACCCTACACTTGTTTTATTCAGGAGCTAGTGCAAGCCCTCGAAATGCCTTCGATTTGGGGAAGCATTAAGCTTTCTTGTCCTTGAGGTTCTCGAAGCGGCTAAAATCCGAGATGGTGGAGGAGCTTGAGCCCGCCGAGACTACTTACAAATGCCTCCAGATTCGGGGAAGCAAGCCTTCTTGTCCTCGAGTTTATCGAAGTAGCTGACTCAGGAGACGGTGGAGGAGGTAGTTAAGTCCACACTACTTACAAATGCCTCCGAATTCGGGGAAGCAAGCCTTCTTGTCCTTGAGTTTATCGAAGTAGCTGACTCAGGAGACGGTGGAGGAGGTAGTTAAGTCCACACTACTTACAAATGCCTCCGAATTCGGGGAAGCAAGCCTTCTTGTCCTTGAGGTTCTCGAAGCGGCTGACTTCAGAGACGGAGGAGTTTTTCAGCAGGGCGATGACGCGAGAGAAGGAGCTGTTGTTTGTGCGCTGGTTCTGCAGCAGCTTCACCGGCGTCAGCTTGAAGTGCCTGTGGGGAAGACGAGTTTAGCATGATATCGGGTTCAAAGATCCCATCTCCGTCTCCATGTACGTATCAGAGTAGGTACATACCTACGTACCAATTTTACTGGAAATCTTTTATACCGTGAAAGCGGAATAAACAAAGAAACAAAAAAAGCTGCTGACATACAGACTATATTCGTGTTACAAAAAAGAGCCATTCGTTCTATATATAACCTTAACTCCCGTGATTCCTTAAGATTAGTATTTAAAGAAATTAGTATCTTGACAGTAGCGTCACAATTAATTTATGAGAATATTATTTATGTCATTAAAAATCAAGACTCTTTTGTTAAGAATTGTGATATACATAATTTGAATACAAGAAATAAAAATAAAATTTCTATTAAAAAATTTCGTGTCCGTAAGGTTTATAAATCATTTGTAGGTCAATGCATTCATTTCTATAATAAATTACCTGACGCAGTTTTAAAATTACCATTTCTAGTACTTAAAACTTACTTGAAAAAGTCGTTGATGTCTAAAGCTTACTATAGGGTCGAAGACTATCTGACAGATAAAAATGCTTGGCCTAAACTAAGCTAAACACCTAAATAACTTAAGAATAAATTAGTCATAAAAAAATATGTAAGTAAGTATTGTATATTGTCTAGGGGACACGGTTTCTGTAGGAGAATGTATCGAAACTTTGTATGTGGTTGTCTTGCACTGAAAATTCTGAGGTTTGACACACTTTCCTGCTCAAGCTACGCTTGAATACATTTAATTTTAATTTTATGTTAGATTCATTGTTTTATATAACGCTATGTTGAGATTTACGATTGTGTAATATCATAAGTAGTATTTAAAAAAACGACTGACAGTTGAGTTTCTTGCGGCCTTTCTTCTCAGCAGTGGTCTCTTGCGAAGCGCTGGTAGATTTTTGATGTGTAAACGTGTCCATGCGGCCTACTTACTGAATAAACATGTTTTATCTTTTTTATCTTTTAACAAACGCGTTTTCACATTTGATCGATATAGGATCGATACGGATAAGGGTTTCTGTGTGATTGGAGCCATGGGACACTCACTGCCTCGCGATGTAACCGTAGTTAGCTGCGCTGGTGACGAAGTCAGCGTCGGAGTCGCGCACGGCGCGCAGGCAGTCGAGGTCGTTGAGACGTTTAATGCAGGTGATACTGGGCTGCAAGAAGAGATGACATAGCAGAACAGCTCGAACCCTGTCCGAGGATTAATTACATATCCTCCAAGCAAGAGTAGAGTAGCAAGGAGGTAAAATGTACACTTTTTGCTGGCAGACAGCGTCGAGCTACAACGCTGCTATGGCTAATATCTAGCTATTAGCGCCCATTCCTAATCCCAAAATACTAGATCTTTTTGGGATGCTAAAGGCAAACGCGGAGGCCACCTGATGGTAAGTGGGATCTTTGACCCATAGACATTTGCATTCTCAAGACTACAATCTAAAGACTGCAATCCTAAGAGCGCCAATGCGTTGCGAACCCAGCACGGCTACCGCAAGTTGCCCGCGACTTGTCTGTCACTCGGATCTCCCTTTCTATCTAGTCAGTAATGATAGAGAAGCACTGAGCGACAAGCGAGATTATACAACTTGTGCTACCTGCTGGAGGTAGGTTAAAGACCAGACCAGGCCAGACCAGATTCGATATGTTAGGTAAATATGATAAACAGTAAGGTCGAGCGCCTATTCTGACAGAGGGCATCAATGCTTTTTTTTTTTAAAGAAACGCAACGTTTTCTAGCTATTTCTGCGCCCCCTTTACCAGTACCTGTGGTGGTAAAAGAATAATATGCTTAAAGCACGTGCTTGTTTACGGAGACGCGGGGCGTCGCGCGTAGCGTTGGGCGGCGCGGTGCGCGCTACATTTAAACATATGGCGTTGTATAAAAGCGTTTACGGAGAAGCGGTTTTACACGCGTTTGCTTGAAATACAGTGTTACTTGAGGCGGAGCCCGCGGATAGCATCACAGCGTTGCACGCGTCAATAACGGCGTTTCTCGCCACTGCGCCCGCAGCGGGGCTCGCGGCGGAATCTTTTGATCTTTTGAACGTCTTATGATCCGCCGCTTGCCCCGCTACACGCTCGAGATTCCGCCGCGGACGCAGCGGCGGGCACCGCTAATCTCTACGCGCCGCATCACGCGCCGCATCACGCGCCACATCACGCCGCGCATCTTCATAAACAACACCGTACCAATGTACGGTGGCAATCCATATGTTTGTGTTTGCGCGTGTGATGACGCGGACGCCTCTCTGTAAACGGAAAAAACGCCCGACGCGCCGAGCTATGCCAAGCCGCACGCCACACGCGGCGCTCCGCGTCTCCGTAAACAAGCCCAGGTCGTCAATGTCATTCATTGGAGATGTCAAATCATTTGTAACTTTTAGGAAACTCAACCTTTTTGTTGTAGAATGTTCAGACTGACTTTGGACTACCAAATTTAAGTCTTTGACTGTACCTACCTTCTTTCGAAGGTGTTGTACTGGTTCGAACTGCTAGATGGCAGGTTTGGACCGTACCTCAATGCCGAGGATGTAGGCGGCGGAGCGCACCCACGTGCACTTCTGTTGCTCGGCGTCGGACACGGTGCACCACTTGCGCTGGGGAATGCAGCGCAACGCCGAGTCGATGTTGGCAATTGTGCGCACTGCAACACCACGAATAACGTCATTAGTCATCACCATAGCTAAGACAAGTCAACGCGAAAACAGATATGGAAATAGAACAAGATTCAACAGAGTCGCCATACCTAAGATTATGATTATCTAAGTTGGATATTATCGTACTTTTTTAGTTGCATATCTGTCATAATTTTGTCAAAGTGGTATTCCTAAAACAGTTTTGTGACAGTTGAAATTAGTAAAATCTATATATATAAAAATGAATTGCTGTTCGTTAGTCTCACTAAAACTCGAGAACGGCTGAACCGATTTGGCTGATTCCTTTTCGGTTGTATTCGTTATTGTCAGAGCAAGGTTTGTATGAAAGAAAAAAAAACCACCGGGAATGTCGGAAATTTGCAGAGGGCGAAGCCGCTGGCGGGTCACTAGTTATTAATACATTTCTAAATAGATTAAATATGGTGAAATTAGAAACGTTAGTTAGTGGATTTAGAACTAACCCGAGCTCTCTTATGATGGAAATTGGATGATGGATATCATAGAAACAAAAGAATACTTATTAATAAAAATACCTTGACAAACATATGGAGAATTTTTGGGTTACCGTTTAAATGTAATTGAAAAATATTATGAAATACTTAATAAATAATACGACTCTATTAATCTTGTTCTATTACCGTGTTGCGATTGTTTTGCGTTGAACTATGGTCATCATCACCATGGGCTCGGAGTTTTCATAGCACGGTAAGAGTAAAGAGAGATATGGAGTCGACATACTCATCATAACTAGCGTTTCTATTCGTTTCGCTTTTAAACCAATTGCTTCACTGGTATATGACGTGATACGAAGAGTCACAGACGGAGAGATTCTGTGGTTTCTTGCGAAGCGCTGGTAGAGTTTTGACGTGTAAAGGTGCCTGTGCGGCCTACTTACTGAATAACCCATTTTTTTAACCCAAAAATAAGAGACTTACTGGGAGCAGTATAATTGGCCGGCGAGACTAACTCCTCGAAGCTGACGCGGGCGGTGGTGGAGGGCACTAGGACGGAGAACAACGTGGACCTCCAGGTCCCGTCGTTGGGGTTGCCTTGCGAGGGCCACCAGGTGCGCATGTTAGTCTGGATCTCGGCCGCGCGGACGCTGGAACAACAATACTATTCTTGAGCTGCCTTTCCACTGAGGCGGAGACGAGCGGAGCTACGCTAAAATTAACTAATAGAAGGCGCATGCGGTTACGTCGAGCTCGCCTTGCGCGCTTGTTAGTTTATGTTCCATTGGTTAATATTGGTACAGCTCCACTCCGGCAGTCTCCACCTCAGTTGAAAGGCAGTCTTATATGTATAGGCTCAATAGGCAAGTAGCGACGTAATTATTTGCGTTTTACGGTTCCGTACCAAATTCATAAAAAGGGACCCCTATGGGGAGACTTCGGTGTCTGTCTGTATATCACAGCAGTTTTTCTCTGAAACCATAGCTAAACTATTAACTTGAAATTCGGCATAAGCAGTTGTATAAATTGCATGTTGTTTTTAGTAAAACTAATATGAAATTATCTTTCTAAATGTTTGAAAAGGGGTCTAAAATGGCGGTTGAAAATGAAAGTGATATCAATATTAGCTCTTTATAGTACGCGAGTAGAAATAACTTGGTATAGCCAATTTTTTTTTTTTTTTTTTTATGGCATTGAGAAGGCAACCGAGCACACAGGCCACCTGATGGTAAGTGGCAACTGTGACCCATAGACATTAGCATAAGACTGCAAATCCGTTGCCAACCCTGAGGACTAAGATGGAATGCCTCTATGCTAGTCATTACACCGGCTGTCTTATCCCCAAACCGGAACACAACAAAGCGAACACTGCTGTTTGGCGGTAGGTTAATGGATAAGATGGTGGTAGCGATCCGGACGGACCCTGCACAGGGTCCTACCACCCGCAAAATTTTCATGTATTATGAAATAAAAAGAAACCGGTGTTGTAACAACATTGAACACTTTGGGTTTTGAAACACTCTAATGTGGAATACTCACGTCGTGGCCACAATGGCGCCCCAGGGCTGTCTGACGAAGGCGCAGGGCGCGGTGCTGACGCCAAGCACGGCGGGAGACAGCTGCGTCAGAGTGCCGTTGGGGCACAGGATCGAGTAGCTGGGGGCGGTGTCGGGATTGCGAATCTGATGGCAGGAAGGTCCAGTTATTGAAAATAATTAGACTTGAGGATGTTTTTAGGGATGCTGGAACACAAGGGACCCTCATAGTTTCGCCGTGTTCTATCAAACCGATGGAAAAATGACCAACTATAGAACTGGCTCACAGTGATTTAGATAAGTCGTAAAAAGTTTTTTTTTTATGGCATGGAGAAGGCAACCGAGCACACAGGCCACCTGATGGTAAGTGGAAACTGTGACCCATAGACATTAGCATAAGACTGCAAATGCGTTGCCAACCCTGAGGACTAAGATGGAATGCCTCTATGCTAGTCATTACACCGGCTGTCTTATCCCCAAACCGGAACACAACAAAGCGAACACTGCTGTTTGGCGGTAGGTTAATTTATAAGATGGTGGTAGCGATCCGGACGGACCCTGCACAGGGTCCTACCACCCGTATCAAACAATTGTTTTTATAACGTCACTGTGATACTGTTCTTTGGTCGATCAGGGTTCCATTGGGCAAATAGTACGTCTGTCTGGTTTTATTTAGGGACTCTTGGTACTACCTTCACTAGACGAAACGGCAATTTGCATAGTTATACATTTAAATTATGCCATCAAGTTGTAAAATAAACCACACTATAGCGTTGCTTGGCGACGACAGAGCTACGCGCTCAGAGACGATAATGTGCAAGTGTAGATCACACACATGTATGGCTAACACGCTTTCGTGAGATAAAAAAACTGTAGGTACCATATCTACATGTAAAACAAAGGCGATCCTATTACTTAGCCCTCAGGGTGGGCACTGTTTCAAATGGACTTACGGTGAAGAACTCCCTGACATGCTGCCACGCGACGTAGGCGACAGTGCCGTTGCTGCGCAGGCACTCCAGCGACTTGATGTGTGCGTTGTTATTGTTAACGTTGGCGACCGTCACGCCCATGTCGATGGTGTACTCGCGGCACTGCGAGCCTGAGCCGCACAGCGCGCACAGGGCCGGGTACTTGCTCTCTGTAGAGGATCAGAACAGTGCGCAATCAGTTTAGCGTTATGTTTTTATTGACGAGGTATTTATACTAAAGGTACTTCTAAGAGCGTCCGTGGCCTAGTGGCTTATGGGGTCCAGTCGTGATCGTATGGTACCGAGATCGAATCGAACCCCCGCGGTCACCATAGTCACCATAATCAGCATCAGATGTCACAGTGAGATTATAAAATAACTTGTTTGACACTTCTTACGACTTGAATCATGACGTCACTGTGACACAGTTCTATGGTGGGTCAGGGTTCCAAGTACAGTCAACGTCATAAATAAGTGATCGTTTATGTACCTTGTCGCTTTCAATCGTTTCACAATTTTGTATGACATTTCAAACATGACGTTAAAGTGACAAGGTACATAAATGATCACTTATTTATGACGTTGACTGTACCAATGAGTTTTTCTAACTTAAGTGCATTACCCGATGCTATTACGGTGAAGGAAAAACATCGTCAGGAAACCTGCATATTCGAACACCTGAATGTGTAAGAGGGTGTATCCGAAAGGGCCCATCTGTAAGGTAAGATACTAAAGGTACTTAGAAGTAGCGAGATCCGAGAATGATGCGGATTGACAGAAGACGTAGTGAAAAAGATCGAAAAGGGTATGCTAAGATGATTTGGTTATTTAGAATGGACGGAGGAAAAAATAATGACGTAAGAGGTACGGCGAGCGAGAAAGAGTGAGTGGAGATGTCGGTAGGGGACGCCGTAGACGCACATACTGTGATCAGATTCGCGATGTATTAAAAGCCTCTGAAAGCATGAAGAGGTTGATGAATGTAGAGGAAGCGAAAGTTTAGACCGGTGTATCTGGCGTTCCGTAATCTATGCCCACCCAATTGGAAAACAGGCGTGAACGAATGTATGTGTATTTATGGTAGTTATGTCTTCATCAAGTGCATGTATCCCCTTCTAACTCCAGGATATATTTGAATACAGGGGAATACGAATTCGGCTGAGCACATTGTGAAAGATTTCTATCCCTGTTGGTTTGCGCCTTCAGCATAAGAATTTTGAACAAATATATATGGTATATGTATGGTGGTAAGTCACTCAGAGGGCTATGGACCTCTCCATAGCCTCTCCGCAGTAGAACTAAGGTTACCGACATAGCCCGAAGAATAGCTAAACTGAAGTGGCAGTGGGCGGGGCGCATTGCTCGCAGGAATGATGGCCGATGGGGTCAGAAGGTTCTGGAGTGGCGTCCGCGGACCGGAAGACGAGCTGTAGGTAGGCCTCGACAAGATGGAGTGACGACCTCGTCAGGACCGCGGGACCGCGGTGGATGCGAAAAGCACAAGACCGGTCTGAGTGGAAAGCCTTGGGGGAGGCCTATGTCCAGCAGTGGACGTCTTTCGGCGATGATGGATGGATGATTCGGTGATGATGATGATGATGTATGGTATACTATGTAGGTAGTTGAGTATAGACGGGCCATACACAACTTTTGAGTTGGACAAACATAAATTCTGCAAGAAATACATCCTGAAAATTCCTTTCTTAAGAAAATTAAGTAGCTTAGACTTTCTAGAGCATACTTATTTGCTAGAATTTCTCAAATAGACCATCTTACTGAGTTGAGCGTCGAGGGTGGCATTGACGGTCCACGCCCCCGGTCGGCAGGAGTCCCCGAAGAACTCGCTGAGCTTGGCCACCTCCATCTCCTCGGCGGTCATGTCTTGGAGCTGGGCGTTGGGGCAGCGGTCGGTCTCCGCAGCCTAGGGACAGGTGAATATCTTCATCAATACTCTACTTTTTTATGGCAAGGAGAAGGCAAGCGAGCACACAGGTCACTATGGTAAGTGAGATCTAAAAACCATAATAATTGGCATTCTCAAGATTAACTATTCTCTTAGTCGTACTCTCGTCTGATTGGTCGTGGCTGTTGGGATGTTATACACGATTGGTCTTGACTTCCAGTTTGCTTGTTCGAGAACGCTTCCCTCTAGATTAACAATTACTAGGCTGAAATTCTGGGACTGCAGATGCGTTGCCAACCTAATCCTGACAAGGTGATTTCCCCGGTTGACTTATACCCACTTATCTCAAGTTCTCAACACACAAATCGTTACTAGCGCATCGTGAAGGTGAATTGCATGTAGCATGCTGGTTCCATCTAAATTATACCGGCTGGCTATTCTATTACGTCAGTAATTTATGAATCGAAAGAATTGAAAAATGTTTTGATGAGGTTTTATTAGGTATAGTCGAGTCAGTCTTTTACAAAGGTTGAATTGAGGAAGCTCTGAATAAAGTGTATAAAAGAAAGGTAAAAGTGTTATACAAGTCGTTTGGTTTATTGTTAGGGAAACAAAGAGAAAGCGCGCCGGCGCTGCTGGCTTCCCACAGCATCAATAATACGTCAATCTGCCTGGTTATACATTTCCACGGATAATTTACGTATCATGACACATTGATACGATAAATAAGCAATTTCCTTGTCTGTACCATCATTGTGGCATCATCAATATTCAAGAAGCTAGTTTAGACGGCGACCACGTGCTGTTTTATGACTAGGAGATCACGCGGATTACGAATTGACGGGTGAGTTTCATTTATCCTGGTCCATTTTTTAGTGTACCTCCCCTACAAGTAACGTGGGGATGTATGTTTTTTCTCGTCTACGCCAGTGTGGGACGTCGTTGGATAGGTCTTTAAAAAAATACTTTTCGAGTAAGGGATCCGTTTATGAAATATTAAGCTTTAAAGCGCTAATTTTTGTTACAGTCAAGTGTCCCCCCCCCCACTTCCAGCCAAAACTACAAATACCAATTTCTTTTGAAGAGAAACTATCACGACTAAGTAGACTTGGTTGATTCCTGAGATACAGGCGACTATAGTACATTGTTTTAGAGGTTAGAAAGTAAGCAATAGATGGACGAGTTAGTTCGAAAGTACGAGTCCATCTATTGCACTTTCGGCCGAGGCTTAACACAGTGCTTTTCACGACTACTGCGAGGAAATAAAAAAAAAATCTTATAAGGCGTTTTTTAAACTGACGACTCTCACCGTGACAAAAACTTTATTTCAGATAATTAAAAGCAGACATATATGGCTGTATGGAATCTGATTCCTTTGCCTATCCGTGAAGGGATGAATATTATTAAAAAAATAAAACGACTTCTCATTGGCCAATTTAATTTCATATGCAGCACAAGGTGTGTTCTGATTGGTCGATTTAGTGATCAGCGGACCGATGTTATTGGTCAATGGAACAGACCAACAATGTTAACATAGTTGGTCTGTTTAAATTCATAGTAGGCCTGCTCATTCAATGTACAACTATCGATTGTTTTGGAGACCAAGAACAGACCATCTTTCGCCACATTTCCGAGCAGTGGCGTGAAAAAGTATTTATACCTAAAATGACCTAAGACCAACTTAAAAAAGCGAATTCGTTCATAATTGTTGTATTTTGAGATAGTTTTTGTGTTGTAACTTCGGAACCCCACTGAGCATGCTCAGACATTCTCTTGCCCGGTTGTTTAAACAGAATAACACAGCAAAATTTACACTCTTACCAAAAATTCTAGCTGCTTCTCCACACGCGGTGACCAGCGGAAAGTGGGTTCCCCAAGACCAGGGTGGCAGTACCTTCCTCCTTTGAGACCTTGGAGACCGTTGGTGTGCGTGTTGGGCACCACCGCCACCGCTTCGAAGGATACCGGGTCTGTGACATCACATCGTTTTATATACTTTATTTATTATTAAAACAAGTAGACATGGGTTGATACGAGGATCATGATAGGTGGGAACACCGTTGGCTGTGGGCGCCGCCGGTCTTGGTTTAATCTAGGACAGAATGACATTATGACACACACAAGGATTGACCTCCTCCTGGCTCCAACTAGGGGTCATAGACATTCTTAAGGTGAGGTGGTAAGGTGGTGTGATTTAAAGTACACTCAGGAGCAAAAATACCGGGTCGAGTGCGTTTTTCATACAAACGAGACTATTTCGAACCCTTGGTTCCTCGCCAGGGGTTGTTTTGAGTGAGGTTTAATGGTGGATGCTCCGAGGTTCAATAGAGGAGGTCAAAAGTTCTTAAGATACCTAACTGATCGCACAATCAGTTAACAGCACAACGGGAGAGTTTGGGTCAGCACTTGGATTTCCTTACATTTTATTGCCATTTTAGATGTTTTTCTGAACATGCACAATTCCGGCGTTAACCGCCTATTCATTCAGTTGGGTATCGTAGGCACTCTGGAAGTCCTGTATCGATGCTCGGAGTATTCATCATCAGATTTTACTAAAAGCATTCCCTGGCGAGGAACCAATGCTTTGAAATAGCCTCTTTAGTATGAAAAACGTACCCTGACCCGTTTTTTTTGCTCCTGAGTGTATTTAGGCCCTGTTTTTGATGTTTGTTCTGAATAATTATTATTTAGGTACGTGGTAGTATTTTACTTTTGATGGTTTCTGTATTATTATTTGGTTGACTGGTAGAGAATGCCATGAGTAATGAAGTCCGCCATTTGTACTTTTTTTTACAATAAAGATTAAATAAATGCATTTATGTTTAATTCAGTTTGCCGCCTGCCTATTTCTATTATGTATTTTTAACCATCTCTTCTTTGTAAGGTTATCTGGAAGAGATCCCTATTAAGCGATAAGACAACCTGTTGTTTTTTTTTTGTTGTAAATCCATTCCTTAGTCTATGTGTTATTCAATAAAGTGACTGCATAGACCTTATTATGAATGTCATATACCTTGGGGCTTTGAGTGCATGTGCCTAAAGATTCTTTAGTGAAAGTAGTCATACTGCATTGGATATACCTAGTAATTTGGTGCTGTCTCGGATGGAAGCCACGACCCTGTGGTTATTGGGCTGCACGGTTGCCAACACTAGAAGCTCCTCGTCGGTAAAGTAGCCGAGGTCAGCCTCGTCGCGCTCCAGCCGGAGGGCGCAGTCGACCCTGAGGACAATCACCAAGCAGTCTTCATCATCGTCATAATAATCAGCTGAAATACGTTTACAGCTGCACAAGTTGAAGAAGACCTCACGAAAGCGGGTCTGCCATACATACGTGTAATTGCAACAAGTGTAGTCACCCACACTACGGCGTCTCTTAGAGATGATAACTACGCACTCAGAGACAACGTGCACGAGCATTACACCATAGAGGAAATATAATAATTACACACACAAGTAAGGCCAACCCTGTCAGAGTAGACAACGAATAACATACTTAAAAAGAGAAATAGATCATTGTTATCATCGACGACCTATACATAGTTTATTTTATGAATTATAGTTAAGTTTTCAGTACGAGGCACAAACAGAGGCCAAAACACACGTCTTCCTCATATGCATATACGCAATAGTTATAGTGTGCTTGAAATGTGCTCTGCCCTTATGTCTTTATGACATTTACATACATACATACATTAAATCACGCTTGTTTCCCAGAGGGGTAGGCAGAGACAACTTCTTTCCACCTGCTACGATCCTGACAAATCTCTTTCGCTTCTTCCACATTCATACATCGAGTCATGCACGCACGTCGATTTCGTTTACTTAAGGTTCGGCCCTTTTCCAGTATTTCTCCGATTTTATTTGAAAAAGCATGCCTAGGACGGCCCCTTCCGACCCTTCCACTCACTTTAGCTATGTATATCTCTTTTGTCAATCTTCTTTCATCCATTCTTTCCAAATGACCCAACCATCGAAGCATGCCTTTTTCAATCTTAGTCACTACATCTTCTTTAAGTCCACATTTTCCTCTGACTTTTCCATTCGTTACTCTATCAATCAGTTTCACACCACACAAAAAACAACGGTGGAACAATCGAAACGATTGAGCAGAGGCGCTGAGGCGCATACAGATGTAGTGCATAATTGTTTTCCTTCGTATTTTCACGGAAACGTACGAACGTGTTATGCTACTTCAGTCACCCTCAGTACTTTTTGTACTATGACTGACTGAAATAGCTAGACACGTTCGTACGTTTCCGTGAAAATACGAAGGAAAACAATTATGCACTACATCTGTACATCGGGCAACAAAATGGCGCCGATTGTTATAAACAGCTGATTGATGTCACTCCGCCATAGCAGTGAGACGTACTAGGTAAATTGCGTACTGAACTGAGTCTTCCCAGTTCGCGTCCACGAAAAGACTAGGTCCACGAGTACTTAGGAGGAAGCGACGAGTAAAATAGAGTTTTTATTAACGAGATATTCATTGATTTTAGGAAAGCAAAAAGAAATACGCGATGTCACGAAGTTACCTGAAATTTCCAGTAGGTACCGTGAGATATAATAATTAATAACCGTACTCGCTAGTGAGTTGGCCGCTACGCAAAGAGCTCATTTCAACTGCATTTATACGACTTTCATGCTAACATTGCTTCATTTATGACATTTAATAATTCTAAAAACTCATTAAATTACAGCATAAAAAAAACAAATAAAACATAATAATAATGGGGTGTCCCACGGAGTCCCTAATAACGTTTATCCTAACGCAACGTTTGTAAGAATTATCATTTGTCCTAAATTGGTTTTCAGCTGAGTGAGACCACTCTTTACGCTCGCCAAAATACCTGAGGTTAGGTTAGGTTAGGGTTGTATTATAAACAACACTAAAACGTTTATGTTCAGCCGGAAATGGCTTTAGGAAACATGAAAATTCGGACAAATGATGCATTAGGACAAATGACGGTTAGAGATTCCATAGGGGAACCCTATAATGACATACAATACAAATGACAAAACACTAGCACAAGCATTAGGCTGCGTTTCCACCAGAGATGTGCGAGGATGCGTTGCGAGGGATGTGTTTGTCATTAACCAATAGAAACGCTTCATTTACCTATCCTCGCTTAGCTAGCTCTGGTGGAAGCGTTTCTATTGGTTAATGACAAACACATCCCTCGCAACGCATCCTCGCACATCTCTGGTGGAAACGCAGCCTTATCTAGCACAGAATTACTTATTTATGAGTATGCATATATACTTTGTTGATGATAGATACAAAGTAGGCCTAAACATTCGAGTCAGTGAGGATAAAGTTGATAAACGCTAACGTAAACTATTTTCGAAAACTGACAAAATGTATAGAATTGACGTAGGCGCTCCACGCGACCGTCAATCTTAATCAAAGCTTACGTCAATCCTATCCAAGGCCTCGGAGCTAAATAAGTATTGTAGTAGAATGCATTTACTTCCTAGACCAACTAGACCAGGCATAATCGGTGATGCCGTGCCGCCAGGACCTTTACCACTATAGGCCTATCTGTGACGTCATGGTAATGTGTACCTGGACTCCACTCGTGCGCAAACTGCGGGGGAGTCTCCCAGCTCCAGGCTTTGGCACACCGCCGATTGAGACACGCATACTCGGTCTGAAATAAAGCAACAGGAAGCCATTACAAATGAGGACATTGCGAAGTGGAGATCAAGATTAGGAAAGCTGACCAGACCAATATTTGGGATTTATTACTAGGAAGAGAGAGCACATTGCAAATAGGAGGTATAGTAAATATAATATCATTAGAGTAAATTCTGGGGTCCTGCTAAAAAGGGATCTACAGATCAAGTGAAAAATGCCCTCCGTCCACGAGGATCCATTGATAGAATCAATTAAAGGGGTCCAGTGGACGTATTGCACTTTCAAAAGGAGTAGTCATAAGTCACATGTCATTTATTAGTAAAGCCAATTTACACATTAAAAAGATAGTACATGGAACGCTATCATACAAAAATTACATAAAATCTACATACGTACATAGACAAACAATTAGAATGGACGTAGAATGGGCTGTAATATAGTTTTAATCCATTTGGAGTCGTTTACTCTTTTGCGCTGGGTGGATCAATGGATTCTGTTGCATTCTAAATAAACTCAGGAGCAAAAAAGACGGGTCATAGTGCATTTTTCGAAGCCTTGCTTCCTCGCCAGGGAATGCTTTTAGTGAAATCTGATGATGAATACCCCGAGCATTGATACTGTACTTCCAGAGTGCCTAGGATACCCAACTGAATGAATCTGCGGTTAACGCCGGAATTGTGCATGTTCAGAAATGGCAATAAAATGTAAGGAAATCCAAGTGCTGACCCAAACTCTCCCGCTGTGGTGTTAATTGATTGTGTGATCAGTTAGGTATCTTAAGAACTTTTGACCTCTTCTATTGATCCTCGGAGTATCCTCCATTAAACCTCACTCAAAACAACTCCTGGCGAGGAACCAAGGCGTCGAAATAGTCTCGTTTGTATGAAAAACGCACTCTGACCCTGTATTTTTGCTCCTGAGTGTAGTTATACCGAAAACTGTAAAAATTACCGCCTAAAATGGTACAGTTAGGTATTCGCAATGCGATTCCAACCCCTTATTTGAACACTGATAACGCATTCCGTGATAACGTTAATAGGGGAACGCGGTTGTTGTTTGCACAAGACTTAATTCGAAAATATTACTAAGATACCTAGTTACTTCAAATAAGCTCTGGCAACTTTTTCGTGTCGTATCGAGTTTGAATCCTTCGCTAAGCGAGGTACTAGCAATGAGAATTGCTAGCAACAAGTTAATCTCTGTCTCACTTTAACTTTAACTAGAGAAAAAGACAGCAAGATTGTGCTTCTTGCTATACAACTGAAGTAAGACCGCGATCAACTTCTGCATTTTTAGAGTTCCGTAGCCAAATGGCATAAAACGGAACCCTTATAGATTCGTCATGTCTGTCCGTCCGTATGTCACAGCCCCTTTATTCCGTTAAGTTTTTGGGGTTCCCCACACTTAGAACTGAAGCTCAATTATTATTTTTTCATCAAACCCATACGTGTGGGGTATCTATGGATAGGTCTTCAAAAATGATGTTGAGGTTTCTAATATATATTTTTTCTATGCGGGAGAGACGCTTCCAAAGTGGAAAAATGTGTGTACCCCCCCCCCCGTATCTTCTAAAATAAGGGAATGATAAATGTAAAAATAATATATGATGTACATTACCATGCAAACTTCCACCGAAAATTGGTTTGAACGAGATCTAATAATTAGTTTTTTTTAATACGTTATAAATCGTAAACCGCATTTTACCTTTCATTCAATCAACTCCAATATAATAAAGAATAAAGAAAAACATTTATTTAGATGTATAGTGGTACGGAACCCTACGTGCGCGAGTCCGACTCGCACTTGGCCGGTTTTTTTATTGCTAAGTCTCGCGCATTAAGTTAATTAAGGTGATGTCAGACGGTTCACTTGTTAACTTTTGTTGATCACACGGCTTAGCAATGACGTAGAAAAGAACATTCACCAGTATATATTTCAAAATGGCGTCGAATGTAACCATGCGTCTTGGAATTCGTTTAGTTCGCAATTAATCCGAGTGAACGTGCTCTCTTCGTGATCAGACCGTTCATTTTTCATTAAATCGATACCGAATGAAAATATCCAACATCGTTTGATCAAAGCACGAATGAATTTATTCGGCACTTTTGTTTCACTTTGCGTTCAGACGTGTCACTTTGAGTGAAAGATGCAAAATAACCATAGAATCAACATAATTATCATGGCAATAAAAATATTGATTTGGAGACAGGCGGAACTATAATATTCTTAAGTTCACCTAGCAAACGACCACCCAGTCGGATCCATGATTTCACGTAGGAGGGGAGAGTATGATCTCAAAATCCAACGGTCGCAGTTTAGGGGGTTACCATGGCAGTTCAGTTTACGGTGAGCGAAAGTAACAGACCCATATAAATGCTATAGCTCTGTCCCTTATACTCGTCCTGAACTAAATTAGGTACTTAACCATATCATGATAATCCCCCAGGTCTCGTTTCCTTCATTTAGGGTAAGCCAAGGCCCAAGCTCTAAAGGCGATGCACCCGTCTTGGGAGGGGCATGCCCCCCAACCCCACTGGATCCGTCTCTGAACCGTCACATTAATATCTGGATATTTTGCAAGCTTTTAATTCGGTTTTTTTATTTGAAAGGTTGAATCCGAAACTCATTTTAGCTATGTTTCATTAAAATCAAAAGTGGTTGGCTTCGACTCAAGTCATCATCATCATCATCATGGAAGCCGAAAGACGTCCACTGCTGGACATAGGCCTCCCCCAAGGCTTTCCACTCAGACCGGTCTTGTGCTTTTCGCATCCACCGCGCTCCCGCGATCCTGACGAGGTCGTCACTCCATCTTGTTGGAGGCCTACCTACAGCTCGTATTCCGGTCCGCGGACGCCACTCCAGAACCTTCTGACCCCATCGGCCATCAGTCCTGCGAGCAATGTGCCCCACCCACTGCCAATTCAGTTTAGCTATTCTTCGGGCTATGTCGGTAACCTTAGTTCTACTGCGGATATCATCATTTCTGATTCTATCACGCAGAGAAACCCCGAGCATAGCCCTCTCCATAACACTCCGAGTGACTTTGAGCTTCCGTATGAGGCCCATTGTTAGCGCCCACGTCTCAGATCCGTAAGTCATCACTGGCAACACACACTGGTCAAAGACTTTTGACTTCAAACACTGCGGTCGACTCAAGTAGAGCCCAGTTACTGTGCACCCAAAGTGTACCAACGGAACAATACTACTAAACCTCCGTTGTCCGTCTGTCTGTCAACGGACTGTTGAACTGTAATAGTTCAACAGTCGATTTATTTTACAGACTGTGGCAACAGAAATATCTGTTGCTACTATAGCAACAAAAAAATAAAAATAAAATTTAACATTAAAAAGGTTCCCTGCACAAAACTGTTCACCGTTTTTTCCTTCGTGACGTCCGCGAGTTGTGACGTCACGCCTTTAATGTTGAATGCCTTATTCTTTACATGTCTTATAGTTTTCATAATATCGTAGCAACACGAATACTTTAAACGGCTCTGTAAAATAAATCCATCGAACAATTCCGATATATCGCGCGATGATAATCCTTATCGTTTCTTATCAGGTATTATCGGCCCGGTTATTGAGCGTGAGGTGCGCCGCTGATTCAGATACATTAACGTCTCGTTTATGACTTTCCTACTTCTGAGAATAGCTTACTGCCACTGACATTAATCATGCTAACGGAAACACGGCCCAGAGGCTAGACAAGTTGCTTAACCTTAACGCAAACGATGTTCGAAAACTGACAACATGTATGGAATTGACGTAGACGTTCGACGCGACCGTGTGACAGCTTATGTCAATCCTATTCATTTTGGATAACGATAGCGAACGCCGAATGCATCTCGTCAAGATCCTGAGGCCTAGTTAAGATAAATAACGCTAGAAATTTTAGAAAATCGATAAAATGTATAGGATTTATCACAGATCGCGTCGGCTGCTATGTTAACTCTATACATTTCGAGTTCCAGTCGTTTCGAACAACAATCGCAATACTCACAATCTTGTTAGAATTAATAATGGGTATAATGGCCAGCGTAGTTGCCACCGAGGATCCAGCATGCATTGTATCGCATCAGAAACAAAAAGTTGAGTTACAGCGCGTCGGTAAATCGAGCGACTCCGGACCGATTATAAGATGTGAGCGAATTGATCAAAATGATTGTGGTTATATATCCTGGCTGCCTAGAATTTGGAGGGCAGATTAAATTTCACTTTCACTCACTAAGTACATACTTACTTGTGTTGTGAGTTGTTGTATGCTGTGGCAAGGCATCAAGGCATGCAAAGTGATGACTAATGGTTTATAGGTATTAATGTAGTATTTAAAAAAGCCAACGTTACAAGTTTACTGTTTGTTGTGTTCGAAGAGTTGTCACAGAAATCATCATCGATTGATCTTTCTTTCTTCAGTCACAAAAGATAGAGAGTTAGGGCATCCGAATTAGACAAATAGAGATAGAAATATAATGACTGTGAGTAGCTGTGTCTTTTCAGGCCTTGACTGTTAAATAGTGCGTTTCCTTGACAAGTAAAGCAGTCATCTTCAAGTGGGCGAGGCTCAATATCTCAGCCACTTAATGGTCGACGTTGCTACTGTTGTTAGCCATGATACAACGATGCTTTTTTTGATAACGTTTTATTTTATTATCAAGCTAAGTAATAGAGAGGATGCTTGAAGTTCACACATTTGTGTACTTATGCAGGCTCCGTCTGGAGCGTTACCACCATTTTTGTCTGTGAAATATTATGCCGACTGCACTTTGTACTATGAAATAATTTAAAAAATGACTGACTGCTGAGTTTCTTGCGGCGTTTCTTCTCAGCAGTGGTCTCCTCTTGGGAAGCGCTGGTAGATTCTTGACGTGTATAATAAGTGCCCGAGCGGCCTACTTACTGAATAAATTTCTTATATCTTTTTTTATATTTATCTTTGTCTGACTTATTACTTACATACCTAGTATGATTTGACAAGGTAGTATTTTTTACTTGTTCAGTCATTATTTTAAAATACATTTATGAAGGTTGTCGGGTGCATCAAAGGCGTAATTCTTGGAACATTATCTTCACCGATATATGTAATCTTTATCAATATATCGGTGACCCTTCCCTAATTGAATCATCACGTGATAGACTAAAAGATAAAATCAGAGATCTCAATATTGGAATCGGAGCATCTGTGCAGTTTTGGAAATAAATACATCTATATTGCAAGCATTTTTTGTGACTCCTCGACTATGCTATATCCGACAGCATTTGGGAAACTCCGTCAAATCTTTTTGTTGCCCATACCGAAAAGTCTGAAGTCATTGAGGAGTGTGCCTTACCAGTTATGACACACGGAGCCGAGACGTGGACTCCGCCGGTGTGAATGGTTCACCAAGCGGGCTATGGAGAGCGCTATGTTAAATAACTCTGAAGTATTGAATTTGAAATGGGTGATACGACCGAGAACTAAAGATTTGGGGTAGATGCGTACTGTAGTGGAGACCACGGCACGGCAAACGCTAGTGGTGTGGGACGCGCGGCAGTTAGGTGGAGCGATGACATATTAAAAGTGTCTGGGAGCGGTTGGAAACAAAAACCTAAGGACCGAACTGAGTGGCGTGCCATGGGAGAAGCCCATGTCCAGCAATGGCCAGATGATGATCATGATCAGGCAGTTCGTTGTGAATAATATTTGTGTTAGCTTTCCTACTACACGCACACACAGCGGACTAGGTTCGTCAAAGATATGTTTTTATAACAGTAAGTCAATGTTTACTTTACACGTGTTTGCACGTTCTCTAAAATATACAACGTCACCTCCGAATTTGACTATCTCTACATGTTTATCAGCAATATTTTACGACAAAACCAAAACCTTTAAATTCGTATAGGACTTATATTTCACCAAATTTGTTAAAACATCTGCTTATTGATCATTTACATACGTACGTTTTTATCCAGTAAGCGTGAGTATTAAAGCCGTTATAGGCTATATCAAAATGATATAACTAGGCGCGTGCGTCACACTAAGTATTCGTCAGTTTAATTCGTTTTTGAAACCCTTTATATGGATCTCGAAAATTACTACCTAAATCGCTACCGGTTGCGAGTCTCTTCTTAGTTCTCGTCAAAGGTGTTTAGGAATAATACGGTTAGTTAAAAAGTAGCGAGTAATTCACTACTGCAGACGAAAACACCTTGAAGATAAGTAGTTACATAACCATAAATAAACTTACATGGATTCTGTGCAGCCACATACGCCACCAAAGACAACAAAATACAGTATTTGAGAGCCATCACAACACTACACTTGGACTAGGAGTCCAGAAATTTGCAGGAGATTCAAGGGGCATGCGATGCGGTCGCAAGGTTCGGATACTATAAGCTGGTTTAGAGGGATATACGCTATATCGTCTATCTTATCAGTTTCGAAATTCAGTGTAAATGTAGGTGATATAATATCGCTGGCAACTGATAACGTGTAGCTGAAAGCGACTAGCGTTGGAAAAATAATTTTATACTTATAAATTGAGTCACCGTTAGAATATTTACGGTGTAAGGGCATTTCGCAATGTTTCCGAGAAAACTAGGTCTAAGGGGCATTCACAGTCTACAATGGAACCCAAGCCTTAAACAGGCTTGGTAGATACAACAAAGTGAAACTGATATGGATTCCAGGACACGAAGGTTATCCTGGAAATGAAGCCGCGGACGAGCTGGCAAGGGATAGGTCCAAGGGCGCATACGTCGGACCTGAACCATTTGTAGCACCCTCACCAGGCACTATAAAAGCAGCCCTGAACAACAACGCCCTAGAAAACCACCAAAAAGAGTGGAAAACTACGGTAGGCTTAGGACATGCAAAGCTCTTCATAGAAAGAGTTGACCAGAGCTGGACCAAAAAACTTTGGAAACTCAGCAGAAGACAACTTCGATACATTATCGGAGTGTTTACCGGGCAATATGGGGTCTCCTCCTAGCAAAGGTGGGCGTTTATGACAATACAGATTGTGGAATGTGCGGCGAAGAGGCTGAGACAAATGAAACACTTATTGTGTGACTGTGATGCCCTCGCCGGAGTAAGAATGAAAATCCTTGGTTGTGAATACCCAGAACCGAACGATTTCAAGGCACTGCCATTGCACTCCACTATCCGCTTTTTGGAAAGGGTGGAGGCTGCATTGGATTAAGCTCTAAAGGAGGGGTAAACACAAAAGATCCCACAGGGTCGAAGTGTATCCGTAAGGACCCCACCAAATAGATAAGATAAGATAAGGCATTCAAAGTAGCTACAGATTCTGTTCCATTGGTGATTTGAAGAGGCTCGCGGAGCATAGGAACCCAGTAGCGGATGGAGCCTCGTTACTTAAAGTCTGCGAGTCTGCGACACTCACCCATCTGCCGCAATACACATCTGCAAAAGATGTGGACGAACTTGCCGGTCTCGGATTGTCCTTAACATCTCACATACTTTGCAATCAATCGTCTGCCATAGACGGTAAATATAGGTCAAAAATGATCTGTCTGTAGAAGCGCTTGCGTATTTTTTTTCTTTTTAGGGTTCCATACAACTTCTACATTAACGTAAAAAGAAGATACGACAGTTTATGCCGCAAAAAATACGTATTTCGACACTCGAGGGAATCAACATGTATAAGCGTATTTCCCGTTGACCTGGAACTATGAAATTTGGCAAGTATAGGGAAAAACCTGAAATAATTTTAAATTATATCTTAAAAAAAATACGGTCTTTATGCAAGGAACGAAAGTCCAACTTTTGAATTGAGTTAACCGTGTCATGTGCGGAAACCTCGGTGGGCGAGTCCGACTCGCACTGCTCCAGTTTTTTGGTATTGAGAGGGCAACAAGCACACACGCCAGTTTTACAATGTTAGCGCGATCGAGATGAGCTCGATACGACGACGATGCGTTAGCCTTGTTTGGTTGTGACCCTGCCTACGGAGATAGCGGTCGTGGATTCAAAATATTTGTTTCTGCGCCTTGGATGTTTTCTATGTATTTCTCTATATAAGTAAGTTTGTCGTTGTCTAGTACCCACAGTACAGGCGGCTTAGTTTGAGACTATAGGTCAATTTGTGTGACATTGTCCTCTGATATTTATTTCCGACTGCAATGCTTTTCCTTTAACTTTATACGCAATACCAAATAATGAATGAATGAAGACTCTAAAAGGAGAATAACATATCTACAGGAAAAAACGATTTTTCATATCACCTACTCGGAAAGGGGACTTTTCTTCCCTGCTAGGAGGGATCAAAGTGGCACTTTTCTGTTCAAGGACATTTTGTTGCCAAATTTGATAATTGTTGTTAAGTGCGATAATTTCCTGTTGTTAAATTTGATAATTTCAGCATTTCTAGAATGTGTGAATAATTAAATTTGTTTCATCACTAAGATCTTTTATTTTCCTCATAGGTGATGTGAAAAGCAGTATGTGTCACACGGTAGCAAAATTATTTCCACCTTGGGCGTTAACACTTGAATCCCTCACTACGCTCAGGATTCTATTTTAGAATCCCTCGCTACGCTCGGGATTCAATTGTAGAATCCTTCGCTTCGTTCAGGATTCAATGTACGCCCTCGCCTTAAATATGTTATTTTGCTCCCTTGTCACACAATTAGGGGGTAGGTCTTGGGGGGTAGGTTGAGCAGCAGGGTCTTGAAGGGACGGACCCTCTTCACGACTGGCCGGATATCTCCTTCGTCGAACATGGGGCGACCGTTTACAGCGATATTCCTGGAAAAATGTTAGAACAATGTTTTAGATTGTTTCTGGGAGATGTTTTTTCTACGAAACGCATATCACAAAAAAATAATATAAAGCAGGAAAGGGACTATAAACGAATTTAAATTAGAGAAAAGCTCCTTCTACACTGATTTGCTCTAAAGACTGGACAGAGTTGCAAATTTGATACAAGTTTACACAAATACTTGAGAATCCAAGGATCAAGTAAGAAAAGTAAGTAAAAAGGGCTTCTTATTATTAATATCAAGTTAGGTTAGGTTAGAAGATAAGATTTGAAGAATATAATAATAGATTTTGAATTCAAAGAGAGTTGGAAGGGTTATTCCAATTTATTACTAAATCCGGACGCTTTGTCTGCCCTATCACTGATGAATAAGGTTCAAAATGGCAACAAGTGTGTGGGATGGTAAAAGGTGGGAATAGCCCATGAGAAAAAATATAACCAATAAATTAGTAGATCATTTCACAGAAGAAAACTTTCATTCAATATTACGAGATGTAAATCGTAAAATAGCAAAGAACAGGAAGGAACCAAACACTCACCCGTTATGATCGTGCCCTACAATAAACTGCATGATATCTCCCCCGTCCTCCCTCTTGGTGAGCTTCACTGAGAATCTAGCTGCTTCACTGTCCATGTTCACTCCATATAGGGTCACTGCTCCGGGCACCGCCGTGTGACGCAGCGATGTACAGTGCGCAAAGAGGGCGGCGTTGTTCTCAGAAGATTCGGAGGATTCCGTGGTAAGGTCGAGAACTCGTTCACCGACTAGGTTCTTGAAAAGCAGAGCCATATAGAAACTCTGGGAAAGTCTTGTCACACAATTAACCTACCCCACAGATTTTCGCAAAATCAAGTTTCCAGTCTAACTATCGGCAAAACCATGTCTGACCATGCTCAGTGTAGGATCCAGAAGCGGTTACTACACAAACTCTTTCAAAAAACAACAAGTATGAACTAATTCTCTATCTAACAGCGTTTGGTGCAGTCTTACAGTGTTTTTAGCTAGGATGAGTTCTGTGAGAGCCGTACTCACATGCTAGGCACAAACATAAGTAGTTAATTTCAAGAACAAATTAAAAGGGCTAGCTTTGTCGCTACAAATAAACGGTTGCACAGATCACTTTTTACGATATGGTTGTGTTTGTGGTTTATTTTTAACTATTATATTATTATTATTATTATTTTATTGTTGTGTTTGATAAATGTTTAGTTATGAATGTAAGCAAATAAGAATGCGCTTAGAGCGCTAGATCTCACTTTGTTGTTATGTTGTGATTTATAAGTATTTATCTAGATTCTTTTATTATTTTAACTGTGTGTCCAGAATGTTTTTTTTATGTGATTGTTATATTTCATTTGTTGTTTGTTTGCTATCTTACCATCTCTTACGGGTCCAGCTGAAAATCAGCGCTGCGGCTCCGTGCCACAGCACATGCTGAGCTGGCACTCCGTTTCGGCTATCTCATTTTAATTTTAATTAGTTATAAATAAGTTACTTTTGTTTTTGTTTTGTCAAATGCATGTGGTTTTTTTTGTTTTATTTAATAGCCGAATAAATGTATCTATCTATCTATCTATCTAAAAATAGGCGATTTATTATAGAACTGCGTCGCTAGGTGTGTACTGTACCAGTGTAGTTTTTGTGTAAAATTAAGGAAACAAGTGTAAGACATGTTTATATGAGATGTCACATAACTCATCGTAGCTGAAAAACACTGTAGGACATTTTAGTTTTGCGTTTAGTAGCGACTAAATTGTTTATACCCATAGACAATTTAGTCGCCTGTATCTCAGGAACCAATTAAGTCTATTAAGTATATTTGGGTCTTGCTTATGACTGGCTAAATAGTTATCTCAGTGACAGACAACAGTGTGTTGAAATTGCGAGAATCGTTGGTCATGACAAAATTACTTACAGGTCTAGCTACAAACCAAATTATACAGGAGTACCGCAGGGTAGTATACTAGGTCCGTTACTATTCCTTCTCTATATTAATGACCTACCAGATGCTACAAGACACGAATGTATACTATTCGCTGATGACACAACCTTACTTATAAACTGCAATGACATCATGAATTTCGAGAGCGATATAAATCACGCACTGAATGATATTACGAATTGGT
Source organism: Acleris sparsana (assembly GCA_923062465.1). Taxonomy (NCBI): domain Eukaryota; kingdom Metazoa; phylum Arthropoda; class Insecta; order Lepidoptera; family Tortricidae; genus Acleris; species Acleris sparsana. The sequence continues at coordinate 6,938,618 of OV281311.1, read as the reverse complement.
TGGAAGTAAACTACTTAAATATTAATGTACAAAAGACTAAATTTATTCAATTCTTGACATGTAAAAGCAAAAGTAAAAATTTGAATGTAAAACTTGATAATCAATTGATCGAAGAAGTTGAATATGCTAAATTTTTAGGTATAACATTAGATAGGTTCTGTAATTGGAAGAACCATGTTAGTAGTATACGTGTACGCCTTGACCGTTTTGTGTATGTTTTACATCATGTGCGAAGCGTAGTTTCAGAAGAAGCGGCTCTTTCTGCGTACCATGGTTACGTGGCATCTATTTTACGATACGGACTCATACTTTGGGGAAATTCTTCAGAAGCTGAAATTATTTTTAGAATCCAAAAAAAATGTATCCGAATATTGTGTGCAGCTGATTTTTTGGAGCACTGTAAACCACTTTTCCAATGTAAACGTATATTACCTCTCCCATGTCTGTATGTATTTGAAATGTGCATCTTTGTAAAAAAAAACATAGGACTATTTAATGTAACATTCACGAAGTCCAAAAGAGGGACACACAGAAATAAATTAGCTATACCAAAAACTAATTTAGCGCTATCTCGGAAAAACTCTTACTGCATGGCTATCAAAATATTTAATATTCTCTCTGATACATTTAAACAGTTACCTTTCAATTTATTTAAGAAAATGTTATTTAATTATTTAATTGATCATTGTTTTTACTCCGTCAATGAATACTTAAACACATGCAAATTGTAATATTAAGAATTTGAAAATGTATATGTAGGTACTAAAGTCTAAAATGAAATATTTGTACGCCAGCCTTGGCAAAACAAGATACGAACTGTGATAATTATTGTAACATCTTTTATATACGCTTGTTTTATGCAAATAAACTATTCATTCATTCATTCATTCATTCATTCATTCATTCATTCATTCATTTGAATTCTTTATTTCAAGTTTTTGTAGTTTTGGCTGTATCCAATGACAACCCACACCGTGGGGTAGACGAGAGAAAAATACATGCCCACGTTACGTGTAGGGTAGGTACCCTAAAAATATTTCATTTTACCACATTTTCGGCGTGATAAATATACTATGACTATGAGTCTCTGAGCTAAGCTGCAGAGTGCAGACGGACGGACATGGCGAAACTATAGGCACCTAAATAGTTTGACTACGGAACCCTAACAAGCAAGCTTCGAACACCCGACGACCCCTGCAGTATCAGATCTGAAGAGGTCCTATTTTAGACACTCTTTGAATAAACAACTATCCGACGATACCTCCCTCTTTTAAATCTATCAAGCCTTTAGCCTAGAGAGGTCACATACGAACATGGATATACCTTATATAACTTCAGCATGTATTGTGTGATGAGAGGCACAGTCAACCAAGGTTCGACTACACTACCATGGAACTATAGAGATGTCAAAGTGACATGCTTACCAATGACACTTTGACCAAATTTGTCAACTGTGTTTGGTGATTGGATTGGAACCTTGATCTCTTCATACCAACTAGATAAAATATGCTACCTCGTCTTTTCTTTTTTCTTTTTTTTATGGCAATGTGAAGGCACGCGACCGCTCAGGCCACCTGATGGTAAGTGGGATCTGAGACCCATGGAAATTTGACATCTCAAGACGACAATCTCCAAACAGCATTCCTAAGACTTCAAATGCGTTGCCAACCCTGAGGACAGAGATGGAATGCCTCCATGCTAGTAATTTCACCGGTTGTCTTATCCCCACACCGGAACACAGCAATGCGAACACTGCTGCTTGGCGGTGGGTTAATGGATAAGATGGTGGCAGCGATCCGGACGGACCCTGCATAAGGTCCCCTATACCAAAACCAAGGAGTTTTTTGTGACACTTTGAATCTACCAGCAAGGCAATACAGTTCAACTTTGTTCAAATGGTAACCAAATGTTTTTTATTTTTTTTATCAAAACGTTATTCTTGGAAGTTAAGAATCAAATAAACAAAACGAAATGATAAGGTAACACGGATGTACCGGTACACGTACAAACCGTCGTATGTCCCTCATCTACTCAAGCAATATTGGACTCTTTTTACCATAATTCTAAAGTCACCTTTTATAATAACGTTATTATAATAATAGGTAAACTTCTTGAAAAAATATAACTTTAATGATGTGATTCTTAGTTTTAATGATAAGAACACTCGTTGTGAGTATTCTTTCCGGTTTCCTCCAGTTTTCCACGAAAGTTATGCATTTTTCTTCTATTTATGAATTGTATACGATTTTAAAACCAATCATTTCCGTTCGACTGTTAAATGTGTCATGTTAATGTTTTAGGAACATTACTTGGATGATGTTGACGTCACTGATGGTATTGTTTGAACTGTCTATATTTTAAATCGAAACACCAATCTTTGCCACTTTCCTAGCATATTAGCATATTTTGTGGCAGCTTTCGCTTTGCTGCCACAAAATGCTGGAATAATATACCACCTATTCGAAATTTAAAATCAGTAGCTACCTTTAAACAGCATTTCAAGAATTATTTATTAGCTTCTCAAATATCTGGATCATAAGCAGTTGTACACATACGCACCACATGCACACGCAAGCACATTCATACGCACACACACACACAGATATACAAGATGTATTTTTTTATTTTTTTTATTGTATACTTAATTTGATCTCTCTAAAATGATCTCAAAATAGTAGCGATATTATTTTAAGTATTTGACTCTTTTTTTTTTAATTTTAACACTTTCGATTTCCATATCTACTCTCCCTGGTCTCACTGAAAACCAGCGCCTGTGAATGTATTAACAACATTCAGAGGCATAAAGCTGAGCGGAGACCATTTTGGCCGTAATAAAAAATAAATGTACCTATTTAGGTTAAGACATTTTGCTTGTAAACTGTTTTTTATTTATGTGCCAAATAAATTTTTTTCTTTTCATTTCATTTTCATTCATATAGTTTACCCATAGACTGCAACAGTAGAACTAGAACGTCTGACAATAGTGGCAATTTGCCTGAAACAAAGTCAGCTTCAGCAGCAGCAGCAGCCAGCAGCGTTTGGGTGGTAGGACCCTGTGCAGTATCCGTCCGGGTCGCTACCATCATCTTATCCATTAACCTACCGCCAAACAGCAGTGTTCGCATTGTCTTGTTCCGGTTTGGGGATAAGACAGCCGGTGTAATGACAGCATAGAGGCATTCCATCTTGGTCCTCAGGGTTGGCAACGCATTTACAGTCTTGGGCTTGCAGTCTTGTGAATGCGAACGTCTATGGGTCGCAGTTTCCACTTAGTACCTATCAGGTGGCCTGTGTGCTCGTTTGCCTTTTCTATGCAATAAAAAAAAACCTTCACATCGCCATTGCACTTTGCAAATCTACGGGCTCACATGTTGCTGAGGCTCTAGAGATGCATTCGGCATCTATTATCGTTTTTTTTTTTCTTTGCCCCGCGGCGACTTGAACAGCTACTACCGCGGGAATATGGCGTTTCCACTATGAAGTGATTTCGCCAGTGTCAAGTATATATAAGTATAACTCAATGTAGTAATAAAACACAATCCAATCTTCTCTAGGAAGATTGGTGGCAACGTTGCACGGTAATATGTAGGACAGAGGCCAAGAAAGTTTTAACCTCTGTACCACTGCGAGTCCACTTGAAACGAGAAGTAAGATGCCAGGATACACGAAATAAGTCCAAGTCTTCTATCACTGTGCAACACAAAGAAAAAAAGAACTTTGAACACCTAAATACACAAAAAAAGAAAAAAAAGAAATTACACATCCGCCATCTTTTGACGTTGCAAATGGCCGCCATTATCGTTATCCAAAATCTAAGGATTGACGAAAGCTGTCAGACGGTCGCGTCGAGCGCTACGTCACTCCATACATTTTATCAGTTTTCGAAAATCATTTACGTTACGCTTAAGCAACTGCGCCTCGAGTATAAGTTGCTGTTCACGCGGCAAACCGTCTCGAACGCGAAAGCGACCATGTTGTTCATACGGGAAACGAAAACACAAGACGTTTTTGCGTATATAAAAATACAATAGAGGCTCTGGTCTAGCCCCACTGTTCGTATTTTGATATAATGTATATGTATTTGACGACGTGCTGGCCTAGTTGGTAGTGACCCTGCCTACGAAGCTAGCGGTCCTGGGTTCAAATCCCGGTAAGGGCAGATATTTGTGTGATGAGCGCGAATATTTGTTCCTGAGTCATGGATGTTTTCTATGTATTTAAGTATACATTTCTCTATATAAGTATTTATATCGTTGTCTAGTACCCATAGTACAAGCCTAGAGCTTAGTTTGGGACCAGATCAATTGGTGTAACATTGTCCCCAGATATTTATTTATTTATTTATTATTTATTTGTACAGTGTATGCAGACGCAAGGACAACACGATTAAGTGTACTTTTCTGTCTCATATAGCATTAAATAATTTTACCGCATATCGTTAAAACATATCCTAGATCGTTATCAAGTCGTGCACGCTGCACGCTATGACATTAGATGTCATTTACTGTGAGTAAAAAAACATGTTACGTTAAGTAAATCTAATATTTAGTAGTGACAAACGATATCTACCGTAGTTCCGTACGCGTAATGCCTCCGCTTTATGAAATAATTAAAACATTTCGAAATAGATAGCCTACAGACATTTTCACAAGAGCGTAAAGTGAAAACGGTCAACCGAATTTCAAACTCGAAAGCACAAAAACAAAAGAGAACACCGCTCACCTAATGGTAAATGAAATGAGATAAATTGAAATATTTATATAGCATACAGAAGGAGTGCGGTCCACGGACCGGAAGACGAGCTGTAGGTAGACCTCCAACAAGATGGAGTGACGACCTCGTCAGGATCGCGGGACTGCGGTGGATGCGAAAAGCACAAGACCGGTCTGAGTCAAAGTCAAAAGTCAAAGTTCTTTATTCTTCAATTTAGGCATAATATAATGCACCTATGAATGTCAAGTGGAAAGCCTTGGGGGAGGCCTATGTCCAGCAGTGGACGTCTTTCGGCTGACATGATGATGATGATGATGATATAGATGAACATGTATGGTCGCAGATCATAAGACGAATAACACTCAATCTTGGCAAACAAGATCATATCGAGCGAGGCTGGCCTATCACCTTTCACGGTACACTCTGTCCAAGTATGGAATGGGCTTCCACCGTGCTTGAGCCAATCTGGATCTTTCGGTTTATTAAATGAAAGGTTAAAGAAGCTGTGGTTAAATGAACAAGATGAGTCGTGAGTTCCTTTGCTCTGTTTTAGGTTTGAATTGCTGTTTACGTATGTGGTGGTATATATTAGTATATTTTATTACCTATGTATGTATTTTTAACAAATATTATTACTTTTTAATGTCTGTTTTCGATGTATGTACTTTCTTTTATTTTTCTGTTATTTTGTAAATTTGCCTATCGTCTTGCATTGTCCTTGCTTATTCTACTTCAAGGTTAACTGGAAGAGATCCCATATAGGATAAGTTCGCCTATGTATATTATCTATAGTGATGCAGTGTTTTGTAATTGTTTATGTGCAATAAAGAATTTACATACATACATTTTTATTGTTTAGGGAATATTGACACCAACAGTGATGTATGGATGGTAGTGAATCATGAATATGCCAGGAGAAGAACGAAAGCAGAAGCATTGAAAGAAGATGTAGTGATAATGGTCGTAAAGGGTATGTGGCCACTTTTTTCCGATAAGTTGACTACACGAACGTTAACGGTTATTAACCTACTGAAGTCAGAAAATAAAGAATAAACGCGCTAGTGATAAAACTGAACCCTAGCAAAGTACGACTCGCTCTTGGCTAGGTTTTATAATTAGCTCTAATTTCTAGAAAGTAAAGTACTTAATATTAGTACAATTATTTACTTGCAGTATTAGCTCTGAAACTACATAAGTGTATTGGTTTACTAATCTAACCCAAACTTCTGGACTCTTCGAACGTAAGTACGATTTAGGTCTTTAAAATGGATTACATTTCACTCGGATTTAACTAAACAATACCTACATTAAAAAAAAAAGATTTTTTTTAAATCTAATTTCGTCTGTTTTTAATTTTTTGTGACTTTTTTTTTTATGGCATAGAGAAGGCAAACTAGCACACGGGCCCCTGATGGTAAGTGGAAGTTGTGACCCATAGACATTCGCATTCACAAGACTGCAAGCCTAAGACTGCAAATGCGTTGCCAACCCTGAGGACTAAGATGGAATGCCTCTATGCTAGTCATTACACCGGCCGCCTTATCCCCAAACCGGAACACAACAATGCGAACACTGCGGTTTGGCAACCGACGAAAAAAACTTGGCAAGGTTCTTAAGTCAAGTTAATAAGTGTTTGGAAATTGTAGATAAGGCGCTTTTCTTAGAGATAACTATAGACAAAAACTTGCAATAGAGTCCCCATATGGCAGTACCATCGCCCACACTGTTAATTGTCCATCGGTAGACCTTATGCCTTTTATAATAAGGTCTACCGACGTACAGTTAAGAGTGTTGCTGTTTGTACTAGCAGGTAAATTGAGTTCGGCGGTTTATGCTGTTAGTAAAATCAACTTACCAATCTTGAGACAGCCGGCTTAGTTTATAATAGTTATTTTCATAGTGTTATGTCGTACGGTATTCTGGTTTGAGGAAAAGCTGCTCACATACAGAGCCATTCGTTCTATATATAACCTAAACTCCCGTGATTACTTAAATAAGATTACTATTTGTATAAATTAGTATCTTGCCAATAGCGTCACAATTTATTTATGTCATCAAAACTCTTTTGCTAAGAATTGTGAATAATTTGAATACAAGAAATAAAAGTGAAAATTTCATCATTTTTTTTGGAAATTTGCCAAAAAATTCTACCTTATTCATAGATCGATATAGATTAGATACAATAATTAAATACGAAATTTTAATAAAGCAGTGTGTTTATAATTAAATGTTATGTTAATTTTGTCAATCATGGTCTCTTTTACAGTCAGGAAATCACTGAATATAATTATTACGTAGTTTTTATAAGTCGGTAATACATTTTACTATTATGCCTACATATTCTATCACCGACCCATGTGAGTCGGTGATAATATAACATTTATTTATTGGCTAAAAACATGGTGTATAAAGGTGTTTCAGTTAACGGATATTTAACCATAAATATAGGCATGCAAATGTTATCTTAGTTTCTTTATTGCAGCGTTTCTTCCCAGCAGTGGTATCTTGCGAAGCGCTGGTAGATTTTTGACGTGTAAAAGTTTTTTGTGATTTTAGAACTGTGAGTAATCTACATATTTGGAAGTAAAGTACAACGTCCAAATATGTAGGTAGTAATGTCAACTTTTCCGGACATTTTTGAGAAAAATAATTTATTGATTTAATTTACCGACTTTGTTGTTCAAAAGTAACTTTCTATTCAATAATTGTTACCGATTTCACAAATAGGTAGGTATCTGTATTGAAATTAATAGTATGTTTTAAAATTATAGGCCTCATGGCTTAATGACAACGCAACCAAATTTTTTGTCAAATTGTATATTTGTCATGAATAGGTACAACTAGTACTTTATGTACAAAGTTCAGCCCATTTGAATAAACATCACTTACTGAATAAACATCTTTTATCTTTTTTACTTCTTTCCACCTACTACGATCCTGACAAATAGACTAATAGACATGAACATCCTTTAATACATATGTATGTCAATTAAAAGGTCCTCTAAATAACTATGTAAAAATCATAATTTGATGTTATTATTAGGCAATAATAAATACTTTTAAATAAAAAAACAAGTTCAATAATAATAAAATATAACACAACTAACCTATAATATAAATCCCTTCATTACCCCCACTTGCGGCATCGTGCCGAGGACACTCGCAGCGTTACCCCGTTGCACTGCGATGCTCAGTCTTTGGGCAAAAAAGGAGCCTTGCCTGTGGTCGCCAGAGACACCTATTAATTTGTCTGACACTTCTTTAATCAATTTTTTTGTGTCAGATGACCACGGACCAAACGTTTCCATAGCAAGTGCAGCAAATTCGTAATTTGGCTTTAAAAAAGCATATTTGCGGCACTTGATGGTTTGGGCGAAGTCTGCGGCGGTCCCTGGCAATAACAACATTTTATTTATGCTAGTCGTAATTTGCGGTGCTTGAACGCATCAGACATACACACACATGTCAGCCGAAAGACGTCCACTGCTGGACATAGGCCCCCCCAAAACTCTCCACTCACACCGGTCTTGTGCTTTTCGCATCTACTACGTTCTCGCGATCTTTACAAGGTCGTCACTCCATCTTGTTGGAGGCCTACCTGCAGCTCGTCTGCCGGTCCGCGGACGCCACTCTAGAACCTTCTGTCCCCATCGCTCATCAGTCCTGCGACAAACGCATCATAGAGGGTTTATGATATGTGTGTACGCTGTACGCAGTTAGCCGCCTTCTTTGATACACTCAGGAGCAAAAAGAACGGATCAAAGTGCGTTTTTCATACTAAAGAGGCTATTTCGAAGCCTGGGTTCCTCGCCTGGGAATGCTTTTAGTGAAATCTGAATCTGACTCCCAGAGTGCCTAGGATACCCAACTGAATGAATCTGCGGTTAACGCCGGAATTGTGCATGTTCAGAAACACATCAGAAAAACAAATGGCGATAGAATGTAAGGAAATCCAAGTGTTGACCCAAACTCTCCCGCTGTGGTGTTAGTTAACTGATTGTGCGATCAGTTAGATATCTTAAAAACTTTTGACCTCCTCTATTGAACCTCGGAGTTTCCACCATTAGGTAAACCTCACTCAAAACAACCCCTGGCGAGGAACCAAGGCTTCGAAATAGTCTCGATTGTATGAAAAACTCACTCTGACCCGGTATTGTTGCTCCTGAGTGTATTAGATTAATATCTAATACACTCAAGACGCGGAAGCGGTAGCCAGGGGTAGTCATTTCGACATTTGGGATTTAAGCCACTGGTGTTCTCAGAATGAGGCACTACAGCAAGCCCGCGCAGGTGCGCAAGGTGCGCAAGCGTCGCTGGGCGCCGCTCCGCGCCGTGGCGGCCTGCGGGAAGGACTTCTGCATGAAGACGTCCATGCACGGGTTCATACACATCGCTGCTCCCAACCGGAGCTGGACCGAAAGGTACACATTCACAAAAAAGCGGTCAAGTGCGAGTCGGACACGCGCACCGAGGGTTCCGTCCGAGCCAAATTCACGCTTGACCATTTTTTTATTATTTGGTTTTCTTCTGTGTTTGTACGAGTATTATAATCATACCAAATTTAACGCTTGTACATTCTACCTTTTTTATGATTTAAAAAAAAGTGTAGGTATATTCATTTTATAGGTTTATTAATATTATTTCACTCAGCATGTAAGCATATAATGTAGAGAAATGTGTAATTAGTGGATCTAGGATAGTCTCCTTCAGTTTAACAATCTGATTCCCAGGGTGCTCTGGGCATGCGCGACTGTCGCAGCCATTATGGGAGCCATTGAGATCTCGCTGGGCCAATGGCAGCGCTACAACGAGAACCCGACGGTAGTGGCGCTGGAGAAAGACTTCAGATCCTGGCAGTTCAGCCTGCCAGGCGTCACCATCTGTCTAGAGGTACAGAACCTGTCCAAAGTTACACCAACTTTCCAGATGTACATAACCAAAGCACACAAAGGTGGCCATCTCTAAAAGGGGTCTAGGGCAGCTGAGGTAGACATATGTGAGAATGTCTGGAATGTCACAGGAAAATGCATTACATAGTTGTATAGAATTATATAAAAGTGTCCATTAATCCACCGCCAAACAGAGATCCGGACGGACCCTGCCCATGTTCCTACCACCATTAAAATACCAAAAAATTACTTAAGTGAGTTGTCAACTTTTAAATATCCTTTTAAATACCTTATGTAATCAAAAGAAAGAATGAAAAGACATTTATTTATAACATTTCTTTTTATATGTAGGCTACACAGGCATGTCTTTCTTCTAAACACTTTCAACACATTATAAAAGTTATCAAATGACGGTACGTCTAATTAGCAAAAGTGTAAACTTTCCAGAATCCTTTCACTTTCAGAACAAAGGAGACGAGAAGAAGATACCAGCTGTTATCAAGCGGTACTGGGGCGTGGAGCCGCATGACGAGAAGTACGAGTACCTCAGCCGCTTCGTGGCCGCTGTGGCAGGCACCGGGCTCCTCAGCCTCCAGCAGTTACAGGGGTTTGAGGGCGAAGAGCTGGAAGTAAACCTGTACCAGCTAGCGGTCGATGTAAGACTTCTTTTTAGTCATCATTATCAGCCGCAAGACGTCCACTGCTGGACAAAGGCCTTCCCCAAGGTTTTCCACAACGATCGGTCCTCTGCTGCTGTCATCCAGCGGTTTCCCGCGACCTTTATCAGATCGTCAGTCCACCTTGTGGAAGGTCTGCCAACACTTCGTCTCCCGGTTCGCGGTCGCCACTCTAGAACCTTTCCGCTCCAACGGCCATCAGTTCTACGAGCAATGTGCCCCGCCCACTGCCACTTAAGGTTTGCAATCCGGTGAGCTATATCGGTTACTTTAGTTCTCCTGCGAATCTCCTCATTCCTGATTCGATCTCGCAAGGAGACACCCAGCATAGCTCTTTCCATCGCCCTTTGAGTGACCTTGAGCCTTCTTATGAGGCCCATTGTAAGCGACCATGTCTCGGATCCATACGACATCACTGGCAACACACACTGATCAAAGACTTTTGTCTTGAGGCACTGTGGTATTTGGGACGAGAAGATAGTGCGTAGCTTACCGAACGCTGCCCATCCGAGTTGGATTCGACGATTGACCTCTTTTTCGAAGTTGGACTTACCTAACTGGATTTTTTGTCCTAGGTATACATAGTCGTCAACAACTTCGAGAGTAGAGTCACCAACTTTGACAGGAGTGGGTACGACATGGACATTTGACATGATTTTCGTCTTGTCCATGTTCATTTTAAGACCCACTTGTTGAGAGACTCTACTGAGGCCATCGAGCATTGTACCAAGGTCCTCCAGGGTCTCAGCCATGATGACAATATCGTCGGCGAATCGAAGGTGAGTGATGTATTCGCCATTTATGCTGATGCCAAAACCACCCCAGTCCAGAAGCTTGAAAGCGTCTTCCAATGCAGCAGTAAACAGTTTCGGAGATATTACATCTCCCTGTCTTACTCTTCGCTGCAATTGGATAGGCTTCGAGTTCCGGTCCTGAAGGCGAACTGACATAGTGGCGTTTCTATACAAACACTTTAACACCTCGATGTACCGATAGTCGATTTGGCACCGCTGAAGAGACTGCAGCACAGCCCATGTTTCGATCGAATCGAAGGCCTTCTCATAGTCCACAAACGCTAAGCATAGTGGCTGATTATACTCCTCGGTCTTCTGTATAACCTGCCGCAGCGTGTGGATGTGGTCTATGGTGCTAAAGCCTTTTCGGAAACCGGCTTGTTCGGTAGGCTGAAAGTCGTCAAACCTGCGAGCGAGACGATTCGTAATGACTCTAGAGAACAGCTTATAAACATGACTCAGGAGCGTGATGGGTCTATAATTCTTCAGCTGGGTATTATCACCCTTTTTGAAGAAAAGAACCACCACGCCCGCGTGCCATGCTTGCGGCGTTTTACCCTGGGCTATGACGGAATCAAATAGCTTCTGAAGAGCTTTTAAAACCGGTGATCCACCTGCTTTCAGAAGCTCAGCCGTAATTCCGTCATCACCCGGTGCCTTGCTGTTCTTAAGCTGTTTTAGAGCCACTCTAATCTCGTACAGGCTAACGTCCGGGATATCTTCGGTGTAGTGTCGGGACAACCTAGCTCTTGGGTCTTCTGCTAGGTTGCTGACAGGTGGGCATGTTGTCGTGTACAGCTGTCCGTAGAACTTCTCTATCTCTCCCAAAAGCTCAGGTTTAGACGATATGATCCTGCCGTCATCGGTCTTCAGCCTCATCAGCTGGCTCTGCCCAATAGACAAATCTTTTTTAAACACTTTAGAGCCTTTGTTTCGCTCAATAGCCTCTTCAATACTATTAGTATTAAATTGGCGTATGTCGCGGGTCAAAGACTTAGAGATCTGTCTATTGAGCTGCCTGTACTGAGAAGCATCTTGTGATGACTGCAGAACCATAGCACGTCTGTTCTCCATTAACTTTTGGGTAGAATCAGAGATTTTCTTGGTTCCTTTTGAACGGCGAGTCTTGAAAAACTTAGACCCGACCGTTTGGACAGTTTCCACAAACCTGTTGCAGTAATCATCCACATCTACGCATTCACCTAGGCTTTCGAAGCGGTTTTTGAGTTCGAGCTGAAAGTTCTCGGGGTTTTGGATATGAATCGGTGCTGGACGGAGCGTTGATTTCATCAGGCGTGACCTTTCCAAGCGTACGTCGATATTCAATGTGCCTCTGACCATTCGATGATCGCTCCCGGTTTTGACCGCATTGATCACGGAGACATCATTGAATATTTGCCTTCTGGTCGACATGATGAAATCTATCTCATTTCTGGTCGCACCGTCGGGACTCACCCATGTCCATTTGCGGCATTCACTCTTCTTGAAGAAAGAGTTCATCATAAAGAGTCCCTCTTTCTCCATGAAGCCCGCCAGCAGCTGGCCACGGGAATTCCGACTTCCAATTCCAAATTGCCCCACTCTCAGCTCATTTCCGCTTCGTTTACCCAGCTTTGCGTTAAAGTCTCCCATGACAACGTTGTAGTGAGTTTTGGTGGAATGTATGGCTCTGGAAATATCCTCATACATTACCTCCACCTCATCATCGGAGTGCGTCGAAGTTGGAGCGTATACCTGTATGACCTTCAGCGAATACCGTTTGGTGATTCTGAGTATAAGGTAAGCTACTCTTGACGACACACTCTCGATCTTGACAACGTTGTTCACAAGAGACCTGTGGACGATAAACCCGACACCTCCCTGGGACAGTTTGTCGCCTTCCCGGAAAAAGAACAGGTTACCCGACTTAAGAGTTATCGTGTCCTCCCCCTGTCTTCGGACTTCTGATAAACCCACTATGTCCCAGCGTAACCTGCTCAATTCTTCCTCAAGTTCCACGATCTTCTCGTCAGCCCTCAACGTGCGTGTGTTATAAGTTGCCAGGGCCAGGGGTCGTCGGTGGTGGTAGCCAAATCTCTGCCGGAGATTCTTAGCACCCCCCGCCCCGCCGTTACCGCGACCGCTACCGTAGCCAGGAATAGCGGGGCCGCCGGGGACTGGGGGCCGATTTATTGGTTGTGCAATATCCATGGTTGTTTTTGTTTTTTCTCTTGGGGAGAAAATTACCATAATCGCCACGCTTGGCAGGCGGGTTGGCGATCGCAGTATTTCACCGTGTTCTGAGAGGACGCTGCTGCCCATCCTCCGGTGGTTCTGGGCGTAGTTTAAGGACATACCCGGGTCCCGGGTCCGGGTTCTTTTTAGTAAATAACATCAATTTCCCAAACGCATTTTTTCTTTGAAGTTAATTTTGTTTTCGCGGTTTTTCCCGAACGTAATATTACCAGTCGCCCTTTTTCCCGGCAGTTTATTATAACATTCGTGCATTTTTATCCATCCTAGCATCATATTTTCACTGTCGTATTTTTCCCGTTCCATGAATCAAAGTTGACAGAGTCGACAGAGCTACCTACTTCTGGATTATTTGGCCCTCCGGGCCTGCTGCGAATCTAACATAACCTAAACCTACCTACATAACGATGTAATTACTTTTGAGAAAAAGTGAGACTGGAATAGAAATAGATCGGGAAAAGATTCACCTCGGAGAAAAGTCGCGCGAGAACAAAGAAACGGTAATAAAATCGACCGGAGAAAAATAAAATTAGGTAAAATTAAGAATGCGAGGAAATGCGAAAAGAAATATCGTTTCAAAGAAATAATAATTTCGTGAAAGTTATCTAACAAGTCGGTCCCACTGCCGACGATGAGCGAGAAGCGAGTATAGCCAACTCTTCAACCAACTATTAATCAACTATCAACTTTACTATTAATATTTGAGTCTCTTTTCTTGACACGGGATCTATATTTTTTGTTTCGACAAACCATTAGAAAGAGTTCTCGCCGGCGATCAACTATTAATATACGTGTCTCTTTTACTGACAGGGGATCTATCTTATATTTGTTGCTTTTGCCGAGAAAATTGCCAGTAGCTATTCGTTTCCTCGCCCTTGGTGGGACCAGTGCCTTAATTACGTAAGAGCTATCGTAAAGTAGACAACGATAAACGCAATAACGCAGAGTTGCGGAAAATTAGCCCGCTCTAACGTATAATCCACTGGTTTACGAGGGCAGTGTATTCCTCTTGCAGGTGATGCCTGAGCTAAACACGAAGGCGACGTGGTCGGAAGCCAGCTCCGTGGGCTGGTTCCCCATCATGAGCGAGCTGGGTGCCTGCTACGCCAGCAACTCACTAGCCATCGCTGACAACGCTGTCGTGTGTGTACCAACAAAAATACCGAGTGTTAGAAATATATACATATACATATTATACTAGCTTTTGCCCGCGACTTCGTCCTCGTGGCGTGTTATAAAAGAGAGATCTTTGTGTGTGTGGGAGAAAGGTTAAAAAATGCTTAATTTTATTATTTTTAAATGAGGTTATTTTATAAGGAGCCTCTAACTCGCTTCCCGTTCCCAGGGGAATTTTTAACTTTGCATTCACTAAAATATATGCATGTCAAATTTCAAGCATCTAACTTATGCAGTTTAGATTTTTTCATACAATATTTTTTTCCCGCTAACTTGATTTTTCAAAATACAGCCATAACTAAACTTTATATTTACTAAGGTATGCATGCATGCTAGATTGAAAACATCTATCTTACGTGATTTAGATTTTTACATACAAAAGTTTTTTCCCAATAACTCTCGTTCCCGTGGGAATTTTGCAATATCGCGTTGCAAGTAGGGCTTGCAATTCGAATATTCGAATATTCGAATAATTCGAATATTCGGTTCTTTCTGATATTCGAATAATGCGGTGCATAGTATTCGAATAATTCGAATATTTATGGTTATTTGGAAAGACGGATTTAATATCGCATCGGTACTAATCGGAAATTATCGGGAATGGTCGGCTATCTCTGTCTCACTCCCCCATCCCATTCACCCACTTCCCACCTACTCTGACCGCGTCGTGCGAATAGTCAGTTGGACTCACGTTCACGTCGGGTCGCGTCGCGTGGCATGTACTGTACTGTACACTGAATTTCTATGTGCAAAAAAATCAAATATGCAATGCAAACTTACTTATGTTATGTGTGAATTGTGATTTGCTGTGTTCTTAAGGAGTACTTAAACAATCACGTAAGTTTATAATGTTTTATTTTAAATTCTTATATTTATAGTTTAATTATCTCTAATTTTAAACACTTAGTAAAGTATTCTAGTTAAGTTCTGTAATGTACAAATTAAATCATTTCATGGATACGTACGTACCTTCCCAACATAATAATAATTAGATTACGAATATTGCTAAGTATCTCAAGCGTGGTGATTTTATATTGTTCGTGGTTATTTCATTTTACTCATTTATTGACAAGGATTTTATGTTCTAGGTACTTCTTCGATGAAAATTTATAATCAAGGAATGCCAAAATGGAGAAATTAGAATTTAAAGAGTTTAGGAAAACGACGCAACCGCAAGACAAGTCATCCGTGTGGTATTTTTTCCTACGGACTACGGATGGGACTCACGCCAAATGTAAACAATGCGATAAGATACTGAAATGTCAAAATACGACTACTTGTCTACATAATCATTTGAAAATACATCGTCGCGTTCGTGAGGAGAATGAACCATCTACAAGTTCTACGGAATCAGCGACGTCGGCACCTCAAAAACGTGGAATACAATCACAGAGTAGAGATAAAAATGAACTTTTGAACAAGAAATCACGGATAGGTGACTATTTTCTAACCTCCGAAGACGACATGGAAACCATGGTGTCAAAAATGACTGCGTGCGACGGACTCCCATTCAGCATTTTCTGTACATCTGACTCAATAAGAAGACTATTTTTAAAAAGTGGTTTTAAAAACTTACCTAAGTCACCGAATACCATAAAAAAGATTGTAGTGGCAAAGAGTGATGAAATAAAAAGAGACTTAAAACGAGAGTTGACTACCATGAAAGCTGAAGGTAAGAAGTTCTCAGTTACTTTAGATGAATGGACTTCAGATAGTAACCGTCGATACATGAATGTGAATATACATAATCACACATTTAAAGACAAAACTTTTCGAAATTTGGGTTTAGCGAGAATAAAAGGCCGTGCGACAGCAGAACGTTGTGTTAATATCTTACGCGATAAATTAGCTATCTTTGATTTAAATTTGGAAAAAGACATAGCGTGTGCAGTGACTGACGGAGCGAGTGTTATGTGTTCGTTGGGTCGAAAAGTGCCTATATACCATCAACAGTGTCTTGCACATGGAATCCAATGTGCGGTCATAGACGCTATTTACAAACGAAATGTGAATGACAGTGAAGAAAGAGACGACTGGGCTAATGAGACAACAGTAAACAACGATGAAACCGATAGTGAATATGGTGATAGTGACGCAGAAGAGGAAAACGGTGGCTTTATAGTGCAGCAAAGAAATCAAAACAGGATACTCAGTCTTACGGACTACAAAGATATAATAGACAAAGTGAGAAAAGTCGTTAAATTTTTTAAGAAATCGCCTTTAAGATCCGAGGTTCTTAACAACTACACCCGCGAAGAAAATAAGAACCTACAGCTAATTCTTGACTGCAAAACTAGGTGGAATAGCTTGGCTAACATGGTTGAAAGATTTTTGGTGCTAAAAGAGCCTGTAATGAAGGCACTCATTGATTTAAAAAATGAAATTACATTCAACCCCTCGGAGTTTCGTATCCTTGAGGATTTTTCTACATCTTTGAATGTGGTCAAAGCTACCGTAGAAGCTGTTTGCCAAGAGAATGCCAATCTTTTAACTGCTGAAGCAGCCCTTCAATTCATGATTTCTAAATTGCAATTGCAGGCGGAAAATAGCATTATCAGCCGACGTCTCCTGAAGGCTCTTTCAGAAAGGATTACTCAACGTCGCCAAGAAGAACTTGTTTGTGCACTTAAATATCTGCACAATCCCTTCAAATATTACAAAGAGTTGTCTTCAGCTATATTTACTCTTGCAGGAAATGATTCTATTACTAGATTAATAGTTGATATTAACAAAAGATATTTTGATTGTAATCGTCAAAATACCGACTACAACGAAGATAATATTGATGACGATACTCCATTAATAAATATCCGTAGTCAACTACCAACCAATATTGAGGGTACACAAACACAAGTTACGCAAGGGAGTCAAGAAACAGAAGAAATTGAAAAAGGATTAAGTTTAAAGGACCAACTGCAAAAAACTATTCACGATACTATGTTTGCAACTGCCTCTACATCCTCCACCACGGTGAATTTAACGAATGATGATGAGTTCGAGACATCAATCCGAATGGAAATGGCATTATTTGATAGGGGCGGCCCAAGACAATTACATTTGAGTCAGGCATATGACTATTTGTTGTGTATTCCACCAACCAGCGTAGAATGCGAGAGAGTATTTTCCTCAACGAAATACATAAGTAATCATCTAAGATGTGCATTAAAAGATGATTCTCTCGATGCTCTTAGCTTTCTTAGGTCGTATTATCAAGGAAATCGTCATTGAAATCATTTAGTTTAATTTGTTTATTTTAATTGCATTGTGTTTATGTTAGTTACTATGTGATTTGATTTATGATCTCATGATTATTTTTGTTATTTTAATAACTTGGTTGATTATTTATTTGATTAGATTACCATTTTAATTACTTAATTTTAATTTTGTTGTTGATCAGTCTTTTTTATTTAATTGTTCTTATCGTTGCTATTTTTATCTTTAGTATTTTTAAGATTATTATTTAAATTCAAGTTATTTTGTTTTGATGATTTATGATTTGACGTTTTTTTTACTTATTTTAATCACTCCTTTGATTACTTTTGTTACTTTGTAAAATTTTGCAGTTTAGTTTAAATGTAAGGTAGCAGAGAGAATTTTCAATCAGTAAACTTACGTGTTGATTACATTAATATTTTAACACATACATATATTTTATTATTTTATTTTCATATTGTTGTTGATTCTGTCTTTTTTTAATTGTACTTCAATTAAAAAAAGACAATCTTTGTGCGATTGATACTAAATCGTTGTTGTTCGTATGTTCAGTTGTTTTTAACACAATAATATTTCAATTAAAGTATTTTTTTATATTCATTCTATAAAGCCAAGGACGTATTATTATTTTAAAATGTTTATGTTGATTTTTTGAGCTTTCAGATTGATAATAAATAAAAATGAGCATCCAAGCCTGTTTTTTCTTTATCTTTTTGGATTATTCGAATAGTATTCGAATAATTCGAATATGTTCAAATTAAAAGTCGAATATTCGAATATCTGAATCTATCGAATATTTGCAAGCCCTAGTTGCAAGTAAGCTTTACGTTCATTAGGGTACTTGCATGCCAAATTTCAATCATCTATCTTACGCGCTTTAGATATAGATAATACGTAGGTTATATTAGGTGAAATATTACACGATGGCCGTCATAGTCATTTGCTGTACATAAAGACTACCGTCCTATCAAAATATTCGATCTGATAAGAGGTTGTGAATGTAAAGGGACGCAATCTTTCACCCCACCTACACTTTCGGAGGAATTTGATTGTGTACCAGTTTGACTTGATACGTCAATTAGCCGGGTTTTATACATTTTCCTCATATCATTAGTCAATTCACGTCGGAAAATGTACAACACGGCTATTTCGTGTGTTAAGTATGTCAAACTGGTAATCGATCAATTTCCATGAATATACACTCAGGAGCAAAAAAAACGGGCCTGAGTGCGTTTTTCATACTAAAGAGGCTATTTCGAAGCCTTGGTTCCTCGCCAGGGAATGCTTTTAGTGAATTCTGATGATAAATACCGCGAGCATCGATACAGGACTTCCATAGTGCCTAGGATACCCAACTGAATGAATCTGCGGTTAACGCCAGAATTGTGCATGTTCAGAAAAACATCTAAAATGGCAGTAAAATGTAAAGAAATCCAAATGCTGACCCAAATTGTCCGGCTGTGGTGTTAACTGATTGTGCGATCAGTTAGGTATCTTCAAGGCTTCGAAATAGTCTCGTTTGTATGAAAAACGCACTCTGACCCGGTATGCTCCTGAGTGTACAATGAACCTTACTCAGGACTAGACTTATATGTTCAGAGTTCAAGATAATTATACTCTCGGTTGCCAGAAAACCAAACCCGAATGAGACTGCCATCTTCCCCCTCCGGTGCGAGTACCTCTCCCTGCGCTGCTACGTCGCTATAGAAGTTCACAACGTTACTGAAGTAAGTAAATTAAGTCTCCTCTATTACCCGTTGTCTATTGCTTTTAATATTTGCTTTTTATTAATTACTGAGCAGACGCATGATAATGCCATACCTTTTCACTCAAGCGGCGACGAGCATAGAACAGGACTAGGAATGCAACGAGCACAAAATGACTATATGGAACAGTCTGGTTGGTCGTTTCCAATCCCACTAAGCTCGGTATCTCAACTTGGGAAACTCACTTGCGACCTCCACTATGCGTACAACTTATGCATGAGGTGCAGGGAGAGAGCAATGGTGGCTAAATGAGCTTTATCGCACCTCTTGCCTACATCACCATTCCAGCCGAAACACGTCCTGGACACTGTTGCCACAAAGACCGGTCCTGCGCCACTTGTATCCATCGGTGTCCCGCCACCTTAGCCGGTACGAGCAACGTCACGTCACGCCACTCGAGAAGCCTTCGACCCCAACGGCCGTCTGTTCTGCGAGCGATGTGCCCCGCCTGTTACCACTTGAGCCTAGCAATTCTTAGGGCTATGTCTCAAGCCTACCCCGGTTCTGAATTGAGTTGTACTCCTTTATTCTGCGGACTGCAGTTTCCAAACAGCGGGCGTAATGCGTCATTTGGAACAGTCGAGTTTATAAATATGTGTAGGCACTCTTTAGTACCTTGTAACTTTATGCGCTGTGATATTTCATATATGGCAGTTTAAACATGACATAAAATAAGGTACCAAAGTGTACACATATTTATGAAAGCGACTGTACGTATTGCTTGGGACATAATGCGGTGACGGGTGGAACTACATTGGATAAATGCAGTGCAATTGATTATATTTTTCTTTTTGGAGAGATTTATTTTATTATGTGGCCTGCCGTTGCTCATGAGGTCACCAAATGGTTCCAGCGGAAGACCAGCGCTGGTTTTATAACCAGCAATATGCTGAGCTGAGACCAATTCACGTCATCTGGCATTAGGTCAGGCACATATTTTTGTTCTTTTTTTAAGTTAGTGGTTTCGTCTTTTTGTTAAATATGTAAAAAAAAAGTGTTGACCAATTTCACTTTAAGCAGAGCCCTCTTTCATAAATACTAGTCAAATAGACTTGCACCGATGTCAGTTGGGCAGCGCGCCAAGCAACACATGGCTATTTTGAACTAACTTTAGAAAATAAGAGGATACCTATTCTACGCGTATTTTTTTAAATCACTATTAGCGACTCATAGACACCAGAAATCGTATAAACGGGGTTTTTATTGATGCTTCTACACAAAGATCAAATTTGACTTTTGTGCAGTTCTACATCCACTCCCCCTACGACATCATGGACGTGACGTCAGCCCCGTCCAGGTGCAACAAGGGCATGGAGCGCAACATAGAGCTGAGCGTGATCGAAACGCGCTGCGGCCGCGGTTTGCGCGCGCTGCACCCGCTACGGCGCCGCTGTCTGTACGCCGACGAGCCGCCGGCGGGCAGGCAGGTTAGCCTCGAGCTCCCACTGTTCCCAGCCGTAACAAAATAAGATTAATGATGTTTTTAGCTATGTATAGGCAGACTGAACTGATAGTTTTTGTCTCTAGGGACTAAAGTACTTCTTCTTTTTAATCTCATTGGAAAGCCACAATAACCAGCTACAGTGCGATAGCTCTTAGAATTTGTTTTGGCTTTGTACTTTTTCCCACTCGCTCTTATACGCTCTTATTAAGAGCGACTGACGGAGACGCACAATCCCAAAGCATTTAAATTCTCAACTCCTCACAGACGTATAAAAAAAAAAGACATATACATTGTTGCTTATGTCGTCGGTGTCGGTGTGTCGTTATATATGTATAGGTATCTTGTCTTATCTTCTTGGTGGGGTCCTTACGGATACACTCCGACTCTGCGGGATCTTTTGTGTAACTACCCCTCTTTTAGCGCTTAATCCAATGCAGCCTCCACCCCTTCCAAAAAGCGGATAGTGGAGTGCAATGGCAGTGCCTTGAAATCGTTCGGTTCTGGGTAGCCACAACCGAGGATTTTCATTCTTACTCCGGCGAGGGCATCACATTCACACAATAGGTGTTTCATTGTCTCAGCCTCATCACCGCACATTCTACAATCTGTGTTGTAATAAAGGCCTTTATGCATAAATAACTCGTGTGGACAATTCTGTGCCTTTTCCATTTTTATTCAAGAATCAAATTCGACTAGTATTAAATTAGAAATTATAATAGTTTTAACATAGACACGTAGACACGTAAAAAATTACAACCGAACATCAACGTGCAACATTATCATTATGGCAATGACAACATGTAACTGGCTGTTTGTGGTTTTCCAAGGCTTTTACTTATAAGCAGAGCCCGATTTTTTCATGGCAAAACAAAACACTATCGTAATCTGGCTAGTGATAGAAACATCATTTTATCGAGTAGGTACTATTTATAAAAGCTGTGCTCGAACGAAATCCTGAATATGAAAGTTTACGAGATATATCTGAAAATTGTACTCAAACTGAAAATTATACCAATTACAATGAATTTTATAAATTTGCTCCCTTGACGTCAAGTGAAGTTGAACGTACATTTAGTATATATACATGGCGTTATAGTGATAAACGAATCTGTTTGCTCCCAGAGAATGTTGAAAAACTAATGATTATCTACCTACTCCTATCACCATTACACGAATAAAACGCCATGTGCTGCTGTGTGTACTAACGTGGATTACGACGAAGACATTGAATGTTTCTATATAACTTCATACAAACTATGTATGTTTTTTTATGTTGTATAGGTATGTTATTTTTTTGGTCACGTTTTTAATTTTTTCTATCACTAGCCAGATTACGATAGTGTTTGGTTTTGCCATGAAAAATCCGGGCTCTGCTTATAAGGAAATTAAAAAGGAAGAGTCATTAATTTTAACATTAAATTACACAATTAATACTAACGACACAAATTTGAGCCGGAAAATGACATTTATGATTGCTTTTTCCAAGATAAACAACACGCAGTCTTATCTCTAAATTGTGATTACCTCCAGGTAGCCTTGATGAGATAGTTCAAATTAAGTATGAATGAATGAATGATATTTATTTTCCAAAGTAAGTCACAATATACATTGCATGTTAGTATGTCAAAAGTACAAGAAATTTCATTGGAATCGTCAAAAAATATACACAAATCTAATATAATCAAAAATATAAATAAGAGGTCAAAATAAAAATAAAAATAACAAGAAAAGAAGAAGTAATTGTATGTCTCGGTGAAAACCATAAACCGTTTAATGCTGCATACTTTTTGCAAACATATCTTTACTCTTTACATTATAAAACAAGGTCGCTTGCCGCGTCTGTCAACTGTCTCTCTGTGTAGGTATAGTTGCCGGCAAACTTCTTGAACACGTAACCTTGCTTGCGCAGAAGCGATTTTTAGGTTTCGTTGGGAGGGGGGCCGCGGACGGCGGGAGGTGGCGGCGGGGGAGCACGCATCATTGGTCAATCAGTTGACGTTTGCGTCCCGCACCGCGTCCACGTCCCTCTGCCTCCCGAGTACACTTGCGTGCACTGATAAAGCCGATTGTTATCATTAATTTTCTTGTTATAATTTGATATTGATTTTTGAATCAATTTGAGAATGATATTCATGATATTGATGATAGTCAAGAAACAATGGTATTGACTTAATGGAAGGAATATCCTTCTTAGTTCAAGACTAATCTATTTTAAATAGTTTCCTGTATTTTTTAGTGTTATTCTAATAATAATATAAACGTTTTTTTTCACTTGTGTATCATTTATCCTAAGATTTGAAAATATTCTGTCACAAAAATTAGGTACTTTTTTTTGCACGTATGTGTACGATGCGCGAACTTTCCCCCACTACCTCGCCTAATGTTCAAGAAGTTTGACGGCAATTCCTAACTAACTAGCTAACTCCTCCTTATATAGGCAACGGATTTTGAAGCTGTTTTCACCATCAGGGGCACGTTTTATTAAGCGTCAAATGACAATTTTATAGGTCTAAACTGGCAAACACCGCTCAAATGGCTGGGCGTCATTGGTTGAGGTTGTTTCAAATGGAAACTTGTTACCTGTAAGATTGTAATTTATAACTTTATAAAACTGTCTCCAGTTAGATAATTCATGGAAAAAAATTATGTACAGTAAATGGTATATCAAAGGTTGTTACAGAAAACCCAAAAAAAAAAAAAAAGTTATTCCGATACCGGGAATCGAACCCGAGCCTCCTGGGTGAGAGCCAGGTATCCTAGCCACTAGACCATATCGGATACAATCATAAGCTCGAAATAACACTTGTACTGCTTACATGTATGTTGTGTAAAGATAGGAAGTATTTAAAATTAGCCGCACTGCAGCAAGCACCAACGTGAATATTTTTGTTTTCAGTCTATTAGTAAACCATTGTTGCGCGAGCCGTTAATTACTATTAATGTCTGTTATGAGATTCCTAAAATAAAGCAGAAACTCTATACTCGATAAAACAGTGTTACTTTTAACATGTCATCGTATTGTCAATGTTATTATATGTATTATCTTATTTACTTAACAGTAATGGCAGCCGAGTTCAAAATAATACAATTAAGTAGTAACAGTAATATGGGTTTACCGAGTTTACCTGTTTCATTCCGCTTTGGGCGAATTTGTCTGCCCGTACATAACTGTTAGATGAAAAAAGTAGTAACTCAAAATATAAATGTATTTTATGTTCTGTGAACTTGAAACAAAACTAAACCTTGATTTTTAATTCCGTAGAGTCTTGACTGCTGTCACATTCACTTTTTAGGATTTTCAATAGTATTTAACATGATTTAAGGAGGCCATTTGCAACGTCAAAAGATGGCGGATGTGTAATTTGTTTTAGTTTTGTATTTTTCCCCCGTTTCCGCTTGCTCCTACTCTGTTCTCCTACTGGTAGGAGCACGAGGACCAATATGTCCTTATGCTCCTACCAGTAGGACCATAAGGATATGTATATCCTCGTGCTCCTACTAATGGACGGTCAAGTACAACGATGTCACTTAATTACTAATATCATTACGAGGAAAGGGGCATATAAACATGGCTATTGTAGTAATCGTATATAGGTGGAAGTAGAAATGAATCTTGTTATCGGCCTCTTTCGAGAGATACCTATTATAACTGCATTACATTTTATCCCCCGTTTCCGCTTGCTCCTATCGGAACACATAATCACTTAAACACATAATAAAAAATGTACAATCAAAATTGTGTATTTAGGTGTTCAAAGTTCTTTTCTGTTAGTGATTCGTACTTTTTATGCCTTTGTGTTGCACAGTGATAGACTTGGACTTATTTCGCGTATCTGGCATGTTTCTTCTCGTCTCAGTGGTACAGAGGTTAAAACTATCTTGACCTCTGTCCTAAATATCACCGTACAACGTTGCCCCCAATCTTCCTAGAGAAGATTGGATTGTGTTGTATTGCTATATTGATTTATACTTATACCTATATACTTGACACTGGCGAAATCACTTCATTGTGGAAACGCCATATTCCCGCAGTAGTAGCTGTTCAAGTCGCCGCGGGGCAAAGAAAAAAATAATCATGATTTAATTACATAAAATACATAACATGGATTTGTAACAAAAAAAATAAAGGTTAAAAAAAATCCATAGATTTGTAATAACAATGATCAGAATCATCAATCAATTAATCAAGACCAAGAAACGTCAGAATTCTATCCAATTAAAAATCAAGGTTTAGCAAAGACTTTGAGTATACTTTATTGATCTGGCAGTGCGAAGTAGTACCTAGTACCTAATAGATGTTATCCAGGAGTCCAGATGTGGGTCCAGTTTGTGTGGTTTAACGTAAGGTTTATTTTCTGGCATGGGGAAACCAAATGAGCACACAAACCACACGATAGTAACTAGGATCTGTGACCAGACATTTGTCAATCTCAAGACTGCAATCCTAAGACTACTAATGAAACAGAGAAACAATAAAACGCCTGTTTCCAGGTGTACAGCACCAACACTTGTAGACGATCGTGTCGCAACCGGCAGGCGCTGCGTCTGTGTGGGTGTAAACCGTTCTTCAATTACTTCGAAGGTAAGAACACTGTGGTCTGTGTGTGTGGTGTATTAAAACACCACTTCCACACCAGACTAATACACCACTACCATATTACAGCCATAAGGTTCAAATTATCTGCCAAGTACTGATCTGCCGTACCGGGAGCCTGCCGTTTCGTCAAAATATTTTTGGTCAAATGTATCATTTCCCTATTTTTCATTTGCCAAACCAATGTTATATATTTTTTTCAGAATTTATTTCAGTACCATCGTGTAGAACGCTATAGGTTAGGTTAGTTTTTATAAAATCGTGAAATATTTACGGTTACAGAAAACAAAGCGGTTTGGCAAATGAAAATTTGGGACCAATTTACCGTACCTAATGCAGAAGAAGGCAGTTAACTGCATATCAAAATAATAATCATTTTAAATTTCATGTAATTAATAATACAGTACTCGTAAGTAGGATTGCTTACGCCCGATTTTTTTTAAAGGCCCGTTAGTAAATATGTCAGATCAAATTTTAGTAACTTCATACAAGTTTTGACATTCCTGACTGGATCAAACTGATCTTTATAAAACCCAGCCTTAGACTACTCCATTCCAATTAGCTGCCTTCTTTGGCTTTACGGCAGAATATATATTGAAAAAAAAGATTTCTCAGATCCATAGGTTGTTAGTTACAAAAACACTAATAGTAGATTGTTCAACAAGGGACTAAAACAAGCCATAATGACACGAGATGTTTAGCCGCACATAAGTTTTCGGTATGTATAAACATTTAAACCGTTTGTAACTCAAGAACCAATGAAGTATTCTTAGTTGTGATAGTTTTGTTATTAAATTCATTAATGTGCTTTCATTTATGGTATTTTTTAGATTTTTTGTATTTGTAGTTTTGGCTGTTTAGAGCTTAATATTTCATAAACGGAGCCTTTCTGCGAAAAAATGTTTTTTATATACAATATGATCACATTGCCAAAGAGAAAAAGAAAATACATCCCCACGTTACGTGTAGGTGGGGTACAATAAATAAAAAAACAACATTTTATTTTATCGCTTTGTTGGCGTGACAAATATGTTCTCGAATAGTCATGCCAAATTACAGCTTTATAGTAATAAGATTCTTTGAGCTAGGCTGCGGACGGATGGACGGACGGACGGACGGACGGACAGACGGAAATGGCATATAAGGGTTCCTAGTTTGACTACGGAACCCTAAAAAAGACGTTCTATACACAATTAAATTACAATATTAAACCAAAAGAGGAGGAGAGTGAGTTATTTCTCAGACTTATAGTATTCACGGTTGTGGCAATTTTGGTTCCTTTTTCCTTCGCTGCCGCGGAGCTCCGTCGACACTAATTGATTTCAAATTAAGAATGTCGACGGGGCTCCTATTTCTGGGTGTTTTGGCCCTCCGTGCATGCTGCAAAACTAACATAACCGAAACCTATCTACGCATTTACATTTTTAGCAAACCACGCATCCCTATCTTAGAATACAGGAAGTGAAATTTTATTAATGGGACTACGAGAAATGAGCCCCGGGACTAGCTCCTAGAAATAAGTAAGTCTCCCTCGTGGTCCCATTAATGGGACAAATCAATGGGACCACGAGGAAACGGGAAATAACATGCCAAAATGCATCTGCGTCCTATCTAAGTACGTGGGGACATATGAGGTTCTAAGTAATTGAGGATATATAAGTATCTTAACAAAAGGTTTCTTTAATTCGTAATAATTGGTGACGTCCACAGAGGGCCCGCCGTGCTCGCTGGAGGGCATGCGCTGCCTGGCAGCGCACGCGCACAACCTCACCACGCTCAGCGAGTGCGCATGTGCCTCCATGTGCGCCGACGCCATCTTCATGCGGCTCTCCAACGACACGCAGATATGGTACTGTTTTAATATTCCAGGATGACATAGAAGACGTGATCAGAAAAAAGTTTTTCAGACTCGGTGATTGATCTCCATGTCCAAGCAATATTAGTTAAGAAACAAAAGGTATTTATTTTTTGATCAATTTTCCTTTTAATTAGTTCACCTTGTAAATAGTCATGGTTACCCTATTTTTAGAATGATACTTCAGTTACAGTGACAATTCAAGTCAGTCATTGTCAATTATTAGCCATCGGAAAATCTCTCTGTCAAGTAGGGTGACCACCTTGTTTACAATAAATTATTTAATATTCTTCATTGCGTGCTTAAGTCTGAGTACTACCTATACATCTAAACACCTACATAATTTTATTATTAGGATCGCACATAAAATACTTAATTAAGTCATATCACTTTTGATCACGTCTTCCATTTATACCATACTGGTGAAAAAATACTATGAGAGACCCGTTGCGTTAATAACGAGTCACTCGCCAGTTCCAGGATCATCATCATCATCATGTCAGCCGAAAGACGTCCACTGCTGGACATAGGCCTCCCCCAAGGCTTTCCACTCAGACCGGTCTTGTGCTTTCCGCATCCACCGCGGTCCCGCGATCCTGACGAGGTCGTCACTCCATCTTGTTGGAGGCCTACCTACAGCTCGTCTTCCGGTCCGTGGACGCCACTCCAGAACCTTCTGACCCCATCGGCCATCAGTCCTGCGAGCAATGTGCCCCGCCCACTGCCACTTCAGTTTAGGATGCTGTAGTATTATTTGTACATTTGAGGCTTCTGTTTTTATTACAATTTTGTGTATCTTGTTGCGCCGTGTGGTTGCCGGCTTAGAATAGCGCCACTCCATTCCTTCCTGTGGAAGTCGTAAGAGATGACCAAGGGATTAAAGGCTTGTAGTATTGTTAGGCGATGGTCTTGCAACCTGTCACTAATGTACACTGGTAAACCACTTGGCCTGTATGTGCAAAATGTTGTTATACAATTAACAAGAAGTTGTTAGAGTTGTTGGCAATTCTGTAGCTCTGCCTACACTCTGGGATGAAGGCGTGGCGGTAAGTATGTAAGTAGTATGCTGGGCATTTTCGTTATCTGTAAGTTCACAAGAATATACTCAGAAAAAAATGAAAGTAAGTAAGGTAAGTAATGACTTTCCTGGGAAGGAGGAATGTGTGGTTCATGTTTATTTGTGAGCAATTTTATTGTAGACTGTCTAGTAAAAGTTTACTCATTCTAATTGTTTTTTTTATGGAAAATGCGCTTAAAGGTTATGTTAGTCAGAACTGGATAAAGGCCTTGCCTTTGTGCAAACGCGTCTAACGTTTTAACTTTCTATAACTCGAAACTCAAATGGGATGACAGTTGACCACGTGGTTTATCGCAAAGCACGAGAACGTCATCCCATTAATTCAGAGTGATAGAGAAGAAAAACGTTAGTTGCGTTTGCAATTTGATGTTTTTAT